>OX031037.1:14800000-16000000 GCA_943735995.1 Sesia bembeciformis | reverse complement strand
GGAGGCTATAAGTAGGGATAGAGGGGGTTTAACATTACTTAGAAATGCTACAGGAGCCAGCGCTAGAAAGACCTTAATTTTGGCATTGTACTCAGGTCTCGTAGAGCCTAAGACGAAGTGTGCGGTGGTTCCTTGCGAGTGTCCAACCGTCCTCACCTGTTCCTGACCAGTAGCGTTTAGGACGAAATCAATGCCAGCCGCGAGATCGTAATAACCGACTTCTTGAAAACTGAAGTCCCAGTACTCTTTATCTTTGTCAGGGTTCAACGTCTTGTGTTTTCGTGAGTACTTGTTACCCCTGCTGTTTAGCGCCCAAACGTCGTAGCCTTGGTCTGCTAAAGTTATGGCCAGAGATATGTTTTCTCTAATGATGAAGGTGTCACAGGAGTCAGCGATGCCGTGTAGCAGAAGGAAAGGCAAAGTTTTATTAGTGCCGATGATGTGGAACATTGTCAGTAAATATCCATCCTCTGTTTCGACTTCAAACTCTTCAACCGTGTGTCCATTCTTCACCGCAAGCCCCGTGAAGTTAAGTTTGGCGTCTTCGGGTAGGTTTTCCTCTAAAATTTTCTGACCTATACCAAAAGTGCATTGCGCTGGCGCCGTTAGATAAAAGAACAGAATAACTACTATCCCTGTTCCATATTTCTTCATTATGACAGTATTATCAACTGGCTTGTTGCTGATACCACTAATCTGATCGTTAGTGTCGGTATTGCAAATCTACGTGTATTTATACGTAGTTACTAAAAAGATTCGTTAGGTCATATGCGAATAAAAGCTATCGTGGTTCCGTAATATTTTATAAGCTAATTCAACTAAGTTTCTTTTGATAATAATCAACCGACTTTTAAAGTCTCGTAAGGTGAAAGATGACTGAAGTCAATAAAACAAAGTATGTATAATACAAGCAATAGGACAAACCAAAGTATATATATAATAATAATAATAATAATAAAACAAGCCACAACAGGAGCAAAGTAAAAAAAAAACTAGTATTTTCCTATATCATTCAAATTGCGTTTAGAAAATTAGAAATATGTTATAAACAGCATAAAATTAATCAAATTTCACAAATCTGGGGCAATAATTACCAATAGCACTTTGGGTAATAGGTAGATAATCTACATGTGTATTGTAATTGTCATCATCTATCATTCTGTACTCGCAGGACGACATTATCCACTTACCGCCAAGTGGACTGTCTGCTCGTTTGCCATTTTCTTTCTATAAATTAAAAATAAATTATTTTTAGCGCCTTTCTGAACGCCACAATGGCTGTATAACCGAGGGCCAGAAAATCTTAATTAATAGAAAATATGATGGATATCTAAATATTATAAATTCTGAAGATTTTAATAATAATAATTATTATTATTATATTATTATTTATTTGCTTAAGAAATTCTTTTGAATTATGCCACAGCGGCTAACGCTATAGAATATCGATATACTTAACACTTTTCTAACTTACAACGTAATTCTGTTCTTAGTAATATATTGTAGTACGGAACTCTAAATGTTGTATTGTAAATGAATTTTATGCCGATTACGAGCAGAACAATAGTTTACTGAAAATTTTGGTAAATTACAATCAAATCTTAGTCTATTCATATTAACGATGGGTCTATGAGTTTGTGAGAAATTTGTTGAAAGAATTGTTTGTTTGTAAAAGAATCCTTCATCACCGGGAGTCTTCTATTTTCATGAGGCTTTGTCTTGCTAGGCAGCGCGTGGCGTCTAGCATTGCGGCGAGGTGCGTTCTCGTCAAGGACTCGTTGACCTAACTAAAAGTCATGTAAAAATGTAAAAGTGTTTAAGTGTTCAAGTGTTCATGTGTTCAGGATGAAACACAAAGTCTGCGCTGAAAGCTTGAAATCATAACTTATGGTTTCATATGTTTTCATCCAATCGGCGCCAACTACCTGGAAGCAGGTGACCCGATTTCTTTGTTTTCACCCCTAATACCCGGAGACGGATTTAAAATCGGGGTTGTATGACAGAGTATTTCATTAGCATTAAGGATGTTTCGAAGAAATCTACCTACTTACGCGGAGACTACGACTTTCTATCAGAATTCACGACTAAGTATGCACCAAAGATTTGTAAAGAATTCAAGCAGAAAAATACTTAATTCAATCGATGTTTTTTTAATAGCTATTTGGTGGAACGTAAACTCGAAAAAATAACAATTTGGTTATTTGGTATTTAGAATGTTAACGCTCCCAGAAAATCAAGCTTTATTCATCTTGACATTTTTTTAGTACTTATATAAAACATTCATTTTTTTATAATACTACATATTATAATGGAATTTGGTATTTAGAATGTTAACGCTCACAGATAGACAAGCATTATTCATCTTGACATTTTTTTAATAGTTATATAAATAAATAGTAGGTATTATTTTTGTCGTGTTTTGTTTCTCCTGAAAAGTAACCTTTTGGCTTTTACGCCAAATGAATCGCAAGGTGTCGATTTGTTTCATTGAATCAGTAATACTATTAATCCAGTAAGTGCGCAGGCGATTCCGCGATTCAACTTTAGTGTTGCATAGAATTGTTTAGAACAAAAGACTACTGTTGCTAATCACGATTTCACAGTATAAAGTTTGACAGTTAATTATCTGGTATATGTATTATATATAATTATGTATAACGTTCCACGTGAACTGTACGTGTAGGTTACATAACATCGTCCTAATATTTAGAAAGACGTCATTGCCAGAGGTTGGCAGAATAGACACATACCTCGGAAAACAACGAGTACCATAAACAGCAGTGAGGTTTTTAAAACAAAAACTTGAGTGTCTTTTTTCATGATCAAGCCGGAAACGTTTTGGCCTCCCCTGGTACATAGATTTAAAATTTTTACTTATGCAGTACATCTAAATTGGTCTTTACTGTTAAATCCGCAGCATGTACCAACTCTTGTCAAGAATGAGCGATGTTGGCATACCCGCAGATGGTGCTAATAAAACAATCGGTGCATTAATCTTGGTGAATTTTATTTGAAAAATAAATTTCATAACAACACGTTTATGATAATAATAAAATATCAATTGCAATCTGTTACATATTTATTTAAATACTTTTAGATAATTTAACTATAACTGTATAACTAATCTATACTAAACAAGTAGATTCGAAAAAACGACGCAGATGGAAGAGGTTCTAAGGTTTTCAGAACCCCTAAGGGGCTTGTAGAACTCTACGGGGATCAACATAGTCGCCAGACACGATCTTCTGATCTTCTCAACTACCACCGGCGAACTTCTTCAAGTGGTCGGTCCACTTGGCCCGAGGGGGTCCGATGCTGCGCTTCCCGGTACGTGGCCTCCATTGGAGAAGTCTTCTATCCCATCGGTTATCCCATTTCCACTTTAGCATGCTAATTCTAAGAGCTATGTGGGTGACTTTAGTTCTTTGGCGAATCTCTTCATTTCGGACCCCATCCCGCAAGGAAGCTCGTCTGAATCTATCTATAAATAAAGAATGACATCTAACAAAATTTTCTAGTGTCACCTCACCGAGATATTTAATAATTATAACCTTTATTTTAGGCCATCATATACATACGTAAATTATAATAATAATTTTTATTTTAGGCCATCATATACTTAAATTATAATAATAATTTTTATTTTGGGCCATTATATACTTTAGTGATAATAATATTTTTTATTTTGGGTAACCATATACGTAAATTATAATAATAGTTTTTGTTTCGGGCCATTTATATAATTTAATAACAATAATAATTTTTATTTTGGGCCATCATGTATTTTAATAATAATAATAATTTCTATTTTGGACCATCATATACAAGTCTATAATTGTTAGTTAGTTAGTAACATGAGCGAAATAATTGTAAATAAATAAATCTATGTTAATATTGTTAGTAGTCTACAATCCTTTATTTATATTTTATTCAGGTGTACTTCCACCCAGGTAATATGTAAGTAATATTTCATATTCTGCAAATATCTCCTAAAATGATATGTAACATTTCAGATTTCTTATTAACTCGGAATCATGAGCAAAATCCATGGTTTTAATCCTCGGGAATGGATCGATCACATCCTGTAAGTCCCTTGGCTATTTATAAGGGTTCCTTCAATGGCCGCTATTTTCAAAAATATCGTTAAAGATATAATTTCGAACCCTTTAGAAAAAAAAAAATGTCAATATAGAGGTCCAACCAGAGGTCTGACGATAATTGTTTTAAAAATATAATGGAATTTATTTATACTTTACTTGCTACCTACGTAAACCCTTTCATATCGAAACATTTACTATACGAATCAATGTAACGTGAAGTAGATGGGCGACCGTGGACCGGGCGAAGTGAAGTGTAGGTTCAACGATAAAAATGGATACAAAAAGCGAAAAATGCAGATCAAAAGGGACCCAAATCCAATTGTGGACTGCAGCTACTCAATCGTTAAAAATAAGAATGAGAAACATTTAGAATTAGGATACCGTTCCAGCCATGCGTTCATATAAACATGCAAGACTGCATTGCAATTGCATGATTGCACTGGAAAAAATTGCATAAGAGTTCCGAGTGACGGGCATCGTGGAAAGATTTATACAAGAAATGGTTTCTCTCACTATCTCTTGCAGTCTACTCGGGTCTATGTTGATACTCTCATCATGGAATCTTATCTTCGTAATGAAGCCGGTTCTATAGGGAGTTTAAATCCATTGCGTCTGCTTTACTCTAAATGGAATTATCCATACAATTCTAAATAAAATACTGAGATAATGGCAATTGTGACACTATTCAGTACACAGAGCTACCAAATGACGTATTACAGTTCAAAGGTAACAGTAACATATGGTGCTTGTCAGTTTAGGCTGGTGACCGGAACGCACATAGCTTGAAATAGCAGACCATTTGGGATCCTGTGGAAAAAAGAAGAAATATATGAGGATATATGATATTGAATAAGAAACTTATCAGTCCCTTCTGCCTTTGTCTCTCCACTGCTGGATATAAGCTTCTGCTAAGGACTGTCACCACACACGGTTTCTGCTCTTCTCATCCAACCACTAGGGGGCCATTCTCTTCAAATTGTCAGTCCACCTGGCCTACGTTTCCCGTAGGCCAGTTTCTCACGCTACGTTTCCCAGTACGTGCTCTACATTAGAGAACTCGTCTCCCCCACTAGTTATCGGCCCTGCGGCATATATGGCCTGCCCACTTCCGTTTCAGCTTGCTGATTCATTGAGCGGTGAAAAATGGATACTGTCGCCCATGGACATCCGCGGTACATGGCAACTTCATTCAACAATAACAAACGTGGGCACGCTGCCTGCCTCTGAAGATATGGGAATGGATTTGGAGAAACGGTTAGGAGGTATAGGATAGGGTGAGATCGTAATGGGCTCTGGCAAATCTCACTCACTACCGAAACACTTACGAACATTACGGAAAAGGATAAAGTGGGAAATGCAGTACATTAAACGCAAGATAGTCTTCTGTGAGAGAGGGCTAAAGAGACTAGACGAGTGCGCCCGGCGGCTGTTGGATTGCACCGTGCGTAGTTACAAGGAATACTAAGTTGTGATCTCGCAGTGTTGTGCAAATTGTTATTTATTTTCTAATTGTAGCACCTTTGTTTAAGCCATTAACTTTATCGATCACTCACATAGAATATATATATATAAACAGAAATGTTTATGAGGTTCCTGAAAATAAAAAAACTATATACGTAACTACGTACTTACATACGTAGATCTATGTCCACACGGAAATTAGACGTGGCCGAAACAAAAAGTGTTTTATCTTTCAGAAAATTAGATACACATTCTAGATTTGCGTCAAACAATTTTAGCATATTTAGAATAAAACTATATATATACATATAATAAAATTCTAACAGGCCGATGTCTGTACATTATAGATATTGAAAAAAAACTAATATGGGGGTCTTTATTAGTCACGTCTAACTTAAAATATAGGCTCCATTTTACCGCAGGAAAATATCTTATTCCGATTGTTTTAAATTTAATAAACCGAAGCGAAATGAGGGCGGGTCGCTAGTTTAGAATAAAATAAGAAGAGATTACGAAGAATTCACCTGTAGACTGTAGTCACTGGTGAAAAGAACAGAACAACCGTATGACGGTAAACAAAGGGATAGCATTAAAACAGCAGTGAAGAATAATAGGCTGATGGTATAGTTCAGGAAGTAAACGATTACATTCTCTACATAATATACGAGTATGTATCGTATTTGATGAAAATTCTTCAGGAAAACTCAGAATATATGACAACAGGGTGACCAACGAGCAGTTCATGATTAGTTTCTTATCAACATCAGTGATACATGGTCAACATCGGACTTAAAAAAAATTGCAACCATAAAATTAATACAAAAATTACGCATATTATTCAATTAATACATAATCTTAATTAATCAATAAATATTCGGCAGTGCGGCGAGTCTTGGCGAGAACGCTACCGTGCGCTCTCATTTCAATAAAAATTTTTTACAAGGGGGGTGGCGGTTTGTCGGTATGATAATAACGTAGGGGGTATAAGAAATCATTAAATATAAAGCAGCCTCCATCTGAAGCTTAATTGACATGCCCTGCATCTTAAACATCTCCGTGTGTTACCTATAGCTTTTCCTTTCTTGGTCTTCCATTTGCGCTGTGGTTTGATTGAGCGTGGGATGACCGGTGCCAGATAGTTCTTGCTGCCATGTAGCACGTCACCCAATCGTTTCACAATACCACAATTCATGATGTGCATGTCCGGTGCACTAGTTTGGGTTTACGTCGTCCCAGATTGGCCTAGAATGTTGAATAATTATTGTCAAATGGACAGGCGAGTTTTAATTTCAACTATTTAATCATTAATAACATTGATTAATGACTTCAAGTACAAATTCTTTCATTTGTAGAACAAGTATCTACCGGTAAATAAACAATATTGAGTATCAAAATGTTTGAGGGGGAGAGTGCACGCTGTAATCCAACAGCTGTTGGGCGCGCTCGACTGGCCACGTTACCCCTCTCTCACAGAAGACTACCTTGACCTGCATTTCCCACTTTATCTTATTTCTCTAATGTACGTACATGTTTCGGTAGTGAGTGAGATGTGCCAGAGTCCATTCCCATGCTATCTCTCCCCATTTTCCCAACCCTTTCTCCAAATCCATTCCTATATCTCCAAAGGTAGGCAGCGCATCCGGGGGCGTGCCAACGTTTGTCATTTTGGAATAATATTGGCATGTATCTCGGATATGAGCGACAGTAAACACTAACGATCAGGTGGACTGTATGCTCGTCTTCCGCCATCGTCCATAAAAAAAAATGTCTACTGTGTCTGACCTTTATAAGATACAAAATTAAATTTTTACTTCGTAGAAAAGAGATTACTAAACATATTATTTTTTTATCAGTCTCTGTGTGCTGGATATAGGCCTCTCCCAAGGACCGCCACCACGCACGGTTTTCCCCTTTTCTCATCCAGTGACTTATTTTAGGTCGTCAGTTCACCTGGCCGGAGGGCGTCCCAAGTTACGATTCCTATATTTTTTTAAGAATGGGCAAGTTTATTTCAAGTGCGCAAAGCTGGAGGAGGAGGGTGCACATTGCAATCCCACAGCCGCTGGGCGTTCTCAACTGGCCACGTTATCCCATACTCACAGAAGACTAATCTTAAAATGTCCCAATATTCCCCCAATAATAGCTGGGCCGAGCTATTAGTTTTTTTAATAATAAATGGGCGGTGAAGGAAATCATCATAATTTTTAATTCCACTAATTTCCTTTTTGCTCGCTTTCATTTGTTAATATCTGCTTACCTGTCCTGCAATGTCCTCAAAGCATCCTGCATCTGCAGTGTCCTTATCAAGTTGAATAGAGGATCTTTGTACAAGCGTGGGTCGGGTATCTGCTCCATTTTCAAAGGTTTGTCAACGTAATTGCCTTCCTGAAAAATACGACGATTTCCGCGTTCAGTTTCATATTTCGTGTTAACGAAGGTATCGTGGGTTAATATGGTCACAATTTAGTTGAGTGTAACAAGCTGGTATATAAAATTATGTATCTAAATAATAGTGCCGTGATGTGTCAGTCGGCTAAAGAATACTACCACTCCATTTCTTTCCGTGGTTGTCATAAAAGGCGACTAAGGGATAACTAAGCCGCTACCACAAGACCTAAGGAGCTACACCATCTCTAAAAGAGTGAACATCTCTACGCTACCCTATCACATCTCACTCACTACCGAAACACGTACGTACATTAGGAAAATAAGATAAAATGGGAAAAGCAGTAGGTACATTTCAAGGTAGTCTTCTGTGAGAGAGGGGTAACGTGGCCACTCGAGTGCGCCCACCGGCTGTGGGAATTCAGCGTACACTCTCCCCCAAGAATTTAATATTAATCTATCAGTTAATCACTCAAACCTAGCTCCTGCTTGTACCAGGACAAATCCGCGGTTCGACACTAGTGCCACATAGAAATACAACCATCTCTTTCAGTAAGTATCCACTACTGGACAAGGGCGTCTTCATGCATATTGTTTTTTGCATGAGGGATGTTAGACTTTAAAATGCTACGCTGGTCTAGCGGGTTGGCGAGACCACTCTTTTAGAGGCGATGTAGTCCTCAGGGCGTGTGGTAGCCGCTTTGTTGTCCCTTAGTCGCCTTCTATGACGCCCACGGGAAAAGACAGGGTGGGCGCTAATGGTGTCGCCACGTGTAACATAATCGTGCTACAATATACCATAACGTAATTGCTCTTAAACATGTTGCGTATTCATGACTCGTATCTTTATTCAGCTGTAGAACAAAAAGCGGAACATGAAGTGTTGCTAATTATTATTTTACTGTATAAAATTGTCATTGTCCCCTCTGTTACATGTGTAAACGGCTCTACCTGAACATGTACATCAGTACATTAGTAGAAAGATTGATCAATGCCAGTGGTTGGCAGAATACATACAGCCTTCCGAAAACTGCGAGTGGCATGAACAGCTGTGTTCTTTATAGAAACAGAATGGCAGACGTGTGGTGGACTGTCTGGTGGTAAGTGGTCTCTCACTGTCTACCTTTGTACTTTTGGAATCAGTTTAATAAGGAAAGGATTTAAAAGTAGACAGTAATTCCTATGGCAAACGGTTATTTTCGGCTATATATATACCTGCTCGTCATATGCGATCTGCCGCCAAGAATGGCAAATATACCTATACCGCTAATAAATATTGGTATCTATATCTGCTATATCTTGGTATAGATACCAGTGAGGTCCAAATGTTTCTGGCCGGACATATTTTTAAATGTCCAAAGAAACAAATTATAAATCATTCTAATTGTCGTTTATCGTGCTAATTCATGTATAATTTTTAGAGTTCAACCCTCGTTAGTTTTGATTCCTCGACTCTTAAAACAACAGGAGTCGTAAAATCTTGAAAGTGTTTAAACAAGAATATTGTTCCGTGATTATAAAGAAAGGTTTAAGCTCAACCGATATCAAACAAATGTTGGTACGGAGATTCTTCTCTATCATTTTCCACCGTGAAAGATTGCTGTAAGCAATATTGTTTAGGATGAGAGTCCATCGACGACGTACCACGCTCGGGTGGACCCGATGAGGCACTCACTCCAAAAAAGATTAAATTAGTGGAAGAAGTTTTGAGCGAGAAATAGCAGCAAGGACAGGGCTTCGAGAAACTAGAGTCCTTAGGATTCTTTGCGAGCATGTTCATATGAATAAAGATAGTGCGAGGTGGGTGCCAAAACTTCTTTCTGGTAGGTGTGCAGCGAAGTGAACGAGTAGCGTGTTCTACGGAAATTTGGAGACCTTTCAGAGAAACGGAAACAATTTTTTGAGTCAATTCTTACTGGGTGTGTAACTATGGTTCTTTACTATAATTCCCTTTCCAAAGAGGATATGATGGAGTAGTATCGTTCTGGTGAAGCACCGCCTAGAAAGGCAAATGTGCCTCAGTCCACCAAAAGATCATGGCTTCGATATTTTGGGATTGTCAAGGAATATTGCTTATAGACATAAAATATCTCAACACTAGGGTGACTGGAACCTTATAGAGCATTTACTAGAAGCAATCAAGCAGAAACGTCGTGGAAAACTAAGCAAAGGTGTGCGGCTTCTCCGTGATAATGCACCCGTACACGTCGCCGCAGTTGCGAATGCTGCTGTTTCAAAGTATGGCTTCACGGAAATTCGCCACTTAACCTTATAGTCTTTGCTCCCAGTGATTACTATTTGTTCACAAAACTCAAGACGGATATAAAAGGCAGAAGATTTTCCACTGATTGTGAAGTGACAGTTGCGGTTTTCGCCCATTTTGAAGACAAAACTTCTGACTATTTTTATACTGGGATCGAAATGCTAATCCGCATACCCCCTGGTGTTGTAGATGTCCATGGGCGGCGGTAACACTTACCATCACGTGGGACCGCTTGCTCGTCCGCCCACGAGTATATAAAAAAAAAAGATCCGAAAAGTGTGTTTGACTAGACAGACACTGTAGGGAGGGACTTTAGGAGGGAGAGAGTGCACGCTGCAATCCAACAGCCGGCGGATGTACTCGACTGGCCTCGTTACCCCTCTCTCAAAGAACACTACCTTGAAATGTACTGCATTTCCCACTTTTTCATATTCCCCAATGTATGTACGTGTTTCGGTAGTGAGTGAGATATGCCAGAGCCCATTCCCATCCTATCCCTTCCCATATCCCGAACCCTTTCTCCAAATCCATTCTTTCAACTGAAAAGGTAGGTAGCACATCCGGGGGCGTGCCAACGTTTGTCATTTTGGACTAATGTTGGCATGTATCGTGGAGGTCTATGGGCGACTGTATCCACTTACCATCAGGTGGACTGTATGCTCGTTTGCCACCTTCGTTCTATAAAAAAAAATATCAAAAAATAAAAATAGTGTCCTGAACTTTAGTGTCCTTTTTCTTTGTCGGGCCGAAAACTTTTGGACCTCCCCTCGTACCGCTAATAAAACAATTGGTGCATTAATGTTGATAAATGTTATTTAAAAAAATATGTCGCACGAAAAAATACGATTATGACAATAATATTAATAGTAATTTATTAAATACTAGCGACCCGCCCTCACTTCGCTTCGGTTTACTAAATTTAAAACAATCGGAATAAGATATTTTCCTACGGTAAAATGGAGCCTATATTTTAAGTTAGACCTCTAGCAATACATCGGTGAAAACTGCATTCAATTCCATGCAGTAGCTTTTGCGTGATGCGTGTTCAAACATACAGACAGACAGACAGACAGATAAACAAAATTTCTAAAAACTATTGTTTTGGTTTCTGTTGCTCTAATAAACACCCCCATATTAGTTTTTTTCAATATCTATAATGTACAGACATCGGCCTGTTATAATTTTATTATATGTATAGATAGATATATTTAATTACCTACTGTTAAGTATATTTTAGATAATCTACATATGATATGTATTATTCATACTTACAGGATGTATCTCATTAATTCCCAGTCTTAAAATAATAGATTCTATTCATTATTCTGTATTCATTGACATGAAAATTGTTTGCAGGGTTTTGTATAATATAAACAAATTTTTCAATACACAATATAACAGATATTTTATTAAATAAACTGTATAATATTTCGCTTCACTTAGTTCAGAATCGTGAGCAGAATAGTTTAAGGCATCAGGCATTGATTGATTACACAATGTATGTCCCTTAGCGAAGGCCGCAGTTTTCTAAAATGGCCGATATCCGAAAATCTTTGAACATCCTTGGAAAATTTAAACTCATGGACTTTATTAATACGCTACTTCGAATTATTAAGACAAGGTTTCAAAAACCTTTCAAATAAAAAAAAATACTCTAAAACTATAATATATTGTCAAAATATGTTAAATTTCATTGTAATGGTTTAACAAACGTGCAATCCGGTTTGTTAATCTCCAAAGAAATAAATCCTGCTCAGTCCTGGGCTGTTCTTAATTATATCCTTCTAGCAGTTCTTTTTTAGCTTCACAGACCCACCGCCGCCGGACGACCGTCGCTTTTCATGAACTTTTCCCAGTTCATGAAATCAACTTCTGAAATGCTCTAAGTGTCTGTCTCAAGAGATTCCAAGAATCAAATCTTATTCAAAAATCAAACCGAAGTCAAAATCTAAAGGCATTAAAAAACTTTTTTTCTAATGTAGTTAGGTTAAAAAGGTGCAGGTATTTAAGAAAACGAACTAAGTACATTGCAGATATTACACATTTTATTAATATTTTTTCATCAAATCTAATATATATGGAGTTAAATAGATAGGCATTTGAAGAGCCCACACGTGATCTAAGTGATTCCAAGCATCATGTTCCATCACACGATATTCGACGACATTAGGAAGTCTTTCTCTCAATAAAGCCACATCTGCTAATTCAGACAATTTGTCATTTTTCCCACAGAACAGAGCCACATCCATTGTGACCTTGCTCAAATCATAAGATGGAGGGCTTGCCGATTTATATTTTAAAAGGTTCTTTACAAGACCGTTGTCGAACTGGGCGAATCTTTTATCAAGGGAATTTTGTGCAAAATGCACCAAGCTCTTCCTCGAAGTTCCAGAAGGAAAATGCGAGAAAACATACGGCAGAAATTCCTCTTCAAATTCTTCGGGATCGGCGCCAGCGACCAGGAAGACTAATCCCTGGACACAAATATCATAACTGATAGTTCCTAATTGAGTACATAACAATTTCATAACTGTAATCGAAGTCGAGTAATTATTGAATAATTCCTCTTTACCAAGAGTCACAAGAATTGTGTTCAATACTGGCATGGAGGCTATAAGTAGGGATAGAGGGGGTTTAACATTACTTAGAAATGCTACAGGAGCCAGCGCTAGAAAGACCTTAATTTTGGCATTGTACTCAGGTCTCGTAGAGCCTAAGACGAAGTGTGCGGTGGTTCCTTGCGAGTGTCCAACCGTCCTCACCTGTTCCTGACCAGTAGCGTTTAAGACGAAGTCGATGCCAGCCGCGAGATCGTAATAACCGACTTCGTGAAAACTGAAGTCCCAGTACTCTTTATCTTTGTCAGGGTTCAACGTCTTGTGTTTTCGTGAGTACTTGTTACCCCTGCTGTTTAGCGCCCAAACGTCGTAGCCTTGGTCTGCTAAAGTTATGGCCAGAGATATGTTTTCTCTAATGATGAAGGTGTCAGACGAATCTATAAGGCCGTGTAACAGGAGAAACGGCAAAGTTTTATTAGTGCCGATGATGTGGTACATTGTCAGTAAATATCCATCCTCTGTTTCGACTTCAAACTCTTCAACCGTGTGTCCATTCTTCACCGCAAGCCCCGTGAAGTTAAGTTTGGCGTCTTCGGGTAGATTTTCCTCTAAAATTTTCTGACCTATACCAAAAGTGCATTGCGCTGGCGCCGTTAGATAAAAGAACAGAATAACTACTATCCCTGTTCCATATTTCTTCATTATGACAGTATTATCAACTGGCTTGTTGCTGATACCACTAATCTGATCGTTAGTGTCGGTATTGCAAATCTACGTGTATTTATACGTAGTTACTAAAAAGATTCGTTAGGTCACATGCGAATAAAAGCTATCGTGGTTCCGTAATATTTTATAAGCTAATTCAACTAAGTTTCTTTTGATAATAATCAACCGACTTTTAAAGTCTCGTAAGGTGAAAGATGACTGAAGTCAATAAAACAAAGTATGTATAATACAAGCAATAGGACAAACCAAAGTATATATATAATAATAATAATAATAAAACAAGCCACAACAGGAGCAAAGTAAAAAAAAACTAGTATTTTCCTATATCATTCAAATTGCGTTTAGAAAATTAGAAATATGTTATAAACAGCATAAAATTAATCAAATTTCACAAATCTGGGGCAATAATTACCAATATCACTTTGGGTAATAGGTAGATAATCTACATGTGTATTGTAATTGTCATCATCTATCATTCTGGACTCGCAGGACGACATTATCCACTTACCGCCAAGTGGACTGTCTGCTCGTTTGCCATTTTCTTTCTATAAATTAAAAATAAATTATTTTTCGCGCCTTTCTGAACGCCACAATGGCTGTATAACCGAGGGCCAGAAAATCTTAATTAATAGAAAATATGATGGATATCTAAATATTATAAATTCTGAAGATTTTAATAATAATAATTATTATTGTTATATTATTATTTATTTGCTTAAGAAATTCTTTTGAATTATGCCACAGCGGCTAACGCTATAGAATATCGATATACTTAACACTTTTCTAACTTACGACGTAATTCTGTTCTTAGTAATATATTGTAGTACGGAACTCTAAATGTTGTATTGTAAATGAATTTTATGCCGATTACGAGCAGAACAATAGTTTACTGAAAATTTTGGTAAATTACAATCAAACCTTAGTCTATTCATATTAACGATGGGTCTATGAGTTTGTGAGAAATTTGTTGAAAGAATTGTTTGTTTGTAAAAGAATCCTTCATCACCGGGAGTCTTCTATTTTCATGAGGCTTTGTCTTGCTAGGCAGCGCGTGGCGTCTAGCATTGCGGCGAGGTGCGTTCTCGTCAAGGACTCGTTGACCTAACTAAAAGTCATGTAAAAATGTAAAAGTGTTTAAGTGTTCAAGTGTTCATGTGTTCAGGATGAAACACAAAGTCTGCGCTGAAAGCTTGAAATCATAACTTATGGTTTCATATGTTTTCATCCAATCGGCGCCAACTACCTGGAAGCAGGTGACCCGATTTCTTTGTTTTCATCCCTAATACCCGGAGACGGATTTAAAATCGGGGTTGTATGACAGAGTATTTCATTAGCATTAAGGATATTTCGAAGAAATCCACCTACTTACGCGGAGACTACGACTTTCTATCAGAATTCACGACTAAGTATACACCAAAGATTTGTAAAGAATTCAAGCAGAAAAATACTTAATACAATCGATGTTTTTTTAATAGCTATTTGGTGGTACGTAAACTCCAAAAAATAACAATTTGGTTATTTGGTATTTAGAATGTTAACGCTCCCAGAAAATCAAGCTTTATTCATCTTGACATTTTTTTAGTACTTATATAAAACATTCATTTTTTTATAATACTACATATTATAATGGAATTTGGTATTTAGAATGTTAACGCTCACAGATAGACAAGCATTATTCATCTTGACATTTTTTTAATAGTTATATAAATAAATAGTAGGTATTATTTTTGTCGTGTTTTGTTTCTCCTGAAAAGTAACCTTTTGGCTTTTACGCCAAATGAATCGCAAGGTGTCGATTTGTTTCATTGAATCAGTAATACTATTAATCCAGTAAGTGCGCAGGCGATTCCGCGATTCAACTTTAGTGTTGCATAGAATTGTTTAGAACAAAAGACTACTGTTGCTAATCACGATTTCACAGTATAAAGTTTGACAGTTAATTATCTGGTATATGTATTATATAATTATGTATAACGTTCCATGTGAACTGTACTTGTAGGTTACATAACATCGTCCTAATATTTAGAAAGACGTCATTGCCAGAGGTTGGCAGAATAGACACATACCTCGGAAAACAGCGAGTACCATAAACAGCAGTGAGGTTTTTAAAACAAAAACTTGAGTGTCTTTTTTCATGGTCAAGCCGGAAACGTTTTGGCCTCCCCTGGTACATAGATTTAAAATTTTTACTTATGCAGTACATCTAAATTGGTCTTTACTGTTAAATCCGCAGCATGTACCAACTCTTGTCAAGAATGAGCGATGTTGGCATACCCGCAGATGGTGCTAATAAAACAATCGGTGCATTAATCTTGGTGAATTTTATTTGAAAAATAAATTTCATAACAACACGTTTATGATAATAATAAAATATCAATTGCAATCTGTTACATATTTATTTAAATACTTTTAGATAATTTAACTATAACTGTATAACTAATCTATACTAAACAAGTAGATTCGAAAAAACGACGCAGATGGAAGAGGTTCTAAGGTTTTCAGAACCCCTAAGGGGCTTGTAGAACTCTACGGGGATCAACATAGTCGCCAGACACGATCTTCTGATCTTCTCAACTACCACCGGCGAACTTCTTCAAGTGGTCGGTCCACTTGGCCCGAGGGGGTCCGATGCTGCGCTTCCCGGTACGTGGCCTCCATTGGAGAAGTCTTCTATCCCATCGGTTATCCCATTTCCACTTTAGCATGCTAATTCTAAGAGCTATGTGGGTGACTTTAGTTCTTTGGCGAATCTCTTCATTTCGGACCCCATCCCGCAAGGAAGCTCGTCTGAATCTATCTATAAATAAAGAATGACATCTAACAAAATTTTCTAGTGTCACCTCACCGAGATATTTAATAATTATAACCTTTATTTTAGGCCATCATATACTTAAATTATAATAATAATTTTTATTTTAGGCCATCATATACTTAAATTATAATAATAATTTTTATTTTAGGCCATCATATACTTAAATTATAATAATAATTTTTATTTTGTGCCATTATATAAATACTTTAGTGATAATAATATTTTTTATTTTGGGTAACCATATACTTAAATTATAATAATAGTTTTTGTTTTGGGCTATTTATATAATTTAATAACAATAATAATTTCTATTTTGGACCATCATATACAAGTCTATAATTGTTAGTCAGTTAGTAACATGAGCGAAATAATTGTAAATAAATAAATCTATGTTAATATTGTTAGTACTCTACAATCCTTTATTTATATTTTATTCAGGTGTACTTCCACCCAGGTAATATGTAAGTAATATTTCATATTCTGCAAATATCTCCTAAAATGATATGTAACATTTCAGATTTCTTATTAACTCGGAATCATGAGCAAAATCCATGGTTTTAATCCTCGGGAATGGATCGATCACATCCTGTAAGTCCCTTGGCTATTTATACGGGTTCCATCAATGGCCGCTATTTTCAAAAATAGCGTTAAAGATATAATTTCGAACCCTTTAGAGAAAAAAAATGTCAATATAGACTACCAACCAGAGGTCTGACGATAATTGTTTTAAAAATATAATGGAATTTATTTATACTTTACTTGCTATCTACGTAAACCCTTTCATATCGAAACATTTACTATACGAATCAATGTAACGTGAAGTAGATGGGCGACCGTGGACCGGGCGAAGTGAAGTGTAGGTTCAACGATAAAAATGGATACAAAAAGCGAAAAATGCAGATCAAAAGGGACCCAAATCCAATTGTGGACTGCAGCTACTCAATCGTTAAAAATAAGAATGAGAAACATTTAGAATTAGGATACCGTTCCAGCCATGCGTTCATATAAACATGCAAGACTGCATGTTTATATGAATATCGGGTCTATGTTGATACTCTCATCATGGAATCTTATCTTCGTAATGAAGCCGGTTCTATAGGGAGTTTAAATCCATTGCGTCTGCTTTACTCTAAATGGAATTATCCATACAATTCTAAATAAAATACTGAGATAATGGCAATTGTGACACTATTCAGTACACAGAGCTACCAAATGACGTATTACAGTTCAAAGGTAACAGTAACATATGGTGCTTGTCAGTTTAGGCTGGTGACCGGAACGCACATAGCTTGAAATAGCAGACCATTTGGGATCCTGTGGAAAAAAGAAGAAATATATGAGGATATATGATATTGAATAAGAAACTTATCAGTCCCTTCTGCCTTTGTCTCTCCACTGCTGGATATAAGCTTCTGCTAAGGACTGTCACCACACACGGTTTCTGCTCTTCTCATCCAACCACTAGGGGGCCATTCTCTTCAAATTGTCAGTCCACCTGGCCTACGTTTCCCGTAGGCCAGTTTCTCACGCTACGTTTCCCAGTACGTGCTCTACATTAGAGAACTCGTCTCCCCCACTAGTTATCGGCCCTGCGGCATATATGGCCTGCCCACTTCCGTTTCAGCTTGCTGATTCATTGAGCGGTGAAAAATGGATACTGTCGCCCATGGACATCCGTGGTACATGGCAACTTCATTCAACAATAACAAACGTGGGCACGCTGCCTGCCTCTGAAGATATGGGAATGGATTTGGAGAAACGGTTAGGAGGTATAGGATAGGGTGAGATCGTAATGGGCTCTGGCAAATCTCACTCACTACCGAAACACTTACGAACATTACGGAAAAGGATATAGTGGGAAATGCAGTACATTAAACGCAAGATAGTCTTCTGTGAGAGAGGGCTAAAGAGACTAGACGAGTGCGCCCGGCGGCTGTTGGATTGCACCGTGCGTAGTTACAAGGAATACTAAGTTGTGATCTCGCAGTGTTGTGCAAATTGTTATTTATTTTCTAATTGTAGCACCTTTGTTTAAGCCATTAACTTTATCGATCACTCACATAGAATATATATATATATATGTATATATATATATATATATATATATAAATGTTTATGAGGTTCCTGAAAATAAAAAAACTATATACGTAACTACGTACTTACATACGTAGATCTATGTCCACACGGAAATTAGACGTGGCCGAAACAAAAAGTGTTTTATCTTTCAGAAAATTAGATACACATTCTAGATTTGCGTCAAACAATTTTAGCATATTTAGAATAAAACTATATATATACATATAATAAAATTCTAACAGGCCGATGTCTGTACATTATAGATATTGAAAAAAAACTAATATGGGGGTCTTTATTAGTCACGTCTAACTTAAAATATAGGCTCCATTTTACCGCAGGAAAATATCTTATTCCGATTGTTTTAAATTTAATAAACCGAAGCGAAATGAGGGCGGGTCGCTAGTTTAGAATAAAATAAGAAGAGATTACGAAGAATTCACCTGTAGACTGTAGTCACTGGTGAAAAGAACAGAACAACCGTATGACGGTAAACAAAGGGATAGCATTAAAACAGCAGTGAAGAATAATAGGCTGATGGTATAGTTCAGGAAGTAAACGATTACATTCTCTACATAATATACGAGTATGTATCGTATTTGATGAAAATTCTTCAGGAAAACTCAGAATATATGACAACAGGGTGACCAACGAGCAGTTCATGATTAGTTTCTTATCAACATCAGTGATACATGGTCAACATCGGACTTAAAAAAAATTGCAACCATAAAATTAATACAAAAATTACGCATATTATTCAATTAATACATAATCTTAATTAATCAATAAATATTCGGCAGTGCGGCGAGTCTTGGCGAGGACGCTACCGTGCGCTCTCATTTCAATATATTTTTTTACAAGGGGGGTGGCGGTTTGTCGGTATGATAATAACGTAGGGGGTATAAGAAATCATTAAATATAAAGCAGCCTCCATCTGAAGCTTAATTGACATGCCCTGCATCTTAAACATCTCCGTGTGTTACCTATAGCTTTTCCTTTCTTGGTCTTCCATTTGCGCTGTGGTTTGATTGAGCGTGGGATGACCGGTGCCAGATAGTTCTTGCTGCCATGTAGCACGTCACCCAATCGTTTCACAATACCACCCTTCATGATGTGCATGTCCGGTGCACTCTGAATAGCATTGCTGTTGATTGGGTTTACGTCGTCCCAGATTGGCCTAGAATGTTGAATAATTATTGTCAAATGGACAGGCGAGTTTTAATTTCAACTATTTAATCATTAATAACATTGATTAATGACTTCAAGTACAAATTCTTTCATTTGTAGAACAAGTATCTACCGGTAAATAAACAATATTGAGTATCAAAATGTTTGAGGGGGAGAGTGCACGCTGTAATCCAACAGCTGTTGGGCGCGCTCGACTGGCCACGTTACCCCTCTCTCACAGAAGACTACCTTGACCTGCATTTCCCACTTTATCTTATTTCTCTAATGTACGTACATGTTTCGGTAGTGAGTGAGATGTGCCAGAGTCCATTCCCATGCTATCTCTCCCCATTTTCCCAACCCTTTCTCCAAATCCATTCCTATATCTCCAAAGGTAGGCAGCGCATCCGGGGGCGTGCCAACGTTTGTCATTTTGGAATAATATTGGCATGTATCTCGGATATGAGCGACAGTAAACACTAACGATCAGGTGGACTGTATGCTCGTCTTCCGCCATCGTCCATAAAAAAAAAATGTCTACTGTGTCTGACCTTTATAAGATACAAAATTAAATTTTTACTTCGTAGAAAAGAGATTACTAAACATATTATTTTTTTATCAGTCTGTGTCTCTGTCTCTGTGTGCTGGATATAGGCCTCTCCCAAGGACCGCCACCACGCACGGTTTTCACCTCTTCTCATCCAGTGACTTATTTTAGGTCGTCAGTTCACCTGGCCGGAGGGCGTCCCAAGTTACGATTCCTATATTTTTTTAAGAATGGGCAAGTTTATTTCAAGTGCGCAAAGCTGGAGGAGGAGGGTGCACATTGCAATCCCACAGCCGCTGGGCGTTCTCAACTGGCCACGTTATCCCATACTCACAGAAGACTAATCTTAAAATGTCCCAATATTCCCCCAATAATAGCTGGGCCGAGCTATTAGTTTTTTTAATAATAAATGGGCGGTGAAGGAAATCATCATAATTTTTAATTCCACTAATTTCCTTTTTGCTCGCTTTCATTTGTTAATATCTGCTTACCTGTCCTGCAATGTCCTCAAAGCATCCTGCATCTGCAGTGTCCTTATCAAGTTGAATAGAGGATCTTTGTACAAGCGTGGGTCGGGTATCTGCTCCATTTTCAAAGGTTTGTCAACGTAATTACCTTTCTGAAAAATACGACGATTTCCGCGTTCAGTTTCATATTTCGTGTTAACGAAGGTATCGTGGGTTAATATGGTCACAATTTAGTTGAGTGTAACAAGCTGGTATATAAAATTATGTATCTAAATAATAGTGCCGTGATGTGTCAGTCGGCTAAAGAATACTACCACTCCATTTCTTTCCGTGGTTGTCATAAAAGGCGACTAAGGGATAACTAAGCCGCTACCACAAGACCTAAGGAGCTACACCATCTCTAAAAGAGTGAACTTGCCAACCCGCTTGGCCAGCGTGACGTTTTAAGTCCATACAACCCTCATGCACAAGTCAATGTGGATGAGAAGGCCCATGTCTAACAGTGGATACTGAAAGAGCTGATTATGGATACTGGATACATAATAAATATGTACTAATAGCATGATTAATACAGATGCAGCGAATATCCGGTAATTGAAACTGCTTTATATCCCTTAACAGACTTATTCGGCCACATTTTCGCTATCTGGCCGGATATCGGATAAAGGATTAGGATGAAACCGGATAATTAAAAAAACAGAGATGAAAAAATAAATATCTAGAATACATCATTGATTCTATTCTAGATGGTAATACCTCATCCATATCAACGACTGGTATTTCGTCGTAGACCTCGAGGGTTGATGCTGAAGCCGTGAACACCAGTAGCATCCAAAATATTGCACTGCAACCTATGTGGCCGCGGCGATAAGGTCGTTCGCAGATCAGCATTCTAGGAAAACATTGAAACATATTGTAAGTCTTTTACTTTGCATCCCTCTCTAGAAGCCACCCAATACTACACGGAACCGATCATACAGTAACTGATCTTCCATCGTCACTCACGATACCATTTGGCTCTAATATAGCCGGTTGATTAACGACAGCAAGACAAGTAAGATTTATTTATTTATGTAATCTACAGCCTTTTATTTAACTTATTTAACCAATATATTGCGAGTGCTAACGGCCAAATACAGATTACACTCACATTATATACAGTACCTATTTAATAGATTGTCCGCAAGTAATAGGTGCTTTTTTTATTATTATTAATAATACAAGTTGATTTGTGTTTGCATTGGTGTGTCCGTTTGCGTGTGCCGTGCGCATGTTACTTAAGATGTTACTTAAATTAGAATGTCGTGATACGTAAAAACATAAGATGTTACTTAAGTCAGAATGTCGCGAAAAGTGGCTTGCAATCGAAAAGCATGAGAGACTGTGGATATTTAGTCTTACGGAAACAGAATTTTCCACGTAGTAATTACTACTTAACTACACTAAACCTACGCTTTGGTGAGCAAACCTAAGCGTAGGTTGTTATTGTTCTTGATAATAATAATAATAATATCCTTTATTTCTCCAGAATACGGTACAATAAAGATTTTAAACTTAAACAATAATCTAACATATTCTCACGCTCAAGTCGGTTTGAGAATTATAATGAATTTAATAGCATACCTTTTATACACTAGCGTTTTATTTTTATACATTAGATTAGTCTAATAGATTCGATTATTATCTCTAGATTCATCTAGAGCAGCTATACTAAACCTTTTTTTTCCTTCGGGCCACATACATATATTTGCTATGTTACACGGGCCGCAACATTTTTGGGTGATGACTTTTTTTTAGGTCACACATTTAAAATTAGTTAGTGGGGACCTGGTTTTACATTTACTCAGCATGTAATAAATAAAACACAAAACCTAAATATATCCAAACGTTTATTTAAAACTTAGTGTGATATTTGATATTGAGACAAACTGTTTTTAACGATTTAGTTCCTATTAGGGCCAACAGATGTCACTATATCGATTCTACATCGCGGTATGGTTTCGTTTCGGTGTAAGCCTTGAATGGTGAATTTTGTTTTTTTTTTCTGTGTCTTGTGGTTTTATTGGTCGCACCCTCGGATTAGCATCCGATTTATACACTGTTTATTATGGTAGACAAATCGGAATTCGGGTTTATAATTATTTGCTACATGCTACTCTCAATACGTCATCAAGGTGATAATCAGTAAGCCCATTTCTATATATATATGTTTTTTGCATATTTCCACTTTAGAATACGATGATTCACAAAGATATGTTGATGTGAACAACGTGAGCAGCAGGTTGCCACATTTTTTTACAGTCATGTATTTTTCAGATATTATACTAATTTCCAAAATTCGGTGAACTCCTTTTCCTTTCTTTTCTTTTTCTCTCTTCGCAGCAACCGATGAATATTTTCGCTCACGATCAGCGCCGGCTCTAGCTCATATAGCGCCCGGGTGCAGGGCGCCCTCTAGTAGGCGTTTTGAACTCTTTGGAGGTGTCGCGAGCGGCGCTCGGCGCCCCCTAAGACCCTGCGCCCGTGTGCACCGCACCCCCTGCACCATAGGTAAAGCCGGCACTGAATTCAGCGCTCGACAGGCGCCCCCGGGCGCGGGGCACCCCTTGCACCCCCTGGTAAAGACGGCCCTGCTCACGATTTTAAAAACTTAGAAACCTATACTTTTAGAAAAACACTTTCCTAATAATAGTGTTTCGGGCCGCAGATTGAGTATGGCTGATCTAGAGATATCAGATTCGTGTCTTCAAACGTAAAACATAATTTCATCAAATCACCCACGTTACCCTATTGGGTAACTAAGTCATGCGATGTCAATAATACCACGTAATGTAGTTATAACATTAATTGTTTACGTACGAACACAAAAATGACTCTTCCCTTTCAAGTTATTTTCGTTATAATGGTGTCCGAGCGATGTCCTGTCGGTATCTTGACGACAATCTTAATTCTCCGGTCAACACATGACGCCTTCTTGTTTTTTATAGCAACAAATAACAGGTAGGTGGTCGCGAGAGAGTAACATCATTTATTCAGGCGTTCTGCTAGCTATATATTTGCCATTTTTACATAGTAAATTTTATATTTTTATATTCATTAATGAAAATAAGGGTAAATAATAAATAATTCAATAATGGTTAAAATAACGGAAATACAATTTATAGTAATGTAATGTAATGTTTCGGGTTCGATTCCCGGTCGGACATTTTTTTGTATAAAGACAAATGTTTGTTCGAGTCTGCCTTTTTGTGTGTGTCTCTGGACCCACGATACAGCCGCTGAGCGCACTCGACTGGCCACGTTACCCTTCTCTCACAGAAAACTACCTTGAAATATACATTTGCTACATTAACCAACTTCCCCAATGTAAGTATGTATTTCGGTAGGAAGTAAGATATGCCAGAGCCCATTCCAATCCCGTCCTATTCTATCCCGCTCCATTTTCCCAACCACTCTTCTAAATCTGCAAAGGTAGACAGAGCATCCGGGCCGTGTCGACGTTTGTCAGTCTGGACTGATGTTGGCATATATCGCTTTATATTCATATAGTATCTATACTAATATAATAAAGAGGTAAAATTGTGTGTTTGTAGGTATGTTGGGGGTAATCTCTGGAACTACTGAACCGATTTCAAAAATTCTTTCACAAATAGGAAGCTACATTATCCGTGTCTAATATAGGCTATATTTTATTTTGAAATTTTGAAAAAAAAATAACTCTTATGAACGGAAGCGAAGCGAGGGCGGGTATCTAGTCGCTAGTCGGTCGCGGTCGCTAGTCGGTCGCTGAGTTCCCCATAGAATATATACCTCAGTTTTCTTATCTTTTTGAAAATAGTCGTGGCATGTTCATTTCATCTGAGATGGCGATCGACAAGTATGCCGAGATAAGTGGTATGCGTATAAGTAAAAATTATTGGAAATACTTTCACATATTAAAAAACTAAAGGTAGGCCAAGGGTAGGCAGGCTTAAAGACATCATCCAAGCCTACCTACCGTCTCGATTTAGGCATGTCTTCTTGAATCAAGTCATGGTACGAGTATGTCAAATCGGGGATGTAATCTCTAATCAGGTCATGGTGTGTCAAATCGGGCATGCTGTCGCAAATCGGGCATGTCGCATGCCGCCTCGAATCGGGCACATGTCATCTCGACTCTAGGCACCGCCATTTTGTTTCATTAGGCATATTCATTTTAAATACGCTTACCTACTTGATTCGTTATAATTATCGTTCGCTATTTATTTAGGCTTTACTGCACAGAAATTGTACACGAATCCACGAGGGTGGTGCAAGTTATGTTTAACTGTCCTGATTTATCCGGTGCATATTAAACGAATGTGAACGTGGCCTTACACGAAACGGCTGGGCATGGGCTGACCAGCGATGCGTCCAGTAAAATTCTAGAAGCCCTACGAAGATAGAAAACAATTATTCATAAGATACCTACCTAATTAATTTGTCAAGTTTACTTCACCACTTTACCTCCCACAACTTTCTCAGAAAAGGCCACTTCCAAAATTAGCTTCTTCTTCATTATTTATCCAAATAACAACAGATCTCAGCATTTATTTGTTACTCACGGTCAATTAAACAAGACCTCCCTTTTCGATTTAATCCCTGAGAGGGCTTTGTATCTTATTTTTCACTGTTTCTGGAGCATTTTAATTTGTGACAAAGCAGGTTTAATTTCCATTAGGGATATTTTAGGTTGAGTCGGCGTCATTTCAATTAACGATCAGAAAGCATGAAATGGCCGACGTTGGATAACTTTAACGACAATCCATAATGAAATCGTAACAAAGCCGTGTTTTTTCATTAAATATTTTTTGATACGTACTATTTACGAACGATACCATAACATTTTTTTTGCAATTTTTGTCCGTTTGTCTGACCGCACATCGCGCAAAATCTACAAGACTAATTTGAATGAAACTTGACATAGTTATAGCTTATGTGTCAGGTTAACGTTTAGGGTCGGTATCGTACTTTTTATCCAGATCTGTTACAGCGTTCTCACAGGGATAAAGCTGACCACACATATTCTAACATCGAACACGAAGTCACGGGCACTGCTAGTCTATAACCGTAATCTTAATTGGTCTTGTCTTGTACATGAGGATGTGTGGCCTTTAAACGCGATGCTGGCCAAGCGGGTTGCTGTTTTGGCGAGTCCACTCTTTTAGAGGCTGTGTCATTCCTCAGGGCTTGCGGTAGTCGCTTTGTTATCCCTTAGTCGCCTTATTCGACACGGGAAGAGATGGCACGGTGCTATGGTAAAATCAGCTGACACCACACGGCACTAAACATTGCATAGCATGAAATATGTATACAAAAATTTCCCAGCGGTAAGCGGTGGGACTTAGGAGACATACCTACTCATATTAATGTTTGGAGACTCACAAGTGAGTCTTTGGAGGCATATTTGTCTTCTGGAGCCCACTGGTGGATCTGTTTGGTGAGTCATCGAAGACGAATTGGGTCCCCACACTAGCCAGAGCACTGCCAAAAGGGTCATTTCCATAACTCTATTAACTTTAGAATCGATGAACGCGTCCACAGTGTACAAGCTTACAAATTCAAGTTAAGGTTTTTATCCAAACAAGTGCAAGAAGGAATTGGAACATATTAAAAATTGAAAACAAGATAACGGTAGTTGCGCCCAGTGTGTCTAATACTTTATAGACTACAGCATATATAAAATTCATGTCGTATTTTATTATAATGTGTAAAGAATATATTATTTTTTACCAACAAAGCGGATAATTTCAAGGCGGGAAAATGAAGAGTTACTAAATAAATAGCTGTTTAGATATGCATGAACATTTTTTACCTTTAACGATTACAAAATTTATGTATAACTCGAGTTCCCCTAAAGGGGCTATAATGGCTTCAGGAAAGTCAGTAAATACTCCTTTGTGCTGTAAATTCTTGAATTTCATTCCGTCTTTTGTCTCTTGTGATGTGTACATTCTGTACATATCTTTGATTTGTTCAGAGTCGTATATGGTAAATTGAATTTCAAATAGGATTGCAAACGGGTTAAGTTATATAATGAGTTCAAAATAAAATAATGTACGCTTGATTTTTTATATTTAAATTTAATATATGCCTTTGTATTCTGTTTATATGTCAAGGATTTATCTGTGCCCTGCAGTGGAATGTTGCAGAGAATTCATACCATACTTATCTTATCAATTCTCGAGTTATTTTCCTGCAAAAGGCTCCTGCATTTTTATGGAATGAAGGTGACAGACACGCTGACAGTCCACCCGATGGTAAGTGGATATTGTCACTCATGAACCAACGGATGCGCAGCCTACCTTAGGAGATCCATACTCTTGAGATGCGTATGTAACCAGCTGTTTCAGTATGCACTGCTCGACATGTCGGCGAGTCCACTCTTTTAGAGATGGTTCCTCAGGGCTTGTGATAGCTGCTTTGTTACCCCTTAGTAGCGACTAACCATGGGAAGAGATGACAATTACATGTTTTTATTTCTAGTTTTAAATGTTTTAGTGAAAACTGAAATATTTCTTGAATATTCAATAACGTTTATCATTATGAGATCATATTTCAATTATTATATTGTATTAAATTTGATTACACTATTAAATACGTTTGTATTTGATTACACTATTAAATACTCGTCTGTATTTGATCACACTATTAAATACTCGTCTGTATTGGATTACACTATTAAATACTCGTCTGTATTTGATTACACTATTAAATACTCGTCTGTATTCGATTACACTATTAAATACTCGTCTGTATTTGATTACACAATTAAATACTCGACTGTATTTGATTACACTATTAAATACTCGTCTGTATTTGATTACACTATTAAATACTCGTCTGTATTCGATTACACTATTAAATACTCGTCTGTATTTGATTACACAATTAAATACTCGACTGTATTTGATTACACTATTAAATACTCGTCTGTATTTGATTACACTATTAAATACTCGTCTGTATTCGATTACACTATTAAATACTCGTCTGTATTCGATTACACTATTAAATACTCGTCTGTATTTGATTACACTATTAAATACTCGTCTGTATTTGATTACACTATTAAATACTCGTCTGTATTTGATTACACTATTAAACACTCGTCTGTATTCGATTACACTATTAAATACTCGTCTGTATTTCTCAACATTGTATACCGTTTTATTATAGACGTAGGCGAAGGAAAATTGATTTTGTGTAAAATATTAGTTTATTCCAAACATTTTTATTCCAAAAGTTTGGAATATTGTTGTTTAAGAAATTTGTATTTTGAAAGTTAAATTTATTATTTAGTTTAAGTAAAAGTTTGCTGTGAAACTGAATGACTTTTACGATAAAACTTTTTAAACATTCATAAATACTCAGAAATTTTCATGAAAATGATTTTCCACATAGAAGTTTGTGGGGAGAGTTATTTGAATATGCTTTTTCTACAAAATTATACACTATAATACACTCATAATTATATGTAAGTGGTAGTACATTCACAGAAGACTACCTTGAAATGTACTGCATTTCCAACTTTATCTTATTTCCCTAATGTACGCACGTGTTTCGGTAGTGAGTGAGATGTGTTAGAGCCCATTCCCATCCCATCCTATTCTACCCCTCCCAATTTTCCCAACCCTTTCTCCAAAACCATTCGTGGGCGACAGTATCCAGTTGCCATCAGGTGGACTGTATGCTCGTCTGCCGCCTTCATCCATAAAAAAAATCAAGTGAACTTTTCGCTTAAGCCTGAAAATATTAATAATAGTCCACCTGATGGTAAGTGGATACTGTCGCCCATAGACATCCGCGATACATGGCATGCCACTTGATCTCTGAACTATAATCCTGTATTTTTCATTGCAACAGTGAAACCTCCAATTTACCTACATAACCGTAACCAGCTCCTTTAACATCCACTGCTGGACATAGCCATGCAAATTGTTTTAGAAGTGGTGTTGTTCCTCAGGGCCGACAGCCACGGTAAGAGCTAGAGTGGTATATTCTATAGCCGGCCCACGCGTCACGGCATTTATCTTACAACATTAACATGAATCATATGATTAAGACGTTCTGATAATTATTTTAGTCTGATTCAGTGGTAAATAAAACAATGTCAACGTTTTCGTACAAACTGCTTTTCTGTAAAATTACATTTTCTGTATCTGTCCCAGTTATATTATGTTTGAGTTAGTTTGAAAGTAATAAAGAACTCTATATAGTGTTTCTAGAACTGTCTCGTGTTTCAGTCAAAGATATAACGACGATCTTATTACACCGTCTCTTATCTGTATTATTTATTTATTAAAACTTCATTGCACAAGTAATTGTACAAATAGCGGACTCGATGCCATATTGCATTTTCTACCAGTCGATCACCAGATCAAACAGAAAATGCGGGTGCACTTTGGTAAGTATCTATATATAGGATAATTGAGATAACAATTATTATCAGGCTCATTTTATAAAAGGGGATTTTGAAGTTTTTGTTTGTTTTTATGTAAGAGATAAACTGAAGAACCACTGGACACATGTCGAAAACTCTTTCACTTTTTAGAAGTGTCACTAATGTGTAGCTTAGGACACAGGACATTATATGTTTATTAAATAAACAGACTATCGGAATTTTTCGAAAAAAAAGAGATTATTAGGTTACAAAATTAGAATATTTATCTCAAATTAAGCGATATTTGTAATTCGTCAAAATTTGTCAATTACATAATCAAATTGTTGAAGAAATTGTTGAAATTGAATGAGAAGAGTCAAGGATCGCGTGTGGTGGCGAGCCTATATCCAGCAGATGGTATATAGCATGGTAATCAAATTGTTGCACTTACATTATTTTTTATACCTTACACGTTCCTAGTCAATTACGTGATTAAAGTAACCCACCAACAAACATAAAATTAGGGACAATGTATTTTTTACGATCTACCATAATCATTATAAGCAATTGCAGTTACTAAAACGATAGGGTTTCTTACTAAAAATATGAAAAAGATTTTAACAAACAACAGATACGAATAGCAAACCCGTTTATATCGCGGTTCGCTCACGGTTTTGACATTAATTGCCTCTATGTTAAAATACCTATGAAATAAAAGTGCACCTATGTTGGTGCATGTTGATTTTTTTGGGCACTAATCCATCGCCCTTTAATTCCACGAGATGGGATACAAAATATAGGGTATGTCATTTTACCTGTGTCTAAAAGTACATTATTTAATACTTATGTAAATTCAATTACTTATTACTATATGCATCTTAATGCATATCTTCTAACTCAGTATTTCAAGAGCTTTAAGAAAAAGTTACATACCTGAAGGTTGTTGAAGTTTCAGCGGCACTTAGTCGCGGTAAGGCTAACTGTCCCGCGTTGCTGCCGGCGACTGGGGGCACAAGCCACCCGCCCTAGCTTTTATGCCGCCCTTGGCCGTGGGCGGGATGCAGCGTACGTTTTATTTTTGAACTAATCGTTGTCAGATAAAATTATTACATAAATGTCAGTCGTATGCCATTTCATGCCTTAATAACTCAATGTGCATTGCATTGTCAAACAAAGGAAACCTGAACTCGAATCCCGGCTTAGTAAAGGTTTCATACTTATTGGCAGGACCACAGTCTCAAAATGCTTATTTCTTGCAGTACAAATTCTTTTTTTTAAATACATTAATTTGTATTCCATTTATTTATTAACGTATACAGAAATCTACAGCTTTATCTGAAGTATAGATTTGATTTAGGTAATAACAACATTGGTATAGCCAATTACATATTTCACAATAATAACGTAATATAGAAAACACAGAAACAAATATACTCGTAAGTACATATATTTGATTTTGTTTGCGTGTGTCATGTAAGCTCTGCAAGTACTGCAGCCTCGGGAAAATGAAGTCCTTGGCATCGGATGAGTTTACACCCATCCACTGTGATCCCATCCAGGATTGTAACCTTTCCATTCATTCAGATATGCTCCTAATGATCCGTGATCTAAGAGATTGCTCGCTAAAACACATCAATATCATTAAATTAGCCGTTGTATATGTGAGCTAATCGAGTGATTACACTGTTTTGTGCATATGTACGTACGTGTTTCGGTAGTGAGTGAGATGTGCTAGAGCCCATTCCAATCCCATCCTATCCCTCCCCATTTTCTCAACCCTTTCTCCAAATCCATTCCTAAATCTCCAAAGGTAGGCAGCGCATCCGGGGGCGTGCCAACGTTTCTCATTTTGGACTAATGTTGGCATGTATCGCGGATGTCTATGGGCGACAGTATCCACTTACCATCAGGTTATTATTACGATGATATTTATAGCCATTCTCATAATTATCAAATTACGATTCAATCCATGCAATCCGATGTATGTAGGTGTCGTATCGTGGATTCCAAATGGGGCTAGCCTATTAGAGAATACTGCGTACGTAGGCATTATATATCGACTTTGATATAAGAAGCGAATGTATAACGGAGCCTAAAGTGTGTTAGGCTTTATGTACTATTGTGTCAATGAGCTCGCTCATGGTGAGTTCACAATCAAAATAAATATCAAGATCGCTTCTGGTTTACCAACACCTTGAATGAAATAGGTGTGTCTAGGAATCAATGAGTTTGTTTTTTCTGGAGAAAGAAAGAAATTGACATATATTAGTATAGATTTGATTATATTTAAAGCGTAATATTCCAAGAGACGGCGCAAATCGTTATTCAGTTTAAAACAATAATTTACGTTACGTACGTCCAAGAAGATTCCTTACTGCAGAGAACTGCACTTACTGCATTCCTTACTCACAGAAGACTACCTTGATATGTACTGCATTTCCCACTTTATCTTATTTCCCTAATGTACGTACGTGTTTCAGTAGTAAGTGAGATGTGCCAGAGCCCATTCCCATCCTATCCCTCCCCATTTCCCAACCCTTTCTCCAAAGTCATTCCTACATCTCCAAAGGTAGGCAGCGCATCCGGGGGCGTGACAACATTTGTCATTTTGGACTAATGTTGGCATGTATCACGGATGTCTATGGGCTACAGTATCCACTTACCATCAGGTGGACTGTATGCTCATCTGCCGCCTTCGACCATAAAAAAAAAGATTCAATAATTAGAATTTCTACTCCAAGAATTTCCGAGATTTTATATAGCTTATGTTGTCCTGCTGGCTATGATTTACTTATATTTTGGTACAAACTGTTGATTTTGAATGTATAAAAAACAAGATTTGTTTACTGCATGAAAAAAGTTTTGAGACTATGATGCTGCCAGGAAATATGACACTTCTAAAGAATGTTTTTTTTATAGTAGGTACGCGCTATCCGTAACTAAAATATTCATTTTATTTATTCAGTTATATACTTTACTAGCTGTACCCGGCAGACGTTGTCCTGCCTGTGTATTATTTACCGCTGTATATAAAATCACATATTGTTATATTTTGCCGTCGATATGATTTTTGCGATCGATTGAACGGTATAGAAGTTGATGTGTTGCAGCGCCATCTAGTGGCGAGTTACAACAAAGTCGATAGCTGGAAAATATTCTCCGTGCTCAAATACCTATTTATACCAATTTTCATGGCGATCGGTTGAACGGTATAGAAGTTTATGTGCTGCAGTGCCATCTATTGGCGAGTTACTACAAAGTGGATAGCATAAAAACCTTCTCCATAAAAAATACATATATGTGCCATCTTTCATGGTGAACGGTCAAACGGTGTCAAAGTATTAATCTCAGATAAACCAACATCCATTTTTATATATATAGATTGTACATAAATGATAAAAATAGCTACAAAAGGAAATACATATAAAAGTCGAGCTTATCCCCCTAGGAGATTTGTATCAGCAAACCTGAGAGAGCAATTGGTGGGCAATGAAATAGGCAGACACCATTATATCCACATTATATCCACTTTCTCACAGAAGACTACCTTGAAATGTACTGCATTTCCCACTTTATCGTATTTCCCCAATGTACGTACGTGTTTCGGAAGTGAGTAAGATGTGCCAGAGCCCATTCCCATCCCATCCTATCCCTCCCCATTTTCCCAACCCTTTCTCCAAATCCATTCCTATATCTCCAAAGGTAGGCAGCGCATCCGGGGGCGTGCCAACATTTGTCATTTTGGACTAATGTTGGCATATATCCCGGATGTCTATGGGCGACAGTATCCACTTACCATCAGGTGGACTGTATGCTCGCCTGCCGCCTTCGTACATAAAAATAAAAAAGAATTCCTAATCACTGTGTTCCTAAACCCACTACTTTAAAAATTACTTTTATAATACGATTATTACATAATATATGTACGTCAATAATTATGTATGTTAGTCAATAATTCGTAATTTAGTTAATGTAATAAAAATAGATAGTGGAAAAATAGGAGCACAAAGCGAGGAAAATTCATTATTGAAAACATGAAAACTATTCCCATAAAAAACTGGCTAAAGTTTATTGGTTGTACACAATATTATTATGTTATATTATTAGCACATTTTGGGGGGAGGGTGCACGCTGCAGTCCTACAGCCGCTGGGCTCACTCGACTGGCCACGTTATCCCTCACTCACAGATCCTATCCTATTCTCCAATGTACGTACGTGTTTCGGCAGTGAGTGAGATATGCCAGAGCACATTCCCAACCCACCCTTTCTCCAAATACATCTTAAATGAGGTAACAATTGTACGCCCATAGTGGCTAAAAAGTCGATGGTTCTAGCGGCCATGTGAGCAGGAGTCTTGGTGAAAATACCACGAGCGCCGCTTCTTCGGCGGTCGTTATTCAACTGCTTTAAGGCTTGGGGCAGGCAAAATTCTCAATACCATTCACTAGCAACCGTTTTACGATCTTCTAGTGGAATTATCGCTACTGGACTACTACGTCGGAAAAAAGCCACAATATTTTTTTACACTTCGGCTGTGAACAACTTTGGTGGGTACCTACGTCGTTCTCTCCGAACACCCATTGCGTAGATTTTGCCTTTGTAAACGGGCCGTAGCTATAGATCCAAGATTCATCAGTAGTTAAGATGTAAGACACTTGTTGAAAACTCCCTCCATCGAACATTTCCAGCATAAACTTGCACCAAATCCACATGTCGGGATGTTTGCTCTTCTGAGAGAGAATGAGGTATCAATCGCGAGGCAACCTTCCTGCTTTAAGATGTTCATGCAGAATAGTGGAAACTGCCCGTGATCCAATCTTCAGTTCAGCCTGAATCTCTCAATGTGTAACGTTCCGATGATCCTTTATTAACCACTCCACCCTGATGATGTTATCGTGGGTAACCGCAGTCGGCTGTCGTCCCGGCCTAGGATCATCTTCGAGGCTTTCCCGGCCACGTTTAAATTCACGGTACCATTAGGTCACGGTTGCTAGCGAAAGAGAAGATTCACCAAAAGCAGTTTGTAAATTTTCGTGAGATTCCTGAAACCTTAAACCTCGTTTGGAGTCATCACGAAATGCTTCACGCAACAAGTTCATTGTTGCAATCAATTACCGACTGACGGCGTGTCGTAAAAAAATAATATAAAAAAAACTAAATGAAGGCGGGCAGTGATTTTTACAATAGAGATTAATATTGAAATTACCCTTCAATCTGTTATAAATATAGGACAAATTGATTAATAGTAACAAATTGGCTAAAAACGTTTAAACAGCCCACGTAGGTGCGACCCGCGCGCCTTCCAGGAGTCGCAACCCCAAGGTTAAGAAACCATGTACTAACTAGACTAATAAAGAAATATGGTAAATTAAAAAATCAATCTTTTCTGGTCTTCTCTTGTCACTCAAGAGAAGACCAGACGAGTGATTGATATCTTTGAAAGGAGTTGGATGTGATTGAACCGTAATCAGCGCGTATGAAGTCGATATTTGTTCATGTTACCCCATTATATCGTTGTTATTTCGGGGTGATTAATAACAAATATAATACCACAAAAGGCGATGACGCGAGTCCGACGATAACAATCAGACGGTTCCATTAGCCGAACAAAGATACGTTAGAAATTTGATGAAAATAATATAACAAGACATATTTGCTGTTCAAATTTATATCAATTGAAGATTATCCATAGTTTGTAGATTATCATTTCATCTAATCATTGAGTGACACCTTTGCAGATTAAGGAATAGATTAGGAGGATAGGGTTGGGAACGTGGGGAGGGATAGGATGGGATGAAAATGAGTTCTGGCATATCTCACTCTACCGAAACACATACGTACGTACATTTGGGGAAATACGATAAAGAAGGAAATACGGTACATTTCAAGGTGTGTTCCTGTAAGAGAGGGGTAACGTTTAGCCAGTCGAGTGCGCCCAGCGGCTGTGGGAATGCAGCATGCACTCTCCCTCAATTCATATAAATAAGCAAGAAGATTAGCTAGTATTTTTAATAATCCCCACACTCTAAGCTAACATTTCACGTGATCCAATTGAAAGCTCATCGATCATGCCTCGGGTCGAGCGTGTTCAGACGCTGAACACGTTCGATCCGAGGCAGCCATTTAACACTCGCCCCACAACTACCTTTTGTCAAAGCTCCACCTTCATAGCATGTACGATGACTTTTTGTAAAGTCAACAAGCTTTCAGAAAACATGGAAAAACAAATCTGGCTATAGTTACGTAAACAGAGTTTCAAAAGTGTGATTGTATTTGCTTGTTTCCGTAATAAACTTTTCATTTTATATAATTCAACCTGTTTCAAGTTCAACCTTTATCCATTTGTTTATTGACAAGGAAGATAAGTCAGTTTTCCCGTGAGAATGAGTCGAGGAGATTTCTGGTGCCATTTCTTATTTCCTTTTTATATTTCAAATCCGTTTTTAAAGGCGTACATTTAAAAAATCTCCTCTTTGTATTACTTTAGTTCTTCTTATTTCCCTGTTTAATTTGCGGTAAAAAAATATAAGCATGCACTGTAGAGCGACATAATTTTTTTGCAATTTCAACACGATTGTAACGAGTAACGAGTACACCCTTAATCCTTGTAACAACACCCTTGTAACGAGGGGATTTCGGGCCATAATCCACCACGCGGGCCCCGAGTGAATTAGTGTTATGGTCTATGTGTTATATTATATATCAAGTGAATGCACGGCAATCAAGTAAAATACCCATATACTCGTACAATAAAATAGATAAAAATACGGACAGTAAATAAATGCACCGAAAAAGTCAATACTTATAAACTACGTATGTAATTATAATAGTAACTTTGGTGTCAAAACTCATTTTACGTTTATGCTCCGATGGACGAACAAGCAATGTTTCAAAATTCTGCCAGTGAAGTCGCCACTTACGGCTTTTAGAATGGCATTATTAGTCGCCCTCTCCAGAAAGACGCTACTCTCGTCCTTATAATGGGAAAATAGTCGGTCACCTGTGCCTCAGCTAACATGGCCGACGCGCTGCAGGACCACGGTAACTTCATGAAGACACGGAATGCTTTATTAGACCGTATTCTCATGGTGCTGTGTGACCTTTTACAAGTATAGAGAGACTGACAGAAAGATCTAAACAAACTCCGAAACCTGCGAAACCTACACGCGAGCATGTTTTGGAGCCCTTAGGCTGTTGCAACACACATTGTTCCTGGCCTTCTGCACTCGCCCTAAATTAAACAAGACCGGTGACTTTTGAAAGGGCCACAAGAATTTAGAGCCAATCCGAAAAATAAAATATTTTGTAGAAATAATGAGCATAAAAGGATAGCTTATGAAAGGAAATAAATATAGCACAATTAAAAATATAATATTCAGATTTTTTTTAAGAAAAAGATGATTGTTTATTTAATATACATTTATATTAATTTAATACAAAAATTAAATGGAAACAACTTAATTCTCCTAATTAGTGACTTCTGTAATTATATTCGATGTTGCCTTTGACGGTATTACGTGGCGCCGCATGCCGTGGCGACGCATCGCCACGGCAACAGCCGCTCTGACACGCCGAATTAGATGTTTCACATCAAAACATGACGGTCCTTTCTTTCTCTTTCCATATCCAGATCGTCTCTCAGATTCTCCGTAAATATATGATCTAATGTTAAAATGTTTAGGAGCACAGAAGCTGTCAGAGGTGGCTATCAGCTGTTGTTGAAACTGATTGCAGTTTAGCTGCAAATTTCGATAGCTTAGTCTATATCTAGATATACTAATATAATAAAGAGGTAAAATTGTGTGTTTGTAGGTATGTTGGAGGTAATCTCTGGAACTACTGAACCGATTTCAAAAATTCTTTCACAAATTGGAAGCTACATTATCCGTGTCTAATATAGACTTTATTTAATTTTTAAATTTTAAAAAACTTATAAACGAAGCGAGGGCGGGTCGCTAGTGTTCAAATAAAACGATAAATTCATAATGTAATTTGATTTATTGCATATCATTATATTATGTAGCTAGTTTTGTATGAAACTAAACCTCAATAATACTCGTATACGACGATTATTAATGAGTGACAGTATATGCCGTAGAATGAGTGTAAACTGCAAGTTGCAATTACAGCCCGTCCCACATCAGATTCGTCCCATGTAAATACTGAAATTTAAAATAAGTATTGTTTTAATCCCAAAAGCAAATTGAATGGGAAGTACAGTTAGGTAAAAAGTAAGTGTGTTTAATATATTTAATTTTATTATCAAATTTTTATTTCTAGCGCTATTTTGAAAGACGTAAAGTTAGCAATGAAAATGTTTAACGATATCACCGTAGTCTGAAATATTGCCGCCATCAATTTAGTTTGGTATTTAATTAAACAAGTGCTGATGAAACACGGCATTGCAATATACAAAAAGATTACCGAACTGTTTTAGCCATATCGTATCGCTTTGATTACCACATCACTTTGAACGGGTCTTTAACTGTCCGCGTAATGTATTTATTTATTCATTTTGGAATATAAGACACTTTACCTACAACACATATTTAAAAATAATTTATATGACCGTTTTATTTGTACAATATACACCAATGTTTAGATATTCTTTTAAAAAATATATAAAAACAATTAACAGCCTTACAGATACTTACATGTACATATGTGAAAAACAAAAAAATAAAACGAACAGTTTAAGAACCAGGTAACCTGTTACGATTAACGTTACGATCGAAGTCTTATTGTTAACATAGAGATTCCAAAAATACTTAAGTAATTTCACCTTTGTACAGCCAGACGGCCGATTCCACTCCTGGGTGTGTACGCCGCTTAATTTCCCGAAAGTTCCAGGAAGGTGTCTATTGAAATCTATGGGTTCTCATTTACAGCCATTTGCTTATTGCTAGCACGTTACGAGTCGATATATTCCGAATTCTATTGTTCAGGTAATAATTGGTTGAGAGGTGTGATGTATTGATTTAATTACATCTACACGTAATGAACCGCTTATTCATACAGTGTCTATTGTAACTATAAATTGGCATAAATTGGTTTCAAAGTCTATCAGCGAGCAATGGTAGGAGCTATTCTTGGTTTCGTTGATTAAAATCCAGGTAACCTGTGTTACGATTAACGTTAGAATCGAAGTCTTATGATCAACTTTGATTTCTTTTTTGAATTTTAAAAAGTTAACACCGTCGTAATATCAGAACTACTTGCTTTTTTTTGCATTCATGTGGATTGTTAACATAGAGATTCCAAAAATACTTAGGTACATCAAATTTTCGTTCAACATGAAACCTTGTTAGGGCACCGCAATTTTAGGGTTAATAGACACATTCATTTGAGGTACCTATGTATCGATTTTAGCAAGTAACAAGTAACATATAGCTCATTGTCTAATTTCTACTGCGTCCAATTTAATTGATGGACTGGTAGAGAATGCCTTAAGGCATTAAGTCCGCCTCTGTACAGTGCAAAAAGAGTAAATATATAAATGAGTTCCAATGCATAATCAACAAAACAACCTAGATATATTTTTTTTTATTTTATTAACCATGATCAGATTATACAGGCTGTCCCGGGTTGACAGGCGGATTTGTTGTCTTGTTTGTTCATAAACGTCACATTGACAGTTGCAATTTGTCAACATGGAACGCTACACGAAAGAGCAACACAGTATGAATTTTAGAGCAGTATGAAGTGGACCATTTTGGCTACAAAATCATCTTTAGTGACGAGGCCTATTTCCACCTTGACGGATACGTCTATAAGCAAAATTGTCGTATCTAAGGCTTGTAGAATCCTCATGAGATTCATGAAAAACGGATGCATTTTTGGTTTTGTTCGGCTTTTGGTTCGGCGGGATCATAGGGCCATTTTTTTAGGCATCATCTGTATTTAGGTAGGCATAGAGCGGTATTGGTACACGCTACAGTAGTTTTCTTTGGCACCAATTGGAAGATATGGACGTCGATCAACTGTGGTTCCAACAGGACGGTAGCGCATGTCACACAGCCGGAGAAACAATGAGTTCAATTTGAGACAACCTACGAAAACCTCCAGGGTTAACTAAAAGTAAATACCTAATTTTAAATTACTAAGAATGACCTAGTCAACGGAATCCTATCTGTATTGTCACCAGAACACCTAAACACGACCCCCAATTTGTTAGCATCGATTTGCTGCTCTCATTCAGTATGTTATTCAGTATTCAGTATTCAGTAAGTTCGGGACCCAAACTACCTAATGCTTTACATGAAAATAGCATTGTGTCACTGCTGCAGCATATTCTCGTTTACGTAGCGTAGTTATGTGAAGGGTTGTACAACTAAGAAAATAAAAAAAATCCAGTATCCAGTGATAATTGAAACTTTTAAGAAGTAAAAATAAGATAAATCAGAACACTATTCTTAAAATTAGATTGAATTTATTTTTTTCGGGGCCCGCCCAATAGTCGCTCGCGACCCACCGGTGGGTCGCGACCCATACTTTGGGAAACACTGCCTTAAACAATGCGCCCTGCAATATGTTCACAGATTACAAGATGAAGGTACTCGGTGATATCTGCGCTGTCTTCTTAGAAATCTTCCTAATTATTAGATTTACTATAATGTCAATACAATATTCTCTTAATAAATCACAAGAATTAGGCCAGGATATAAGCATTAATCAGTTTCCTCTAGTTTTTCGTGTCCGTGCAAAACTTATTCGAGTGTTTGTTAAGACGCAAAGGGCCCCGTTGATTAGTTCTCAGAACTAACATCATCAGTATTTTGTTATTTATGTAACTTTGGTTACTGATAACACATCTAATATTTCAAACACGTTCACCATAAGCGAGAAAGAGTCAGGAGGAATTGTCAAATGAGTTACGATTTCAGTGATTTTAGAACTTTATCAACTTGTCAAACGGAGTGGTACGATTATTTAGAATATTTTGTGGAAAAATAAGACAGTGAACTACAATGGAGAGTTCCGTATGTGCTTCTAAAGTTACAGGATGTAACAGTCTAAATAAATACAGTTTTCACAAATATAAAATAGGACAGCAAAGATTCCATTCATAATTTTCGTTAATTTAGTTAGTTTAGTTTAGTTTAATCTGCGGCAAATATTATAGTTTACAGAGAAACACAATAATTACCCAATATATGCTAATTTTAATTAGTGCTAAATGATTATTTTATTAAACAAATTATAATGAAAACCGTTTTTAACGATTTTTATGTATTTCATCCATTTCTGATTTTGAAATTTATTGTTATAAAAATTTACCTACATATTAATTTTATCGAAGACTATTTATTACGAACGAAATATTTTTGAAGGGGTGAAACGTCATCTCCTTTATCCCCGGAGTGTACATATACGAAAACTATTATTGTTCTGGGTAAACAATTAAATTTTTCATTTTCACATTAATGTACATTTAGTAATTAAATTTAAATATACATAATGATTAATGGATAAATAAAGAAGTTGTTTTATTTTTTACCTAACAGTAGTTAATATCATTTCTCGTTGCGGAAGTTTGTCGGATGTTTCATTTAAATACACCATCTCTAAAAGAACATTATCACAAATATCACACAAACTAGAATATGAGATTTTGGTATCGCTGTGACAGTTGACATTGTCAGGGGGAGAGTGCACGCTGCAATCCAACAGCCACTGGGCGCGTTCGACAGGCCACGTTACCCCTCTCTCACAGAAGACTACCTTGAAATGTACCCCATTTCCCACTTTGTATTATTTACCTAATGTAAGTACGTGTTTCGGTAGTGAGTGAGATGTGCCAGAGCCCATTCCCATCCTACCCCTCCCAATTTTCCCAACCCTTTCACCAAATCCATTTCTATATCTCCAAAGGTATGCAGCATATCCGGGGGCGTGCCAATGTTTGTGATTTTGGACTAATGTTGGCATGTATCGCGGACGTCTATGGGAGACAATATTCACTTACAATCAGGTGGACTGTATACTCGTCTGCCGACTTCTTCCATAAAAATAAAAATTTAACGTCTAGTAGGCAAGCCTATGACTGTTACTGAATACATAGGTATGTATATGTAGGTTGATAATACGTACGTACATACCTATGTACAATACAATTATCTAAGGAAGTCCCATCGGCATATGTCGAATTTTATCGGAGCAATTCGGAAGTGCCACTATAACAAATTATGCGAAGTACATTGCTGCCTTTTAATAGAATATCAAGCATCACCTGATAGTTTGGAAGTTGTAATGTAATGACAGTGACACCTCTACACCCTCGAGAAAGCCTCGAGAACATGAAAAGCCATGGTACATATCGTGTACTTTTGTTTGTAAATTCCTATTTCACAATTACATGAATCGTAATTAACTGCCTTTGAGACAGTATACGAGTAGGTCGCGTTCAATTACGAATATTTATATAGAGCAGTTTAAAATAAATTACAAAATAATTATGGTACAACCTGATTTTAAGAGAAAATTATTAATTCACAAGCTCGGCTATATAGTTATTTAATTGTAGAAAATATTTCCTTCAAATTAAAAAAATACATCACATTTAATAGTTTCAAAAAGGTTATTGTGAATCTTATTTCATTACCAAATATATCCCTCACGAACACATAAATAATAGAGATTCACGTTACAAATGATTTACGATTAAGTATTCTTAATTTCATTGTCACACTTGGTTGATTAAAATCACACTTGTATTGCTCTATATAAATCAACGCAAATTCATGTTTAGTTCGAGTTTAGAATATCGATGCAAATAATGTTCTATGAACTTTTTACATATTCACAATCAACAATAATATTTATGTCACTTAACAATTCTGAACATTATTGTTGTTATCATCATTGCTCTATTTATTCAATAAATTAAATGGGGTTTTTAAGATTTACAAGGGATAAATGAAGGATAAAATAAGGGCAAATGTGAAATAAAATAACACAATACGTTATATAAAAGTAATGTATTTTAATACAAATCTCATGGCACCATAACAAGGCACGATTAATAAATTCAACATAAAACAGCTATATACATATAACGTTACGTTAACCGTTATTTCGTTGTAACCGTTACAAACTAATACTGACCTAGATTAATAAATAGTAATCACTGATAATTTGTACGTTATTTATAAAATTTGTTATACATATTTAATAAAATGCAATAAAAAAACTATAGATTGGTGTTAGAATTAAACTCATAGAAAAAAAATGTAGATATAGGGACTTTATTTGTAATTTACCACATTTAAGGAAATAAATAATTAATAAATAAATGTAGCTTTTAATAGTAAAGCTATTTTAATGTCCGACAAGTATTTAAATATGAACTTAAGATACCCACCCTCTGGACACTGAATCATTAATAATAACATTTTGAACAGTTTTGTACTACGACTTTATTTGGAGCTTGATATTTTCCCCAAAAAAGAAGTTAAATATTTTTTGTCCAGTTTCTTTTGTATTCTTTTGTTTTTGTAAAACAGTTTGACAACGTTTCGTATTTTAAAAAGTCGTAGAACAAAAGTTTTTAGTTTTCACAAATGAAATTGTAAATGAGGATGCACACATTTTTTATTTAACCCTGTATAAAAGGGTTACCAAATAAACCTAACTCATATTATATTTTAAAATTTATATGGACATGTTTAATTAGAAGACATTAACGTAACGAAACTAAATAAAATTTTTAACGGGGGAAATGCTGTTGACATTTAAAAGTACTGATAATATAAACGGGACACGGCAACGCATGCCCGCAGATAATGTTATTTATCAATAGACTGACACTTCAAGATGGCCGCTGTTTTTTCTCGCAGCGTAATTTTAAAACTGTCTAATCGTAAGTAATTTCAAGGGCTTTTTGAAAGGCTAACAAATTATATAATAAAATATGTATTATTTACAAGTTTAATGTCATTCACAACTCCTATGAATCTCATATTGTTATTAATCAGGTCCAAATGCTGTTTTTCATTACCTTTTTTTAATAAAATATTTTTAAGTAATAAAAGGTAAGCAAATGCCTTAAATGGATGCAAAATGGGAAAATCTTAAAATTCATTGCATAAAGTCTTATAGACAGTAAGGCGGTGCCAGATTAAATAAGCTTTAAGTAACAAACACTAATTTTAAGTTAGGGAAAATATTTAAAAAAAAAATCTTCAAAAAATAACACTATAATTTAACTACAGCCTAACTCGCCTTTACGCTGAACATGCATATATACAGGCTGCAAACAATTAATATCCGAAGCCTGGAATCCTGTATTCCGGACATAATTCCAAAGACATGAAAATTCTTGGCGACTTTTTGCAATAAAACTCATTTTTCTAATTTGTTTTTCATAGATAACGCAAAGCTACGTATTACCGACCTAAATTCGATCACTGGCGGTGTTTACCCATTAAATATATATTTGAGTGGGCACTTTTCGAATTGGAAGCGTTGGATATATTGTAGCTTCACAAGTAAATGAAGCGATATATTGCATATAGCTTCGTAGTAATAACATTTGCAAGCCACAAACAGTAGATCTAAGAAAACAGAGATTTAATTATTGTTTAAGATCCTTATTTTTGTACCGTACCTATGATCAAGAAATAAATTTCTTTTAATTTTAATTTCAGTTCAAGTAAATGAAGCTATATTATGTTGTAACATATTTCAATTCGTAAAAGATATTAATTAAAAAAAAACTCACGAGATCGGATTAATGTAGGTCGACATTAGTTTTGCGTTAGTTCCTAAATACGAAGCAGAAAGAAAAATATATTCATAAAAAAATATGTATTATTTCGTGTCCAATGGCACAGAATCATAAATAGAATCCATGTTTCAAGCTTTGGAAACTGATTGAGTACATCCCTGTATACTGCCATACTCATAAATGTTATTTAGAGGAAATTTCTTTTTTTTTACTTTGTAACCAGTTCAACGCTCTAATTTATTATAGGATATTTTTTTTAAAGAAATAGCTAATTTATATAGTATTTTGTAATAATGCATACAGGATGTCCAAATCATTCCCGAAACTTAAAATCATGGATTCTACTCACGGATTCTTTTGTAAAAATATCAGCTTTTTGGCTTTATATTAGCTAATTTGTATGAAAAATTTGTTAAACCTCGGAAAAAAATTAATATTTTGGGCAAAAAAAAAAGTTTCGCGAAATATAAATGAAAACGGAATACATGGTTTGGGACTTCTGGATACTCCGTATAGTAACAAATAAAAATAAACTTAACATAAAATAACTAGCGATATCACTTTAAATAATAGATTTAACTTAACACTATTCAATTTCATTACAATTTTTGACTTTTGTAACGTCATGGCGACAAAAAAAAAAACGGCACATTTTTGGACTCATATTTTTTTCTTATTAAAGTCTATCCGAAAACTTACTAATTTAAGCGTAATAATTATTAAGAAAGCTTTGACAGTCGAAATTAGATTATTTAAAAAAATATACCATAGAGCTTTTATTATATTTTTAAATTGTGATGGCTATTGACGTTTTTTTATTTATTTTAGTTGTTTACAAACAAAATACTTCAATTATATTATTTATTATTATAAATTATAGAGATCCGATATTCGGGTGCATATTTAACTACAAGGTGTAAAGTATGGAAGCGACTTCTTAAAATAATTTATTTGAAAACTGAAATCCCGGGATTTCACAACTTAAATAGGATGCTTATTTATGAAACTGCTCAGCAGTTTGGAAGGTCTGATGGTAACCAGGACAGAGTCGATAGGATCTAAGGCACTATTGAAGATATAAACTTCGGATTTGGACCCAAATTCTTAGTTCTAATGGCAATTTGTAGGAATGCAGTACTGAGGGTCTTAGGGATTAACTTTGAAACTTTGGGCATATGCATCGTATTCTATAGTCGAAACATAAAATTTGCGATCGCGGGATTGCGGCATTCGCCCGATACAAAAGTGCACTCCATACTTATCAACATAGATGAATATGCACCCGAATATCCGATCACTAATTATAACTGTTACTTATAATGTGTCTACGTTTAGAAGAAAATTACTCAATATAGTCATCGATTATTCACGTAATTTCACTTTCTGTCATTACAGTAATACTTAAGATTTCACCTACTGACGTAAAATGTTGGATTTCATTAACTGACATGTACTGTAGTCTATACATTGGATGCGCGTAGCACTGCTACGCTTAGTGACGTCAGCAAAGACCGCTACGTTTGCTATGAAGAAATGGAAGGGCAGTTATAAGAGGATTAAAATGCTTGGATGCACGAATGCTACGCTTAGTGACGTCAGCAACGGTACGTGTGCTACAAGTGCTATGAAGGAATGGAGGCGCTAGTAGTGCGGCCGATAGTTTCGGCAGTCAGTCGTCTGTGACGCGGCGCCGAGCGGACGTGTCTTTGTTAATATTACAAAATAGACGTGTGATTTATACCGTCGCCATGCATAATGTTCAGCATAACGTTCCGAAAAGATTCAACAGTATTGAACATTATGCGACGATTTATACTTGTATATGTTTGATTTCGCTATGATCCTCTTTTATACTCGTATACGCTCCTTTTGGACCGATGAGTAATTTTCTACACAACATATTTACTGAGGGTAGTTCCTACGCCCTCGCGGATGCGGGGTGGTAAGTGATGACGTTGTGCGCGTGCGTGAAGGGCGGCGCGGGGCTGGGGAGCGGTGGAGAGGGGGCGGGGAGCTGCACGGCGCGCGTCTTGCCCCCCAGGGTGCAGCGGGTCGTTGCACCGCTCTCTACTTCTATTGTTAGTTCCGAACCTGTTAACCTGGAGGAAATAATGATATTTGATATTAGTAACTTGATGGTACACATGGTGGTAAGTGGTAATTCAGATTTAGCTTTTGGAAGAAAAACTAGGGCTAAACTAGGTATTTGCATGGTACAATTAAGTATATATCATTTATTATATAAATCAATCATTCTTCATTGAATTCATGACCGAAAGTAATACACATCGGCTATGATCGGCTAGCTTCAGTTTTGTATACCCGAAGCTAGGCGATAGTCTCTTTCTAAAGGTTGATGTGTATTACTTGCGGCCGGGAAGTGTACATACACACCAATGTAATCACATGTGGATCGAAGAGGAAAAATAATTATCCATGGATTCACAGGTGGAGCCTGATTGTGGATCCATGTGAACGGAGGCAAAGCCACTATTACCAACCAGTACATATTTTATTTGATAGTTTGTCGTCATAAAGTTAATAATAGAATTGACAGGCTTCAAATTTTAAAAACTTTTAAGGTTGAACGCGCATCAAGCAATAACCACTGGACATAATTTAATGACACTTGGCGTGGTTATAGCTTACGACACTTGGGTTAACATTTAGGGTACATTTTAACCAGATCCGTTACAGATTTTCCACGGGAATCACTCTAAAGTTCACTAAAGCCAGCGTCTTCGTTGACGATGAATGTACGATGATGAATACCCAAGTCATAAGCTTCCTAAATTCCATTAAATTCTGATCCGATGTTTTTGCGTAATGCGCGTTCAGATAAGACAGACAGAGGGACGGACAGAGAGATAATGATTATTTTTCTAAAATATTCCATGTACAGAGACGGGTCTGTTACGTTTTTATTATATGTATAGATTACATGATATTAAGATTCAAAACGGCCACCGCCGGCTTGATTGATATGTCGGGACTTCGAGAACTCTATTATAGTATAATATTAGACATTATACTTACATGTGGTATCTATTGGCGAGTACCCCCACCATTTCCCCCACAAGGTCGGCGGCCGGGGAAGGTGTCACTAATCCTACCACCAGGTCGTTCTTAGCTGACGGTATGCTGATCACCACCAATTGCACGTCCGTGCTCATTATACGGACGGCGCCAACCTGGTAAGGAATTGTATATTTGTATTTTTATTTATACATCTCACTGAAATAATGAAAAAGCTGATAATAAGTTGTTTAGTATCGAGAGTAGAATCGATTCCACCAGTTCTTAGAATAAGCTTTTTTCTTCATTTATCGCATAATTCTAGTACTTGTATCATTTACCCTACGCGGTGACCCGAAACTTTTATATTATGAACAATAAATTATGAAAAAAAAACTTATAATTTTTTTTTCATATTGGTTATAAAAACTGGTAGAATAGATTCTAATCTCGATACGGAATATCCTGTTTTCAGACTTTCGTTATTTGTGATACGTTGTATACAAAAAAAAAAACAATATATTAATTTTATTTTCTCTGTGACCTTAACCCTGAAAGGGTTGTAGTGGCACTGCACATTATATTGATAATTTTAATCATATTAAAATGATGTATTTGATGTAAATTAGACATGCAAAAAAAATCTTGTGCCTAAAATACATATCTATCTCTGCGTATTTTGTAGTACGAGTATGTTCAATCTGAATAAAATTAACCACAGCTAATTTTTCCAAATGTTAAGAAATAAGACAGTGGCTCCCGTAGTATTTTATAATCTAGGAGTTAATAGATTTTTATTTATTATTTCGTACAAACATGAATAAAAACACTCACCTCGGTGATCGGCGTGGGTTTCTTCAACGGTTTGAAAGTGTTAGCATCTAATTTGTATATAAAAGACTCCGTAATTAAAACGCATCGCTCCGCCATCTTCATGTGCCGGTTGAATTTGTGCACTTTACAGGAAAACAGTGGTTTGCCTATGTGTTGAGACTTTTGTAATGTCATTATAGCTGATTGGTAAATCGCTGTAATTAATAAAAAAATGTTCTGATTCAGAGTTAATTGACATACGAATATTTAAAATTAAGTAAAATGTAAACTTTTGGATTTTGAAAAAGTAAAAGGAAATGAATTTATTGCAAAAAAGAAGATTCAGTTTCATGCCAATGGACTTACGAACGGTTTCCATGGTTTCAGGCTAAGCGAATAGTAAGTCCGAAGGTGTTATTGTCTGTGTTTGTGCGTCTGTTTTACGTCTAAAGTACTGAACCAATTTAAATTAAATTCGGCAGAAAGGTAGCCTAAAATCCAGAGGATATAGGGTACATTTTAACTCGGAAAATTGGTTAGTTATTCCGGGAGGAACCAAACGCGTTACATACTCTACGATTTTTTTAAATTCTCTACCGTGCTTCTTCATCGTTGGTCTAGTAATTATTGAAAAAATCGTATTTAAATAGAAATAAATGGTACAGGAAATAATGGTAGAATTTCAATTTACAACTCGTGATGTCGTGTTTCTTTTTATAGATAGAAGGCAGCAGACGAACATACAGTCCGCCTGATGGTAAGTGGATACTGTCGCCGATAGACATATGTCTATATCAGTCCAGAATGACAAACATTGGCACGCGCCTAATGCGTTGCCTACCGTCGGAATGGATTAGGAAAATGCGGAGGGATAGGATGGGACGGGTATGAACGCTGAGATATCTCACTCACTACCGAAACACGTACGTACATTAGAGATAAGGATGGCGTGGGAAATGCAGAACATTTTACGGTGTGAGTTTAAATTATTGCATTGAAAAACAACATTTTCATATCTACCCTCTAAAAAAAAACTATTCAATATTGACCTGATTTGGCGTTGTATTTGTTGTCGGTGAGATAGTCCCCGAGCCATGTTCGCGACGCTCCCCATTGTGGCCGTCGGCCCTTTAATGAGCTCGCCGCACTGAAACACAAGTGTAATTACTCACAGATTATTTATAGGGGGTAGTTCTATATAATAGTAGTAGGGGATAGTTGTTAGCTGTCTCCAAAATAATAAAATAATTTAGTTGCTAGAATCAGGTTTAGGAATCAAGTTTCTTTTATTTATAGAAAACAGTCACCATTACAAGCCGTCTCTCCAATGTAGCATATAAACCTCTGGATATAGTGCGACTATAGATAGCAATTTTTAAAAAAATCTTAAAAAAACGTTAATTTGCAGTGCTATCGGTAGTAGATATCGATTTGCAGTGCTACCGATTTCGATGAGCAATACTATCGATAGAATGAACATTTGTTGTGACATTTTTTGTTAGAAATGACATTAAAAATACATATAATAATATATTTATTATCAGAAATAAAATACATTTTACGACGTTTTAGCAGAAGTTTAACCCAAGTGCAGTACCTAATTAAAAATATTGATACATCAGCAAAAGCTGCCAATCTAGTAACCAATAATAATAATAAAGTTATGCCTCATAAAATACGTTGCGAATATGTGTTTGTGGGTACGTGCACGGATACACATGCATGCACACACACACACACACTTGTGATATTTAAATATAAACTGACCTGATCTTCATCTTCAACTGTGGCCACTGGTCCCTGGGCACGGGCTTCAGGATGAGGTACGCCCTCCAGCGACGGTACGCGGCCTGCATAAGGGCTGCGTTGAGGCGCCGCGGCGGTTGAGGCCAGTGTTTTATGACACCGCGGTTTCGTTGCAATTGGGTTTGTAACTCGGATATGTAGCGGCGGCAGCGGTAACGTCTATAAAAGTGAAATACGATTTTTATAGAGTGAAGGCGAGCAGACACAATCCACCTGGTGATAAGTGGATATTGTCGCTCTGCGACATCACTTCGGAATGACAAACGTTGGCACGCTCCAGGAGATTGGAGCGTATACTTTGAAGATTTAGAGGAAGGTTTGAGGAAATAGGGGGGATAGGATAGGACAGGATGGGAATGGGCTCTGGCATCTCAATCACTTAATCACTACTAAATATATTACTCCAATAGGATAGTGGAAAATGCAGTACTTTTGTACTAAGCAGGTATTGAGTTCTTAATACCTACTACCCCTATGAAGAATAATGATAGGTTATTATTGAATGAAAAAATATTTATGATAGAGAATCCATTTCTAACTGACGTTATCATGTATCGCAAATGTCCATAAAAGACGGAAACAGCTTTAGGAAAATTTATTATACATAGAGATCGGATATTCGGGTGCATATTATTCTGCATTTTTCCACTGCTGGATATAGGCCTCTGCCAAGACCCGCCAGTCCCAAACTAAGTCTTCCGGTAAGGCAAGTACGGCCTGCTAACTAAATAAAACTTTTAACTAAGTTACGTTTTTATAATTTGTTTTTTCTTGTTCAATTACTATACTTACAATTTGGATCTGTGTAACAAGTGTTTTTACTACTTAGCTACATATATATACATATGTGGGAATTTACTTTAAGCTTTAAAAAAATCAATATTTTCCATTTGTTATTAAATTTATAGCTACAAGTTCTCCTAAAAAAATATGAATAAAAATACTACACACTTCCATGCGTTATATATGACGAGTGCAGCTTTCATCTTCCTGTAACGCATGCGCGCGATGGTTCCGCGCCACAGCTTCTGCAGTAAAATCACGATCGACGGAATTAGCTCCGCCCTGGCCGCTTCCAACTGGTGAAGGGTTTTAGCACTCCTGTAAGCAGAAATTATGGTTAACACATAGTTGTATTGTTGGAAGGATCTTCGTTGACAAATCAAGAGCGTCTTGGCCTAACAGGGCTAGTACACACACAAAAGTATAATTGAACGTCAAACGTCAGATATATAATCTGATAGTTAAGTATTACGGTCATAGATAATTTTTTGTTAAGGTACCTCCCAAAACAATAGATAAAGATGTTTCTCGACGTTGAAAATCTATTTTCTAATGACGAGTGATTAGTCCACCTGGTGGTAAGTGGATGATGTCACACATGAGCATTTGCGACACGTACCAACGTGTCAAGGTAGACAAACGTTGGCACGCCACCGGATGCTCTGCCTATCTTTGAAGATTTACGAATGGATTATGAAAAAAGATCGGGAAGTTTGGGAATTGGGAAAGTAAAACGGGAAGAAGAGTTTTTCCATTACTCGACCTGATTGGAATGAATAGAACGAGGAGCAGAGGATGGGATTAGAGATTTTTCGATTAAATACGAAACGGAAATATTACTCAATGTTTATAAACATTTCAACAACATACTGCAACAAATATTTCGAAATGTTATCTGAATGTCTATTAAGATTGCTCAACATTGAGTAGCAAATGTTCACGAACGCTGTAAAACATTTAATGTGAGATTACTTTAATACAAACATTACATTTGAAATGAGATTAATAACAAAGAAAGCTTTACACAAAACAATATCAATAGTCTTTAAAACCAAGTAAAAGTGTTAACTACGAAATCACACAACAGCTCACTTATAAAAACGATCAAAAACATGTAAATGTGGGTACGTTATTATTTTCCTCAATAATTAGTTAAATGTTAGTATGGCAATATTAAAATGGCATAATCTATTGAACACTATTTCGTCCGAATTATAGCCCTTACACACTGGATATTACTATTCGATATTGGCTTGTAATGTCCCATTGCAGGGCACAGGTCTTACCTAGAAAATCACCGGGGGGTTGCTACACAGTGGATTTGTGGATATATATAATCCACCACACAGGCCCTTTGCGGATCAGTGGACACTCACTGATACTCACTTTTAGTGGGTTCACTCACTATGTTTTCCTTCACCGTCGAGCTAGTCTATACTAATATAATAAAGAGGTAAAATTGTGTGTTTGTTTGTTGGGGGTAATCTCTGGAACTATTAAACCGATTTCAAAAATTCTTTCACAAATAGGAAGCTACGTTATCCGTGTCTAATATAGGCTATATATTATTCTGATATTTTGAAAAAAAATACTTATAAACCGAAGCGAAGCAAGGGCGGGTCGCTAGTGATATATATTATAATTCATTAGTATTTCAAATCCGTATTTCACTAGAAACTCGGTGACATGGGCTGAGAATTTGGAGTGGCGACTTCATGAATGAGAATAGATTGAGGATTTAAAATGAACTTATTAATAAAACTAATTTATTCAAGACTAAGACCCGTGTATATTTGTCGGCGATAGCTCATATAGAAAATAATGGCTTGGCGAGAGTTAGAGTATATCTAAATAAGAAGTTGAGTCCATTATTCACAAAGTGCTTAATACATATGTAGTTCTTGAATTCTAAGGCATATTTGATTTCCAAAGACGCTTAATGAGCTTAATGATCAAGGCAGGAGATTTGAGCGTTTCATCAAAACGCCGCCGTGTGAACGAGAGGTATTTAACTGTTTCCGCGCCCGCGCCCGCGCTATGTGTCGTGTTCATATTTATATTTACATTCATATTTAAATTGATATTTACATTTATATTTTAGGCCCTAGTGCATATCAATCGACCAATTTTATACAAGCTGTTAGTATAACATAAATGCAGTTACATAACATTGAAAAAAATACAGTCCACCCCAACACGTGGGTACCTGATAAATAGCTTTGTTTCTCCGAGCTGTATGTCATCATCTAATTTCACATTGGACAGTCGATTCCTGCGTCATATTTATGTGTGAGCTATGTGTGTGAGAGAGATTTCTATTATGCGCTAGGGAGATTTCAAAGAAATCTCCACCCATTTCTTTGAAAATTTGGATTTTCGGAGATCACGATTTTCGAATTTCGGAAAAGATCAATCACCGATAACAAAATTTATGAACAAATTGCAAAGCACATTTCTTAACCGATACTAATGAAATTTAACACAAAAATACTTTGGGTCTATACTTCGCTTAAGGGCCAAAGTATTCTTGTTGGTAGATGAGTATTTGACTCAGTATTGTTCAGTAGTCTCAAAATTACAAAAAAAAATGTAAATTACCTAAGAATTACAATATTTCTTACAAACAGACAGGTTGGATAGGGCTCATAAACATGGTCAAATTATGTCAATTTTTTTTTTAAATGCTAATTCATCTATATTGGTGGTTGAATTCCTTATTGTCCACAGTCTAATTCGTAAGCATTTGACTAGATGCCGTAAGTATAAGTCATAATGTTCACACTGTAATTCGTCAGTATTTGTGTGTAGTATGCTCTAATCTGTGTGTTGTTTGGTTAATATCCGTGTTGTGTATGGTCGCATATACCTGATGAATAGCTTGGTGTGTCCGTACTGCACGTCATCTATGCGTAAGTCGCGTAGTAAAACAGCGACAGCATCGCGGTCGCCGCGGCCGCGGTAATTCGGCCACGTGTACTGGGAGAGCATCTTGTAGCGCTTTAGGAAGCGGTCATAGCGCTGACGGGAAGCGAACCCGGCGCGACGTACGCGAACGTTCTCTACGAGGCCGAGGTACGCTACTTGGTGACGTACCTAGTGATAAACGATTAGCGTATACTAGCTTGTTTCCGCGGTTTTATACACGAATACAAACGACAAAAATATTTTAGATAGTTGGTAGTTTTAGGTGTGCTCAGTCTATAAAAACTTTCTTTATTCTCTCCTTTACACCAGGTTGTACTTAAACTTATTCAAAATTCATTTTTATCAAAAAAAACGAAATAAACTAACAACTATACACATCTGGAATACCAGTTTTATGTAACTAAACCATTTTGGTGAGGCAATAACGAATCATTCAGACATCTGCGATAATGAAAACAATATCAAATACGCACGAATCTGTGCGCCATGGTTTGGATTTGGATCATGGTTTGGATACCACTCTCCACTACTGAATATACAGTTTCATCCCACAATTCGTCACCACACACGACCTCTCACTCTCTCATTTCCATATAACCCGTGAATTTGTTCAAGTATTCAGTCTATTTGACCGAAAGGTGTCTCACGCTATGTTTTCCAGTACGCATTTAAGACCATTCAGACTCAGGACTCGTTTTCGGTTATCGGTCCTGCGGCATACATGGCCTGGCCATTGCCAGTTCAGCATGCTGATTCTGTGAGCTATGTCGGTAACTTTGTCTCTTTAGCTTTGAGCTAAAGCTAAAGAAGCTACGCTAAGCTGTTTGGGGGTTTAAGCTAAGCTTGAGCTTTGAGAGAGTATGCATGCATCCCACTGCAGGGTAAAAATCTCCTCTAGTAAATAAATGAGGTGTTCAGGTCACGACGCGGGTCCCTGATTTTTTTTTATATCTCAAAGATGCAGGTTTCGTCACGATGTTTTCCCTCACCGTCGAGCTGGTGATAATTTTAAAAGTTCGTACTTAAAGTAGAAACGAATGTGAGTGGAGTATAGATACCCCTAGACTCTAGACTATGACCGTTTTTCTATCATTGATCATCAATTAAATTTCTCATATGAAATGTACAACAGAAGCGATGTGACTACATTGCTCTGGGTCGTGTGGTGTCATTTGGCTTTAGAATATTACCACCATATCTTTTGCTATTGGTATCATAAAAGGCGATTAAGGGATAACAAAGCTACCACAAACCCTGAGCAACTGCGCCACCTCTACAAGAGTGAACTGGCCAACCGGCTTGGCCAGCGTGCCGTTGTGAGGCCAGGAGAGCCGTGTCCAACAACATTGGTTAGTGAAAGGGCCAGTTGCATTGCAATGTTATTGTGAATAGCTGAACTCACGAGCTGGTCGTCCCAGGTGTTGGGCGTCTGCAAGGGGTTCGGTTTGACGCAGCGTACGTAGAACGGTTCCTTGCTTTGTAATCCGGTGACTAGCGCCGACATCGAGTTGCGGAATAGTGTCGCCGCTGATGGAGGCCGTTTTGAGGTCTGCAACAAAAATATATAAGAAATATGAGGTTTAATATCTAGACAGACGGGAAGAAAATCACTTTATTGACAAAAACCAATACATAATGTAATTGTCGAGAATGTTTGCATGTTGTACTAGCTGTACCGGCGACTTCGTTCGCGTGAACTTGTGATTCCTTGTAATTGGATCTGGATAAAAAGCATCCTAAATGTTAAGCAGAGTATATAAGCTATAACTATGCCAAGTTTCATTAAAATCCGTCCAGTAGTTTTTGCGTGATGCGCGTTCAGACAGACAGACAAAAATTCTAAAATTGTCTGTTTTGGGTTCTGCATCGTTCATAGAGTAGACTGCAACAAATTTTTTTTTTCAAATATTTTCTTGTACAGACGCGGCTCGGATACGATTGTAGTATATGTACAGATGTTGGTATTGTATTAGAAAGTTGATTAACTATAAGAAAAAACATAATTAGATCCTAATTATTAGTCAAGGGGTTCGTTACGTAAGTTTGGTCATTTTAGGGGATCACAACACTAAAATGGTTGAGAAACAATGCTCTAACTTATTATATTGGCTAAACCGTTTCCGACCCACGGACCAAATGCAAGGCTCAACTAGTTAAGCAGCGTGGAAACCCTCAAATATTCCCAATGGTAGAACTAATTAATTGATCCGTTAAATTAAATAAGTTTTATTAATTACAACTCATCGACTTCCCCACTCCTCGACCGCTGATAGACCAACTACCCGTATATAGAATAACTATAATACTAAACGTCACGTATCAAAACCTCATTGATTTTTCAAGACTGGTTGAGCTGAGAAAAATAATTTGAATGTAAATGTGATTGATTACCTTCTGTATGTTAGTGCCGCCCTCCGGCCACATCTGTGACAGTGACCTGTTGGTGGAAGAATGCAGTAATCTCTTGAGGTCCTGCCACAATGAGTCCTTGTTTTTGTCCATAAACCCTGGTACTGCGTATGTCACTTCGCCCGCGTAGTGGCTGCAAAAACACAATAGAAGTTTTATTTTTTATAGTAGAGATAGTACACAGACGGGCCAGCCCACCAGCAAGTGGTTATAAAACTACTCTTTCGAGTATTGTTCTTTACCGACGTTTTGGCTACTAAATCTCTAAGGTCTGGTCGCTAACGAGAACCTAAATTCAAATCCGCTCCAAACGTCAAATTCTTGCGCTCTAACCCGTTCTGCTATCATTTGATCCTAATATGTGCCCACTGCACTCCAGTAATAATACACATTATGAAGATAAGCAGTTTATTACTCAGGTTTCACGTGCATATAGATTACTTTTGAAAAGGCTAAAATTCTTAAAAACACAACTATTTTAATCTTTATTATAGCTTCGTTAAGGTGCAAAGGTACAGAGGTTGATTTTATCCCCTACGGGGGCGTTGGGACTTCTGCATCTCCGAAACAATAAAAACACAAAGGTCATTGCTTGACTGGTTTAAGCTCGTAATCATAGTGCCTGTTGTCGTCGCCACAGTGACGTCACTACAATATGGCGGCTCAAGTTGAAACTTTTTAAAACAAATAATCTTGTTTCAACGAATGGAAAACCATTGTATTTTTATAGTTCTTATTGTACAGATGATCATATATTGATGGTTTCACAATGTATTTTGCATTTGAAGCTAATTTCAAAAGATAAAAATTACACCAAATTTTCCCTATACCTTCCAATGTACGTATGACGTACGTGTTACGGTAGTGAGTGAAATAAGTCAGAGCCCATCTCCCCTCCCATCCCATCGAGCGAAATATAATGGCGTAAAAAAATATTGTAAAATACTACTCCCGACCCAAGAAGGATGGTAAGGTGTAATGGACTGATCAGTATTCACCACCAGGTACACTGCTTGTACCTCACGTTTTTTCTATAAAAAAAAACTAAACAATTACACTTTAAACACCAAAAACTCACGTGATCCTAAAATCGACGCCATGTTTCAGCTTCTTGTCAGTGGGCGACAATTGTCGCGACGTGTAATGTTTGTGACCATTTAACCGCTTATCCATCGCCTCCAATAGTTGCTTGTCCGATATCTGCAATAAAAACGTATTGTAAATAACTGAACCTTAACCGTAACCAGCACTTTTATCATCCACTACTGGACGTGGTCCCCCTCGTGCCCATTGTCTTGTACACGAGGGATGTATTAAAATGCCACTGACCAAATGAGTTGGTGAGCCACCCTTATATAGGCTTGTAGTTCCCCGGGTCTTGTGGTAGCGGATTTGTTATCCCTTAGTCGCCACGATACGACACCCGCGGCGAGAGATGGGGTTGGTGTTATTCAAAGGCCACACGACACCACACAACTGAATCTGAGCACTGTCCCCTAAACATTCAATAATATTGTGCAATTTTATGGATCGTTTGGGCACAAGGCAGAATTCAATAATATTGTGAATGATGACATATTGACACGGCCCCAGATGTGTCGCATATCTTAGGAGATTTAGCAAAGGGTTCAGAAAAAGGACAATAGATAGTATTACAGAGCAAGTTTTGCTCATTCAATTTTATTTTATTCATCTATACAAGGCGTCTTCGAAATAACGTAGGTACAACCTGAAACATGTCAACCAATTTAAAATACATATATGAAACGGTTCTAGCGAAAAATAAAATTATTTTAAGGAATTAATTAAAAGTTAGAAAGATGAAAGTTTTTATTGTCGTGTCTAAAACGTTGCTAGTGCTCATTACTCAGACCAGGCGCTTAAGCGGCGCACGCGGCGCCACTCTAACAATACGTGTATTATGAAAGACAATATACTCTAGAGTTGTATTATAAATCATGACAGAAAAACCTTAAACTTAACCTTTAACTTTGTAGGTGCCCACCTTTAAACGTGGAATCTTTGTGGGGGCACTACACATTCGTATTCCAACTAGTTACAAAGAATAAAATTCCTGGATTGGTTATTATTATTATTTAGTTGGATATAAACTGTGTTCATGGACAATAACTATGTCTGAATTAGTTTTTCATCAACTTTATTTCACTGTATATTTAGAATGATGATCACTAGTTACATGTTCGATGGAGTCGACTTTTATTGCATTATACTTTCCATTCAATGAGATAGGAGAGATAGATATGGGGATTTTTTTACCTTGGTGGGATTAAGGCAAGCTTCGTCCATGATGGCAATGATGCCCTGATGAGGTGCATCAACCAGTTCACATATGACCCTGTTGTTGAAGTACTCTATGGGCGTCCATTTGATGCCTTCGCGTGCGTACTCCTCTTGTTCCTGCTTCAGCACCAGTTCTGAAATGTAACAAATGTAGAGTTACAGTTTCCATAACCCCCACCCTCCCATACCCCTTAACCAACACAACTTATAACATAATCCCATAACCCTAATAAACTATATACCTCTGATATACAATATACCTAATACCTTGAAGGTATACCTGGGATTTAGATATCTTACATTAAACAGGCTCTATAAATCAGTCTTTGTGGTGGTGTGGGGATGTTTAAGTAGCTTTTCATATGGGTGTGCATGGACTATATGTATATTAAAAAATGTTATTATCACGGATTACAGATTTTGAAAGTTTCGTGGTCCAGCTAAAATAGTTTGAAAGCTAAAATAGTTTCTTTCTAAATTCTCGCATATGCCGATTTCCTTGCTTTATGTAACTTCACTGCTGAAGTTGGGATGAGATTAAAAAAATCCGTAGATACTTATTTAAAAACTCAGCGTTACGTACAATTACGTAGGTACGTGGCACTCGCGATTACACGAATGTATGTGGTCGAAATTAGGCCATCACTGCTTAGTATTATTGGGGTCAATGAGAAACTGTAAGCACTTATGAGTACAAGAGTACGAATAACTAGCGACCCGCCCTCGCTTCGCTTCCGTTTATAAGTGTTTTTTTTTCAAAATTTTTAAATAAAATATAGCCTATATTAGACACGGATAATGTAACATTCTATTTTTGAAAGAATTTTTGAAATCGGTTCAGTAGTTTCAGAGATTACCCCCAACATACCTACAAACACATAATTTTATCTCTTTATAATACTAGTATAGATATAGATAATATAAATGGTTATGAACTACAAAGTATGTGGTATCGTTGCGATTGTTTGTAAACTCACCAATGAACAGCTGCTGCAGCTTCTCGTTGCAGTAGTTGATGCAGAACTGCTCGAAGCTGTTGCTGTCGAATATCTCGAACCCGTATATGTCGAGGACGCCGATCAACGTGTTCTTGTACGTGTCAGAGGGCACGTCGATCGCTTTGTTGATCTGACGATAAAAATATAAATAACTTTAGTACGCATTTCTATAGGAACAATCACCGAAAATTGATCATTAAACAAATGTCTTTATAAAAGCTTTTATGAATCTCGCTCGATGCTGTATTGATCTTCGTCATTTACAAGAAGTTTTTTTTTTTAAGTACGAAGGCGGCAGGCGAGCATACAGTCCACCTGATGGTAAGTGGATACTGTCGCCCATAGACATCCGCGATACATGCCAACATTAGTCCAAAATGAGAAACGTTGGCACGCCCCCGGATGCGCTGCCTACCTTTGGAGATATAGGAATGGATTTGGAGAAAGGGTTGAGAAAATGGGGAGGGATAGGATGGGATGGGAATGGGCTCTGGCACATCTCACTTACTACCGAAACACGTACGTACATTGGGTAAATACGATAAAATGGGAAATGCAGTACATTTCAAGGTAGTCTTCTGTGAGAGAGGGGTAACGTCGCCAGTCGAGCGCGCCTAGCAGCTGTTGGATTGCAGCGTGCACTCTCCCCCTCAACAAGTTGGTTATGTAACAGCGTTTCATAGGTTAAAGAAACATAGGTTTGGCATTGCAATGCATCCAGCTCTTTCAATGTCCACTACTGCCTCCTAAAAAAGCACACTGTCTTGTGCATGCGGCACGTAAGACCTTAAACCGCCACGCGGGCCAGGCGGGACGGCGAGTCCAATTTTTTTTTTTGAGATGATGTTATTCCTGAAGACTTGTGGTAGCCGCTTTGTTATCTATTAGTCGCCTTTTACGACAGCCACGGGAGGAGATGGGTTGTTGCTAGTCTATAACTGGCCGACACCAAACTGGCATTGGCACTGTTATAGTTAAAACAAATTAATATCTAGAAGAAAGTAATAATAAAAACAATAAATTAAAAGAATAACAGAATATAATATGTAATAGGTCGGCGGCGCGCCCGCGTACCCCCTGGTGTTGCAGGTGATAATAAAGATGTAGGAGTCCTGCGGATGTAGGCATGGCAATGATTTACTTTAGTTATTCAAAAATAGTTAATTTTGTTGTTCATAATTTGCTTCCCATTTAGTATTTTTCGCTGCCCATTTTAGTAAAAGCCATAACAAAATAAAAGACAATAAAGAAACAGAAAAAAAAACTGATTAGTGGCAATTAGTCGTGGGTATTCAGGAACTCCCCGGAGTGTTTCAGCTCCGCTCGCGGATCCGACTCCTCTTTACGATTTATTGACTCCTTTGATTCACCTACTTATATTTTATAAGAGCCCGAGAGCGACTCATTCGAAACTCAGCGAGAGTCGATAACAGTTGGCCGGAATCATTAAGAGTTTCGGATCCGCTCGCGGTTTCGGATCTTTTGATTCATTGAATCCGGAGTTACCCATCGCTAGTGGCAATAGGAAAATCTCATGCTACCTTATAAACACAAAAAAGTTTGCAAGACGATGCAAAGGGGGGTCCCTAGACGATCACTTACATTGTGCAATTTTATGCATTGCACAATGTTTTTGGTCACTTAGGGAGTGTACTGAAATTCGTTTGAGTACAAGGTATGACCCAATAATATTGTGTAATGACATATTGGACAATTTTATTGTACCTAATTCAACATACCTGTTGCACAATCCATGTGAACAGCCTATCATAGGCCGCTTTAGCCAACGCTAGGCGTGTATAATTAGCATCAGCCAGGCTATGTTCCTTACTGACTAATTCCCCACCCGCGGACAATACCCGCCCCGCCATAGAAGCCTTCAGAGACTCCGATGAGACTCCCAGTGCTGTTACACATTGTTGAAGAGGTCCGCCGATTATAAGTTGTGAATCTTCTGTCTCTGTAAAGGTTAACTCGCCCTAGAAGAAAAAAGTTCCGCGTTTACTTAAAATAGATTTCTTACAGAAGACTACCATGAAATGGACTGCCTTTCTCAATTTATCCTATTCCCCCAATGTATGTACAGTTGGTCAATGATCATGTTGTGCACTTCAATTTGACATATTTTCTAAAACCGTTATGTTTATGCAAATCATATATATACATATATCAATTTATATTTGTAAATTTATCACTCTTTGTGTCTGTTCTTTCAAACGAATCAAATGTGAAATTACTCAACATTTTCATGAGTCCGCCATACTAGTTTCGGTAGTGAGTCAGACATGTCAGAGCCCATTCTCATTCCATCCTATTTTCCCAACTTTTCCTCCAAATCTAATTCAAAGAGCTTTACTCTAAAGGTCGAAAGGAGAGCGTCCGGAGGCGTACCAATGTTTGTCATTCTCGAACAATATCCACACGTAGCCACGGTGGGGCAGGTTGGGGCGCTTGCTATTTTCACCTGATGCTACACGCTGATTGCAACGGCCACAACTGTGTACTTAGCTTCAAAGACAAGCCCATAAAAATATTAAACAGCCCTTTTATAATCCACTGCTGGACATAGGTAATACACCTTATCTTGTGCATGAGAGATGTACGGCCTTGAAACGCCACGCTGGCCAAGATAGTCTACGAATCCACTTTTTTGAGGTGGTGTAGTTCCTCAGGGCTTGCGGTAGGCTAAGGGCCCACAGGAAGAGATGGGATGGTACTATTTTAAAACCGACCGATACCACACGGCTCAATGTATATAGTTGGCACCTATCTATAGTCTGACATACATTCTAAGTAACACACTTACCAGTAATATAACTCCAGCAACAACACTCCATATGTCATCGACCACCGCCTGCGGGAAGCCCAGAGCGTTGAAGGCACTGTTCGTTACGGAGTACAACTTGGTATCCTGCGCTGTTGCTCTCTCGCTGCCCAGTATTTGGTACTGAGCGCTTAGTGATAGCCCGTACTTTTTAGTTAGAGGGTTGCTACTGCTAAGGAACTGAAATGGAAAGAGAAAAGATATTTACACGGCAAAAGAAGCTATGAAAAGGTGACAGTTCACTTCAAGTGGACACTGTTGTCCATGGACATGTGAATGAAAAGCGTTAACACGCTCCGGGCCGGGTGGATTAGGACCTTTGGATATTTAGGTGTGGATTAGGATTACATATCGGATCCGGTTTCCCTCTGCGTGTTCTACTGCCTATATAACGTAGAACTCTCTGAAAAATCGTTCGATATAACTCCCATCTCGGGGGGTTTCTACAACCGCATCTCTCGTTACACAGAAGTTCGCTGTATCCACATATCCTCGGTACAGGCATGTCGTGTACTATGCCTACGGTCCAAAAACCGTTTTATGCTGCGAACCCATAAGCTGTGAAACGAACTACCTACAGAGGTAAGACATGTATTCTTTAAGACTGTGAATAGGATTCTGCAAGGTCGGCAGCGCACACGCATACGCCCTGGTGTTGCAGGTGTCCATGGGTGACAATAGCCACTTACTATCACGTAGACCGCTTGCTCGTCTGCCTCCTTTAACATAAAAGAACACGAGTTTCCACACGACGTTTTCCATCATTGATCATCAATTAAATTCCTCGTATAAAATATACAGCAGAAGCATTGTGACTGTAATTTAAATCAATAATAGTATACGATACATTCAATCGATTAATCAATGACCTACAAAGAGGAATTGATTAATTATTATAAATTGATGTAATCATTGATGTAATACACTTAACGTATTTAATGCAAACAAACCTTATATATTAAAGACAATAGTCCATAATACGATACTAGTTTATAAACATTGGAAACGACAATAATTCACACTAACATAATACAATCGATGTGATGTAATTCAACAATTATGAAGTTTCCAATTGTTTTCATATGCATTTTGAATGTTCAATTTCTAATTGATTACTTTTGATATTTCTTTTCAGACTTAAATGAGAGTGAGGTTTACACAGGCGACTGGGTGTGGCCGACTGGCCGAGTTAAATCTCTCTTGACCGCCGTAAAATGTAAACCGGCCCTTTATCGTCCACTGTTGGGGGTGGACCTCCCCTCGCGCACATTGTCTTCTGCATGAGGGATGTATGGCCTTAAAACGCAACGCCTGGTCAAACGGGTTGGCGAGTCCACTCTTTTAGAGGTGGCTTCAGCGCCTGTGGTAGCGGCTTTGTAATCCCTGAGTCGCTTTGATAGCCACGGGAAGAAAAGGGGCGATGTTATTCTAAAAGCTGGTTGACACCAGACAGCCATGAAATGTACCTACTGTTTCAGGAAGGAGTGACATAGAACAGAGCCCATTTTCCATTCTATCCCTTTGCATCGAGTGAGGAGCATAATTGAATAAGGAAAAACGCATCCTCATTATATTTTTCATTTTCCATTCCCTTGCAATGCCATGAGATGGAGAGTATAATAGGACAAGGAAAAATCCTCATCCTGAAGAATGGAGTGTCTTTCTTCTCAACCCTTTTTCCAAATCTACTCCTAAATCTCCAAAAGTAGACGGCGCATTCAGGGCCGTGCTAGCGTATATCATTATTGACCGATGTCGGCATGTATCGCGAATATCCGCGGGCGACAAAAAAAGCTAGACATTGATGAGTCAGTCAGGACAATACGTCGCCAATATCTATTTGTGGAATAATAAATTATGACCAACATATTGCGTGTTCAAGGTTAGCATCACCCTTTCGATTATTACAAATTTGGTTACCGAATGGTTAATATCATGGCAATTTCCTCAAACCTTCCTGTATTTAGAGATAACATTGCTAAAGTATTTCGCCACCCATTTATAAAACTCAATGTTGCCAGTGTTCGCGGTGAGGAAGTGGTTTTCAGACAATATTGTGGTAATACAAGTAAATTATCATTTTAGGCACATGTCCCACCGCCAATGAGTAGCGAGTCGGCTATCAACTAGTAACGACTCTAAAAAGTAGCAAGCTAAAGTAGCATTGGCAAGATCACATCTATTGTAGGACCGATAACCGATGAGTCCTTGAATGGAAACTATGTACCGCGTGATGTAGCATGGGATCCCCTAATCCCTACGGCAACGTAACGTGGAACGCCCATCGGAAAGATGGACCCATGACCTATAGAAAGTCGCCGGTGGTGACTGGATGAAAAGGAGCAGTAAGGAGTAGTGATGAGTAACTCCGGAGTTAATGAATCAAAAGAGTTGAATGCGCGAGCGGAGCTGAATCCATTAGTTGTTCCATAGAATTGTTATTCATTCCGATTCCGGCGCCAATCATGATCGTGAGTGTAATCGCGCATCGGCACACGTCGTGGGTTCAAAATCGAGATGCAAGGATAGCATGACCTTTTTTTTTTGCTTATGCATTAACCGTTAGGGAAAGGAAATGAAACGCTCTCGGAAGGTGAATAAGTAGGTGAATTAAAAGAGTTAAGGAGTAACTAAGAGTCGGATCCGCAAGCGGAGCAGGATTAAGTGAGTTAAAACACCCCGAGAAGTCTCGATTACCCACCACTAATAAGAAGACTCATTGGTTTGGAATGGTGTAGTAACGAGTGTATGACAAGCAAATGTTGGATTCGATAAGTGTGCTGGTGACAGTTGAGGCAATATAGGTACCTACATGATCTGTTCTCTCTTGACAAGGTTGAGGAATTTAGTCCGCAACGATGCCAATTGATAATGCAATAGCAGACATGGTGATGGGGAATGATTGTTTCTTATGAATGTTTACAATAAAAATGTTTGCCGAATTAAAATGTGATCATTCCTCTAACCGATATAATAGTTCTATCGCCACGCGGAAAGAGTCCTTGCCTACAGTAAGAACTGTCAACTAGTGATATATGTAAACGGAATTGTTATGCTAACGAATTACTTTTTTTTTTTATTTTTTTTATTTAACAATGACATACCTAATAACGAGGTATTACATTTAAAATTACGATCTAGTCATTTACGATTAAAATTTAAATCTCGTATTAAAATTACGAATTACTGAAGATTTTTATTTTATACTAGCTGAGTCGACAGACGTTCTCCTGTCCAAATTTCAATAATACAATAATTTCAATAAGTTAATACAAAAATTCCATAGAAAAAAGCACTTTCAGTTTTTCCTGAATTTTCCAATTTTCCGGGCAACTTTTACAATTTTTCTTTCCCTAAAAACCTCATTCGGACTATTACGAACATTTAAAAAAAAAAATATAGCCAAATCGGTCCAGCTGTTCTCAAGTGATGCGCTTACGAACGAACAGCATTTAATTTTTATTTATATAGATAGCTAATATTTCAATCCCTTTGAAGAGGTCCATATTAGGCCCCTGTTAAGGCTTGTCACTACACAACATCACCCTACACACACAACAACCACTTCCGGCGACTTGATCAAGTCTTCAGTCTTCATCTGCTCGTAGGTTTCCAGTACGTGGTTTCCATTCAACGACTCTTCCCCATGCAATGGATTGTGTCTACCCGATCGATTTATCGGTCCCGTGACAAATATGGCCTGTCCAGCAAAGAAAATTAAACGATATAGGTTTTATAAGCTGAGAAGCTTTAAACTTGTAAATCATGCCAAGCGCCAAGAGTCAACGCCTCGGCACCATACGTCATAATGTCTGAAAAATCAAGTCTTTAAAATCCCCACATACTTGATAAAACGAATGGAAGTTTCTCTCGCCGGGTTGCAAACTGACTACCCTGCTCTTCTCCAGTAGGTAATTACTGATGTGGCCGCCAACTGGATCGCCTTTGTAATCGAAGTGTATGTCCATGTATTTGCCGAAACGAGAAGAATTATCGTTTCTATTCGTTTTCGCGTTGCCGAATGTCTCTAGTATCGAATTTGACTGGATGAGGACGTTCTTTACTCTGGAAATAAAAAATAATACAAATAATTCTGCCGCTTATTTTAACATATTCAATAGGCGGCTAGGTGCCGCCAACCGCAAACAACGCTGTAGAATGTATCTTCATTCAGCTAGAGCAACAAATAGGAACATTAAAATCACTATAATAATTCGTTCACGGATGCAAAAATGTTTGTAATTGTGCGAAGGACCCCTAGAGAAATTCTTTATAGCGTACTATTTATTTATTTTGGTACACACAACAATATACATACAAAACATTTTTAACCAAACTAGTAAATATTACATACACGAATACACAAGTATTCGTGTTAAGGCAGATATGTAAAAAGTTAAACCAAAATATTGTAATAGCTAAAAATCCTCACTATGATATGAGTACATACATATATTGTACTGTAAGAGAGAATTATCTAGAGTCGAGTACATGAAGCTATTATCGTAAAAATATAAATAAATATGAAGATATGATAACAAATGCACGTGGAGTGCTTCAATTTGCATCGCTAATTCAATACCTACAACCCGGCTAACCTGAAGACAAGGCAGGGCCGTCTTTACCAGGGGGTGCAAGGGGTGCGGTGCACCCCGGGCGCCCCGCGCCCAGGGGCGCCTGTCGAGCGCTGAATTCAGTGCCGGCTTTACCTATGGTGCAGGGGGTGCGGTGCACACGGGCGCAGGGTCTTAGGGGGCGCCGAGCGCCGCTCGCGACACCTCCAAAGAGTTCAAAACGCCTACTAGAGGGCGCCCTGCACCCGGGCGCTACATGAGCTAGAGCCGGCGCTGGACAAGGACTTGAAATAAGGTTAGATCATTGTGCTGATTGTGATGTTTGATTTTGGATTTAATTTGGTAGACGTGGGGGGAGCATCCTACTCTTTAATGTTCCCAAATCGTCGCAAATTTCATTATAAGTTATTATTGGTCCTTGTAGAAAGAATTAAAAAAAAGATCGTGAGATTTATTAATATATATAATAGATGGCAATCGAGCGAGCGGGCCACATGATGGTACGTCATTCCCGTACGGACGGACAGAGTAATGCCACCGCAAAATTCTACCGCGATTTGTGCCGAGAACTAAGGCGTGGATGTCCAGTTTTTATATTCTCCAGTATCTTGCGACAATTCAGTATCTCTTTATACAACAGTTTCTTTATAAACAATGAAGGTGGCAAGCAGGTAGACAGTTCGCCTGATGCTAAACGGTTACTATCGCTTATGGACACCCATGGATTCCTGCCAACATCCGTTAACAATAATTGTCTTTGGCATGGAGTGGTGGCTCTAGTCGTCTATTTTATCTGTAGTAAAAATCCCCCTTAAGATTAAGACACCCATTGGTGATGACAAATTGGCTATTTAGTTGCCAGTTATGAAATAAATATAAGTCTATCGACTGCTATTAATAAGGAATTGCACATGTGTAAACGTAATAATACTCACCTATCAATATATTCTCTGTGGACCTGCGTGGTATTCGCTGCTATGTATTTCATGATGAACTTGGACGCTTCTGTTTTACCCGCCCCGGACTCCCCTGATATAAGGACGCATGTGTCTTTGCCCTGAAAAAGCATGATAGATATATAGATAAAAGTCTTTATTGCACACCAAAACAAAATAAGACAGTAACAAACATTGTAACATATGAAATGCACAATCTGGTCTTATCGCTGTTAGCGATCTCTGCCAGACAACCTTAGGTAGAACATGGTCTTCGGTAAGCCACTTATGACACTGAATTAGGTGCAAACGGAAATCCAACCGCGTCCTGAAGATTTTCAATGGTACAATTAAAAATTGGGCAAGTCCCATCAATAACATCCTTATCCTTGCTTCCGATTAAAAGAACATGTCAAAACTGTATGCTTAACTGATGGTAGGGCTAACCTTCTTCGTATTTCTTCACCACTTCTCGGTATCGCCCTTGGTGTCGACATGTCATTACAGATACATGTCATTTGTCCTCAATCCGTAGTACGTGAACTAGTGCGGGCTTGTGGCCTTGGGACGTTATCGGTTTAAAATACTTAAATATAGGTTGAAAGTTACATACACTTAAAACGACGAGAGGGAGAAGTGGTGAAGAAATACGAAGAAGGCTAACCCTACGATCAATTAAGCATAGAGTTTTGGTATGTCCTCCCCAGAAAAACAATATTGTTCAAAAAAAATTTATTCGATTTTGTCAAATGCCTAAAGTTCTTGTTTGCATTTGGCTGAATGTGTGGTCTATCAGCAGAATTACTGAAGTTATTACCATTTTACGATTAAGGTGCTGCGTGAAGCAAACGAGAAGAAACAAAAATTGAGTGCAAACAATGGACAGTAACAGTAGTAACGGTTATTACCTCCACAACTTAAGTGGCTCTTGCTGGCCAGTTTATGGTTTTGAAGAAAGATTTCTTGGGGTCTTAAACGATTACTTTTATTTAAACTCAGATATTATACGGTTCTGTTCAGCACTGTAGGGAATTAGCGTGGAGGAAGGTTAAAATTTAATAGTTCAAAATTACTAGCTGCGCCAGCGACTTTTGCTCACATAGACATTGGTCTCTGCGTATTGTCGCTGTATTTTTCCCTCTATTCACTTAAATAATGTACTTCGGGAGCATTTTTTAAAAAGGGAACGATAGGTCCGAGTAAATTAAAAAGCTATAACTTAAAGAGTGAAAGCGAAAGTATCCGCAAATGATAGTAAACCTATGATCACGCCCATGTGTGGTCGACATCGAAATGTCACCAACCCACATGGATTGATTCATATTGAACATACTCTGCCCTAGTCACGTGTTCTGGCTCATAAATGACCAGATCCTACACAAGTTTACGAATAAATAAATGCATGAATTCTTTATTGCATTCCTGTTTTAACTAATTAATTAGAATAAACATAACATATACAGAAGCAATAGGCGGCTTTATCCGCTAAAAGAGATTTCTTCCAGGCAACCAATAGGGCAATGCAATAATTTCAAGGAAGAGGTAGGCTATGCAATGCAATGTAACCAGCCCTTTTCAGTATAATACACTGCTGGACATTGCCTCCTCGTGCATATTGTCTCGTGCATGGGGGATGTATGGCCTTGAAACGCCACGCTGGCCAAGCTAGTTTACAAATCCACTTATTTTTAGGTGGTGTAGTTCCTCAGCGCTTGTGGTAGGGTATAGAGCTACAGGAAGAAAAGGGATGGTACTATTTTAAAACTGACCGACACCACACGGCTCAACGTCTATCACACTAATATTATAAAGAGGAAAGATTTGTATTTTTGTATGTTTGTAACGAATAAACTCAAAAACTACTGGACCGATTTCAAAGATTCTTTCACCATTAGAATGCTACATTATCCCTGGGTAACTAAGGCTATATATTATATATAAAAAAAATCTTATGAACCTAAGCGAAGCGAGGGCGGGTCGCTAGTAATCTATATAGTAGGTAGTCTATGGTTTTAAACCTTTACGGTTTCAAAACGGCACCCTGCCCAAGCGGGTTCGATAGTACACTTAGGAGATGGTGTGGTCTTCCGGCTTGTGGTAGCCGCTTTGTTATCCATTAATCGCCTTTTACGACAGCCACGGGAAAAGATAAGAGTGGTCGCTATAGGTGGCCGACACCACACGGCAGAGATAGGCCATGCAATAAAGTAATACAAAATGATATTAACAAAATAATACTAATATTTTTTTTAGATTCACCTGTTGCCTAAGAACCCTTTGGCAAGCATCAGCAACGGCATACACGTGAGGAGGCACTTCGAACATCTCCCGCCCTCTGTACTGAGCCATGTGTAGTGGTCCATAGATGTCCAGGGTTTTATACGGGTTGACTGATACCAGTACCTCGCCGATATATGTGTAGATTTTGTTATGTTGGAATCTGAAACCAAAAGAAACTGGATTTAATATGACTATTTTCGGTATTGTAAGTTATAAAATACGGTATTCAACTATATAACAACAACAAATATATAACAACAAAGTATAAAGTATGATAGTTTGTGATAGTTTGTGATAATTTTTATTAATTTTCTAAGACTTTCTAAGACCAGAAGGACTTCGAATTCCCCGTCGATGCATGGGTCAGCACAGTGTGGTGTCTGGATAAGGAGAGTCGAATATCGTGTGTGGTGGCGAGCTTTGGTAGAGGCTTACATACAGCAGTGGAGAGACATAGACCGATGAGATGGTATGGTATGAGTCAGTCTGTTCAAACAAATCTGCAGATGAAGCATTAATTATATCTGACCTATATACTATAATAATATAATAAAGAAAGTGCGAATTTTGTGAGTTTGTATGTATGTGGAGGGTAATCTCCGGAACCACTGCACCTATTAGAAAAATTCTTTCACCATTTGAAAGGTACATTATTCCAGATGGATATAGGCTATATATTATGTGGAAAAAAATTGCCGGGCATGCAACGCATCCCGGGCACAGCTAGTGTTTTGATAAAACGCGATACCTACCAAAAATTAAATCAGTGAATTGCGAATCCAAAATGTTGAAAAATAACTGCGATAAAAGGGGCTTTGAAGTAAAAAGATGACATGACATCACTCCACAGAAGTACAGTTAAAAACCACGCATCAGTGATAAAGATAACCGTAGCTTCAACTCTCAAACATTCCCAAGCCCATAGGTCTGTGTGTCCTGCGAAAATCTATACAACACAATTTATATCACTTTTCGTTTTTTACGTGCATCATACTCAGAAAATAATTAGGATTTTATTCTGTCTAATCCACATTACGATACGAGCTCGAGTTGTACCGCTTTTCACAGGACACATATATAAAGCTACCTTTTTATACTTAAATGCTTTGTAAGGGTTTGATAAGAATTTATCATGCTATATGTACTTATGCCTTGGGTAAAATTTAGTTTATTAAATAAATAAAGCAACATGATATCTTATGGCACTTCGTTATTTTAGTTATTAAAACTAAAGTAAAGTCGTTATTTTCTTTACGTAAATAATAAATTCATGAGACTACAGAATTAATTAAAGTTCTATGTTCATAAAATCGCTATCTTCATTAATAATATCGCTTGAAGGGCTTGACAATTTTCATATTTTATAAGTACTAAAATATTTAATGGTAGTGTCGCCCGAAGTCGCCTTGAGAGGTTTTAATCTTAACATTTAATATATATTTGATGTCATATTTACCGCTATAGTTTACTGTTACCTTTGTCGTAACGACATAGAAAATTAGAAATATTTGTCGTAAATAATTTTCTATACATAAAAACACAAGTCAAAAGGCTTATGAATTGTCGTTTTGTTAGATTTTTGATATACAAGGTCCCGCAATGGAATACCCCCTGGTGTTGCGGGTGTTCATGCGCGGCGGTGACCACTTACCAGCTTGGCCGTCTGCCTCCTTTTCTAATAAAAAAAAAAACAAAACTGTATTTAGGCAATTAAACTACTAGATAAATACTATTTTTATCAATGAGTAACTTTCGGGAATGAACTAAAATGCTTGTGAAATATTGTTAAGTATCTTTGATAGAACTCAAACAATCAGTAAACTGGAATAAATTGATGCTCTGGTGTGGTATATCTTTAATAGTTGTTGTATACATAAGACCACACACATTATCTAGCTTACATCATTACAAATCTGCTACCAAGCAATTCGCTCTTCAACCGTAGCTAAACTTCAGTCAGACCTAAACAAAACAGAATCAAAAGTGTCGTGTGATTTCATCTCCGGTTCCTTGCAAGACCCCTTCTTCCGTCCACGACCGCCAATTCTACACCTTGTTAAAAAACAATTCTCAACACAGGCCCAAGTATTTTTAGATGCGTCAATTTACTGTTGTTAAATATGCTAGAAAATTAATTGTTCTCAGCCATTATTCAATTTAAATCTTGTGTTCTGCGGATGCTGTCTCACAAAAGACTGTCTGTCGTAATGTGGGTTTCAAGAGCAAGTGAGATTTGTCATAACCCATTCCGCATCTCTTTTCATCCAGGCCCATTGAGTAGAGAGTGCAATGAAATAAAGGAAACTCCTATTCCCATTACACCCTTTACTCCCCATTAGGATGGAAAGTGGGAATGAGATGAGTCTCATTGATTAACGTATCGGTCAGCATGATGAATCTGTTATCAACTTGGTATATATGGTTTAGTGTTTTACTTGCGTATGTACTGCCATGGAAGCCTGAATCTCAAAACGAAGGTGTATCTCAATTTGGGGAAGGGGTTATCCCAGAAAATAATCCGAATAATCTATCTAGTTTAGTCTAGTAACGTTTTGTTTGATTTTGTCTTTCTCTTAATGTGTAAGTTTAATCTTTGGGCCAATTCCTTTATTCACAAAAGCTAACATAACAACCTCCAAGCGCATCGTTTTAGCACATATAATGACCGTCGAAATGTCACTCAAGGTTGTTTTCTTTAGTTAATGAGTCCAGAATTAAGCCAGAGCCACAATGGTGGATAAACATTGAAAACTTTCAGAGAAATCGCGTGCCAGAAATCATAACTCGTGTGGAGGTCATTGGCCTAAGCTCACCGTGTAAGTACATGCGACAGCGAAACGATTGAAGCTATTCGGATAATAGTTGTGCTTTTACGAAACTTATGTTATTGCTCTTGAAAAAGGACTAGATAAAAAAAAATGTAGAAGGCCTTAGGATATCTTGTAAAGTAAATATTTTCCGAACAAACAACCTACTTACACTTGTATGTTTCGACAAAAATTTATTGTATTAGAGATCTATGAGAACAGACATTTTATAAAATAAGTCTTTACATTCGGAGCTTACTCAAACTTTAAAAACTTATAATTTAAGAGAGCGCTTTACAAGAGGCGTTCTGTTATAGGTATATTAATTAGGCCCAAATAAAAAGTAAATTTTAAACTAAAAAATAGCTTTCATTTTAAACGTTTCAACAAAAAACAGTTCAACAGTTAGTTTTAAACAACTAACTTTCAAATCGCTTACAGTAATCAATAGGATATAATCAATTAGTTCAATATTTTATGGACCACAACTAAGAATAAGTAAATACAAAGGTCAGTTTTTCCACCCTAGTGGGGGGGGGGGTGATTTTCTAAAATTATGGTTATAGGTATTTTGCTCTTTGGCGCAAGCAAAAAAAGTGGTACAACGTAGATATCGCAAAATATGCCTTTTCACTCATCATTGCTACATTTTCGTATGTTTTCATCGCGTAATGCGTCAACACATTTGTACAAACAGTATCCAGTATTCTACGCAAGCCACAAATCCATCGGCGCGTATGAGTTTATACGTTTCAAAAGCTATCGATCGGTGCGCGCATGACGTCATTGTGGCCACGCGCACCTCGGCCGGTTTGTAGTTCAAGATCAGCATGACTGTGAGGTCGACAGCTTGAAAAATGATGTTTTTTCATATATGATGTGTTGATAAGTAGCTACAAGTAGAAGAACCAGTTAGTCTAATTAAAGAAGTTTATTTTGTTGGATATATTTACGATTTCTGTTGATCTAATTAACACAGAGGACATGCGCTAGTCAGAATGGTGGATTTGTGTATTTTCCAGCCCTTTTATAACCAGCCCTTAACCAGCCTAGAACCAACCTCTTTATAACCAGCCTATAAACAACCCTTTTATAAACAGCCTATAACTAGCCCTTTTATCGTCCGCTGGTGGACACGGGCCTCCTCATGCAAATTATCTTGTGCATGTATGCAAGGTCCGCTGACTAAGCGGGTTGGCCAGTCCACTCTTTTAGAGGTGGTGTAATTCCTCAGCGTTTGCGATAGCGGCTTTGTTATCCCTTAGTCGCCATTTATGAGACTCACATGAACAGATCGAGTAGTGCTATTCTCAAAGCCGGTCGCGACACCAGACGGCTAATAATATCACTACTTAAAAAATCTTCCACTTTTAGGAAGCTAAACTAATAAAAATGGACATACATTCCACAATGTTTGGATGGACATGTTTGGATATGAAATCACCGTTCACTGTGAGTAGGTATTTATAGTTGTACTCGTATTCGCAATAATGTCTGCACACCGACGTAGTTTTAGAACTGGCGGTATGAAGTCTATGATTTATAATCAATTTTTTTTAATTCTTCACCAGCTCAAACGTTGACCGACCTTATTGTACAATTTTATTACAGGTCTAGGGGCCACCTAAAACGTCAAAGATTTAGGGTGAAACGTCGATGAAATAAAATTTTTATAAGTGCAATAAAAATAAACCATAAAGAACTCATCTTTGGCACCAGACGGATCGGTTTACGAAATTAAATTTATTATGAAAGTGCAACACTTATTTACTCGCGATCTGGAATATTTCTAATGACAATTTTAATTAACAGACTCCAAAAAAGAGGTTCTTTGTCACTATATTGTCAAAGAAGCCACTTTTCATTAGAAATGCTACGTATGATTCAATAAGAACATCGCATTTAAAAGTCAAATTAACAGTTTTTGTGTCTAATGCAAATTTATTATTCGTATTTATTATGTAGAATTAGTTATGTGTGACATAACTATATCGTATTGAAAGCGAATTGTTAACACGAATATTAGCCGAGAGTATTGAAGGAATTTGAAGGAGTACTTTTCTAAATTATCAAGTTATCATTTTGAAAGTTCTCGCTACGAGACATGAGCTTTGTACCTGTGTGAGTGGGTGTCGAATTGACCAATCCGATTGTCGAAATGTTTCGCACTGTAGACTATCGATGTGCACTCACACAAACGCAAAGCTCATGTCTCGTTGATTTCACTGTAGTGGCTATGTCATCTCTTGGTTGATATTTACGACGCCCACGTGAAGAGAAGGGATGATACTTATCTAAAGTCACACGACATAACTTATCTTACCTTACCATGGCCTCAGGCAAATTAATAGTTCATATAAAGTATTTTATCTCCATGGATCTAAAGTGCTACTGTCAAAGATGTTTTAATAACCGTCTAGAAGGAGCAAGCTTCCTTATATACATAAGCTATGTTATAGTTTATAGATAGATAACAAATTTAGATACGTAAATAATTTTATAGTGAAATAGTTCCATAAGACCTGCATAAATGCACTCTGACATTATCTGCATTGCAGTGGCTATGAAGATTACATTTTACGAGCGAAAACAACATAAAATAAATATTGCATGCAATTAGTAATACGAGAACATGTCCAAGTTTATGAAATTAAAAGGAGTCCTGCAATTTTTGTAAACAGCGCAAAACGGATGATCTACATATGCCGGTGGGGTCCAAAAGTTTCTGGCCTGACATATTTCTAGATGTCCTAAACAAACAAATTATACGTCATTGTAATTTATTCTGCTAATTCTGCTAATTCGTCTTGGACGGTGGAAAATGATGGAGTGTAAGCAAATTCGTTTAGAACGAGACTCCATCGATAACAAACCTCGGTCCGATCGACCCGTTGAGGTACTCACTCCAAACAACATCAAGTTAGTGGAAGAAGAAGTTCTGAGCGACCGACGGTTAAAGATGAAAGAAATAGCAGCAAGGACAGGGCTTTCAAATACTACAGTCCTTAGGATTCTTCATGAGCATCTTCATATGAATACAGTTAGTGCGAGGTGGGTGCCAAAACTTCTTTCAAGTGTGTAGCGAAGTGAACGAGTAGCGTGCTCTAAGGAACTTTAGGAAGCCTTTCAGAGAAATGGAAAGGATTTTTGGAGTCAATTGTTACTGGGGATGAAACTATGGTTCTTTAGTCCTTCCAAAAGGGAGTCGATGGAGTGGAGTCGTTCTGGTGAAGCACCGCCTAGAAAGGTGAAGGTGACTCAGTCCACCAAAAAGATTATGGGTTTGATATTTTGGAATTGTCAAGGAATATTGCTTATAAACATAAAAGAAGGCAATACTAGGGTGATTGGATGCCTTATAGAGCAATTACGAGAAGCAATCAAGCAGAAACGAAGTGGAAAACTAAGCAAAGGTGTGCGGCTTCTCCATGTGAATGCACCTGTATACGTCGCCGCAGTTGCGAAAGCTGCTGTTTCAAAGTGTGGCTTCGCGGAAATTCGCCACCCACCCTCTAGTCTTGATTTGGCTCCCAGTGATTACTATTTGTTCTTCTTAAAGCGGACTTAAGGGGTAGAAGATTTTCCACTGATTATGAAGTGACCACTGCGGTTTTCGCCCATTTCGAAGACAAAACATCTGACTATTTTTATACTGGGGCAGAAATGCTAATTAAACGATTCGAAAAATGTGTTCAAATAGACTGGAACTATATTGAAAAATAAAAATAGTTTCATGAACTTTAGTGTCCTTTTTCTTTGGCCGAAATCTTTTGGACCTCCCCTCGTATATTGTGTAACTTTCATGGCCTTAAATTAAACAGTGAGGTGATAATTATTTACATATCCATAATTTGACTCATTGAGAGTGCATGTTAGCTCTAAATTTATAGCTACTATGAGATATTTATTTAATTGAAGACCGTGTCAGTTTACCTCAGACCGCCATGTTTGTTTACATTTTATATCAAATAGCATAGTTCTTTTAAAAGTGAACAAAAAAATGAGCATCTCCAGTGATCACGATGACTCATTCTCAACCATTAAAACGCTTCGTATTCAATATAGGATGACTCACGTCACGACGAGCCTGCGTGACGTCATAACGCCATTGGAAACCTGCTCCGCTGTCGAAGTACGTGATAAAAAATGTTTATAGGAACTAGAGCGTCGAGCTAAATCTCTAAAATCCAGATAAGTAGACAATTTTAAGACAGTTCTTTGCTTGGACTCAGGTCTGAGTACTTCACAAACGATAAGATGGCAAACGAGCTGACAGTCAAGATGGTGGTAATTGGATACTATCGTACTGCTATCGTACTTGGTAATTGGATACTTGGCAACATCAGACTTGATTAGACAAACGCTGGTACCCATAACTAAGCCTACTTTTGGAAATTAATACTACTGAACAGAATTTGAAAAAGGGTTGGAAAAGATGCGGAATAGGAAGTATAATAGGATGAGGAGTTATCCTCACCTTCTTGGGAAGAATGGATAAAGGATGAGGATAAGGACAATGGGATAAGAAGATTGACATTACACTCTATTGGATAGGAGGGTATAGGATGGAGTTTAACTAATTCTAATCGCGAGAAATGTTTATTTACAACTATCCCGGGATCTAAGACATGTTTTCTATATCTGAACTTAAGGAATTATGGGTAAAAATTAAGGAGACGCGTTCGTAGGAGAGCGACTACCAGGAGCCGTGGGAATTAATTAATGCCAAAAAGAATGCACTTCAGAAGACACATACCAGAAGTTTTTGGTTTTTTCATTGTATATCGAAATTGATCCAGTATTTTAAAAAATAGTGCGAATTTTTTAGGAAGATGTGGAAAGATAAGGGTTTCCCATTCCAGGCGTATAGGCAATATGCTGGTTATGCCATCTATATATATATATATATAAGAGGATGTTGGTATATCTGATGTTAATAGACTTCGACACCGTTTGACCGATCAACATGAAAGTTGGCACATATATGTATTTTTTCATGGAGAAGGTTTCTATGCTATCCACTTTGTTGTAACTCGCCACTAGATGGCGCTGCAGCACATCAACTTCTATACCGTTCAAGCGATCGCCATGAAAATTGGTATACATAGATATTTGAGCACGGAGAATATTTTCGAGCTATCGACTTTGTTATAACTTGCCACTAGATCAACTTCTATGGCAGGACAACGTCTGCGGGGTTTTGTTATTATAGTATGGTATAAAACTTCAGGACCACATGTGTGAACATCAGATGGACGGACATCACGTAAAATGAGATAATATGAATAAAAGTAGATAATACATAATGATAAAGATTTTATAAGAGTTTATGAATTATGATTCACATATTCCATCAGTCTATAGGTATTTTTGAGGATTGTGATAAATGATTAGATATGCTTTATCGATGATATTATGACATATATATTATAATAAAAAAAATAACATTATCTAAGCCAAACGACGCTGTTATTGGTAAGGACTGAATCTTCTTGTATCAGCCTATAACGTCCCACTGCAGGTCACAGGTCTCCCCTAGTAAATCACTGGACGATTTCGGGGCGTAATCCACCACGCGGGCCCAGTGGGGATTGGCGGATCACATACTCCAGATTTTTGTTTATTTCTAGAGTATGCTGGTTTCTTCACGATGTTATCACTCACCGCCGAGCAAGTGACAATTTAAAAAAAAATATCCGTAATAGTGGTACGGACCGAGGATTTGAACTCACAATTACACGATTGTGAGTCGGGTATAGCCTGTCATCGCTCCTTAGTATCTGATAATGTCACATGTTTTTATATAAAAATAAAGTATAGGTACCAGTCTGCCGAAAAACTCAAGTTGCCGACATAGCTCAAAGGTTGAGCAAGCTGAAGTGGCAGTGGGCAGGCCATATATGTCGCCGGATCAATAACCGATGGGTGGGACGGGTCGTCGAATGGAGAGAACGTACCGGCAAATGTAGCGTGGGTCACCCTTCTGCCAGGGGGACCGACGACTTTAAGAAAGTCGCCGGTAGTGGCTGGATAAGAAGTGCAGAAGACCGTATATGGTGATGGCAATTCACAGAGGCCTTTATCCAGCAGTGGAGGGACACAGGCTGATGGTGACAATCTGCAGTTGTTTGGATACAATAAAATTCCTATCGATCTACTCCAATCATTTGGGAGCATCAGATGCCACCTATCAACCATTGTTTTGTTGGCGTCATAGAGTCTTGAGAGTCCCCGCCATATTGAGTAACGAACTGTTAGCAACGATCACTGTTGCCTGCACGCGGCACGCATACAAATGTTCACACTGCTTTTAGAAAGCATGTCAAAAGGGCGGCACTGCGATTTATTTTAACATGCAACATCTTTTAATGTTCCGAGCCCCTTAAAATTATAGTAGTGTTTTATACTAAGGTATAAATGCAGTCTGCATAGATGTTGCCAAACCATTAAGCTAAAACAGTTAAAATATCGTCTAACAAGTCCTCTGAATACAGAGAGAAATACAAACCAGCAGAATTTGTTATTTCAAGCTCGACCTTGCGAGAAGCATCCATATGTTGCAATTCACATAGCAGTCTTCCATTGATAATTTTCTTGAGGGAAATAAAACAATTATTAATATTTTTATTATACATGAATTAAGATAATGAGTTTGAATTAAGATATTTGACCGATTGATATATAATTTTATTTCCAACGTAATGATGACATTGAGTGTATTTTTCCAACTGTATAAAGGAAAAATTTTGAATACATTCTTGTAGTTAACGTTATTAAACCAAACATGTATTATTAGTATTATTATTATTACCATCCACTGTCATACTGATGTTATAAATAAATAAAGACGATTTGATGTGAAAAAAAATCAGACTTCAAGTTTCAGATATTTTCAATTGTAAGATATATCACTGTTTAATTTTTATTGCGACCCGCTTTAATTGCTCACATTTAGCCGACGGTCGACTGGTAGAGAATGCCTTAGGGCATTAAGTCCGCCTCTGTACATTGTACTCGTATGTTATAATGCTAAAAGAGTAAATAAATAAATGAGATAAGCATGTGCTTTTCTACACGGTACTTTCTCTTTGCATCCAAGCAAGTTAATGCCTATCAAAATAATCTTCAATAAATTAAATCTGTTTTGCTAAATGAGTGTGTTCTAAGCTCTCGGCCCAGCGTAAGGTTCTATTCAGTATCCTTTTGGCATAATAAACAATTTAGACGTCAAAAATCCGTACTAATGAGTGTACTAACGTCGTAAGCAGTGTCGTATTCGACATGCACATCGCGACCCGCGACCTAATTCGAGGTCAAGTGTGTCAACTGTACGATGACGCTGCACATCGCATAAATCCAATAACTTATTAGCTCCATGGGTCCACTAGACGATCAATTATAATGTGCAATTTTACGGATTGCGCACTGTTTTTGATCGGTCGGGCAGTGTATTGAAACTCGTTTGGGCGCAAGGCGCGATTCAGTATTGTGCAATTTTATTGCAGGTCTAGGGGCTGTCTTACTCACAGTCTGCTAGTTAATTAGCATGCCTTATTTTATAGCCAGACGTATATGCTTATTTCAGCATAATTTACAGCAAGCTCTTGAACATCGGTAAATTCAGGGATGCTATAAATTAGAAGGGTTATTCCTCGATAAATTATAATATACCTTTTATAAGCAAATATCACAACGTGAAGTTGTACGAGCAATTTAGAAATTGATGTAGAGTAATTTAGAACCCGTCGAAATTGATTTATTGGTAGTTTTGGAATTTGAAGGAGAATCGAGAAGGTATCTCAGGACTAATCTATACATATTTTTTATTTTTATTTATTAGGTATAACAACAAATTTACAAACTTATCTAGTTACAGACACATTTTACAAAACATTTGTACGTTCGTAAATTCACTTACAGTTATACACAACTTTAACTCTTAACATGCAGAATAGGTAAAATGAAACTATATATATATATAAACTATCTAAAAGGAAAAATGTCTATCTAACAGCATTTTAAAACGGGCGTTGTTTAAATAGAATATGTCAAACTCGACATCCAGGTCGTTATAATAACGACATATTCTATAAAATGGATTATTGTAAGAAACATTATTTCGAACCCGTGGTATGTCAAACAGCTGTTGGGTACGTACAGGGCGATTCGGTGCCTTCAGATTGAGATGCCGCAAGAGATCCCCATCCAAATGATTATTCAAGATCTTATGCAATACATTTAATGAACTGATTTTACGTCTCACTTCTAAGCTTTTGAGGTTCGAAAATTTTAATTTATCCTCGTAACATTTTAGTGTTTGATTACTTCCAAATTTTAAACAAAAGTAACGGACAAATTTTCTTTGCACAGTTTCTAATCTATTTATGTGTATTTGATACATGGGTGACCATATAACCGAACAATATTCAAGAATTGACCGTACTAAAGAAACATATAGAAATTTAAATGGTAGGGCTTTTTTAAAAGGTTTGCAAGTGCGTATCAAAAAACCTAGTAATTTATTCGCTTTACCTATAATTGAACTGTAATGTGGTCGAAACGATAAATTTTCATCAAATAATATTCCTAAATCTTTTACAATGTTAACTTTTCTTAGAGGTATGCGATTAATACTATAATTATATGTATAAGGTTTTTTATTTTTCGTAAATGATATAATATGACATTTACTAACATTAAGAGACATCATGTTTGTTTCGCACCATTCAGATAATTTATTAAGATCTTGCTGCAAAGCTGCGCAATCAGTATTAGAAGTAACCCTACTGTATATTTTAATATCATCAGCGTAAGCTAAATGATTACATTGTAGTATGGTCAGAAGATCATTGATAAAAATTAAAAACAATAATGTGCCTAACTTCGAGCCCTGAGGAACGCCAGATATGGCTGGGAAAGGGCTGGAGTCATATCCATACACTGCTACAATTGCGATCGATTAAGGATGTAAGATCTTAGCCATCTGAATAACGAACCCTGAATACCAATATCTCTATGCGAGATCTCTACGCATATAATAAAAATGTAACAGGCCGATGTCTGTACATTATAGATATTGAAAAAAAAACTAATATGTGGGGTCTTTATTAGAGCAACAGAATCCAAAACAACAGTTTTTAGAAATTTTGTCCGTCTGTCTGTATGTTTGTACACGCATCACGCAAAAACTACTGCATGGAATTGAATACAGTTTTCACCGATGTATTGCTAGAGGTCTAACTTAAAATATAGGCTCCATTTTACCGCAGGAAAATATCTTATTCCGATTGTTTTAAATTTAATAAACCGAAGCGAAGTGAGGGCGGGTCGCTAGTTAATTAATATTATTATTTATTAATAGACTTAAACAAAACAAAAATAAAAGAGTAAAATTAGAGCCTGAGATTAATAATTAATCAGTCTACATAATCAACATTCAATTAAATTATAATTATAATCTTTAGTGTTGGATCATCGGCACTGGCACTGATCATAATTTTTATTTATGTCAGTATAACAATTTAAAAGCGTGGGATCTGACAAAATTCTAGTTTTGACCATAAATATCAACTGACTTATATATATAACAATATAAATATCAATTGATATATATATATATATATATATATATATATATATATATATATATATATCCGCTGATATATACCAGGGAACCCTGGAAACAACGATAGGTACCATTTTTAGCTAAAAATCAGCAAGTGACAATGAATGACTGCGAAGAATCTACCACGAATCAGTACAAAATCACGCAAGAAAAAAGTAGTTCGAAAAACTTGGGTTTCGACGAAAGGATTTTATTTATAAACCACATTACGACACACCGGGGTGAGTTTTAGTGGCGACAGAACACGCAACCACGGAAATAGACCATTGTGAAGTCGCGGCCACTCGTTCTGTTATTAGAGAAAAAAAATATCTATACATATAATAAAATTGTAACAGGACGATGTCTGTACATTAGATATTGAAAAAAAAAACTAATATGGGAGGGTCTTTATTAGAGCAACAGAAGCCAAAACAACAATTTTTAGAAATTTTGTCGTGTGACTGTCTGTCTGTATGTTTGTACACGCATCACGCAAAAACTACTGCATGGAATTGAATGCAGTTTTCACCGATGTATTGCTAGAGGTCTAACTTAAAATATAGGCGCCATTTTACCGCAGGAAAATATCTTATTCCGATTGTTTTAAATTTAATAAACCGAAGCGAAGTGAGGGCGGGTCGCTAGTTGAAAATATAAATTAAAAAGATGACAGATGTTTCTTGTCTAAATTATAATTTGTTCACCGTTCACGGGTAGGTTTGTGGTTTATTTTATTAGATACAATTATGATATTATGTTTTATGTTTTTTGTTTGTAAATTTAGTAACAAAAGACGTTGAGTTTCTACAAATAACTAATGTACTTAAAAATGCATTTGATGTGTTCTGTAATTACTATAACAGTATTTGAACTAATTTCTCTGCAAGTTTCTGTTTATTACCCAAAGAATACGCTACGGTTTAATTTTAGTTTAGTCTCCAAATTTATTACTGATAGGTTTAGATGTTTTCCAAAATTTCAAAATAAAATGTAGCCTATATTAGACACGGATAATGTGGCTTCCTATTTGTGAAATAATTTTTGAAATCGGTTCAGTAGTTCTAGAGATTACCCCCAACATACCTACAAACACACAATTTTACCTCTTTATTATATTACCAAAGGTGTGTATTAAGTACCAAATACACATAAATAGATTAGAAACTGTGCAAAGAAAATTTGTCCGTTACTTTTGTTCAAAATTTGGAAGTAATCAAACACTAAAATGTTACGAGGATAAATTAAAATTTTCGAACCTCAAAAGCTGAGAAGTGAGGCGTAGAATCAGTTCATTAAATGTATTGCATAAGATCTTGAATAATCATTTGGATGGGGATCTCTTGCGGCATCTCAATCTGAAGGCACCGAATCGCCCTGTACGTACCCAACAGCTGTTTGACATACCACGGGTTCGAAATAATGTTTCTTACAATAATCCATTTTATAGAATATGTCGTTATTATAACGACCTGAATGTCGAGTTTGACATATTCTATTTAAACAACGCCCGTTTTAAAATTCTGTTAGATAGACATTTTTCCTTTTAGATAGTTTATATATATATATATATATAGTTTCATTTTACCTATTCTGCATGTTAAGAGTTAAAGTTGTGTATAACTGTAAGTGAATTTACGAACGTACAAATGTTTTGTAAAATGTGTCTGTAACTAGATAAGTTTGTAAATTTGTTGTTATACCTAATAATTAAAAATAAAAAAAATATATTAGTATATATATACATACTGCTCATTCTGACTGCTTCAGCTCAATGCTCCCAATGACGTAAATAACAATTCATCAGCTCTTACGCACTGTTCATACGTCAACGAACTGAAAAAACTTTTGGCGACCGACGAAGCTTTTCATCGACCCGCGTATTATCAATATTTACTACGTTTTTAGTTTTTGTCAGGAAAAATCAATAATGACTCATTGGTGGTCCCAACATGGGATTTTTCACCCCTGCCTTCAAATGTCAATAATACAGCAGTTAGGCACGCGACGGACCGACAATAATGCAGATATCAGATATCAATCGATAAAGTTGTAGATATTTTAAGAGACTACATTTGCACGTATTACGTTCTATGTGAAATACTTACGGCTGTTGGCTATATTCCTATTATACTAAACCATAAATATATGGATACATTTGAACAATAACTTTATGTGATGCATACAGCGAATGGATCTTTAGAAAATATCAACTTCACAAAAATATTTTTCAAAGCATTTTCTTGCTCGAGTAAATTGCAAAAGCCATCAAACATACTCGGTAAAGTCAAGAATACTCACACATATAAACGTCCATGCACTAAACTGGCATTTTATCCTCGCTGACATTCTTTTAGCAAGGACGAGCGCAGCGGAAATTACGATTTACACACACCAAGCCACTTCTATTTCCGGCTGAAGGAAAGTCGTCACACACATACATGTATCCTACATATTATGTACATGATTCCGTACGTGACTTGCATGTGTGCTAGTGACCTGGTGAGAAGCGTGCGGTAATAGTAGCCGTATGTTAAACATCAGGGTTAGAGGCCTATGAAGTGCGGCTTCTAAAGGACAAGGTGTAAAGTCTAGTCACCAATTGAAGGTAAAAAGATTAGTTATGTAATCATATTTCTTTTTAAAGCAAATCCACTTGCTAGCGAGTGATTTACAATTACCGAGAAATGCTATAAGTAACAAGTACGGCTATGTTTACTTGACGACACTTGTGAGGAATATTTTAGAGCTTTGATGGTTTTCTATAGTTTGTAAATGATATGAGAAGAGCGGAGGTTCACGGGTAGGTTGGTGAGATTAGGAGAGATTGTAATGCAACATCAAACAGTGAAAATTGACACGTATTTTGGACACATAGGCAGTGATTGATACTATCTCTTGCAATTTGTAATGGAGTGTACACGGTCGCCGTAAACCTAGCAAAAGACTGACATCTTGGCCTCAGAAGTCTTAAGGAATGATTCTTGTGCATGAGGGATGTCTGGCCTTAAAACGCCACGCTGGACAAGCAGGTTGGCGAGTCCACTCTTTTAGAGGTGGTGTAGTACCTCTGGGCTTGTGGTAAATTTGTTATCATGTCACCTTTTACAAAATCCACGGGAAGAGATGGAGTGGTGCTATTCCAAAGCCATTTATGAGTGTTGCCCTTAAATGAATCGGTGATTCTGAAAGTGATCATTTAATGTAACGAAAAAAGAAAATGTAATCATATCTATAAAAACGTTACGTGAGTATATTGTCTTGCTGTCATCGATGAGTGAGAAACATTACGAAGCTCACGTGAAGTGTATCACCTGGCTGGCTTTACACTTGGCTTTTTGCCCGTATGACGTACGTACATGTTTTCAGTTTTCGGAGAAATGTTAATGTTTTTTGTATTATTTATAATGATACGTAATTTGTATCATGTTATTAAAGTGGACCAGCTACTTATTTATGAAAATGCGTATGTTTGTGTCATGTTATTTTAAAAGATTGTATTCAGGGCCGTCTTTACCAGGGGGTGCAAGGGGTGCGGTGCACCCCGGGCGCGCCGCGCCCGGGGGCGCCTGTCGAGCGCTGAATTCAGTGCCGGCTTTACCTATGGTGCAGGGGGTGCGGTGCACACGGGCGCAGGGTCTTAGGGGGCGCCGAGCGCCGCTCGCGACACCTCCAAAGAGTTCAAAACGCCTACTAGAGGGCGCCCTGCACCCGGGCGCTACATGAGCTAGAGCCGGCGCTGATTGTATTCAACATTTCACGACAAAATTATAAAGGCGATATACTTTAAGATTAACCTATTGCAGAGAATTATCGAATAATTGTCACAGTAACCAGCATACTTCAAAACTACAATCAGTTTTAATGTTTATAATAACGTTTGTGGAGAAACTAGATAGAACGTTTCTTAACAGATTAAATTAAAATAATTCCATTATACCCTTAATTCCCCATCCTACCCCACCTTCCCCCCAAGGATTGGGGGATGTAACGAATATAGCATCTTAAGTAAATAAAGCCATACTTTGGCAAATCTTTCAATTCGTAGAACCAGTTATTTAAACATTACTTAGGAAACTCAGTAGTCTGATTATGGTCAGTATATTAGGTAGCTTTACGTTATTTATGGCTTTTCTCTCCACCTTTATACCTTTTTACCACCAGTTATGCTTTATCAGAAAGTCAGTATCAGCTAGATTTAATTAGCAGATAATTTATCTATCAGATTGTTAACTGAGTTACTTTATCAGAAGGTGGTGAGAAAGGCCCTTAATGTTATTTTTGTGATAGCACGTGGCCCGCTTGAGTTTAAAATTTACGGCCCACCCAAGTCGTTTGTGGCCTATTTTCATAATAAATATAGTCGTTAATCAATGAAGCGTTGGACGGCCCATTCACTCTGACTCTGTCTGTCAGATGAGTTGCAGATTTCGAAAGTATTTATTTATTCAAGTCCAATATGAATCAGTTTTATAATAAACAGAACAAGAAAACTTTTATTAAAGATTAGGGTCAAAAATATGTTAGAAAAACTAGTAGATTACGGAAAGTTCTATTTTTTTTCGGAATGTCTAAATTCTTGTGGCCCTAGTGGCCTTTCAAGAGTCACCGGTCGTGTTTAATTTAGGGCGAGCGCAGAAGGCGCTCAGTCAGGATTACAGAAAGTAATTACAGGTTTTGGTTGAGACAAGATTCATTTTCGTCAAGTAATATATTCGCGTCACCTAGTGTTATAATTATTCTGCTCTATTTTAACTGTACCTACCGTACAATCTCTGCATAGACCAAAGGTCGACTGCTCAAAGCCAATGTAGTCCAATGTAGTCTCAGGTAGTCCAATGCTTCAAAGCATTAAGTTCGCCTTATGCCACTCTGTGCAATAAATAATAAATAAATAAGAATAAATAAGTTTACCGGTAGTGGCTGGATGAGAAGATCCGAAGACTGTGGTGTGGTGGTGAACCTTAGGGAGAGGTCTGTATCCAGCAGTGGAGAGGTATAAGCTGTATGGTATGATTAGTAAGTTGCGAGTTTATGATAAGAGATTTAAGAATTATAGTGGAATAGTGACATTTTTACGGTGCCCGTGAATTGAGTGCACGTTAATTTAAGTTGTAACTTCTAATTGGTAGACAAGTACGTACGAGACTCGGTAGACCCAGAAGCAAGTACATGTCATTCTCAAAGCCATTATAATAGGAAGCTAATATAGACATGATAATCGCCGACCAGTCATCAATATTACGTCACCCCGCCACGAGAATGTGAATCATAACAAAACAAGCCGTGTTATTTACATTCAACCACATTGCGTTTGTACATCTTTAGTTTTAGCTGTATTAATATTTGATGAGTGAGGCTGTTTGAGTAGATTTATAACCATCGTCTTCTATATAACTTATTAGAATGTTTTGTGAAGAATTTTATGTTTGTATAGCTTTCGTAACAGATCGACAGATACACAAACGTTATCAATAGATAAGTGTGCGCGACTAGAGCTGTCGTAGTCACGGAAAATCGATACTGCATTAGATTATAGTTATGCCAATCCTTCTATTCGTCAAGACAACACAAGTTTCCACTTTACATATAGATACACATGCCGGCCGAAAGTACACATCGACTATGATCGACTAGCTCGGTTTTGTAGAGTCGTCTCTGTCGTAACGGCACACGACAGAGACGTCGGCTCTACAAAACCAAAGCTAACCGATAGTCTCTTTCTAAAGGCCTATGTGTATTACTTTCGGCCGGGAAGTGCATATGTATATGTAAATAGAATCTGCCGTGTGGTGTTGGTCCGCTTTAGGATAGCAGCACCCCATCTCCTACCGCGGGTGTCGTAAAAGGCGATTGGGATAACAAAGCAGCACCACAACCTTTAACAAACTACACTAAACCATCTCTAGAAGCGTGAACTCGCCAACCCGCTTGACCAGCGTGACAGACATCCCTCAGAGGTTGCACGAGGAGGTTCATGTCCGGTAGTAGATAATAAAAAGGCTGGTTACGGTTGTATAGAATTGCTTGCATTTGACTGAAATTATTACGCGCTAATACCAGCCTACTCAGAAAATTCTGCGACAAAGACTTTTTATCTATGCAACAATGTTTGGTTTTGATTGCAATTAAAACTATGACTCCATATATTTTTTACGAGCTGTCATAATATCGCGCGTCATTAAAAAATGGATATTTGAACGGAACATTTCCGCACTATGACTGTATGGTTTTAAATCTACTTTAAAACCTGAAGATTCTTCTAATAGACTTCAAACGGCGTTTGCAGACAAGTGACCTTCTAAGGCAAATGTGTATCGTTGGTAGGTATAATGAATTTAAGTGTGGTCGAATAAGTTTGGCTGATGAAGAAAGAAGCGGTCCCCCTTTAACGACTGTTACGGTAGAAAACGTGATGGCCGTGAAAAATATAATTTGTAAAAACTATGTTTTGTACCCTCCTTTTGATTTGATCTAAGCCGGGGAGTGTGTATGAAATATTACCTGAATCTACGAGTCAGGAGGATAGTATCGCTCTGGGTATAGTATCGCACAAGCTCACCGAGGCTCAGATACAAGTTCGTATCGAATGGTGTCGTGATATGATAAAAAAATTGAACCAAGGTCGTCTCGGCGCGTTTACGACATTGTTACAGGTGATGAATCTTGGATCTACCAGTATGATCCAGAAAGTAAGTGTCAGTCTACAGTTTGGTCGTTTCATAGTGAGCAGACACGCCTATCAAAGTGAGAAGAGCAAGAAGCGTTGGATTTTTTTTTTCACTTTAACTGGCTGCCTGATATCTGTACCTTCACGAAACCAAGGGAGCAGTAACGCAAAATGGTACGTAGCCACGTGCTTGCCAAACCTTTTTACTGCAGTGGGTAACAACCGTCCAAACACAGGTCTCCGCGCGACTGCGCTGCACCACAGCGCGCCCGCTCATTCAGCACATGTCAGTCAGCGTGTGACTTTTTTATTTCCTAAAATTAAATCCCAAGTAAAATGGAAATAGTTTTCGTCGCCAAAAGAGGTGGTAGCGAAAGAGGCTGTGAAAGGAGGTACCTGAGAAAGAGTGGACAAAATGTTTTCAAAATTGGTTCAGACGCATGAAACTTTGCAACAAGTGGAGAGTACTTAGAAAAATTTAATATTTTTTGTTCTTTTTCGCATAACTTTCCGAGTTCCCCGCGTACATTTCCTTACAACAAAGAAATAATATAAATATAAAAAAGGAATTTGATTGAACAATGAAGTTAACCTTTCCTATGATAGGCTGAGCATCAACACCACATCGTATAGGAACTGAACAATAGATTTGTCGCGGTATACCGTATACTGCAAGGTTCGCGCTTGGCGCCTGACCTGCGGAACCGCGCGGCCGCGGTCGGTGACCTCGCTAATGTTTCTACCACTTATTGTTCATTACTAAACCTAAGTGAGACGACACATTACACGGTTCATTGAGCAATGCTACGTCTTAGAATTTATTGCAGTTTTAATAAATTTTACTTTTTAATCACACATTACAAAATTATCCCGTGGTATTTTTTGGACATAGGAACCTATACAGAAGATGGTAAGCGATAATTACGTATACAGAAGGACACGTTTGTATGACTTCTAGGAGATATAAAGCATAATATTTTTTTGTAAATTGGCTATCGTCTATAGAAACGTTGGATAGTAGTCATTTAAAATGATTCTGGTTGTTCGTTATTATCAAAGACACTTATCGTACTTTATCTATTTGGTTTTACTAACCATACATTTAGCAATCTTATCGATTCATATTATCTACGGGCAAATGATTAATCAGCTTAGCAATAGATTAAAAACACTCGGGGAATCATGACGAATTAGCTGGCATTGTACTCTTTAAGCAGATATCTGTTGGCCGTGTGGTGTGGGAAAGGCTTTAAAATAGCACCACCCCATCTCTTCCCGTGGATGTCCTAAAAGGCGAGAAAGGGATAACAAAGCCCCTACCACAAGCCTTGAGGAAATACACCACCTCTGAAAGAATGGACTCGCCCACTCGCTTGGTCAGCGTAGCGTTTTAATGCTATACATCCATCATGGACAAGACAACGTGCACGAGGAAGCCCATGTCTGCAGTCGACAATTTTAAAATTCAAGTATTCAATAGTCATTTAGAGATGAGATCTTCAATTTCTTCCTTAACAGCGATATCACGGAAATTTGCGGGTATATACGAGTAGTATAACGTAAATATTCATAATCGAAATAGAACTCAAAAAAACAACGGATGTGAAATGAGAAAACAGTCGGAAACAATCTACTTTACTAGCTGTTATGTAAACTCATCAGTCATCAATTAACATTGAATTTACTTTTACTTTGAACATTCAATTCTAAGTGTATTCATGGTTGAAACAACCATTATATGGGCTATTATGGAACAAAACAAGTCTTAATGCCGTCATCGACCAACTATGACGGCTCGGTGCAAGTGAAGAATGGAATGAGGAAAAAGGTTTTTAAACTGATGATGGCAATGAACAGACAGAACGGCGGGCTGTCTGTTAATGGAATGTAAATCAACAAGGACTTTCGGCTGAAACTCGAGAAGCAAAGTCGAGATTTTGTTTTTGTAGAGATTTTGATTATTATGAAAAATGTGTATTGCGGCTCAGTGAATGTTGTTTAATAGTGATACTTTATTGAACTTCAAATAAAAGCATGAGACTGCGTTGTTCGTGTGCTTCCAAGGACTTCAATTGTTCCGTCCCAGTAACGCTACTATCACTTTACTCGTCTCCTAACATACGTTGACGAGACTGGACATTGACGAGTTTTAAATTGTTTTGACTTTAAAATTTTTAATTATAAAGACACTCGATACTGGCACAATGTGCCAAACGCTATTGCCCTATAAGAAAAAAAAAAACTGTCAATAAATGTAACATACTGTTGTCGGGTATAGTGTACGGCCAGGAACGGTTCTTGAAGAAACTTAAGTCATGCAACCTATCTAATCTAATGTAACCTCAAGGAAAAGTACATTACACAACCCAATGACGAATTGATTAGTCATTGATCTAGTCATTAAAAAATGATTAGGATTTTAGGCGCTAAACGAAACTTGTTCAACTTTACACTGTATTCCCATTAAGAAAAAAAGTGACGTAATCCGTCCAATGTAACATTTAACTGCTATTATAACACAGCGTTAAATGGTCAAACGAGGAACGCTGCTCAACGGGTGAAATCACGTGACTGATAGTAATACACAACTTTTTTATTAACTTAAACGGGGTATAACTCTGTTAGCGCCAGAGCTATCAGTTTTCCATCTTTCTGGGTCATCGGTTTATTTGAGTATATTGCACGATACAATTCATCCTGCCTTGCACAACATCCCGTGGACCCGCCAACGCTTATCATTTAGATCGAGGCGTTCAGTTCGCATAGCTTGACCTTTAAACGGGAATCAGAGCACGAAGTATGCATTAGTGGTGTTTATGAAAAAGTTTTTTGGGAAGATAGAAAATGTCTAGACGTGAGACATCTATGTGAACTGGATCTAGGTCACGTTTTATTAAAGAACAAAATAAAATTATTCGAGCTATACAAGTAATTACTGTACTGTACTGTACTGTATTACGAGCTATACAAGTAATAGTTACTGTGAGAGAAACAGATATATTAGGTTATATATAACTCTTGAAAGATCTTATGATGGACTTCGGTAAGTTAAATCCAGTTTTAACTACAAAACTCTAAAGAGTATAAAATTTAAACTCTAATGTTGATTTATTAAGTGCATTATTTCTGTAGATTATTTTCACTTATTTGGATTTCATTTAAGAATCGATCGAAAATTTGTAGATTCAATTACCTTTATACGAAAGGTATTAATGGTATATTAATTAGGTCTTTTATAAACTCTTCGCGCTGCGTCTGACATCCCCTTTTGGGGAAGGGGTGGACCCTTTTAGTAAAGCCAGGCATACCTACGAGTCCGACGAGTATAACCGAATCAAAGTACAACATATTGTAGCTTTAAAAGCAATAAAATGTATCAAACAGTGTATTAAAATGAACTAAAAGAAGTTAGCGTATTTTTGGTGTATGGAAGTATTGTAAATGAAGGACATTTTTATTGTTAATCACTGAGCATAAATTATGAAAAATACACAGAAGAAAATAGGAACGTCTTTCGTACAACGGGAAAATAGATAAGTTTTCAGGCAACTGACCTAGCTATGTACAACAACGCACGCACACATAGATAAATACGACGTTAACTGATTCACTGAATGTGTAACAAAATTTTACCGAAGGCTCTCATAGCTCAGATGGTTGAACGTTTAGTCTGCGAACAAAATTTATTGCATGCAAACTTATCTATTTTGCCGTTTGTACGTTTTACTGATAACTAGATATCAGGCGATGGAGACAACCTGGTGATTGTGGTGAGGATAATAATTTGCAATCTTTGATTGGAATTCAATGCAATTTCAGGTGATGATTTCACGATAACGTTTATGGGCAGCAAAATATTTTTAGTATTTGTAGCCACCGCCATGTTAACCTGAATAACTTCGATAATGACAGTGATAAGTGAACAGTCGTTAGTGCTGCTTCAACACGTATGCATGACCATTTAAGTATTGTGTTTTAAGTATTTTAGTTACATGTTACAGTTACGGATTAAAGTAATTCTAAAAAGATTTTGTTGATTTTTGCCTAATGATTTCAACTGAACGTATTTGTATAATCATAATTTTAAATATATTCAAATTGGATTAATATTTTAGATACTATTTGAGTACATACTACGAAAAATATATTTATAAAATTATATGCATGTCGTTATTATCGATTCACTTCAGTGTCAATCCACAAACTAATAAAAGGTTGGTACGTATAAATAACTAACTATGGGACTATCTCCTCCCGTGTATGTCGGTCGTAAAAAGCGACTAAGGGATACCAAAGCCAATACCAAGCGCTGGGGAAGTACACCACCTCTAAAAGAGTTGACTCGCCAACCCGCTGGGCCAGCGTGGCGTTTTAAGGCCACACATCCCTCATGCATAAGACAATGTGCATGAGGAGGCTCACGTGCAGTAGTGGATACTGAAAGGGCTGGTACCTTATTGGACTATCCTTTATTCTGTTTAACTTCGTCAATCCAACAATGATAACTTGACAAGTTTATTCTGACGTCATCGGTTCAATTCACCATCGAGGATTGATCCGACAAGATACAAGAACGTCTAATAGTTGCTATATAGTTGGTTATAAGCGTGACTTTTAATTATCCGACTTTTTATGATCCAAGGTCAAGTACGAGTTTTTGTTAAATCCAGATAAAATAAGTTCTAACTTCCTCTTATCTCGGAGAATAATTACTTCATTTACTTTAGGCGCATCTCAGTATTATCTCAAATGACCATGGCAAACCAAATGTGTGTTGCAGTAGCATGTTAAAAAGATATTTTTGAATTTCTGATATTTTGTAAATATCGATGGGATGTCTATCCCATTTATAGTCTTCGGGGTATCGAACATTCATAACGATACAGTCTTAAAGACCGCAGTGTAACAATGAGCTTTAATTAAGAAGTATTAATAAGTTTAATAAGATTGTATTTAATTAAGAAGACCTATGGATGTACCGCATTGAAGTAACGGCAGGTTAGTACCAAATAGAATAGTTCAAAGCATTCACCGTTACATCAAATCTAGTAAATGTAGCTTAAGTGAAGATTGGAACAATTTGTGATGTAGTAAACAATTTTATGACAAAACTGACAATTTACTATTTTGATAAAGTATTTCATTATTATTATAATAAAGCTATAAAGCTGAGATTTCATTACAAGCAGCCGTAGGGCGAACGGTCATCTCTTGTCGAGAATGGAGCCAAAGTTTCATTACTTCCAAATACTCAGATATATAATCGAAATATTGTTTAAACTTGTACAGATGATTAAAAAGTTGAAACAAACTTTTTAACTGTTCGACATTACTATTTAACTTTTGTCACGAATATTGTAGTACTTTCTACAGTTTCGTATCTTTTGCATTTTTTTTTTTGACAAATTTTGATTGTTTGGTTACAGCTATGAAGCTGTAAGACATTTTGCTAACCGCAAGGTTCAACACAGCGTGTGAACGAGAATTTAAATAAATAACGCAATAAATAATCAGAACCAAACAGTCAAATGGCACACGCTTATCAACCAGTCGGGAGAGGATTAGACTCTAAAAACTTGTGTACCACAAAGTGGTTTATGATGTTCTAGTAAAAATAACGCCAAATTACGTAAAAAAAAATGTGCCACGGCAATGACAATGGGCGTCTTGTGTCTAAGATTTTGATAGTAACAAAAATTAAGAAAATTACCAAAACTTCACCAAGTCCCAGAGAGTATACCTTTTCCATTGGAATATTCGTTATAAGAGAACAGCTGTTTGCGGTTCGCCCCGTGGGTTTTCTAATGAAGTTCTAGCTTTACTGATACTTTGTCAAAACCGATAATAAAACCTGTCTATAGCGTGTTAGTAAAAGAGCTATTCAGATGAAGTTATAACTATTACATAGCGGTTTCTTAGACAAACACCGCAAGAACTATAGTGCACGCTATAGAAAGTGTAATCATCATTTATGTCTAAAGCCCAGTCTTTATATGCCTTTTGTACTGCTTTAACTGTGGTACAGTGTTGCGTTTTGCATTTGCAGTACATCAACTGGTATCTTAGTAGGTATGAATTGTATGTAATGAGAGAATGTGAATTGTAGTTCGCCAGAGGTTCTTTTGGATTTCATTATAAGCTATAAAGGATCGCAGCGCTTTTAGATAAATTTCTAAGATATTTACCATGGACCAATTAGTAGATATATGATCTGTGATACCTATCACTCGGTCCTTCGCTATTCTCGTCCAGCCAATATCGGCGACTTTGTCAAGTCATCATGCAGTGGAAAGAGTGCTCAGAGTTCCTTTGATGAATAAAATCCTGCGTAGAAGAACCAAAATTATCGATGTAGGTCAAAGAATAAAAAAAGTGAAGTTACAATGAGCAGGCCATATTTGTAATTTTGTAGGGGGAGACTACGCTCGATTGACCACGTTAGCGCTGTCTCACAGAAGACTACCCTAAAATTTACTAAATTTCCTATTTTATCGTATTTCAGCAATGTACGTACGTGTTTCGGTAGTGAGTAAGATATGCCAGAATCCATTCCCATTCCCATCCTATCCCTCCCCATTTTCGTAACCTTTCTATAACAAGCTGCAAAGATAGGCAGCGCAGGCGGGGACGCGCCAACGTTTGTCATTTTGCACTTATGTTGACATGTATCGAGGATGTCTATCGACGACAGTATACACTTACCATCAGGTGGACTGTATGCTAGTCTGCCGCCTATCTTAAATAAAAAAAAGTCACAGGATCGACAACCAATGGGGTAGTAGAGTCCCATGGCGGTTCTACACCCACACCGCGAACAGCTGTAAAACACAAATATGGATGTTTTTTTACGGACTTCCCGGCGTTCACAGCCTGTTTCCTGACCGGGAAAACAAGCCGTGAATCCACACTTTTTACGGGTGTTCGCGAAGCTTCACGACACGAGTGTAAGGCCGGTACTAGAGTAGAGACCACGCTCCGAGAAAGGTACGGTAGGACGCCCTCCGCACAGGTGGAATGATAACCTAGTTATATTGCGAGTATTTAGGTACAAGATAAAATAGCGCTAATTTATGAACCGCTTAAAGAATGTTAGATAATGATAATAACAAAAACTTAATTAGCAATGCGACTGGCCAGACAATTAACTTCTTTACGACATCACATTTTGACCTTGGTCGTAGGAGGAAAACGGTACTGGCTCTTAGCGATATTTTAAAATTTTGCCTGAATTTCAAATCACCTCAATATTTCAATCTCCCAGTAATGTGGCTTAGGTAATGTGATACTTCCAAGTATAGGTACATAATATATTAAAGAATAGAAGGGACACAGTAATTTGTGTTCTATCGATGTGCTTGGCAGCTTTGTGTGCACGATGTGGGTACACCGTCGAACGCACTCCCGTAAAAAGGCCCTATTTTTACGGTTACGAATCAAACGTTTACACAAGTTTTTAATTATTTGAGGGAGAGGGTGCACGTGCGACTGGCCGTTAGCCCTCCCTCATTGAAGACTACCATAAAATGTACTATACTCTTTTATCATATCAGTGTGACGCACACATACACCCACCCACGCACCCTTACTCACAGTCAGCTTCAGTATAACATGGGCAGGCCGCATGCCTAATGCGAAGTCTGGAGCCTCTAAATTTTCTAAACTAGCGAGCACTTGTCGCGTTTGCTTTACAAATCCTTCTATAGACAAACAAGATAAATGAGTGCTCGCCTGCGCGGGCGGCTGAAGCCTGCTCTCAGCGCAACGCTCCGCATTCCTGCAACCGCGCAGGCGAGCACTCCATTAATATGTTTTCTTTTTTTGGAAAAAGAACGAGCAGACAAGCATACACTACACCTGATGGTAAGTGGATACTGTGGTCCATACAAATCCGCATTACATGACAATATCAGTCCAGAATGACAAACGTTGGCACACCCCCGGATGCGCTGCCTACCTTACCTTTGGAGATGTAGGAATACGTTTGGAGAAAGGGCTGGGAATATGGTGAGGGATAGGATAGGGTGGGATGGAAATGGGCTCTGGCATATTTCACTCAATACCGGAACACGTACGTAGATAAGGGAAGGGGATAAAGTGGGAAAGGATTTCAAGATTCAAGACTACCTTGTTTGTATAAAGGATAACATACAGTTGGACTGTCTGCCACCTTCTAATTTTTTTTTAATTGAATGATGTCAGCATGGTTAAATAGTGGGTTTTGTAGGACTGACTAAATTTAATATTTTTGCTGAAATGAGTTGCATGTCGGCTTTCTGCTGCCATGTGGTGTCGGCCGGCTTTAGAAAAGCACCACGCTATCTCCTCTAGTGACGTAAATGTCACGTAAAGTTTATATTAAAAGACGACTAAGGGATAACTGTAGAAGGCCTGTAGAAGTACACCATCTCTGAAATAGTAGACTCGCCAACCGGCTTGGCAATGTGCATGGGGAGGTACGACAGTGCACGATAAATAGTTACAGTTTACGTCGATGTGTAAGAAGCTATATAATTTTAATAAAATTAACATTTCACAAATGAATTCATGGAGATTAGAGCGGAAACAAGCAAACGGTATATACAAGTGACGCTGATGATGATGACACAATAATAATAACAGAGGCATTACAAACAACGGTGTATAAGGAAAAGATATGAAAGGAGGCACAGTGGACACCTTGAGTGGTGACATCATTGTGACCGCATCTCATTGTCTTTTGTCATTTTACATCACTTAATATCCAGGTAGTGTTTTTCATAAAACAATATTATCTTTTAATCATTATTATTATTATTCTAAGGGCCGTTTCTTTTATATTGAAAAATATAGCCTATGTCCATCTGCCCTAGTTTCGATTCTTAACCCTTTCATTCCTGATGGTAACAGTTGTCCCATGCTCTGGTAGACTGATGGGACAATACGCCCCGTAAATGTTTAGTAAAGGCCTGAGGCTCCGTTTTTCCTTTGTAAGTTAGATATTAAGTCCATAATAGTTCTAGATATGGCAGTTGATAACTGCTCCATCTTTAGTAATATGTCTATGGTCGAAATATTGAGCATGGGTGTGAAAGGTTATGAAAATTATAATTAACTAGCGACCCCGCCCTCACTTCGCTTCCGTTTATTAAATTTAAAACAATCGGAATAAGATATTTTCCTGCGGTAAAATGGAGCCTATATTTTAAGTTAGACCTCTAGCAATACATTGGTGTAAACTGCATTCAATTCCATGCAGTAGTTTTTGCGTGATGCGTGTACAAACATACAGACAGACAAAATTTCTAAAAACTGTTGTTTTGGCTTCTGTTGCTCTAATAAAGACCCCCCATATTAGTTTTTTTTCAATATCTATAATGTACAGACATCAGCCTGTTACAATTTTATTATATGTATAGATTAATGGAGTTTCACATTTATTCCATTAGATACACTAAAATCTTTCTGATTTTATTATGTATATTATGAAATTTGTTCATATTTCTTGTAAATATAAACATTGGGACAGTATGCCCCATCCATCTTCCGCATGCTTAACCAACAACGAAAAAGAGGTTCTGTTATGTTTTCCATTTTGTTTGTGTGAATACGATTGCACTTTTGGCTGGTGATGGTGATTGAAATGAATCATCATCATAATCATTTCAGCCGAAAGACGTCCACTGCTGGACATAGGCCAACCCCAAAGTGCAATTTATATATGCTCTGATTTTTATTTTTGGATGTATACACCAAAACGAAAAAAATCTAACAAACTACTAACAGATGACCAAATCTGTGAATATATTGAGGACAGTGAAAGTTAATTTGATGAATCTGTTGGAAGCGATGACATTTATTTTCCACCTCAGAAACCCAGTGCTAGACTATTCAGCTCTGATGAATCTAGAATTGAAGATGCAATTTTTGAAGAACAAGACCTGCTTGAAGAAGATTCTGCAGTCTGAAGGTAGTCACCTATTTCCTGAAGAGGTATGCAGATACAGAAAATGGGAATGAAGTGACGGATGGAGTCTACAAAGTGGTGGAAGAAAAAATTTTACAGATTGCAAAAGATGGCAGTAGCAAATTCGTGGGTTCTGTATAGGGAAAAAGTGAACCAGAAATGCACTATAAAGGATTAATTGGGTCAACTATCAGAAGAACTTTTAGAGTAGGAGAAAAATACCACAGAATTGCCAATAAGACAATATAGCCATCGAGCTGGAGGGCTATCAAAAACTGGAGACGTAGTTGGGGATCATTTGCTAGTGCAGGCAATAAAACACAAAAGATGTGTCTTACACTCAAAATAAGAAGGATACATGCATTCATACAATGTGCAAGGCGTGCAATAAGCACTTGTGTTAGAACTGTTTTACGCAAGGCATTTATAATTGAAGTGTGGCATCTATAATTAAAGTTTGTCTAAATTCTTTCGGACAAACATATTTTCATTACAAATTTTTCACAATATGGAGAGTTGTTACATTTATTCTTTTTTTTTCGATATATAGTAATAATAATTTGATTGTGATTTCTCTTAAAATGTGGCTATAATATAATTTAAATAAGGCTACTTGATTTCGTTGATATACATTTTTTTTATTCCATCTAATTTCAAAATTTATAATAATATATAGGTAGTGAGGTCACAATATCACAAGTCTACAAAAATGTACAAAAATATTTTGAGTAGAATCAAATTTAGATTTGCAGTCCTCACATTGTGCTCCTATGCTGGTCTGAATGGGTTAAAAGAGAATTATATATTCTGTGTTAAAAGTAAAAGAATTTTCAAAATCTGTAGAGTAGCTTTTGAGTTTACATACAAATGAAAAAAAAAATGTCTCTTTACAATAATCTTTTTATGTTTAGACACTAATAAAATAAGTTAAGCAATAGTGACAATTAATCATAAAAATAAACAGTTTATTCAGTATATGCATATTCTTTTATGCATGCATATTATGCATATTCAGTAAATAAACAATAACAATATATATTGCAATATATTCTTAAATTATATGACTACATAATTTTTTACAAAAACTTAATAGGAATCCATTTTATGACCTAAAGAATCTTTTTCAATATATTTTAAAACTATTTACAGAATATTTTTATTTTCACAAGTGAACTTTTCCCCTTTACTGGTGCCAGTTTTTTCCTGACAATACTCTTCAGGATTTTTTAAGCTTTATTTAAAACAGTGAAATGAAGCTTCAAATAAATCACACAAAAATTCAGCTATACCTAAGGCAATTTTTATTTTAGTCACTCATTTTTTGTACAATTTTGTATTTTGAAGGAAGGAGGTGATATATAAGTTGCAGCCTTTTTGAAAAAACCTAGCATTTACGTAACAAAGTAACACTAGAAAAAATTAAATACACACATGGATATAAATTCAAAACCAGTTTTCTTGTGACACACGTAAGTAGATGACATAAACCAAGGCTTAACAAGATAAAAATAAAATACAGAAACAAAAATGAATTTAAATAAATAGTTTAAAAAACATATAAATGCGTTATATATATAGTTTTTAAGTATTTATATGTGGAAAATAAAAAAATATTTGGAACATAGTGTAACTGAGGAGTTGTGTAATATTTACACAACTCAATAGGTACTATCTTTTAATTCTACAATATATTTCTCGAAACAAAGTGGGTTTTTCTAGCAAAATGTGCAATTCTGTTTAGTAGCAAAATGTGCAATTCTCAAAATAGCAAATGAGTATCAAAATTGCTGCATCAAATCAAAATGAGTATCAAATTCTCAAAATTCTTTAAAATCGTTCTGAAAAATATTTTTTATTGCCTTTTTGTGAATTGCCAATTTTACTATTAAATCCCATCGTAGATATTACTAAATTCAATCATGTAACCTAGCAATGTAACCAGTTATGGCAGCGTGAGTCTCAGGACACAGGTATTTCTACAAGTAGTTAAAAGGTGACCCCTCCACCACATTTATGTATTTATTATGTGAATTTATTATTTAAGTCCTCAGCTAACCAATGCTATTAACTCATTGTTGCCTTTCTTATGTGAATGTATAATAAACAAAATTAAAAAAAAAAATTGTTTACATTTGAGAAAAGTAGACTAAAAAGAAACTTTATTGTTAAAAATTGCAATCTGGTTATAAGTATTTTCTTATACTTTCCTGTATTTAATAGCCTCTGTTAAATTTACTGTATTTTAAATTGGATATAGGTACCTACAATTGTTACCTATTCCATTGCAAAGAGAGATAAAAGGAATCTTTTAAATGGTGGTAGCTCTAACACATGAATTCATCATTTTCTTGAAGATTTTATTTTGGTCTATTTAGTCAGGTGGGAATCACAAGGTCAGCACTAAACGCCATTACAGCACTCGCTAACAATGAATTGTATTTAAACATTGAGTTGTAAACCTATACAACAATCGTGGTAGAAAAAGTTTAATGATAAACTTTGATGAGGTGGGACTGGAAGAAAATCTTGCACTACGGGCTATAAGACGATGCAACTATACAAAGCCCGCTATACAATACAAGCGAAAAGGCTTGTATAATTTTTAAAGTACAACTAAAGGTAGCACTTACCGCAAATGCAAATTTTCGATAAAGTTGTCCGTAGTCAAATTGTCCAACAGGACAAAATCGGACACGCCGACTTCTGGTTGAGTCGCCATTGTCCTTTTTGAATTCACAACAACAGATGTTCACACACTACTATTTATTTAATTTGTAATTATTGTCAACAAACAGTTAAAAATAAAAGAACATTCGACAGGAGCTATCGCTTCCTCTATTTGATTCAAACTGACACTTTTTTAAAACTTTTTCATCATTATGGCAACCCGAGAATGTTGCTATTACATGTTATTCCTAAAAAATGAAATGGAAACAAAATAAAGTATATATAAAAATTATCAATTAATTAATATATGATAAATGTCTTCAAATATAAATTATATTAAATAATTTTGTAACGAATTTGATATAATTGGTAGAATCGATAGCCGATTTTGAACACACATGGATCTCCGCCATTTTCCTTGTTGTAGGTGCATCAAATGTCATAATAATTTTAGGAAATTAATTTTCTTTCATTTCTTATGTTATTTTCTGTCTTTCATTGGTGCCCTTCAATATATTTCAATGTAATCATATTTTTATTGCGTTAAATCTTATTCGTTAGTTTTATACCATAGTGGTTCTGATCATTAATTTCAAGAATCCTTGAGGTTCTACAATGAATAGCGAGGATCGTCTTCATAAAAGGTAGCGAGTTAGATACACGCCCACAGTGGTGATTATAACGATAAAGTGTGCGAAACTTGGGTTTATTTGTTGTTATCTATAGTGTAGTGATGGCGTTGTGTCGTGAAGTGCATTAGTGCGTGGTGCATTTTGGATGGGACAATGAGTGATTCGCCAGGCGTGGAGTGGCTGCCGGCATACAGCCCGGGGCCGCCGCGGCACAGCCCGCTGGGCCCTATCCCGCGGTTCCTGTACGAAGACGTGCAGCCTCCATGCCTGCAGCAGGAAAACAACAACAAGGAAGCTGACCAGAAGGAGAACACGAACAAAATTAAACATGCGAAACCAGCGTATAGGTAATACATCGATTTTCCTTGAATACATTTATTTGAAACCTACCAGTTAGATACAAGTGAGTCATTTGTGTAGGTCCTCTACCAAGTAATGACAGTCAATGACAATTGCATACTCCTGTGTTTATTTACATAAAACAGTATTAACGTAAAGGCAACATTTAAATTTGATTTGTCTGATAAGAAAAGATCTAATTTATATCAGGTGACTGATATAGAATCCAAAATCAGATCAGATATAATCAGAATATGTATGTGTTTATAATGTAACTTTTTTTTATTAACAATATCAATTGAGGAAATAAGAAATGGGATAAATAACAATAAAACTAAGCCCTAATTCTTGTTTGTGGTCTACATTTTAAAGTATGTTGTATGTCTGTTATCCCATTTCCGATTTCCACCGTCAATATAAATTTGTGACCACGAGAAGACACACACCGCCCCGAATGACATTTGGTCAAGCACCACCCACTTACCTCTTACCATTCTCGAGGTAGGAGCAATTGAAATTTGTATGGCTGCCATTTTTTATTTTCGAATTTTGAATTATCATGGCACCCTCTTTGTAATATGAATATTTCTTTTAGTAGAAAATTTAAGGGCAATTTTTATAAATAATTTTGTCATACACCAAGTTGTCTTTTCCTTTAATCTTAGTCCATAATTTCCTTTTAGTCTTAATTTAGTATTTAAGATATGTTCTAAGAATTTCTGAGGATCTAATAAATATTAATCTCTGACTCTTATATAGTATCTAATAGAAGTTTTCAAATATATCTTTATACATTCATGCTCCTCATATAGAGAAAGAAAAATAAGCTAATAAGTACCAAAAAGTTTTTGTAATAACATATTAGCTTTTACAGTACATAACCTGGAGATCAACAAATGTACAATAATTTAATAATTCATTGAATAAAATAATATTTAATAACTATATAAACTATGGAACTGGCAAGGTGACAAGTGGACTGAAGTGTGGGTGGGAAGGGTAAAAAAGGAAATCACACACAAAACTGGAAGGATTTATGTGATTTAATAGTCACAAGATGTATCTATCTGATGACCGATTGGTGCAGTTGGTAGTGACCCTACCCACTGTGTAAAGGGACTCAGGTTTGAAGCAGTTCATTTGAGGATATATTGGCATATCCTATCCTATTTATCATTTTGGACTGAAATTGGCATGTACTGTGGATGTCCATAGGCAAAATTATACACTTTTACCATCAGATCCACTGTATGCTTCCGCTACCTTCTTATATATAAAAATAAATAAAAACTAGTATCAAATAAAATTCAAAAAATTTTTACCAAAAAGACTTTATTTTAAAGTAAATTATTCTGGTCCCTTAGGAGTTCCATTTCCTAATTTTTTCCTTATTTATTTACAGTTATGCGAGCATGATTCGACTGGCTATCAGCAGCTCACCCAATGGAAAGATGACCCTCAATGAGATATACAATTACATCTGTAATGCATTCCCATATTACAAGGAAGCAGGAAAAGGATGGATGGTATGTACTTTTTTGCATTTTATCAAGACAACTAAGTAATTCTATGGGAGAATATATTTGATTAATATTTTTTGGCATTTAATTAATTTGACTTTTATGTTTTGATAACTGAAATGGTGTATAGGACTTCAAGTTTCCAATTAATTCTATTCTTTGTCATCATTATGTATATCTGAAGACAATTCTCACTTGAGTGCCAATGAAAAGCCCAATTTATTTACAATTTAACCTCATTTCCTTAATTCTTTAATATATTGTTATAAAATGACATTACATTGAGGGACTCAAATCAACATTTGGTGCACACATTGTGGTGCCATTTTCAGAGTTGAATATAAATTGTTATAGAATTGATAATTTTGCTACCACTTGTAGCAACAGAAAAAAATATACGTCTCCAAGAGTGATTATTCATATACCATCAGGTTATCTGCTGTCTAGTGTTCATCAGAACACGTTGTCTGCCACATTCTTAGAAAGTAGATAGATTGTTTCTGTGATGGGACTGTATTCCTTTTAGTACACATTTTATCACTCAGATTGATTGAACAATATAATTTTCAGAATTCAATTCGCCATAACTTGTCCCTGAACAAATGCTTCATGAAGGTGGCTCGCAGTAAGGACGACCCTGGCAAGGGCTCGTACTGGGCGATGGACAGCAGCTACAAGATGGCCGAGGTCACCCAGAGACGCCGTAAAAGTCTTAGAGTAAGTTTGCAAGAGATTTGAGGGAAAAAATATGCAATATTGATTCACTCTTCACTTTAGTAATGAAATACATCTATGTAATTTTGTCCATTCATCCAGGCTTAATTAAACGTGCTAACTAACAGAGATATGGAATATATTACCACAAAAGATCATTGAATCGTCAACCTAGTGTAGCCCTAAATATTGTTACAAAGAAAACATTCATATTTTATTTCACATTATCTTTTTAATACAAGAATTTGTTATTTTGGAAATAAATAGATAAGCATTTTATTAGTACAATATTTAATAATGATTGAGGCAAAAATGAGAAAATACATTTATTTTTCACATGAAAATGACAGATTCCAAATTCAAATGTAATTTTTTTTTATTGTAATGATATTTATGGCCAGTAATGATATTTATAAGCGGATCATTCGCATAAGGACAGATTCTCAAAAAGACAGATTCTCAAAAGGACAGGATATGATCATAAAAAACACATTAGGTTAAGGCAAATAATGTTGCCTTAAATTAGCATGTCTTTTAAGAAACTGTCCTTATGCCCCTATAAACATTTTCGAAAAATATAAACAGACTTGACAAATAGGTTCCAGGAGAAGAGATATGGCAAAACTTGTAAAAGCTCCTCGCCTATTACACGATAATAATAAATCACATAAATCAGTAATCCTCGTCCTGTTATACTTCCTGTTCCTCATCCTATCTAACCCTTTTTCTAAATCCATTCCTAAATCTCCAAAGCTAGGCGTCCACATTCGCTTACATGCCATATTTTGTTATTTTGGACTAATATGGACATGTATCCCATATGTCGCCAGAGAACAGTGTCCACCTATCATCAGTTGGACTTTGTGCTTGTCTGTTGGCTTCTTTCCATAGAAAAAAATGACTTGCCCATTGCCACTTCAACATGGTGATTCTATTAGCGACTAGTTCTTTGGTGAATCTCTTTGTTTCAAATCTCATCCTGCAAAGAAACAGGTACCTAAATAAATTTACTGATAATATTTACCTGTTTGTAATTTTTTTCGTTTCGTATATTATGGTAATTAGCACAGTCTGCCACTGTCAAGTTTTCTCCATAATTAAAGTCAAAGCACATTTTGTCCATGTCCAGTCCTGTTGAAGCAAGTCAGGAGTTGCTCAGTAAAGTGATAGTAGGTTTACTGATTACAGAGATTGACTCCTTGGAAGCACACGAACAACACAGTGTCATGCTTTTATTTGATTATCACAAACACTAGGCACTTTGAAGTTTAGTAAACTATCACTATTAAACCACATAACTCATTATATAATTTTTACATTAAAATTAAAAACTCAAAACTCTCGAATTCCAACCAAAAAGTCAATTTTAATGTGTTCTTCGCCAGATGGCGCCATACAGCCCGGAGTGCAGCTCTAACAGCAGCGGGGAGACGACGGGTGGTTTACCTCCCTCCGCGGACGCAGCGCCAACTCCCCCTGCTACGCCCACCACCCCCACCTCGCCCACGGTGCCTGCTGTTGTCAAGGAGGAGCCCATTGTTAAGGAGGAGATGGGTAAATATCATCATATCTACGCTGCCAGTGAATACATAATTTCGTAATCGCAGTTTTGTTATCCATAATAACATAATTTAAAGTTTAATTATTTATTTATTTGTTAGAACAGGGTAATAGTAATTTAGAAGTACTTCTTTGTTGTTATTAAGATTCCATTGGAGCAGCCTCGTATTGAGGCTTCTGCGTCTCGCACCAATGACTTTTTTTTTTATCTTCTCTTGAAGCTGTCTGTCATAGATCATATTCATTATAGCACGAGACACCACTACAATAGGTGTATCGTCGACGTTTTTAATATGGAAACAGGCTTTTAATCAGGCATTTGAAGTGTAGGTTAGTTCGTAACAGGCATTTTAGACTTTATTATAATTGTTTCAGATTCAAAACACTCAGATGATGCATTGACAGCACTCATGAATGAAGAGCTGACAGATGTTGACATTAGCAGAGGTAAGTCATTCACTAAGAGGTCTCATAGCTGAGACTGTAACGGTACTCTGAGGTATTTCATAAAATCTCCCACCAATTACTATTATGCAACCTACATACATTATGTAACCCATGTATATATATGCTATACATGGTGATCTTCTATGATGGCTGACTTCTTATCTTAAGGAGCAGAGTAAGGCTTTTACTGTCAAAGGTTTCTGCTCTTCATTTACTGCTATCACATATTGCCTACTGCACTCCGCTAAAGCCTTCAGTGTCAATACCACCAATATTTGTGGATATTCCACTAGGCTTGGGAAGCGCTTGTTTGCGCATGGAACGAGATCCATTCTATACAACTATAAATATAAAAAAAAAACATAAATTCCCACGAGAATCACAAATTTACGCGAACGAAGTCACTGGCACCTCTAGTTTCTAATACAACTTAATCATTTTTAAACAGTTCAAACATAATGCAAGAAAATCTAAAAATCTGACGTTTTGCGCCTGGATGACATTTTGCGTGTAAACCAAAAAATTACCTACATATTTAATTTTGGCAGAGGCGTCATGGTGCGACGGCGGTCGCCGGCACACTTGCGGCGCACTACGCCACAGTTCTCTAACAGACGACTACGGCAACTTCGTCGCATCGCGACTCGACGACTGTGACTGTCCGCCCGACACACACGACGACACACCCGCACACGGGCAGACGTACACACACTACTGGCAACACCAGATATTATAACACTGTACACGTGAGTACACATGCTAATTAACGTTCACAGCTTGTGGCGACGCCAAATAACATCGCGACCTCTTTATTTGCAGAAAAACAATGTTTCATTTGTCAAAAGTTCACAATAAAAATTGTAAGTAAATGCCGTACTTGCTTACCTAATCAACTTTCGACTGTAGAGACAAAAAGTTTATCCGTTTCAGCAACACTCAGATGCCATTGATCAGAATCCGTACAAATACATGTCACAATATTTTATTGTTTAGCCACTATTCTTTATTCATAATTTGGTAGTATTAAGCCGGCTGTAATGTGCGCGAGCCTTTAAACAAACATCGACAACATTAAAGAAGATTTTTGCATGTTTTATTCATATTTATATATTGAACGGTCTCAAATGCCTTTTTTATTCTACTTGATGTTTCGGCCGGGTTACACTAACCGCGGTCACGAGGTGACCGGAAGCGGCCAGTCGACGTCCAGAGCTGCCAGCAATTTTTACAACTACCCGCATTTTGGCCGTTACGTTACACACGATCAGTTAAAACTGTCAGTTTTGACTGAACAATTTACTTACTAATAAATAAAACTGACGTTTCTAGTATGAAAACCTGACAGTTTTCATACTATTATACAATAGCGTTTAGTCAGTTAAAACTGACTGTTTTAACTGATTGTGTGTGGTTGCTATTGAGTTTTCATAAACCAAAAGCTGAGGACCGTTTAATAGATAATTACAATAGACATTTTAAAACTGGCTAGTACTGAGAATACTGTCTCGTCCGTGTGCTAATTTATATATCGTACTGTGTATGCAATTGCTAAAACATTGTGATACAGGCTGGAACCAATCAATTCCCAAAAGTTGAAGTAATTATTTCTGTTCATAATTTTGAGTTAATTGTTTGATATAAAGTTTTATTCTTGAAAAATCATATGTCTGTGTTTTGTATCAAGCTAATATGCAATATGCAAAAAAGATATGCAAATTATTAATTATATAATTTTAATTTTCATGTAATTATCTCAGAATCATGAACGGAATCCATAGTTTCACGCTTAAATGTATCGGCTACAACTTGTATACAAATAAATTATAGATGTGAACAAATTGACAACCACAATATATATATATATATATATATATATATATAAATCGCAAACCATACATTAGAGGCTCTCATAAAAAACGACGTATCGTTGGTATTTGGCGCGTTACATGTTCTATATTGTGTTCCGCACGTTGGCCAAATATTTGTTAAAACATTTGATATCCCTTGTACAATTTCACCGGCGACGTGTGGACTTGCCAGTAGCTGTAAGTTGTGTGTAAAGTGCACATGACATAGATTTTCTCTGCACAAATATTCTGTAATTTTTTAAACTGCTGCTACAAACGGATTATCATCTGTATACACTAGATTAGGACTTTGCCCTGGAGGCGATTTTGAAAACCAATTTTATTTTTCCCCTGGATTAACCATGTGTATACAAATTATTGTATATATATGGTATGTGAGTATACAGTTGAAATTCGTGCGTTTAAAGTGTTTGAAAATTTATGTGATGTGTAACTATTTAATATAAATATGAACAGAACTTAATTTTAAAGTTACACAATACATTGCATGATATTGTGTAACATAATAATAATGTATAGAAAAATAATATAATTTTATAACGGATAATAATAATAGAGATTGCTTTAACAGGTTATTTTGAATATTTTTTAGAAATGCAATTATTATTGAAGATCACCGACATATCTGCCAATTACAATAATTGAAATTATATAGTGTAGTCGTAGGTCGGCCATTGACCGATTGGGCGTTCGCATGAATACAAACTATATTTGCGTTCGAAGAAGGATTATTACGGGTGACGTTACCGTCGCTACTCGTTGCTCTAACTCAGGGGTTCCCAAACTTTTTTCGGTAGCAGACCCCTTTTTGAAACTCAAACTGACATGCAACGATTTTTCGTGGCCGCACTTGCTTTGCTACGTTCGATGAGACAATGCACAGACATGTTTGTGCTACGTGTTATTTCATGCAATCTTACGTGTGACTCTTTTTTGCGCTTTATATAGAGATAAAAAATCTTTATCTTCTTAATTAGGTACCTATTGGAATCATATATGGTTTGAACTAACAAACGAATAGCGGTGGTAATCGAGTATATTTTTTTTCGCTATCGTCGACCACCAATTTTTTTTATTGAAACTATCGACCCCTAGTTAAGTTCAAATCGACCACTTTGGAAATGACTGCTAACTAAATTAATAGTTTTGTTCCACAATGTTATATTTGCGGTTAACGTCACCCAACCGCCTATAGAATAAACTGATAATGAGCTGCAAAGTAGTTTGTATTTGATTGAAACTTCGATTGGCCAATACCGTACCTACAAGTAGGTATACCGTGACGTATACACATATTGTTATATGTTACAAAAAGGACCATAGATATACATTGTATACTGAACTGACGCGATGCAGTAAACGGAACCGTGTACAGGATGATTGGAAAATATCATAATCAAAACAATCCATCTTTATTGTACTAATCTTTATGTACATTTCAAAGAAAGCTGCCAATTTTGGGATATATAAAGTTCTACCCCAATGCACAATGATAGTCTTATGAAAATGAAAAGATTAACCAAAAAAAGTCTTTTACGGATGTAGTGTATAGAATTGGTGGATATTTTTCCAATCAATCTGTATAGTAACGTGTAGTAAATGAAATACGCTATTTTTCAACTAAAACTAGGAAACCATGACATTACTTTGACAGGAATCATGACAGGAGACCACGGTGGAGTAGTTTTTACTTCCTAACCGATAAGCGGTTATAAATATGGTATAAGATAGGAAGAACGTTGTAAGGAAAAATAATATTTTTCCAAAAAAAATTCTAGAAATGTCCTTTAATGATATGTGAACAAAACATTACTTATACTCTATTCAGCATTAAGAAAAAAGTGTCGTCACCCGTCCGATGTAACATAAACACGACTTTAGTTGGTCAGCGGGTGAAATCACGTGACGGATAGTGATGGCGTCACTTTCTTAACTTGAACAGAGTATAGTCACAAGTTTAATCCATGCCATCGGGTCGTGTGGCGCCATCCCCTTCGCTACCATCACGTCACATCACACCTGTCTATGTTGAAGTGATGTGCACTTCTATGGTTTACATAGTCGGTTACAATTTTTGATCACATTCACATTGGTTATTGAAGTTAACGCGCTTCAATAATGAATGAACGAGTTAAATTTTTGTTTTTGAAATTTTTGAATATCGAGTTTTTTTGAAATTAATGCGTTGTAATTATCGGTCTTGTAATAAAAAGTTTTTTTTTTATTCCGACCAGACAAATGGGACCCGTCTTTAGAAAAAAGTATTCGGGGTAAAGTTGAATATAAACAATTGCCTGGAAATTATTAGTTGTGCGTGTTCACGACTTCTCGGAGTGTTTCGGCTCACTTAATTCGGCTCCTTTGATTCACCTACTTATATTTTATAAGAGCCCGAGAGCGACTCATTCGCTTTGCATCAGGTTCGTTCATGTAGCTCGGCAATCGAGAAATGAAAGGAATTAATAACTCCTCGGAGTCGATAACAGTTAGCCGGAATCGTTAACAGTTTCGGCTCCGCTCGCGGTTTCGGATCTTTTGAGTCATTGAATCCGAAGTTACCCATCGCTAGAAATTATCCTTGCACGGGAATTTCGAAACATGTTTTCTGAAAATTCATTCATCTATACTATCTATACTAATACAATAAAGTGGTAAAATTGTGTGTTTGTATGTTGGGGGTAGTCTTTGGAACTAATGAACCGATTTCGAAAATTCTTTCACAAATAGGAAGCTACATTATCCGTGTCTAATATAGACTATATTTTATTTTGGAATCGTAGAAAAAAGAGCTATCGTGCGAGTAATACATACTCGTACCTACTTCTGATTTTTTTCACTTCGGCAAATATTCTATTTACGTATCGATTGATATTATTATGTTAATTTTAAAATATTGATCGATTCAATATTTATCTCTCGATCATTGTAGTGAGTAATAGCGTATTTCATTGTAAAGTGTTAGAATAATTTAAGAAATCGTTGTCACAGTATTGGAGCGGGATTGGTGACGTACAGATCTCAGAGCGACCAGTATAACATAGTAAGACGTATATTAGATCACTATGAGTATAATTATAAGGTGTGCATTCTACACGTGACATATTGGTTCGTGGGCTGTTTCTCCAGCGGGCTCCACCAATCACTTACTTGTAATTTCGTATATTTATTTGTTTAGATAAATTTAGATTATTCTAAGGCAAATAAAACGCATACAATTAATTTAAAAGTATAATACATACGTTTAATATAAAACTTGACATACACCAGCACCATTTGGAATTTTATTATTTGGTATCGCCTTTCTAAAAGTCCATGGGCTACAAAAGTCTGGACAGTTTCTGAAGTGTAGCAACTGGGAGTATATAGGTCTTAAAGTTGCTAGACCTATAGATAAAATCGAAAACTTATGAAAGTAAAATTTTTGTCTTGCAAATAAATCGGTGGTGTTGGCGACGAGTTACGATGGTGAAGCCTTATGATACAAATTCACAAAATCCATCACGTTTACCATTACAAGACTATCATTGTTTTTTTTTTTTGGATATATAAATCCTCTTTATCACAAAAGATAGGACATGCTTTAAAACGGTGTTTTCCTGACTACGGAAAGGTGTTATATACATTTAAATGGCAGACTCGGATGCAGTTATATTGCAATTTAGCGATATAGTCTGATTATTGCAACAAATGCTGCAATTTTGCTAGTCAAGCATTGTTTTACAACTGTGTTTATTTTTTTGTAATGGCAGAGGGACCATCTTTAGATCTAACGGTTACTGTTACAAGCTTCTAATAACCATCGGAAAAAAAAAAGATTATTACAATTTTGGTCATTAAAAGTATTTTCAAAAATTTTATGGTATTTATATGAAATTCTGGAGAAACGACCCGCCATTTTAGTTCGTTAGATATAAAAATATGAATTAGTTGGTACGAATTTATTATTTAATAATAAGAAATTATATAAACCTACTGATTATTGAAGTGGCACGTATATACGTAAACAATGCTTTTAGAGGACGCATACTCTCGGCCTATTAGTAATAATTGCTTGCCTAAATTGATATTAATTTAGTTTTATATGATGCAAATATTTTTAATTAACATTTATTTGTGCCATATTGAAAAAGGATGGCGGACGGCATGCACACTTAGACTTAAAAATTGTCATATCTTATTGAAAAATGTGTTCAGAAATTTTTTAGACGTGGTATACATTTAATGATAGCTCTGTGTATATAGTAAGTTATTATTTTTAATTTGTACAGTCGCTTTCACTAATATGTATACGTTGACTGGCTTACAGATACACGTGTACAAAAATCAATTCAATCCTCTTAGACATGTGTTTGTACAAGTTGATATAAATACATGTTATACATAGATCAATTCCAACGTTTCCAATCATTTAGCCAACAAAAATATGTAACCATTTAATTTTGACACACAGTTTCTCTACATCGTTTTAGTAAATATGTATACCGAATATTAGACGGTATGTAGGGCTGTAGTCTTTGCTCCAATAAAGATTGTTGGACTAACAATAAATACAATAAGGACGTTGAGGTTATAATTTAAAGTGTAATGTCAAAAATCAAACGTATTTATTGTTAAGTTGATTTATTTATTGTATTATTGTTAAACACAATACGAACAAACAGTAGTAACACTTGGAAGTACCAGTGCTCTCAAGTGAAGTGAAGTGTGAGTGAACCCTTAGATGCGTTGACGAATGTGTATAATATTGAAAATTAAATCTTGTTCATCGTCAAGAGAGAAGTCAATTTGTAATCTCTATTTCCGCAAGCCACCGAAAATAAACGCATTGTAACTTAAACAGGTACCGTTATTTTTGCCATTTATATTGTGTACTGGATATTGTGTACTGGTACTGGTTATACTGTGTACTTTACATTTGCCATTTATATTATACACGTGTATGTGTAATCTCGTCAACATTTGTGAACGCGACTGTACTATCGATGCATCACAGGGACGTGTAAAGTTTTGACCCTGTTTAAATGTATAAACAAAAATATTTATAATTATGTAGTACATCACGTTAGCATACTAAGAAGCCATAGTAGAAAAAGACGAGTAGGTTATCTCTACAGAAACGACGAATTGAACATTTCACAATGATCACACCAGATTATGTGTAGTTGTGCATAAGAATATGTCACGCACACAGAAGCCGTGAACTATAAAGATAGCCTACACGTCTTTTTTTACTATGCTAAAGCTGTATGTTGTAGACGATGGAAATAACAATAAAATTGTGTTGTATATTTGTGTTAAAATAAAATGTGTTCAGTGAATGTTCATGTCTACTTTGTTCAAGTGTGAGAAGTGGCCGGTAAAGTTTTATACTGGAATACCAAGTTCTTAGTGCAGTGCACACTGATATAAGCATAATAGATACACCGTTTATAAAAAAAAGTGTTGCCAATTACCAATGGCGCACATTGCTCTTGTAACTATAAACGTTTCACTTTGCCGACTGAGATTTGACACGGTAATTTTTTTTTTCACGCATACGGCCTTTACGAAAAATATATATATATTCGAATACTCTACATTCGATGGGATAGGGTGGAAGGAGATGGGAATAAAATGAGACGCCACTGCCAATTAGTTTGTATAACATATGCATGACACTTTCGACTGTAACATCATAAATTAATAATAATAAAATTAATTCTTAAGTCTCAATTACTGACCGGTAAGTGCACCGGACAACGTCACGTGGCGCACTTTCTATGTCAACACTTTCGAACGGCGCACTGTGTATCTTTTATCCCTTTTATCTATGGCTGTATTATTATTGGCTGTATACGTATAATTTTATTGTTCTAAGTAAATGTATTATCAAAGGTTTTTCTTAAGAATAAAAACGGATGTAAAATGTTTATTTTGATTATTCACATTTGTAATGTTTATAAATTATATTAGAGTCCAGCAAGGCCTTAAATGAACGTGGCCGTGAAATGAACTGATGGCGGCCATCTTGAATGTCAACCTGTCAATTGTTTGCTACAATTGTCAATTGTACAATTGTGTCAATTTTTAAATGTCTACATAAAAAAATAACTATTTATGTCTTTAATGAAAATAACATTTTTTTTGTTAACATTTTTATGTCATTGAGACCTAAAATAATGTCTATATTTGTTAGTATAAATCCCTTATGATATATAATTGCATTGTATAAGTTTAATCAGTAACCTTTATACGACTGTCGCGGTCTTATACACTTTCATTTAAGTCCTAGTCGGACTACATTAATTAATATTATTAGTGTTTTAAGTAAGTACTAATATCTATTGCCTATGTATTTTTAGAAAATATTCAGTTTATAAATTTAGTTACGTAATCACAATTGGTTCTAAATCATTCCTTTCGGTTAGAAAATTTTATTTAGATTTGTTTTTTATATATTTTTTAATTGTATTTACAAAAATCCAATATTTAACATAGGTCATTGGTCAACCGAGTGTTTGCATAATTACAAAGTTTTTTTTAGATCGTAAAGGGATTAATTATAACTTTAATGTTAAAATTCCTTGCTCTAACTGAAGGAATATGTTTTTACAACGTTATATTTGCGGTTGGCACTACCTAGCCGCCTATACGAGTGTATTGCTAATGAGCTGCAAACAAGTTTGTATTTTATCCAACGCTCGATTGTTCAATACAATATGTATTTATAAAACGTTGGATTTGACAATTTTTTTTAAAAATCTTTGTTTTATGAAATGGTGCATATTTGAGTTGCCATTATCTTTGATAGTATTAATTATTTTCTGTGATAAAAAACAATTTTATTTTGAAATGAAATAAATATTACACAACAGTAGATAGAATGTGTCAATGTGTCCGAAATAACTTCTCACTATTAATAGACCAAAACTTTTAGACGCCGAAATTTCGGACTAGTCCCTCTACTTTAGTAATGGGTTCTGCTCTGGCTCATCACAATATTTCTTTTTTATGGACGAAGCCGGCAGACGAGCATACTGTGCGCCTGATGGTAAGTGGATACTGTAGCCCATAGACATCCGCGGTACATGACAACATTAGTCCAAAATGACAAACGTTGGCACGCCCCCGGATGCACTGCATTGCCTACCTTTGGAGATATGAGAATTTGATTTCGGAAGTTTCTTCACGCGAAAATAGTTGCGTTTGGTCACGCCTAAAACGTTAATTTAAACAATGTTTACTCTTTGTATACCATATTAGTAATATACATAGGTATATTAATAGCCACATATTCCACTTGACGCAAGTATTTTTAGTACAGAAGTTAGGCAGCCCTACTGCACGTGACAAAACTGAACAGTGTTTAATAAACATTTAATATATTTTGTATGCGTGGTCAAACGCAACTATTCTCGCGCGATGAAGCACTTTCGAAATAGAAAATTCGATCGACACTACGCCTCTTATCGAAATCGGTGTCGCGAGCACGAGATGACGCAAGCGGCGACTTCTCCGCAGTGAAATATGAGCGCTCTTCCCTAGCTTTTAGATCCAATTTAGCTCACGTGGAACGGCAACTCGTATTGTGGGTATTTGCAGTTTTTACTAAACCTTTTGTATTATAATTGTGGCGATAGTAAGGCGTCTAAAAGTTTTGATCGGTAATAGTATGTACATGCAAAAATGATCTCTTGCAATATTTAAAAAAAGAACTGTTTTTTGGTCCATTCTCACTTAAAGAGCGACGGCTAAGCGAACAATTCGATGAAGATTTAAACGAAACTTTTTAATTATATGTTTCAAAATTAATTCAATTTACTTTTATGACCATTGTCGGTATAATAGGTAGAATAAAGTTCATTTTAGATTGTCATCGAATCGATCGCGCTTCGTGATTACTCCGTGAGTGGTAATGGACCCCATGCTAACTAAACAGGGCGTTAGATTTATTTGTTGCCAATCATAGATGAAATTTTGTATGCAGTCCTTTAATTCGTACCGTGACAAAGAGCACTGCCCATTCAAATATTGAGCAAAGCCCATTCAAATTAAACTTTAGAGGAATGAATTTGATTAAAATATTAGTGAAATTGGACGATCGGATTGTTGAAAGAGCTTGAATTATTGTATGCTTTTCATTTGAGATCCAGTTAACATACAGTTAAAGACTGACTTATGGGTGTTAGAACAGTGAAGGTAGGTACGTACATTTGTTTATAAACGTTCAGTATTTTCATCAGTTACAATCAGTAGTGCAGTTCATATTGGGCGCGCGACTCGTGCAAGTAAATTTCACACCTTGAAATAAGTTTCAATATTAATTCGTTTAATATGCCGAGTGTATTTTTTACATTGTGTAAATAGAAAACACGCTGTAATTTTGCTCATGATTCCGAGTACAATGACATGTTATTTATGTATTTTTATAGATGTGTCAAATTTTCTACACTCGACTGTTGAGCGATGTATGAAAAAAATGTATGCATTATTTTCTTGTCACTAACCTCGCGAGTCGCGAATAGAAGTTTCGGGAAACTTCGGGGAAGGCGACACACACTATATTTACCAAATTCCACAAGGTTTAAGTACTGTTTAAAATGTGCAGTGCTCTTTGCTCTCAAGTCGGATCTAAGTATTGTATTATAATGAATTGTATATTTAAGTTTCGATGTACTCACTCCGCCTATAATTTAATAATATGTCGCGGCGGTCGAGCAATTAACTATTTTATTGTAACCACTTTAGCCGTTTAAGTGTAGTATGTTCTACCTCTAAAACAAATGATAGTTGATGTATAAACTTTTAACAAAATTTCCACGTTGTATTTTTTTTCTTATCCAACCTTTACGATTCTCAAACCAGACACTTACAACTGATCACGTACTGGCGCCGTGATGGCGGTTTTAAATTGGCGTACTCAATATGTGTTGTGTTCCCGAGGCTGGTAAAAAAAACACAGATAAAACAGAATTTTCGCTTCTGTTTTTATTCATTACTTTTAAAGGTTGTGCCAATTCTGAAAAACTCAATAAATGAAACCACATAACTGAAATATCAACAACTTTAATGCTTGAATATATACAAGAACAATACGTACAAGTGTTAAAAATGTTGGGATGGCGCGGGCGCGGGCGCTGCTGTGACACGTACACATAATTAAACAAATAAATTGTTCAGAGTATAATAAAATAAAATAAAAAATGTCGGTACTTCACTTTTAGCTGAATTGAAAATTGTTATAGACAATTCCGTTTTGTAAAAATGGGTTTTAATTCCCCAGGGGCATATTATGAACCTTTAAAAAAAACATCCAAGTTGTAAGCAAGTCAATTTACAGCTAAACTGCCCTGTGAATAAGAGAATGAATTATTTCACTGGTAAAGTGAGTGGAAACAAACGTGCATACTAGCCCCTGGCCATTGGACTCCTTTACATGTACACGCTTCCCGCGAATGAAGTTACTGTATGTACAATCCCGAGGGATTCTATAAATACGCAGAATTGCTGCTTTTCCGCGAAAAAGCATGTACACGTGTGCGTTTTCACTATCCGTCAAATGTTGTCGGCAAACAAAACTTTGTAGATTTACGAGTTTTATTTTATAAATTGGATATTAAACGATTTACCTCTTACTCCATATAGTATAAAAGAGATACAAACAAGTCGAGTATGAAACCACATGAGGGTAGTTGCTAAAATTTTACGCAGTTTGTATCAACCCACCTCTTTAGTTGGCTCGTGGCCACAAAGTAAATAGAAGCGTAAGCATTTTAAAAGCAGATTTACAATATCAATATTATCGTGGACATTGTCTTCATTTATTCCTGATTACGAAGCAAAGTCAGACGTTGTCCGATGTTGCCTGTGTAGAATTAGTTGTAAATGTAAACCCAAGCGAGACAAGATAATGTCGGAAAGTTGAAACGCACGATAAAGGGGGGGGGGGGGGGCTGTAAATATACAAACATTTAGATGTTACACAATTACAGATGTGATCAAGGATGTTTACAGATACAGCCTTCTTATTAACTATGAACCGTATAAAATGCATGAGCAATGGACGCAGTCGGCGCTAGCTCAGTTCCTATAAAATTTATTACAATTATTGCACGTTTGCTGTATATCGTAACAATTACGTTCAATTAGAAAAAAAAAGCGATTGCTATAGCTACCTTATTTTAAAGAACAGTATGTAATGATGAGAGAGATATTTATTTTATTATAAAAGCTACTCGAGTTATTATTGTAGACATATTTGTGTTATGTTTATGCAAAAACTATTTGCCTTTGCCTATGTATGTATGTCAAACGTGTAAATATACAAACTAAATTAAAATGAATCCAGCTAATTATAAACAGATTTAATGATTCGTATAAATTACCAAGGTTTATGTTTGCAAATACAATGATTAACGCTAGGTTTAAAAAATTTCAATTTCTTTATTTGAAAAAAAAAAAAAAAAAATTAATATCTATTTCAATTGTCTAATTAACAATATCGGATTTTGCACCAGTTTCAAGTAGTTTTTTTTTTTATAAATATACACTAAATTGACTATATTGAATGATAAATCTGTGCTTTGCGATTCTAATGGCTCTAGCTTCACTATTAACGGACAAATTATTATTCATTTAATTGTACGACAAAAAATAAACAATGAGCAAATACAAATCATCTATTCGTTGTTAATGCAAAGATAACGTCGTTCTTAAACACTCGCGACAAAAACACAACGAGGGTGATTTCAAACTGGGTTAATATCGTTATACCCTAACGCTGGTATTGTAAAACTTAGCGCTCGACACTTAAGCGCTAATGAACCTTTAAGACTCGAACGTTCAACGCTCATGAGCGTCATAGTCCATTGGATAAGGTTAAGATTCTTAAGGTTCACGAGCGCTCAACTATTTCACAACTACGCAACAACACATAAGTCAGAAAAGAATTGCAATATAATGACGTCATTCTTCAATAGTGCCATTTTAAACAGGAATGAGTGACAAGGATAGCAAATAGTTCCTCGCCGTTAGGCCGCCTTAAATATCCCTAAACTCGCATCTAGCTAATTTTGCAATGCATTTCAAAAAAAATATTTTTAATATGGAATTGCTTTCATGTCTAGTTTTATCGTAAGTAAACGAAACCACTCGGAAAAATAATATAATCCAAAATTCCTTTGAAAGTCAGCAAGATCTGTGCGTATTTGAGGTGAATATGTCGAGGGAAGCTATTGCTATGTTTATCACTCAATAGTGACGTCATCTTTCTATAATTCAGTCCTTACTTTGTAAATTCTAAATAACTTGTAAGTCTTGTATCAGTAATTTTGATACAAGTATCGTAGAATCTTATATAGTTTCCTTTAAATTTCGTTGTTTTAAAATATGTTAACTTCGGTGATGTTTATCTGAACCCACGGTTGCATATAGTGAAGGAATCATTATCAAATTGTACAAAAAAAGACTTATTTTAGCATAAATTTGTACGTATCTACGTTTTTAATGCTTGCATATTACAACTACCCCCGCTCAAAACTACCCTCGTTGATGCTATACAATTTTTTACTACAACTAAAATTTAGACACGCTAATAATAATGTACTTTTAATAACAACGTAAATGATAATATAAACACTTTAATTGCACACAAAATTATTTCAAAATCAGATCCCTAACTATGTGTCATACCATAATATTTATAAATAACGCAAAAAGTCGAAGAGTGAATCAAACAAGCTTTTGAAAAATTACAACAAAAAATTTCGGCTCGCAAACAACTTCTCCAACGTTGAAACGTTGAAAGTATTCGGTATTTATAAACTGAAATATATAAGATTGTATTACAAAGTTATTTTGCGGTTGACAACGAACTGCAAATGGATTTGTAATTGTTCGAATGCTTATTGGCCAATAAGCAGTTATTGTGTTGCTTGGTTACCGCCCGCGGCGTCGCTCGTTTTTTGTCACTGTACTGTTTCTTAGATGCAACAGATAGATAGATGTATTGTTTCCCGTATTTATATCAAATCCAGGTTACAAGGTAACCTGCGTATGTTAATAAGCGAATGCAGCGTTTATTTCAGCGTGTTAAAAACGAATTTACACCGAGTTGTCTAAACCTAGATCCCACTATTTCAATGTTCAATTTAACTATGTTACTGCAATGAAGTTAAAATAAAGATTGAATTTAAGTGGGATTAGAAATAAAGTCGAAAATACCTTAGCAGTATATCGTACAGTTTTTATAACGTTTCAGGCAAGAATCTAACTTTTCTGATGACAAAAAGCAATCGACAACCAAAAACATATATTTAATTATAAAAAAATACAGCACACGGAAAACTGAAACACCGTTCATTGCAGAAATATTTGGTATGCACTGAAAAGCGACTACTGGCTAAACACTGTTACAAATTTAGCATTAAATCTAAAATAACAAAAATATGAAAAAATAATTTAAATATTTAAAATCTAAGTCACGTCGTCGAGCGTGTAACAGAGAAGTAAAAAATGTACATATTCACAGCCCTAACAACACCCAGTGGACGCCCGTAGCGTACGACGTTTATTTACAAACTTTACACATCCTGACACCCGTGGCAACATTTGCCACGGGTGTCCAGTCGAATATTTGGCCGAATATTCGCGCTTCATCGATAGCCTTACGCCTTCCAACGCTTCGTTCAACATTCGTGACTAACCGACAAAACCCCGGTGCATAAATGTGTTAACGAGAGGGGAGTTACACTACATCCAATCAAGCTATATGTATGAACTTTCCACTTTCGAATGAATGAAAGAATGTATAAATAAATAAATCGGCCCAGAATTATTTCAAAATTAGGGTAGAATAAAATGTTTTAGACTGGATAGACTGTAAGTTAGTTAAGATTGAATAAAATAAGTTAGAAAGAGGTTAGACAAAATTAGGGTCGACAAAATAAAACATGCCATATAACTGAATTTTCGTGTGAAGCTTTATTTTGATGTTATTCGACATTGTTTTTGTCGTTTTCTCGAAAACCATTAGTTTTCCGGGGAAAATAGTTATTATCAAAATTATAGATAGCTGTTGAAAAATTTACTACAAAATAGGTACAGTTTCTTTTCATTTCATACAACGAAAACTTTGTTAGAACTTGGAGGAAAAAATAATGAATAAGCAGTTGCCATTATGTTAAATGGACGCAGTTCAGCGATGCTTCTTTTATTATCTGTTTTTTGTTTTAATGATCCTATGGGACCAAGAAAGCATTGAATAGTCAAACAAGTCCGATGACAGACTATTTTCCGTTACATTTTGAAATAAATGTTGACGAAAGAACAAAAGTTGCAAGTTTTACCAGCCCTAACCAATGGCATAGATTGTACGTTGTCGATTGTCTTTGTTAACCCTCTCTCCACAGAAGACTACCTTGAAATGTACCGCATTTTCCACTTTAAACTATTCCCTAATGTACATAATATTTCGGTAGTGAGTGATATTCTGAGCCCACTCCTTCCTATCCTATCCCCCCCCCCCCCCCCCAATTTTCTACAAATCCATTCCTACATCTCCAAAGGTAAGCAGCGCATCCGGGAACGTGCCAACGTATGTAATTTTGGACTGATGTTGGCATGTACCTTGGATGTCTATGGGCAACAGTGGCCACGTAGCACCGACTGGACTGTATGCTGGTCCGCCATCTTTTTTCTATAAAAAATAACTTAAGAAATAAAGATTAGTTTAGTGATGATTGCTTAAGTCGTTCTAAAATTGACGATGTAAACTTTTTAAAAATATCAAAACTTTCAGTCAATACAAAGAAATTATATGTCGTTGAATAAGGCTCGTAAAGCTAATTTTGTCTAAACACTTTTTTTAAACGTACTGATAATAAGGATCTTTCCAACTAGTGCGTGCTATATAGGTTTTTAAATGTACTGAAACGCCCCTTTTGTGCACACAGCGGTGTCGTAGGCGGCGTACACGAGAGGATCTCTCACTGGCGATAGCCTCGCCCGAGTCATTAGTTTCTCAATGGAGCTATATGAGCTATCGCCGAGCCAATTTTCACGGGTGGAATTTATCGCCCGCGTAGATTGGCTCTGCGATAGCTCATAGTTTTATTGAAAATAATGGCTCGGGAGAGGATATCGTCGGTGTGGCTCGTGTAGGCGGCCTTAGTAATAATAATTCTCCCGCGCTTTTGCAATATATTTGAGGTCTCGGTGATTTATCGACGTGGCAACGTTTGGCTACCGTGGTTTATTGCTGTCAAATGTCAAAATTGATAAACTACAGAATAATCTTTCTTAAACGTTCAATGGAGGTGTCCATTGAACGTTTTGTACAATGAATCAAAATTTTATCCATAGTTTAATTTATAAGATATATTATCTTATATAACCGACACAACCAATTTTTAAAAATGTTAACTTCGTTTGTGACGTATGTCAAATATTAAGTATAACAAATATAAGAAAATCACAAAAAAAAAAAACACCAATCTGAAACAATAAATCAGAAACTGCCATTTGACTGGCTATTTGTAACCCTTTTAAAGCATTGCCCGAGCGACCATTCGCACGATTACCAACTTTATTTGCGTTCCGAAAAGAGTTATTAAAGTGACTTTATCGTTTGAATTTGTTTCCTCTAACCGAATGAATATGTGTGTTGTACAAAGTTATACTTGTGGTCGCAAGAGCTGCAAAGGATTTTGTATTTGTTCGACCGCTCGATTGGATATTTCAGTAAAATAAATTTGCGATAATATAAATGGCTATATGATATACGACCATTATTAAAATTGAACAGTCAATCTAATTTTATTATTATGACGTAAGTCACAAAATATGTTTTAAAACGCGGTGTATCATTTTTATTAGGCTTTATAAATATCAAGATGTCAATTGACCTCATATTATGTCTCTCTTCCGACTTTAGAAGGTGAACAAAATTATGGGTAACAAGTAATTTAATGATACAATGTCATCGGAAATATTTTTACTACCCTCCAATATAGTGGTGAGGGGGTTTAAGAGAGGGGGGTGGGGGTTGTTATAGTTAAAAAGGGAGGGTTAAGTATATAAATGTCAATATTGAAAGTTTTAATAGAAAAGTGCCAGTACGCATTCTCAGGATATACACAATACGGTTAAACCAAAGATTCAGGGAAGAAGGCATGTACAAACACAAAAAGTGCTCCAAATACACGTCATTCCTTCCTTCTTTAAGAGGTCTTTCTTTTAAAATAAAAAATCCTTTTTTAAGAAGCTCTAGACGTTCGCAATGTTTTTGATCGTTTAGGTGTTTTTGTATCTAGGTATCGTTTTGTATTAAGACTCGTTTGAGTGAAATCAATAATATTGCGCAATGACATTGTACAATTTTATTGTAGCACAAGGGGCCGTCTATCAATTTTAAAAAAAAAAACAACGATACATTTAGTGCAAAAAGTCGCCTATTTCGTTGAGTTCAAAGTTTTTCTAAGGGGTCTAAACACACGCCTACTACATATATTTCAATCGTGTCTTATCAAATGCCAATTCGCTTCGGGTCATAATGTCTCCTTCCTAAATTGTCTGCTTTCTTAAAATGGTCGTTCCTAAAATGACTTTTTCTCTTTCCGTTTCCCTTTAGCTAACATGTCAATGTTTCAACATTTTAGGACATTCTAAGAGGAAGATAATTTATTATAGAACATGTAGGAGAGAACATTATGACCCGGGGCGTTCAAATCAATTCCAGTAGCGACCTAGACACCTGGATCCCCCCCACCAACCCCGCTTCCTCTTGTCACATTAAATCTAGGTGTGTGATTGGTGATGTTTTTATACACCGGCGGCTCAAAGTGAGTCGCGGTGCCACACCCAGGTGCGTTTGGTGTGGTCGAACCGGTGTGCCAACCACTGTGCTTGGAGCAGTTCCAGACGGTCTTGGCTTAGGTATAACGGCTTTCCGCGTCTGAAAATCACAACAATTACATTAATAATTTTATTTATGTCAGTATAACAATTTCAAAGTGTGGGATATCAATTGATATATATCATGATGTATATTCACTGATATATATCAGCGAACCCTGATAAAAGATACAGGAGTTCGACGACTATATTGACATTCTCGGTGATTTAAAATAATTTATTTCAGGTATTCAAAAAATTGTTTGTTATGTTGATCATGATTTGCTGCCAGGTTAGCAGCGCCGGCTCTAGCTCATGTAGCGCCCGGGTGCAGGGCGCCCTCTAGTAGGCGTTTTGAACTCTTTGGAGGTGTCGCGAGCGGCGCTCGGCGCCCCCTAAGACCCTGCGCCCGTGTGCACCGCACCCCCTGCACCATAGGTAAAGCCGGCACTGAATTCAGCGCTCGACAGGCGCCCCCGGGCGCGGAGCGCCCGGGGTGCACCGCACCCCTTGCACCCCCTGGTAAAGACGGCCCTGCAGGTTAGTATTGCTGTGATGCTCGTTTGAATACAGGCCTTTGAAAAAGACGCAGCGTATTCTGCTGTCTCGCCTCGCATCCGCTCCCAGCTGCAGCCCCAGGAATAAAAGGAGTATCGAGCATTTGTTAAGATGTTCCTTTTCGGTTGTTTGTCGTGTTGCGTGTATATACTTACTTGAGGTCCCTGTCCTCCTCGTCGTAGTCGTCGAGGTAGAGCGAGCCCCAGAGGCAGGCGCGGCGGCCGCGGATCACGATGATGTACGTTGACGTCACCACCAGGAAGATGCCCGTGCCGCCGCCGCACTCCATCGCGTGCTAGAACATGAACGCATAAAAATGTTACATATTCTTAATGTTCCATAAATATATGAATAGCAGTAACCATGGACAACCATGGGAACCGCCTACCCTTCGTGCACCATTTTTAGAAATGTTTCACGAGCTTATGAATGGCAGTAACCACTTACCATCGCGGAAACGGCCCGCCCTCAATGCACCCTTCTTAAAAAACTAGTCATAGAGGCTCTATAGAGTCCGGTCAAATGTATTAGGAGTAGGCGGTATTTTATTGAACAAATTACGTATACTCAAGTAAGACATTTTCAGTGACGCATCAAATTTGATATCGGGACATACATTTGATATCAATAATAGAATTACAAACTTTGGCACGCTCTCGGGTGCGCTGCCTACTTTGAACATTTACGAATGAATTTGGAGAAAGAGAAAATGGGGAGGGACGGGATGGAAAGGGAATGGACTGACATATTTCACTCACTATCGAAACACGAACGTGTGTGAAACAATACTATACTACAAAGTACGGCACTATATAAAGCAGGGCTCAATACTATGAGGTGTGAAATGTAATACATGGGAGAGTAGTATAGAGTGCGGGGTCCCGTGGCCAGTATAGTGCACCCCGAGACTGTGGGACTGCAGCGTGCAAACTACCCGTATTAATCAAAGGTAATCAAATATATTCATATTTATCATAAAATAAACCATGTTCATAATAATCTTGTTTTCAATTATTTTTTTAATGTAAAATAATCGAGAATAGATTTGTAAAGTTGTGTAAGACAGTAAGATATATATTATGCAGGGTGTGTCTGACACAGACGTGTTTTTCTATGAGTGTGTTTGTCTTCCTGTGTGTGTGTCTGTGCCTATGGGTGTGAGTCTATGTGTCCCTCTGTGGCTTTGTGAGTGTCTATGCTCCTGCCTCTCTCTGTGTGTGTATACAACTCACCTGCACCGCCTCGGCGACCTTCTGCTGGCGACAGCAGGGCTGCTTGAGGCAGACGAGCGTGCCGCACAGCAGGCACACGGAGGCCTCCTTGGGCACGGCGCCACACTGCAGGCACACGCGCTCGTGGTAGTACGTGAACAGGCGGTCGTAGTCGCGCGGCAGCGACAGCAGAGCGGGAGGAGCCCATGGGACGTGGAGCGAGCGGAGGAGGCGACGCACCTGGTAGACAAGTCACACGTTAGTGTAAGATCGTGATCGCAATAATCTGTGCAACTAGTTAATTAGGTAGTTATTCGTCATGCGAAATTAGGTGTAATTTAGGTAGCTTTCGTCACGCACGTAATCTATATAAATAAAAATTAAATGCAGTTCGTTGGTAAGCGCGCATCACTTGAGGGACGGCTCGACCGATGCAGCTAATTTTTTTTAAAAATTGTTCGTAATAGTCCGAATAAGGTTTTTAGGGAAAGAAAAATTGTAAAAGTTGCTCGGAAAATTGGAAAATTCGGGAAGAGCTGAAAGTGCTTTTTTCTATGGGATTTTTGTATGAACTTAAGACCATAGCTCACGGTTCAAACGATGGATATGCGTAATTCTCTTTTGTTTTGTTCGTTATGGTCCTGGAAAAGTTTTCGGGAAAAATAAACTTATTTATTGAAATACGGACAGGACAATGTCTGTCGGGTCAGCTAGTTAGATATAATAGTGACTCTTCGCTTACATAAAACATCTTCCTTATTATACTTAGATAATTAATATGTATATATGTAATTAATATGTTATATATGTTAAAAGAGACAATTATTATACTGTCATATAGGTATAGTTAACAATATAGATTATTATTAAAAAAGTGTAAACAATAAACATGAGGTAACAACGTGCACTGACCACGAGCTGTCCTCTAGCAGCGGCGTGTCCCAACTGCCGTGCCCACGCTCGGGCCGTGTGGACAGCATCGGGGTGTACCCCTCGCCACGCAGACCACTCGTTCCACTCCATCCCATCCGTCACCAACTCCAGGTAGTAGGCGAGACGGACGAACTCCTGACGGGTGCTGTCCACCTCTGGTAGGGAGCCGCCATACAGGTGGTGACGGAGTAGGGCTGCGATGCGCAGGAATGGCAGGAGGAGCTCTTGTAACTGTGGGAGGAAAAAGTTACAATGAAACCGGACATGTTATAGAAAACCATCGTGCCCAACATACTTTGCAAGGGAATTAAACTTCATTTATCATGCAAGCCATCACATTGAATGTATTACCGTATATAAACAACCCTTCTATCGTCCACTGCTACACATAAATAAATAGGCCTCTTCATTCATATTATCTTGTGCACAAGGAATGTATGGGCTGGCCAAGCTGGTTCACGAGTCTACTCCTTTAAAGATGGTGTACGTCCTCAGAGTTTGTGGTAGCTACTTCGTTATCCCTAAATCGCTTTTTACGATACCTATGGAAGGTGAGGTATGACCTATGCTATGGATGGAAGGTGGTATGCTAAAGTACCTAAAGTAGTGCTAAAATTTATGACGTAACGGTGTTTTCAATGTAAATGTATAATATATGAATTTGCACGCCGACGAGGCAGACTATTCGTGTACTTGATTAAAATATGACATCTTATATTATAAATGGGGTGTGAACGCGTACAACAAAGGTGTTTTTTTACGTTTTATTCCTGCTCGACGTTGCGGCGCGGGTTGCACCGGCCGTGGTCACTAGTTCACTCTATTAGACCCGATTAGAATATAAAATGTGTACAAAATGCGAAAGTTTAAAAGACATCTTTTGTAACCCGGATTTTAGCAAATAATGAAAAAAAATGTAATATGAGAAATTTCTTCTTCTTCTTGTGGTGCCTCTGCAACTAGTGGGCGTTGGCAATCAGCTCCGAATACTTTGCCCTCTATCGCGAGGCGAAACAGTTCGGCGGCACTCGCGATGCCAATTTAGAAATATGTTAAACAAAACACTTTCTATATATTAGATAATCCGAAATAATATTTATGACGCAATATTTCCCGGTTACGTGTTTGGTAATTGATTTTAAGTAAATAAATAAAATAGATTATATACGTGAAGTATTCTGTAACTGACTTTACTAACTTGCACATTTCACGTACCTCGTTTTCCATCTCGGCAATATTAGGCTGGTCATCAACAGAGGGTCCGGCGGGCGGGCCGTCTTCAGTGAAGAGGTCGGAGCCGGCCAGCGCGGCCAGCAGCTGCCGCGCCGCGCGGCGCAGGCCGGCCGGCTCGCCGGGCCTCGGGGTCGCGGCTAAGGCCGCGCGGCCCTCCGCGCTCGTACTCGCGCAAAACTGGCACACTACTTGGTAGTAGGTCAGGGCGTATAGGGCGCGGATTATGCATGTGAAGTGTTCTGTAATTGAGTTTTTAGAAATTGAAGATACGTATTTTATAGACACGTTTATAATAAGGTGGAAATTATAAAGTTGAATGAAGTGTATTCAAAGATAAAATATTTACTATCCAGTTGTATTTAATCTCATTCAATTTTAGGTTCTTGTGCTAGTATTTCAATTTAAAATCTAGTAAAACATGACCGAGTACACCTTGAGTGTGACAAAACTTTTACTGTCAAGTTAGTGGTGAATAAAAAAGGCAAATGGCATGGTGCCTATCGAGAAGAAATTCCAAATGACGGCCATGATTTCAAGCATTCGATTCGGATAAATATTTATATTTGAGGTTAGGGGCCCCGATTATAAATTTGGAATCAGTTTCCCGATTCCACCATTTTGTAAGATGCCAATACATTTTGGAAATTTCGAATCTAAAACGGCTTTGCGAGGGCGAAAGCCGAGCAGAGTCTCGCGAGGTCACAGACTAAACTCTACGGAGGACGAAGATTGGAGCTCTTCGTCCTGTGCAGCGACAGTTGTATCTAGCTAATTTGTAAGTTATGCGAAGCCGCAGGCCCAGCTTCGCAAAGAGCGAAACCTAGAGCGTCCCTTTCCGTAACTTGAGACTCCTTAGCTTTAAATTGACCTGTTTATCCTTAGTCAAGATGTAGAGAATTATTTCGGTGATTTTCCCAAAAGTTAGATTTCTTAGAATTTTATCAAAAGGTATTTCCAGTATGTACTCACGGATGTCTAAGTGAGGTGGTTCGGCGGGCGCTAGCAGCAGCAGCTGCACGAGCAGCGCGAGCGGGTCCCGCAGGAGCATGGGCACGGGGCGCGCCTGTGGCGAGGGCGCGGGCACGGGCGGCGACGCCAGCCCGCCGGGAGTGGACACTTCGTGGGGGCACAGCGCGCGCCACGTCTCCGACACGCCCAGCGAGCCAGCAGAGCACAGTACGCGAGCGTGCGCGCCCGCCACCACTAGGAGGGGCACTGCGTAAAGACAACAACTTTATTTGATGCGAAATAGGGGTGTGACTAGTGTTGTAAAAACGGATCGATGCTCGAGCGCTAATGGACTAAAGGCTCGTGAGCGTTATAGTCCAAATTGTTAATGTTTTTATCTATAAAACATTGTAGTTAAAAGCTCGAGTTTCCGATTCCAATTTCCGATTTCAATGTAGAAATGATGAAAAAAGGTTAAGGAAAAGGAAAAAGAAACGGATAAGGTGAAGGTTCAGCAGCACAAACATAGCGCTCGTTTTAACGAAACTATTCATTGATGCTGTCACCGTCATGTCTTGCATTGCTTTAAACACAACTTACCATCATGTAAACTGTGTAAACACGTGACTCACCGATAGTCGTTCCTGGGCTTTTCTCTCGGTGCAATGGCGATCGCAGTCAACCCGTACCGCTGACGTAGTTTCATTGATGCCGTCACTGTCATATTGTCTAAATATTGGTAAGTTAGGATGTGACTCACCAATAGTGTCGTTCCTGGGCTTATATCTCGGTGCGGGGTGTGTCAGCAATGTGCCCCCGCGCTGTACCAGCTCGCACTCCAGGTTGGTGCGTACCAGCGACGCGACGAACGTGAATATAGCGGCCGGGGACAAGCCGTACCGTTGACGTAGCTTCATTGACGCCGTTACCGTCATGTCCTCCATTGATTTGCCCATTTCTTCTGAAAGGCGGGTCGGCAGCTGAAATGAAAGCTTATGGTAATATGGAACGATGTTTTTTAAAACTATTTTCAGTAATTTTGTAACATTCTTTTAGATTAAAATTTGTTCAATTATTGATTGAAAATCATTCCTTTTGAAAGGATGTCTGTTGACTTATGGAAACCAGATATATTTGAAGGTACCAAAAGGGATCCCTTTTGGTGAGTCGGTGGTACCCAAGGAGCAGTGTATTTATGATACGCTCGATCATCTTGGAGAGGGAATCCTCTGGAGAGGATTCCCTCGGAATCATCTTGGAAGATGATGGATGAGTCTGTAGTTGACCGGGTCGGGGCAGTCACCCTTTTTAGGCAAAGGGTGAATATGAGCTACCTTCCACGGGATGCTTTTTGTGGGTTATGAGAGCTTAGATGATCGCGTAAGCTAAACTTTCCTAGGAAGTTAACAAAAATATTACAAAATCTATTAATGAAACCGTTACGTCTATTTGTAAATTTTATTTGATTTCGTTTTATAGAACAGCCAACAAGATGTACAATGAAACAAGAGTAAATCGGTAACTAGTTTGTTATTTAATTCGATGAAAAAAAGTTGTGTTGCTGCTATTAGTAAATATACTATTGCCCAAATATAAATATGTATACCAAACACTTTAACTGCAATGAAGGGAGAATGATATATATAAAGTATAGTAAATAAAAAAATGTAACAAGAGATGGAGAGATCAATAACGTTTAGATTTTGCGTAATAACGGCCCTTTGTAACATGTTTTCTACCCTAACTGTTCACTCACCGGCTGCGGGTGCGTAGTATCCAACATGTCCTGTATCTGCTGCGCGGTGACTGCGTGCGGGACGGGTGCGGGGTTGCGCAGAGGCCGCAGGGCCGCGGGGGCTAATGGCAGCACGCTATTGGCCAGTTGGCGGCACACGGGGCATAGGAACTCACCGCGGTCCACCTGCGAACATACACGTTACTATACTCTTCTATCTGTTAATTTTTCTTCATTTCACATAAATGGCAATGATGCAGTTAGCATATTCTGCCTGTGTCAGGTTTTCTTCACAATAAACAATTTCAATGTCTACCGTCGAAGTAAGTCAGGAGTCGCTCAATAAAGTGATAGTAGGTTTTCTGAGGACAGAAGAAGACTCCTTGGAAGCACACGAAACACGCAATCCTATTCTTTTATTTGATTATCACAAACATTACGAACAAAAAAACAGTTTAGAAATCTAATAAACTATAATACAAAACGTAAAATACACAATTTTTACAATTAAATCACACAAAAACTCAACTTCGCTTCTCGAGTTCCCGCCAAAAAAGTAAACAATGTATCTGTATGTAATGGCGGGGAATTGCCGAAGTGGCAACGGCGCTACTCGATCTTGTCGTGCTCGGACGCGACTCCACACAAGGCTCCATTGAAACTACCGGACATACACCTAACTCACCGTCTACACCGAGTCGCTTACTGGACTTTCCACAAGCGGAATTTACCCGATGAATTAGATCGCGGAGGCGGAATGAAGAAAGAAAACGACCAAGGCGCCCGCGGGTATTGGGATCTGCCCACAGTGGCGGACATGCAATTTCTGTAGGTGGACAATTTGCCTAAGAACAGAACTCGTGAGGGGGTTACGAAGTTACTACCGAACGTGGCAAGTATGGGCCATCGGCAATGTGGAAACGGTAACGAGTGACGTCAGCCTTCTATTGTCTTTGTCTCGTCTATTCTGTCTATTCATTAGTCACCTGCATTTTACGCTCTGCATGTACATAGTTACGCTTTTTATTTCAGTAACCCATCTCCTTAAACGGTCTTATTGCTGCTTGTAAAAATATAGATTAGTTGCATATGTAAAATAGGTCAAGCCACCAGAGGACGCTACTAGCAAGCGATAACATCTGTCAAAAACTATATTTCCATAGTATTGACTAATGAACGTTCAAGCATTATATATTTCTTTATAACTAATTATCAGCATAATAAAAAAACAGGTAGGTGGCGCTAACCACAAATATAATACAACGTAAACTAGTAATTTAAATAGAGCAACGAATATGAAATGCAACACCGTAATAACACGTCTGAAAATGTAAAGTTTATAACGGTGTGAATGTTCGTTTGGTCACTATGCTTTCCTCCATTTCTCAGTGCCACCATCTGATGATAAAACAGTAGCCCTCATTTAGTTTCAAATATAAGGTTATTTGACTGTTATAAGGTCAAGTGCGCCTCAATTTAACTGGGTGATTAATACAAAACAAAACAATTGAAAGTCAAAAAGATCATAACTTGATATGTTAATGTAAATACTCACGTGCAAGTTGTGTGGTCGTTGCGGCGCAGACAGGCTGCGCAGGTACGACTGCAGGCAGAGCACGTGCACGTGGTGGCCGCACGACTGCACGTGCACGCCGCCCTCCCACCCCACACTCACGCTCAGCAGCCACGACTCCTGTACGGGGGACAACAGCACGATTTACATAATGTACGAATATTTAACTAACCCCTCTTAAATAATTATGTAATGAAATAGCTAAAAACGTGAACGTTGGCGCTGCGAGTGGCTATAGTTAGTAAGTGTCTCTAGCGGACGCACGAAGAAAGCACGCGGCGCAGCGCTGCTTCAAGAACTTTTCACACCACCGCAGTACAATCGGTACAGTACCGCAGTACAGTACAAGTCGGTACAATGTAACAGTGTCCCCGCTCACCTTGTCGAAGCACGTGTCGAGGTCATCGTGGAAGCGGTAGTGGTGCGCGGCGGCGGCGGTGTCGTGCTGCGCCACGAGCCGCGCGCGCTCCGGCTCCGAGAGCGCCAGCCGCGCGTCGCCTGCGCCCGAGCGTCGACGGTGACCGAGCACTGACGTCGACTGCAACACGATAACATGCTTGTCACATTATAAAAGGAGAAATAAGCAGCAAAGAATGGGCATATAGGGGGCAAATCGATGGCAGGTTTTCTGGTGACAATAAAAATCATACCTCACCGGCAAGCCATGGCTACGTTGCTAGCAGGTTAGCCAGACAAAGCCTATGAAATTGTATGGTGGGTATGCGAGCTTACTACGGTTTGGTGACGTCACCAATTTGAAAGCATCACCAGCCCGCCATACGATTTCATAGGTTTTGTCTGGCGATGCTACTGGCGACGTAGCCAGTGAGGTATAGCTCTAAAAAAATCCGTGATATTCTAATTTAAAATTGCTTACTAAACAGTTATTCAAATATAAGTTGTTTTACTGTTTACGAATTGCTCATTTAGTATTTTTTGCCGCTCGTTTAAATACAAGCCTTATTTAAAAAAAACGATAACAAACGCCAGGGGAACATTAAAAGACGAGATAAGATGAATAAAAAGATCAAGCGGCACATTCATGAAAGACTCTAGAAACGCGCCGCTGAAGATGAAACCGAGGCGGGTAGACTTCAAATATAGGGGTAGCAATTTTCAGACCTATGTGCTCCAAGGTTGCGCTACAGTGCACCAGAAGCTGTTTCTAAGTCTAGACTTGGAGCTCGACGGGGTCGTGCGCCGGCGATATAGAAAAGCGCATTATTTTTTTATATATACTTTGCATATCAAAATAGTATTATAATAATTTTTAATAATAATAAACTATTGAACCTATTTCGCTCATCGAACTTAATCGACACATATAGGCGAACTATTTTTGTGACTTTCATTTCAATCCGTTAAGAAATGCACCCTGCAGTTTGTCTACCGATATATCACATATTATATATTTTATATTCTGAATCTGGTCTGAACGCGTATAATAAAGGTATTTGTTTACCTTTTATTTCTACTTGACGTTTCGGCACGCGTTACACCAGTCGCCGTAACGAGTTAACTGAAGAGGCGGGTATAAATAATGCAAAACTTCTTGGGCTCTGGCGATATCACGTGACAAACCTGCGCAGTAGCTTATTTTTAGGTCCGTTTGAGACCTAATGAGACTATGTACTTTGTACTTCTAATTACTTGTATTTCTGTTTTTCTTCTGTATGTTCTGGTGTACAATACAGTAGGTATATCTATGTTTCAACGTACCTGCAGCAGCACGGCCAGGCCTATAGGATTGCTCGGGGTGGTAGGCGTAGTTGTGTTGCAGATGACGCAGTCGTAGTCCTTCTCGAGCAGCTCGTCCTCCCACTCCATGGCGGCGGCGCCCTCCTCCATGTGCTGCATGGCGGACATGAACTGTTGTTGGCGACATGCGAAATCGCGCATGACTTGCTGTTGACGTTCACGGGCGCGACGGGAACGTTCTTCTTTATCGCGACGTTCCCTGTTATGAGAAAAGTTATTTTTAATTATAGATGTGCACAACATGGATAAAAACTTATTTGGGCTACATTGACATAAAGAAGAATCTCAATTTGAAAATAAAAATTGAAGAATAAGTTATGATCGAAGTACTTAAATTAAGTACAGATCTTGCACGAAAACATTCCATCCGGAATTTTCGATATCGATTTTATGCCGTTATGCCATTTTATTTTATTTTTAAGTATTTTCGATCGTTATGCCACCTCGCATCCCGCCTATATTTAATAGTCATTTCTCTTTATTTTGTATCCCCGCGTCGTATACACAAATTATATAAAAACTACAATGAATTCCGGCCATGTGGTATCGGACGGCCTTAGAATAGTCGGAACCCATGTCTTCCCCTGGGTGTCCTGTCGTGACGATTAAGGGATAACAAAACCATAGATATAGCCCTAGAAACTACTAGATATAGGATACCTTTTATCCTTTATCCTTTAGGAAAACTGATTAAGTTCTTCCTTCTTATTCTTGTAATCCCGTCTTTTTACAAAGATTGTCAATCAACAAGGCTATTTGGACTTTTAAAACTGCAGCACGAAATAGCGACCGAGTGCTTTTGCCCACTGCCGTAAGTCAGGGTGTTCTTCGCCTTTCGAACTTACGGCTGCAGATTTTGCCTTGTATGAGTTGAAGAAGCTCATATTTGTTGTTTCTCATTCTATAACCAGGTAGTTTTTACAGGGGGAGCCAATTCGCACCCTCAGTGAAATAAAGCGTAAGCCGAAAAAAATTATCTTTAAAATAATCGAAAATAATTTAAAAATAATAAGAAGTGGGTGTACGAGCAAGCGGTAACATTCCTTTTCTTTATATACCATTAAAATAATAAATCTTAATTATTATTACTTTCAGTAAAATGTCATTTTTATGCTCAGTTCATACATACGTCTTTTTAAAAAAAAGTAATTACTAAATGGCTAAAACGAATTTATGACCATATTTTTTCAAATTTAGCGATAAAATTATGAAAAAAATTGGGTATGTGTAATTTAAAGTGTTCTTTCAAATACGATTAAAGAAGACTTACGGGTTTGTCAAACTGAGTGTGTGAATTCTGAAAATCTAGCCTGAAACATTTAACAATAGATGACAAGTAGTTAACGGTGATAGCCTGCGGGTATCCATACTCGACTCACATTCTTGTGAGCTTGAGCTCAAATCCTCGGCCCGTACTCTGAGTGTCGACTAAGTATACTTTTTAAAAATTGTTACTAGTTCGGCGGTAAGGGAAAACACCGTGAGGAGTAAAAAATCTGGAGTATGGATCCACCAATCCGCTCTGGGCCCGCGTTGTGGGTTACGTTGCGAAATCCCCTAGTAAATACTAGGGGAGGTGTGTGCCCTGTAATGGGACGCCATAGTGTGACATCAGATTGTGTCGTTTTTATATACACTCACCTGGCCCTCTGCTCGGCCTGCCTCTCCCTTTGATGCGGCCACAGCGTATGCCGCAGGTGGTCAATGGTGGCTGCACATTGTGCATCAAGTCGCGCCAGTTTGCGCAGCACCTGCCCGATGAAGTGCGGACCGTCGCCTGCATACACAAATATATGCACACTTAGTTACTTCTAGATAGGTACTACATAGTGTTGAAACAGGGGTTAACAGCGAAATCAAACAACAACATATCATCAGCCTATGTCTCTCCACTGTTAGATATAGGCCTCTCCCAAAGCTTGTCATCACACACGGTATTCGGTTCTCCTTATCCAGCTACCAATGAAAAAATTCTTCAAGATGTCGATCCAAATGGCCGGAAAGCGTCCCAGACTGCGTTTGCCGGTATTGATTTATTCTTTATTACGCAGACTGACAAAAGGCGGACTTAATGCTCTGAAGTATTATCTCCCAGTCTACCTTTGGGCTATGCAGAGATGGTCCGGTACGCACAATAACAGTAAAAAATTAAGAAAAAATACTAAAATTACAATTCTAAATAACGCGAACATATTTAAATGTAATTCCATAATACACATAGATAAATACATGGGTACATACATTGATACACACATACAAATACCTAATTCAGTCAATGTGACGTCCATTCGAGAACTCGAACACCATCGAATGTTGGTCCTACGGCAGATATGACCTGCCTAGTGCCACTTTAGCATGATGATTCTACGAGTATAGGTACTTTGGCAAATCTTTGTTTCGCATCTTATCCTCCAAAGAAACTCCGAGCATAGTTCTTTTTGAGCAACTTTGAAGTTATGGATCAGACCTACCATGAAAAGGCACGTTTCAAAGCCATAACCATGATGAACAAACAAACAACATGCAATTGTGCAACAGTATTAAAACACAAGACGTGTAGCGCGGCGTCATAGCTAAGACTGAGAAAAGCCTTATAGGATCGAGCGCACTGCTCGCATGGCGGCGCCCTTATTCCTTCGTAGCATTGTCGTAGCACTCGTAGCGGTCATTGTTAACGTCACTAAGCGTAGCAGTGCTACGAACCTACAAGCGTTATAATAAAAAAGGTAAATGCCGAGGGAGTCAAGAAAGTGCGTGCTGGAAAGAGCTTAAGCAAGTACGGCGCGCTTGTCCTACGATTCAATCCTTATAATCGTGAGGTTGGCGGGGCCATGTATGTTGCAGGGAAACATCCATGGCCCTCCACCTATTGCACTCCACTTTATTGCACACCAAAACAAAATTAAGGCATAAATGCATTACAGTGTAATCACTGCCAAACAACCTTTGAATATAAAAGAAATTGCGTATTTTAATCCCAATGTCCTAACGTTGGCTAATGCTATATTGAAATGTACTGCATTTCCAATTTTATACTATTCCTCAATGTACGTACATGTTTTGATAGTAAGGTATGCCAGAGTCCATTCCCATCCCATCCTACTCTATCCCTCTCTATTTCCCAACCTTTTTTATCCAAATCCATTCCTACATCTCCAAAGTAGGCAGTCCATGCAAGGATGCGCCAACGTGTGTCATTCTGGACTGAAGTGGACACGTACCGCGGATGTCCACGAGCGACAGTATTCACTTGTCATCAGGTGGACTGTATGTCGTCTGCCGCTGTATTCCTATAAAAAAATTACTTGCCTATTGGCTGGTGCGCAGTGGGTGTGGGCGCGGGCTCGTCAAGTGAGAATGAGTCGAGTCGTCCGGAGAGTTGCGTGTGCAACTTCAACAGCAGAGATATTATGGACTCATTCACGTGGATCACGCGATCGTCCGTCTCCATAGAGTGTAGCTCCACCTGTGCGAACACACAACATGGATCCAGTGTCATAATGTTGATCCAAGGTAAGTATTATAAGAGTACACGATGAAACCACGAGCGCATGAACAGTTCAATGTATCCAGTGATATATATATATATACAGATATAGATATATATATGTAAATGGTCATTCAGTCTGTTCCTGTCTATGGTTGAGGTTGTCTGTACCAGTCTCTATGGTTGAGGCAAATGGAGGTTTGACAGAAGGGCGAGGTTGTCACTGATGGGACTGACAGGTGCAAGTGAATAATAAGGAGACTTCATCTAAAGAGATTTTTGGAGAATCAATAGCTTTTAATGTTGTTTCTCTGTTCAGAGCAACGCAATTAGTATTGATTATAAAACAATAGTATTGATTATATTATAAAACAACATTTTTATAGCTGTTGAGCAGCAATGGAAAAATTAAGGTTTGAATTTGTAGTGAAACCGGGTGAAGATCCAAAAACGAACGTAATCTGCATAACCTCAATTACGGACACCGATAAACATACCTTTGTAATCCCGGAACAACTACAACCGGTAAAACTACATGATACACTTCTAAGAACTCAAACTTACCAAAAAGTAAAAGCTACCCTACAAAAGAGACACGAAAAAAGAAAAGTGTGGATTTCGGTAACACCAGAGATAAATAAAGTTTATGTAGATGAAGATGGAAATATGCAGTTCAAGGGATATTTACTGGAGGAGATTACACCAGAAACACGGCAACAGGCTCCTACGGTTGAAATTCCAGAAGAAGCTTTAACAAGAATCCTGGAGAATTTTGCTGAAATGAAGAAGGACACATCTAAATCTCATAATATAAGAAATTTAACAGAGAAATTTGTAATTGAAAAATTCAATAGAAAAACATCAAATGGATCTCAATGGATGATTATTTTTGAAGCAGAATGTACTCGTTTAGAAATAGATGAAGATACTAAGAGAATTGAAGTTCTTAGGCTATTTTTAGAGGACTCATGTCTTGACTGGTACAGCTCCATGCTCTTAAAATATACAATAAATTCAGAATGGTCAATATGGAAAAAAAACTTTTATGAAACTTATGCGGACAAAGGTTGGTCGCCAGTCAGGTATGCAATTTTATTCAGATACAGACAGGGCTCATTACTAGATTATGCTTTAAAAAAGGAAAAACTTTTACTGGAGATAAATAAATCAATGGATAAACCCACACTTATTGATCTGATCGCTACGGGGCTACCGAGTTTTATAGCAGATAATAAAATTGATAGAAATAACTTAAAAGATACTGAGAATTTATTTAATAACATCAGAGGTTTAGAACATTTGGTGCATAAAAAGATTTTGGAAAAAAAGATGGTAGGTTTTGAAAGTAAAATTAAAGAAAGTTTTCAAAGTAATAGAAGAGACCGACCATGTAGAATCTGTGAAAAAGAAAATAAAGGAAACCGGTATCATCCTGAATCCTTATGTTGGTTTAAAAACAAAAATAGTGACGGACCCAAAAGAGGTCAAATTAGAATCGTCAACAATTCGGAATTAGAGATGAAATTAAATGAAATAGATCCAAAAAACTAGCAACTTCACCATTAATCAAAATTAAATTAATAATAAATGATACCTTAGAAACTTTGGGAATTTATGATTCAGGATCGAATGTATCTTTAATAAACTCAAGATTATTGTCCTTGAAAAGTAACTCAATAAATAATAATCATGAAAATGCAAAATTAAAAACGATTAATGGTGTAAAAAAATCCATAGGAATAGTAAATTTAAAGATAAAGATTTTTGACATTGAAAAAAATATTAATGTTTTTGTCATAGATGAAGAGAATTTCGATTATGATTTCTTAATTGGATTAGATTGCATAGAAAAATTTCAACTAATTCAAAATAAAAAATTAGAAATTACACAAAACATCCTAAACTTAAAAAAAGAGGATAATAAGGAAGAAATAAATCCCAATAAAACAAAAATAATTCCTGGCTTTTCAGGTAGCAAGTTTGAAGAAAATCAGAACTTATATAAAAAAAATAAGGAGGTGAATGTCCTAGGGAAATCTCAAGTTGAAACAAATGATAAGTGTAAAATAAATTTTAATGAACACGTGGAAGTGACAAACTTCAACATATCAGTAAATCATCTAAACCTTCAGGAACAGTCAGAAATAAATAAATTAATTTGCAAATATAAATCACTTTTTGCTAAAGATAAATATGATATAGGCACGGTGAAGGGCTATGAAGCACATATTGATTTATTAATAGATAGATATTATAGCAAAAGACCATATAGGTGCACTATTGAGGATAAAAAAGAAATAGAACAACAAGTATCGAAATTATTACAAAAAAAATTAATTGAAGAGTCTTATAGTCCTTTTGCCGCCCCGGTAACATTGGCCTATAAAAAGGAAGAACGAAGAAAATCTAGATTATGCATAGATTTTCGCGATCTAAATAAAATTGTGATTCCTCAATCACAACCGTTTCCACTAATCGAGGATTTAATGATAAAAACAAGAAACTGCAAATTCTTCTCAACACTGGATATAAATTCAGCATTCTGGTCAATCCCTTTGAAAATTGAAGACAGAAAGAAAACAGCATTTGTTACTCAAGAAAACCACTTTCAGTGGACCTGTTTACCGTTTGGTTTAAAAACTTCTCCTGCAATTTTTCAGAGAATATTAAGTAGCATTATTAGGAAACATAGGCTATCAGAGTTCACCGTAAATTACATAGATGATATTCTGGTATTTTCTGAGACATTTCCAGAACACATTAAGCACTTATCATTGTTATTGGAAGCAATTTTAAAGGAAGGCTTTAGATTGAAATTCTCTAAATGTAACTTTGCACAAGACTCGGTGAAGTACTTAGGCCATATAATAAAAAATAATACAATTAGTCCTCTGAAGGATAATTTAATTGCTATAAAAGATTTCCCTGTTCCGAAAACACAAAAAAATGTTCGGCAGTTTTTGGGTAAAATAAATTTTTATGGAAAATATGTTCCCAATATATCAATCATATTAGATCCCTTACATAATTTGTTAAGAAAAGAACAAAAATTTGTTTGGTCAGAGAAATGTCAAGAATCATTCGATACAATAAAGAAGCTACTGTGTTCAAAACCCATTTTAGCAATCTTTGACCCAGATCTGCCGATACATATATACACGGACGCTAGTATACAGGGCATAGGCGCTATCTTGAAACAACCACAACGCAATGGAGAAGAAAAACCCTGTGCATATTTTTCAAAAAAATTAAATGACTCCCAAAAAAAGAAAAAAGCTATATATCTGGAGTGTCTAGCAATAAAAGAAGCAGTAAAATATTGGCAGCTTTGGCTCATAGGGAAAAAATTCTCAATTTTCTCTGATCATAAACCTCTAGAAAAAATGAATATTAAGGCTAGAACGGATGAAGAACTGGGAGACCTCACGTATTATCTATCTCAATTCAATTTCGAGATAATATATTCTCCAGGAAAATACAACTTAGAAGCTGATAGTTTGAGCAGAAATCCTGTATTAGAACCATATGAAAATCAAGATGAAATCTTAAAAATTGTAAACTTTATTAAATTAGAAGATATCCAAAATGATCAAGAAATAAATGAAGATATAAAACAAAATAAAAATAAACTAAAATTAAAAGATAAAATATACTATAAGAAGATAGGAAGAAAGGAAAAGATTGTACTGACTGAGGAATTTAGTAAAAAATTTATAGAAAACATACATTATCTTTACTGTCATATAGGAATACAACAAATGGAAAAGAAAATTAAACCATTCTACGTAGCGAAAAACTTAACACATAATATAAAGAAAATTTGCGACAACTGTGAAATCTGCATAAAAAATAAATCTAGAGGTAAATATAAATTTGGACTAATGTCTCATCTAGGGCCCGCTACTTACCCTTTTGAAATAATGTCTATAGATACCATCGGTGGATTTGGTAGCTCACGCTCTACAAAAACATATTTACACCTTCTGGTAGACCACTTCACCAGGTATGCCTACATTTTGACGTCAAAAACTCAAACCTCGAGTGATTTTATAAAGATTGTTAGTAAAGTGACACAGGAAAATAAAATTGGCATGATTCTATCTGATCAATATCCGGGTATAAATTCAAAAGAATTTAAAAACTTCTTAGATAAGGAAAATATACCCATAATTTTCACTGCAGTAAATGCACCTTTTTCGAATGGTTTGAATGAAAGATTAAACCAAACACTAGTTAATAAAATCAGATGTAAGATTAATGAAAAGAAGGATAAATTGGCATGGACGACTATTGCTCACGAATGTACCAAAAAATATAATGAAACGGAGCACACGGTGACTGGATTTTCTCCAGAATATCTATTAGAAGGAAAAAATGTTAATATTCTACCAGATGAACTGAAAAAACAAATAACACATAATGATTTAATGCAAGATAGAAAAATAGCTTTGGAGAAAACTATAAGATCACACAATTATAATAAGCAACAATTCGACAAAAACAGAAAATGTTCCAGTACCAGAAGAAACCTAAAAGGGGGGGGGGAGATGTAAATGGTCATTCAGTCTGTTCCTGTCTATGGTTGAGGTTGTCTGTACCAGTCTCTATGGTTGAGGCAAATGGAGGTTTGACAGAAGGGCGAGGTTGTCACTGATGGGACTGACAGGTGCAAGTGAATAATAAGGAGACTTCATCTAAAGAGATTTTTGGAGAATCAATAGCTTTTAATGTTGTTTCTCTGTTCAGAGCAACGCAATTAGTATTGATTATAAAACAATAGTATTGATTATATTATATATATATACAGCGCGTTTACGAAATAATATCATGATGATACGTCCCAAAACTCGTAGAAAAAGGAGTTGTCTAAATGTGATTACGCAACAGGCAAAGTGCATCGGCAGCTCTTTTGTTGTAGTGAGTAAAGAGTTGCGACCTCGAGATTATGTGATGTTATTTACATGCCTATTTACTAGAATAAGATGTTATAATGTCATGTATTTTATGTACATATACTGCGTTTTATTTGCCCGTTTATTTCTTCCCTATTTATGTTTATGTCTTTTACCTTTTGCTTTCTATTTATTTAAGTTCAGGTGGTAAGTTAGATGTTAAATATAATCTAGGAAAACTAATAAAAATTGACAGCAATCTTGTCCGGATTCTCTTAGGACCCCCCCCCCCACCTCACCCCCTTGCTACTTATAGGGAGGAGGAAGGAACGTTACGATTGATTAAAGGGCTATTTTTGTCTCTAGGCAAAAAAATATGTTGAAATTAATGTGCAAAGACTTATGTAATTAGCCTACTTACAACTTATGTAAAATTGTGGAAATGTGAATGGTACTGAAGTCAGAGCACGGGAGGATCGCTGGCAAAACGCACCATATGGGAGGGCCGACCCTCCCGTCACAGTTCGACTTGATCTCTTGCCCTTTCAGTATCTAAACGTAATTAGTAGGCAGAACCTCTGCTTGAATATGAGTTCGTTGCCGATTGCCTCTCCCCCCGCACCCTGAGTTGTGTATAATTAGTGGTTCTCCCCTACAATCCCCTTTGGGCCTATACCTTCAAAAATAAGGCTGATCAAGGTTGTAATATTGTCATAAGGTTGATCAAGGGTATAATACCAAACGTGTATTCATGTAAAGTTAATTAAGGGTGTAATTTGATGATGTTAATTATAGGTGTGATCTCAAGAAGTTTATTAAAGATTATAATTTCATACGGTTAACACAACCGTGCGTGTGCGAGTGCGTGCGTGTGTATGCGCGCTTGTGTGCCTTACCTGCGTGTTATGCGAGGGGTGCGGGGAGCGTATGGGCGGTGCGGGCAGCGCAGGGGGCGTGCGCGGGGACATCTCGTCATCAGGGCTGCGCATCATCTCCAAACTCACCAGCGATGGCATGAAATCTGCAAGAGAAAATAGTTTTAAACTATTACAAACGCAACTCTCGCTGTAGGAGAGGCTATAAATCATAGTAAGACCAGTGTTGTGCGTGTGCATCACGGACGCAACCCGGTTATCGATAAACACCACGCTTGGTAAAGTGACTCATTTGTTTTTTTTTTTAAATTGATGACATCGAAAAATGGCTCGAGAAAGCTCCCACAGGCCCTGAGGAACTACACCGTTTCTACAAGAATGGACTCGCGAACTCGATTGACCAGCGTGCCGTTTTAAGGCCACACATCGCTCGCGTACGAGACACTGTACACAAGGAGACCCGGTCCATGGACGACGTGTTCGTTCAACGTGACGTTTATCTAGCTCAGATTCATTTCAAAACCACCACGCTGCGAGGTCGCATTTAGGCCGTTGAAGTAATAAAATGCATCAATTTCAACTATAATTAGAAAGAATGTATTATTCATATCATTTTACAAAGAGAAAAGCCTAACAGGATTTCGTTTTATAATTAGCAAGGGAAATACTATGTTAAGTACACTATTGTACAACCTGTTGTCCTATACAAACATTATACAAAATAACCAAAACAGAGTTTGGTTATTTTCTAGAGAGTTTCTATCATAAAGTGATAGAAATTAAAAACATTTTACTTACAATCAATCCCAGGGGGCGTGCCCCCCGTAGAAGGTGGCGTTTCCGGGGCGTGCGGGGGCCCTCCTAAAGATATTGTCAATTCACTTCCTGTTAATTCCGCCCCTGGCAATGCTAGGGCTTGACTTGTGCTACTGCTGCCCGGGCCCTGATATGTGAAAATGGAACATAAAGTAAATGGAATTACAGCTAAGGACATATAAAGTTTGTCAGTCACGAATAAACTTGGCGATCAATGGACGGTGGGCCCGTGAAAATGTTAAGCAATTTAGCGTCCGATTCGTTTGAAAAGAAAAACAGTGATAAAGTTCCAAATATAAATTGACAAGGATTTCCAAATGAGAAACGCACTTATGTTTTGAAAATGTTAACAATATAACATAAGTGTTCAACATAACATGAAGTGTTTAATTATAATATTAGCTGACTGGAGATATAATATCCTCATATTCGGCCTCACGATTATTTCTTTTGCGTTTCTGGTAACACCTACTTTAAAACGATCAAATGCGCAAACGGACGCGTGAGCGTGCCTAATATATTATATGGTACAAATAAGTGATTTTAAATGACAAAAACTGATTTGACAGGACCGTATAAACATAAGCTATCAAGTGTGCAAGTAAAATTATTTTTCAATTTCATTTTTTTACAAAATTACCCGAAAACAAAAACAATTACCTCTAAAGCTCTCGTGATGGCCAGCATTGGGACGTCACCGCCCGCGTCAGACTGCACCTCTTGTATAGAATTACCACGTGCCAACTGTAAAAAATAACATAATTATCATACTCTAATACATTTGTATAAAGTTGAGGGCATGGAAAGTTCATCATAAAACAGAAGCAAAAATTTTATAACTGATATTAATGATATACATATAATGTCGATTATTTTCTCTTGTTAAGGATTGTCAAATGAAACTAACTATATTGTGTTGCTTCGTTATACAAAGAAACGACATATAAAGTTTATTCTTCAATCCTTTCTACAATCTATTATTTTTCCTTACAATACTCTTATTTATCTTTATTGACAATTTTTAACAGTCAGCACGATTCTCTTCACCTGACGCCATATTCCCATATCCTACACTGTTTTACCGACACTTTGATAGCTTTACCGACAGCGCGGAGCGCGGCAATACATCTTTTCTAAGATGGGTCAGTATGGAAGTCTGAAACTATTAAAAATAGCGAAATTTGTTGTAAGGAAACATGGCGTCGATTTTAGAGAAAGAATGCATTAAAGTTTTTCAAAAAACTTATATACAATCGAGAATCGAACTCGTAACGATATAATTTTATAACGTCAATTGATAGTGTGTTAATTGTAAGGAATAAATTTTACTAGGGAATCAAAATAAAGAAAAAATTATGCATTTCATATATCTAATTCATTTTAACAAATATGCACAGTTCAATAGGTATAAAAAAGGTAAGTAAGTACCTATAATGTATATAAAAAGACATGTGATGGCGACTAATGGATAATAAAGTCACTACCACAAGGAACAACACCACCTCTACAAGAGAGGCCTCACCAACCCTCTTGGCCAGCGTGACATATTAAGGGCATACATCCCTCATGCACAAGGCTATGTGCATATGAGGAGACCAGCAGTCCAGCAGTGGACAATGAAAGGGCTGGTTACAATTACCCAATTGCCCGACGCCAGATTCTATAAAAAAAACTGACAGTTCTGACCTCTAATGACGGCGGCACAGCCAATGCTGTGCTGGTGGAGGGTAGGGAAACTGATTTGCTGAGTGAGGGTAGTTTTGCCGTGTCCGACTCGGATGGTTCCCATTCCGTGTCACCTGACAAAATAACGTTGTATTTTGAAAACAAATAAAAAATAAAAATTATAAAGGTACCTAAACGAAGATATAGAATGTTTCTGATGTGGAAACATGTTTCTTTTTTTTACGCCAGTGTCAAAGTTAAATTTAAAAAAAATCGAATTTTAATTACACTCATCGTAATAATCATGTGAATTAAATTAGTGCTACACACTAGCACTAGACACACACGCTTTCAAAAAGTAAAGATTAATGCATTTTTATATTGCACAAAATAGTGTCCTTTCAAAGTGAAGAGATTATTGATCGGTGACGGATGCGTGCGCAAACGGACGTTTTGACTACTGACTAGGGCACTTAAATGTCCTTACAGCCTGTTCCCATTAAGACATCGCGCAAAACAGTAGGCGTCACCTTTTTTGACTAATAGTATTTATTAGAATTCTCAAGTCTCAGTAACATGCACATGTCTATTGTTTGATCGGACGTATCTATTGTTTCGTAAAGTTTTATATCGATTTTAAAATGAACACTTCCACTTTAGTTATTCTTAAAAACAATGTGAATTAATAATACACATTGGGGAAAGAATTTTATTTTTTATATATCACGCCCCGACGGTGGTGTGCCGGCAGAGTGCGCCGGCGGCGATGTAGGTGCGCGCGTTGTTCGCGTCCGAGGCGCACCGCAAACGCGTTGACACAAGTCACTTTCTACAAAATGTTTGTTTTCTAATATATTGGTATCACTATCGGAGCTATAGTTGACCGGATACACATGATGCTGTTGCGCGGCGACCTAACCTTGGTAAATATAGGTAGATTGTAATCCGGATTAACACATAGGTTGTTCATGAAGACCACGCGAACGGAATTGAAGGTAGAAGCTAGTATAACAATGTATTACTCACTGTCCAAGCTGTAGTTTAACACGTGTACTGTTACTCGGCAGTGTGTCGACGCTACAGGGGATACATGTATTTACACTGTTACTCACTGTCGGAGCTGTAATTGACGGGATACACGTGTTTCTGTTGCGCGGCGTTGTGTCGACAGGGCGTGGCGGCGGCGACGAATGTGCGCGCGTTGTCCGCGACCGACGCGCCCGCGAACGCGCCCAGCAGCGGCCGCCCCGATACTACCGTGCCACGAGACGCGCCCGCGCATCCGGACACGCACACGTCGCGCTACGAGGATAAAACATTATTTTTACTTTATTCATTTTTTATTTATTTATTTACCTCAGACAACAAGGCCCATAGAATTTACATACAAAACAAAGATATATTTAAAACTAAATATACGCTTTGACTACACCCTTGGGCTAGAAATTCTCCCTGGTGTAACTCTCCAGGTCGGGCGACGGAACACGCACCGCAAAAGAGTTAAATTGAAGTTGTGGCGAGACTCCAGCAGATCCACTCTCGAGGTTGATGTTCGCTTTGATGCGCTAGATCTTTGATGATTTAGGCGGGATATAATGTACAATAATGTGGTCGGTGTAGCAACTCGCAGCAAGAAGTCGATGCGGTGCAAACTGGTATGTATTAATTAGTGTACTGTTTATTTATTTATTTATTAATTCATTATGTTAGAAAACCAGACAGCACATACCTAATTTTACGTTTTACTATATAATACTTAGCTGATAACAATCAGATCAAGGTTTCCACACTTATATAACCGGTCGTCACGGTCGCGCACATTGATAAGTACTACATACAAATCATTATAAAGCAGTAAATAATAATAGCAGATCTTAGTTAAATAAATCCACCAATCACTGGCTTATGGATCAATGTGTACGTACGTTGTGCTGCGTGGCGCGCTCGGCGGCCAGGTCCGCGGCGACGTCGAGCAGGTAGACGGCGAGCGCGAGCACGTGATCGGCGGGCGCGTGCGGCGCGCTCGCGTCCGGCCCGCGCCGGTGCACTCCGCGGTGCAGCACCGCCACCAGCGCGCCGTGCAGGACGCCTGCACACACATATTGTATTGTATCAGTGTTTTATATGTTTTATATCGGTATTGTTAGGGGGACCTCTCAAGGTGAGAGGGGAGCTCACGTGCTGCGCGGGCGCGAATCACCCGGCGGCGAGTCGGCCGTCGATCCTTGTGCGGTACGATACCAATTTGTTTGTTGTGCAAGTAGGCTGCACATTTTTTGAGACCTTGGGATTGGCGTGTCGTGGTTATTGTTGTATTTAGTAGTGTAGTGGAAGACCTTGCAAAGACCATTAAGCGCCTCCCTGTTCAGCAGTTCCGAGGGCCCCCACCAAGATTGTTTTCTTTTATAATTTTGACTCTGCATATAGCGGATAAAACGTCCCACTGCAAGGCGCAAGCCTCCCCTAGTTTCTTCCCCTATTTTCTAGTTCTGTGTCCCTATGACTGGGGGGTGGGGGGTGGGGGGGGGTTCTGGTTTAAGAATCATTTATTTCTCATAAGAATTATATTTACTTAAATGAGTAAAGAAAGTGTTATATAATATCATTTTAGGTAGGTAGTAAGAAACAAACGTAATAGTATCGAAATAAACAACACGAATGTTCCCCCACCGTCGAGGTAGTTTCAATTTCAAAAAAATCCGTACTTAAGTAGAAACTCAGCGGGTGCGGAGCGAGGATTTGAACTCTAATCCAATTAGTCAAGATGTGGTGTAATGTACCCACATTCTAAAATCGTGATATCCGCTATATGTAGGTTTTCTTCGTCCTAAAAACAAACAAAAAAGTTACAAAAAAAAACTGCTCACCTGAAGCACACAGCGCCCTAGGGTCACCGGCGCCCTCTGGCGGCGCGGTGGCCGGTCTCAAGGGCGGCCACAGTGTGTTATTCGCCGTGGGGGGCTCCGCATTCACTGTACCAGGACTACTTTCTGCCTTTTGCCTTTCCTGGACACTGAAATAAGCATTCAAATGTATTTATAATTCAACGCGGTTTGATACATAATTTTAATCATCTTTTTAAGGATTTTATGAAGTCTTTTTGAAACTTTATGACGTGTTTTTAAGCCTTAACGTACAACGTATAAATCGTAAAAACTTTAAAATAATTTTAAAATACCAAGAATGTAATTTCTTGACCGGAGTCCCCAAAGAACCAACTTCAACCACTTTCAGCTGCCCATTCAGAATTTCCTGCTGCTCATTTAATAATTATTTCTCTAAACAAAAAGGAGCTCAAGTCAAATAGCCTTTTAAACGGAATGAAATTGAAATATTTTGTATTTATTTTGTTTAGTTATTCAGAAATCCTACAGCCACTCATCAATTATATCAACCATGTAACAAACAAATACAGAAACAGACTTGGAGATTTAAATAAATATATTTTTTTTAAATAAAAGGCAGAATCCCTATCTGGCATTGTCAATAGCTTACTAATAATTAGCTTACCAATCTAATAAAATACAATTAGCTTACGTATTTATAATGTGCACTAATCTACTTACTGTGCTGTAAACCTATCCATGGAGGCATGATAATCCCTCCTGTGCACAGCCCTCCTAAGCACATGTAAGGGGTCGTAGTATTGTTCCCATACTATAGGTTTTGGGACGAACAGGCCCTGCTCTAGGTTCTCACAGCCCTTCGGAGGCGGACGGTATGTTGACACCTGGTCACAAACATTAAAAACTAGTACTTTAAAAAAACTAGCATAGATTGCCGTAGGAACTCTATAAGGAATCTGAATAAAAAGTACCCTAAATATTGACCGGGTACATAAGTTATAATATAACCAAGTATTATTAAAATCCGTCCAGTGATTTTTGCGTAATGCGCGATCAGACAGACAGTTATGGGGTTCTGTACGACTCGTATTTTAAGTGTAAATTAGATGTCGTACATTTTGAAAAAGATGTTGCAGTGGCAACGGGCACAGACGGCTCTGTAACCATTTTATTATATGTATAGACAGGACAATGGAAACCACTCGATGCTGAATCACTAATGTTAAGACAAACAAGAGGAATGACAACTTTTGGCCTGTTTATGAAGTAACTTGAACGAAAATTATTTTCGAATGATAAAAATCGACTTTATTTTCAGAAATATACAATTTATGACAAAGAATAAAGATGAGAATAATGTTTAAATTATTCGTTTAACTGATGGTTTCAATTCGTGAGACCTGTCAATTGTAAAACCACAATCAATTGAGCGCTCTCTATAAATAACGCTAGTATTTATTACTCTGTGGTACGCTGTCATGTATTGTAACTAGTATGATGGTATAACTGTTATGTTACATAATTAGTATTGATAATTAGTTACGAAATAAAAACGTTAAAATATAAGAAAATAAAATACTCGAAGATGTACAAAAATTGTAGTTCAAACAAAAATATAACTAAATATTTTTTTATCGCATCGTTCTCCCATATTTATATAGGAATTTTTTTTTTTTTTATTATGCAAGCATTTTGAATTTTAGATATTTTAAGGATCAAATTAGTACAAAATTAACTTTTGTTACACTTGTAAAGGTACATGTTTGCTTGGTGAATTGTCACGTAGACTATGGCAAGTATCAGTGAATGACAAAACTGACCTCTTTGAGCACCGTTTCAAAGTTCCTAGTGTGTGCGTTGCCAGATCTCTCCGGCATCAGCTCGAGCAGTTGCGAGTGAGTCTTGTCGCCGGCGGCCAGCAGCGTGCTCACCTCTAGTCTAGACTGGGTTAGTTCGTCATTACCTGTACAGTAAGCAATATTTTAACGACTCTTTCAACAATACGGATGTGGAAATTTCCACATCCGGTGAAAAAATCAATTATCGGTTTTTGCAGGTGAATTGTGACAAACCTGGACACTGCAGATATATGACTTACCGAGATTAGTCCGCGAAGAGACGAGTATGGCGAGGAAGGTCAGTAGTCCTTCCACCATGGAGTCCTGTTCACCGGCCTGCACAGGAGACATGGGCGACATGCTCAACCATTCGCGGACTCCGAACCTGAGAACAACGTACCACGTTACATAACTAACGACACACTTAATGACCCACATTCGTGTTGCCGGTGGGTCCAGAGATGTACACAAACTATCCAGCCCCGAAATAAAAGGGCGTTTTTCATTTATCGAATATCAACGATGTTTTATACAAGAGGCGGGTGCGCCAGTAACTGGGCTGTTTGTTATTTGCCTGCATTTTACAAGAAACACCCCCGACTCGTATTCGTCATAACTCGTGATCTTTCTCCGTGTCGTCAAAAGTAATCGATACAGAATATAAGCACAATTCCTGACAGTACATCAGGGTTGAGGTACCCAGAGTTGTTGCATCTACTGTTCAACACAGGTACTTCTTATACATAAAAGGAGACCCCCCACCACGTGTATTATATACGATTATGTTAACGAAATAAAATTATTATTATTATTAATAGCATCGTGCTGAGCCAGGCTACTTTTCTGTCAGCTGTTGTCACGTTGTCAGTGTAGGTGATATGTACAAAATAACGACAGGAAGTACGAGGTATTTCTAAATGGTTTCTTTGTATAATAATTATCTGTTAATATAGGGTAAGTGAATTTGTAAAACTACTTTGTATCGAGATCTATCGTTGCTATTACATTGTTGATAATTATTAGGTAATTTACCTAGAAATAAGGGGTTTTCCAATAGGGACTTGACAACTTTGAATTCAATTTGTGAACGCACCCTTTCACTAATCATCGAACTGTCACTGTCAATTTATTCAGTAAACTTAACATTTTCATCATGGTAAAGTACACGAACGAACAACGTCTGCAAATTATAAGTTAACAAATTATAACGTCTACAGAAATTCGGAGTCGGTGACCGCTACTTTAAGAGCGTTAACTCCGATTTTCGGTCGTAATTCTCGCCCTAGTAGACAGGCAGTAACAAGTTTAGTGCAAAAATTTGAGTCTACATATTCGTTGTGTGATGTTGCCGTGCCAGTGAGACAACGGGTTGGTCGAAGTGTCGAAAATATCGCTGCCGTTGAATCGTCCGTAGCAAATGATCCAAAGCAGTCAATTCCACGGCGTTCTCAAGAGTTGGACATCGCCCAGACCACTTTATGGCGAATTTTGCGTAAGGATCTTGGTTTACACCCATACAAGATCAAGCTGACTCAGGAATTGAAGCCGATGGACCATTTGAAGCGACGTACGTTCTCCGATTGGGCTCTGGAAAAGATGCGCCAAGATGATCAATTTCATCGCAAAATCATCTTCAGTGACGAAGCTCATTTTTGGCTCAATGGGTTCGTCAATAAGCAAAATATGCGTTATTGGTCGGGTGAAAATCCACATGTGCTTCATGAAACACCACTTCATCCACAAAAAATAACTGTTTGGTGCGGTTTGCATGCCGGCGGCGTCATAGGGCCATATTTTTTCGTCGACGATAATGATCGTCACGTTACTGTGAATGGTAATCGTTATCGCGCCATGATTACCTATTATTTTTGGCCCGAATTGGAAGATATGTACTTGGACAACATGTGGTTTCAACAGGACGGTGCCACAAGCCACACACAGCACACGTTACAATCGATTTATTGAAGAGTAAGTTTGATGAGCGTGTTATCTCAAGAAATGGACCAGTCGATTGGCCGCCTCGTTCGTGCGATTTAACGCCTCTAGACTTTTTTCTTTGGGGCTACGTCAAGTCATTGGTCTATGCCAACAAGCCGACGACGTTGGAAGAGCTCAGAGCCAACATTGAACGCGAAATAGCAGCCGTTTCGGCCGAAATGTGTGGCCGAGTCATCGAAAATTGGGTCCAACGAATCGACCGCTGCAAACGTGCCCGCGGTGGCCATATGAACGAAGTCGAGTTCCATTCATAAATGTTATGATTGTACTTCAACCCGATAATAAAGTTTTTGAAATATCTCAAATGATTTGCATTTTATTTTGAAAAAAAGTTGTCAAGTCCTTATTGGAAAACCCTTTATTAAAACGGACGTGTTTGTATGGTTTAAGAAAAGTTTAATATTTCCCCCACATTAGAAATAGAATCCAATGGGGAACTAGAGCTTGTCGTAATATGACCCTGGGACCTGCTTCATGGTAAGCAGAATCATTATTCACTTGGGTTAATGGGTTCTCGATTGGCCCAGGAGTTCAATTCAGAATCACTTAAAGTTTCAATAATTTTATCACGTCGAATAATCTATAACTAATATAATAAAGAGAGAGTGCGAATTTTGTGAGTTTGTGTGTATGTGGAGGGTAATCTACGGAATCACTGCATCTATTTGAAAAATTCTTTCACCATTCGAAAGGTACACTATTCCAGATGGACATAGGCTATATATTATGTGCAAAAAAAATTGCCGGGCATGCACGCATGTCGGACACAGCTAGTTGTCAATAATTGGGTTGTAATTCTTTAGAAGACAACCTACGCCTAGTGATTGCTGATTTACAAGAATTATTGACTCATTAACTTAGAGTATCAAATGTTTTTGTATGTAATATTAATTTAATAATAACATTCGGCTCATTTCTGTCAACAATCTTGCATGAAATTGGTTCAATTATTAGACTTTATAGCCACACGTTTATCCTGTTAGATACATACAATAGGAAGTTTTTTTTTTTACGGTAGAGCGTACAGTCCACCTAATGGTAAGTGGATACTGTCGTCCATAGACAACCCCGATACATGCCAACATCAGCCCAGAATGACAAACGTTGGCACGCCCCCGGATGGGCTGCCTACCTTTGCAGATTAAGGAATGGATTGGGAAAACGGGGAGGGACAAGATGAGATGGGAATAGGCTCTGGCATATCTCACTCACTACCGAAACACGTACGTACATTGGGGAAATACGATAAGGAAGGAGATGCAGTACATTTCAAGGTAGTCTTCTGTGAGGGAGGGGTAACGTGGCCGGTCGAGTGCGCCCAGCGGCTGTGGGAATGCACTCTCCCCCTACAAACAGTTCACAAACAATAGATTACTGTGAACATAATCCTGTAAGGTTGAAACAAATGTGTAACATTGGTGTTGGAGGTAATATTGCTAGGTGTAGGCTAATATTGGAGGTAATAAATCGAGAGAGACATCTAAAAAATCGGGACCTTGGCCCGAAGAGCGAGATTCGAAAATCTCTAAGTTTTTATATATTTTTGTTTTTATAGTAGAGGCGGCAGATGGATGGGCGGCGCATTACCAGGCCACAAAAAAAGTTTTACGACAAAGAGTTTTTACCTATGGAACACGGGCTGGTATTAATGTCAACGAACAGGGTGTGAAAGAGGTACCTAAGGAACAGTGAAAAAAATGTTTTCATAATTGGTTCAGACATATGAAACTTTGTACAGGTGCAAGTGGAGAGTACTTTGAAAAAATGTAATGAAAAAATTGAAACCCGTAGAGCATATTTTTCTTTTTCACAAAACTTTCTGAGTTCTCCCCACGTATTTTATTTCTCAGTATAAAGTAAGTGCATAGATGTCTATACGAGATGGTACGATGAAAGAACGTGTTTAACATAAGGCAAGTCTTTGAGGGTTTCCATATGATGTACTGGATACACAAGTCTATAACTTTATACAAGTTCTTAAACAATACTTACATATCAATACACATGTCTAGAAACTGATCAGCGGGGAGGTGAGCGGCGCATACTTGAAGCCAATAAATGTCCATGTCGACCATGGAGTTGCAGAAGTTGGCCTGGATGTACGTCATCGCCTGCCCTTTGATCTGGAGGCCGTTGCGCACCCATACTCCTGCTAAGATTTCGTAGAACAAGCTCTGTGGACAAGACATAATTTGATTAGAGTAATAAAATAATACATTATTATAATATTTCTTATTCCCCATCCGTCCAGAATTCTCAATGGGATGAAAAAGGATAAGGCTGCAATCTGACAGCGGTAGGGCACACTCGAGCCAAGATGCCCCTCTGTCCCAGAATACCGTAAAATGCACTGCATTTACATCCTTATCCTATTCCCATAATGTGCGTACGAGTTTCGGTAGCGACACGAGCCCATTCCCATCCCATGGTATCCTACCCCTCTCTATTACCCTAATCCTTTCTCCAAGTCCATTCCTAAATCTCCGGCAATAGGTAGCGCATTAAGAGGCGTGGCAATGTTTGTCGTTGCGGACTGATGCATCTCGGATGTCGCAGGCCCACAATATAAACTCAATCTTTCCAACAGGTGGACTGCCTGCTTCTTTGTTATCTTCTTTTTATATAAAAAAAAAAATTATGCATTGTGGTACGACCCACGTTGTTCATCTATATAAAATATAATAACAAAATATAATAACAAACGACACCTATTCATTAAAAATAAGCAGTAGTTCATCATTATACAGTAAAAACCTACAGACAGACTACCTTGAAATATACTGCATTTCCCACTTGATCTTATGTTGGCATGTATCGCGGATGTCTATGGGCAACAGTATCCACTTACCATCCGGTGGACTGTATGCTCGTCTACCGCTTTCGTACATAAAAAAAAAACATTTGAGATTTTCGCGTTTTTCACACATATTTATCTATATAAACGGGTCTTAGCGCGAATAAATAGTAAATAAGGTATAAATACATCAACGTTAAGATCCGTTTGGATAGGTAAATATACAGTAAAAACTTCGTAAAAAGGATATTAATAGAAAAACTGTAAAGATAATTTAATAAAGAATCCAATCGGGTTAATTTTATAAATACATAGTAGAATTAGAAACCTTAGTATTAGAGACTACGGGGCATTGATCTGTGGAATCTCCCGCGAAGTTCTATACAGTTTATTTTGGTAATCTTTATAAAAAGTTATTACTATTCTTGGAAATGATATACCACGCGGACCCAATGTGCAATACTAATAGACATTGATGACGTAGTAAGGCTTTTTCTAACTTTTGTGACTTTTAATTCTACAAGATCCTTTCATTTTGACCAATAAATTTATTTCTAGTAATTTTTTCCCTTCAATTTCATCAGACTATGTCTCTACTATTGGATATCTTAAGTCAAGCTGTTACAAGCGGGCTTTACTGTTCTCATCCAAGCACTACCGGCAAGTTAGGTTAGAACTTAGTTAAGTACTTGTGGGAGGGGGAGAGTGCACGGTGCAATCCAACAGCCGCTGAGCGCGCTCGACTGGCCACGTTACTCCTCTCTCACAGAAGACTACCTTGAAATGTACTGCATTTCCCACTTTATCTTATTTCCCTAATGCACGTAAGGATAGTGAGGGAGATGTACCAGAGCCCATTCCCATCCCATCCCTTCCCATTTTTCCAAATCCAAATCCATTCCTATATCTCCAAAGGTAGGCAGCGCATCCGGGGTCGTGCCAACGTTTGTTATTTTGGACTAATTTTGGCATGTATCGCGGATGAATATGGGCGACAGTATCCACTTACCATCAGGTGGACTGTATATGCTCGGCTGCCGCCTTCGTCCATAAATAAAAAGTAATTAAGTTACTTAATTATATTTTATAATAATGTAATAATATTTTATTTAGCGTCTAATAATCTGTTTATTTTCATCTCTAGTCGTCATACGAGCTGTGAAACACATTAATTTCAGGAACAGTTAACTAACTAATTGAAGTTCGCATGACACCGATATCATCCACTCGCATTACAAGTACAGTGTCAACGCAAAAAGTGTTCTTAATTCTAGGAATCGTCATGTCGACGGAACACGATATTGTGGTATTTGAGCATCCGTTTCGTTTGACTAATGCAGTCACAGAACAATTAGTATTTTTTACTTTTTAGTGTAGATATTAAACTGTAACGTACCTACTGGGGGGCACAGGTCTCTTCCGATTGCGAGGGGTTTTGAGTCATAAATAATCCAGAATTAGGCCATATCCACCATTTTTTCCTTCATATATGGCAATGGTGTAATTACCACATTCTGCCAGTGTCAATTTTTAATCGTAATAAACAATTTCAAAGTCTAACACGTATCCTGTCAATGGACAGCTTCGTCGAAGTCAGGATTCGAGTCAAAAGTAAAGGATTCTCAGTAAAGCTATAGTAGGTATACTGAGGACAGAAGAGCACTCCTTGGAAGCACACGACAATAAACAATCAAACAAAAACTGAAGTTTACTTCCCGAGTTCCCACATCCATACATACATACAATAGTTTTGTCTATGTATCTAGGTCCTAGTGCGGATTGCTGCCCACGCAGTGCTCCAGTTTTTTTTAAATGACTAGTACAATAAATACAATACAAAGTTCGTTCAATTTTCAAGACATTCGATTCAAAATTCATTCAAGACATTCATTCAGAAAGAGATTCGTTATTTTCAGTTTTGTGAACGCTTTCGCAATATAACTTTATATATTTCGTTTTCAATATAACTATTGTCATTAGATCCCCAGTTTAACAATATGCACCCTTATCTGTTGCCACCCCTATATTGTACCGTTATTAAAGTTCGCAAGTCTCCCTCTCTCATATTTATAGGTAGGTAAAGCTATTGATTTTGGGGTGTTCCCAAGGACCCAAAAAACAATCAATATCGATATTGCCAGGCTCAAAAATACTAGTTTGATAATACATATTATTAAATTACGTAGGACACCAACAATTTACAAAAAAAAAATGATCCCATGAGGAAGAAAAAGTATTTTTTTAGATGAATTACATTATTGTTTATATATACACATTTTTAGTAAAATAAGCACTCATACAGGCAATTTACAATTTATTCAAAACAATAGAAATTAACTCAATGGAAAATACCTATAGCGCCCTCCTAAGTAGAAAAGGCATTACGAAAACTTTTGATGAAAGCTTAAATAACAATACATTCGAAAATAAAAAATAAACAATGTTTATTCTTGATGTTTATCCAAAAAAAACTTCCAGTTTCTAGCTTGATTTTTAATTAATGAAACTTGCCAAAAATTATTGCATTTTTACTCTCACGTTATCAAAATGCAATTGTGACATATTTTTTTCCAAAGGAGGGTATAATAGTATTTATTATATTACAGCACTAATTACTATACTACTAAAGTGTTCACATAATAAAATACAGTTAACAGACCACTCCGGTGCATATACACACAAAGCATTTGTTAACGAGTTCTTTTAAAAAAAAAACAATCTTGTCAAAATCTTCGCTTTGTTGATAACGTGTTATCAACAAAATAAATATTACAAAGATCACTCTTCTTAGCGCTTAACAAAACCGGGAATTCATTCCAACACAGAAATAGACGTGGATGCATTGATAACGACAGTAGTACCGCGGAATAACATATTCTCTGTTCTGTGGTAGATACAACCAAAACGATTTGTTGACAAATAAAGGGAATTTAATTATACCAAGTTAGCAACCAGTGTTGCAATCATTAGCATTTTTCCCACGTTAAGGGTAAATAAAATCCTATTTTGGGCTTTATAATGTACTAGCTGTGCCCGACATGCGTTGCATGCCCGTCAATTTTTTTGCACATAATATATAGCCTATGTCCATTTGGAATAATGTACCTTTCAAATGGTGAAAGAATTTTTGAAATTGGATCATTAGTTTCGGAGATTACCTCCTACATCCAGACTTACAAACTTTACCTCTTTATAATATTAGTATAGATATTACTTATAATTCATTCATTCAACGTTTTTGTCGGGTAGCACCGACTATGTTCATAACCCGACCGGACACGAGAAAAGTCGAATACATTTAAAACATATTTTATGTGTTTAGTACTAATTTTAGTTATTTTTTATTAACCTTATAGTTTAAGTAGTTATATAAAAATATTTTACTATCTTTAAAAGGGCTTATTTACAACAACAAGCATTGCAAATGACCTCTCTAAACTGGTCCGTGAAGTTACACGGAATCGTGTTTTGCGTAATACAAAACCGGTTTCTTTGTTCTCTCGTTACAAGACGCAAACCAAATACATAGTTACTACAAAAACTTTCAGCAAAATCGAAAAAAATTTACTAGTAACAGAGTAAGCTTTAAGATTGTCAGTGAGAATGGAAAACGTGTTTTTGAGAGCTGGCAACCTAACGACCTCGACAGAGGTGCAACAGTGGGAGCGCGGCATCCGCCATGTACGTTCGCGTCACCGTTCTCGCGGTCGTCGTACTTGCGGCCGTCTCGCGCGCGTTGATCGACGAGGTCGTCGAAGTGATCAAATTAGGCAAAGAAATCGGCGAAGAAGTGCTCAATTCATGGGACGTGTTAGGGAAACCTTTCAATGCCTCCGGAGGCGTAGAATTACCAGTTATAAGAAGAAAGGAGCGGCTCATTTTGGCGCGCATAGCTCACGTTTCGAGGGCTATAGAGAGGCTGGAGCTCAGCGTGGACAAAATGTCCACTGTGGCTATGTTGCTGGCTAATGGTGGGGGGCGGGGCACGAGGTTGGAGCTGAGGCTTCATGAGATGGCAGACTTGTTGGGACGCGTAGCGGCAGCTGAGAGGCAGATGAGGGAATACGTGAGGCTGCAGTACCAGTTAGAGAGAACTACGCTAGAAGATTTCGCGTCGTGGTGTGTGTCGCATGACCCCGGCGCGTTGTCGGGGCTGATGGAACGCGTGCATTCGCTAATAGCGCCTCCCCATAAACAACTGCTGGGTCGAGGGTTGTTTAATTTGGTTCTTGATGACTTGAAGGTTTGTAGAAAATTTTGTTTTTAAAAAGGTAATGGTAGACTGTTACAAAAATAATGATTGACATAGCATATTCATAAATGCACTACCTTTAAAGATTTATCCGCATAAGGTAGAATGGGGAATTAAATCATGGATAATCACTCATCTGATTAATAAATTTACACAATGATTTAATTTAATTTATTTGAGGGGGAGAGTGCACGCTGGAATCCAACAGCTACTGGGCGCGCTCGACTGGCCACGTTACCTCTCTCTCACAGAAGACTACCTTGAAATGTACTGCATTTCCCAACATATCTTATTTCCCCAATGTACGTACGTGTTTCGGTAGTGAGTGAGATGTGCCAGAGCCCATTCCCATCCTATTCCTCCCCATTTTCCCAACCCTTTCTTCAAATCCATTCCTATAGCTCCAAATGTAGACAGCGCATCCGGCAGCGTGCCAACGTTTGTCATTTTGGACTGATGTTGGCATGTATCGCGGATGTCTATGGGCGACAGTATCCACTTACCATCAGGTAGAGTGTATGCTCGTCTGCCGCCTTCGTACATAAAAAAAAAATCGATAAACGTTTGAGACGCCTGCAACATTCCATAGAATTCCGCCACCATTCTTGTAACGAAAGTAGCTGTAAACAATTACCAACACATCCGATATTTGTCAAATATTTTGGCTGAACTGAAAAGAAACTAACGAGTTTGTATTTGTAGTACAGTAACGGTGCGAGACCGTGACGGCGATATTTGGGTTCAAGGTCTTATAGTATTTATGTACTAGTCTAGGGTTATACAGTATACACTACTTTGAATTGTAATTGTGAGTAGGTAATAAATTCATTTAGTAGGTGCTTTATTTATTGATCAATCAACATTTGTTTTGCACACATATGCATATATAAATGTTTAACGGGTCTTAACCTTTAAACCTTTAATAGTTATGATTCATTATTAAAAATAAAGAACAATACAAATATGTGATAAAAGACAAAATATGGACCGAGTCCATTAGTAACTAAAACTGACTAATGGTTTAGTCCCTATTTATAGATTTATTATGTCACCTCCAATAGGATATTTAGCTAATGACTTTCCAGTTATTTGTGTATTCTAGATATAAATTTAGTTTCTAGGAGTGACAAGTCTTATTAACTGAATAGATAAGAATCACGTAAAATACCTACAATGCAAACGACACATTTATAAAGCGGCGTTTTCATCTATACTAATATAATAAAGAGGTAAAATTGTGTGTTTGTATGTTGGGGGTAATCTCTGTAACTACTGAACCGATTTCAAAAATTCATTTACAAATAGGAAGCTACATTACTGGTGTCTAATATAGGCTATATTTTATGTAGAAATTTAAAAAAAAGAAAAATGAAAAAAAAAACTTATAAATCGAAGTGAAGCGAGGGCGGGTCGCTAGTATTCGACATAACATTGAAGATTGAATCGAATTAAAACTGAATTGTTTTACATTAACCTAGTGAATGAAAAGTAGGGTCAAGCAGCTATACAGCTACAGTCTATTCATTCGTAGCTATAAGGGCTATATTAATCAAGCTACTAATAAGTTCGAAGGGTTTCGGAGGATCTGGATCACCTGAATCTTTCTCCAAAATACATGCCTACAGGTGATTAAATAAACACTGGACCAAGCAAGCGTTGAAATAGTTGCAATGCTTTTTCTCGGCTCACAAGCAATTTTTTTGAGGTAACAGGTTTATACTTGGTGATTCAAAGTGAAAAACATAGGAGTGTTGTACAATGTTGTTATTGCAACTGTCGTAACGTAGGTGGATATTGGATTCATTGTTATGAACCAGCAAATGGTATCTGTAATCGTTGCAACGCTTGATTGTTCATTTTAATGAACAAATTCCCTCTGCGTGTGTTTTGTTTAATTAATTGTAAAGAGACAGAGACTGAATTTTACTGTGTGATCATCGCAGACAGTCAGAGGCACAAATCGAAAGCAATGAGTAATGCCGAAGGATACAGTTAGCTATGACTCATCTCATCACATTCGTAGGGTACGAATGGCGCAAACTTGTTTGCGGGGTCAAGAATTAGTAATAAACATTGAATTTTTACGAGTTAATTTTATTAAAATACTAGCGGAGCCGACAGACGTTCTCCTGTCCAAATTTCAATAATACAATAATTTCAATAAGTTCATACAAAAACCCCATAGAAAAAAATCACTCAGTTTTTCCCGAATTTTCCTATTTTCCAGTCAACCTTTCTTTCCCTAAAAACCTTATTCGGACTATTACGAACATTTAAAAAAAAATTGCGAAATGGGTCCATCCGTTCTCAAGTGATGCGCTTAGCAACGAACAGCATTTAATTTTTATTTAACATATATAGATAAATATAGGTGAAAGCTTCTGTATTACAGGTTGATCCTCTGTAGATATAAAGAGAAAGGTCCTGACTGACTCATCCATCGACGCCGAACCGAAACCACTGAAGCTAGAAACACAATATTTAAATAGCAGCTTCCATTTATTAGGTAAAGACTCAGTAAGAAGGGATTTCTCATGGTGGTATTGAATGGAATTACCAATATCTTGGTATATTGAACTAGCCCAGTTAATGTACGTGTTTTTTGCACTCTCTGCCTTGGAAGAAACTGAACTGAAAAAAAAAGTGCACCAAATACCACGCGACAGTTAAATGTAATTAAATACACGCGAGCGAACCCGCGGACGACAGCTAATATTGCAATAAAATAAATTGTGATTGATGTAAGGGAACTTAGAAATATTTGGAACTAATAACATGTAAATGATGATATTCTGACAAAAGAATGTCGTTTAATGTATGTGTTTCAGGTGTGTAAGTTGCCAGAAATTCTGCCTCAATCTTGAAAGGAATTCGTCAAAAATTTTCGGCATTAAAATAGTAAGACGAGATATATTGTAAGGGTAATAATACCGCGAAGTAACGTCTAACAGGGCACTAACCGTTGAATGAATCATTTGGACGGGTCAAGAAACTATGTTCATTGATAAAACATACGGTCAGCGCTACAATGTTATGGGCCAATCGAATTCATACAGCTCGAGTCGAAAAGACGACAACAACGTATAAACTACGGGTTTGTTATTATACTATACTAGCGACCCGTCCTCACTTCGCTTCAGTTTATAAGATTTTTTTTTTTCAAAATTCAAAATAAAATATAGCCTATATTAGACACGAATAATTTAGCTTCCTATTTGTGAAAGAATTTTTGAAATCGGTTCAGTAGCTTTAGAGATTACCCCCAACATACAAACACACAATTTTACCTCTTTATTATATCAGTATAGATTATTATATTAGTCTGTATAAAACTTTTTATATACAATACCATACTATCAGCCTGTCTCTCCACTACTGGATATAGACCTCTCCCAAGGACCGCCACCACGCACGGTCTTCAGCTCTTCTATCCAGACACCACCGGCGACTTTCTTCAAGTTGTTAGTCCACCTAGGTAACGTTACGGTTAGGTAACGGGACATTATTGTCGATATAGGTTAAGAGACCGGTTAAGATTTCCTAATTTAAAATTTAGGTGTTTCAAGATTTTGTTTAAATGGAAATGACCGATTAGCCCAGTTAGTAGTGTCCCTGCCTGCTGAGCAAGAGGTCCCGGGTTCGATACCGGTCGAGCATTCGCTTATTTATAGACATGTGTGTCTCATGGATCCACGACACATAATATTTTAGTTAAACATGTGATTTTTAAGATAAAGTAATATATTTTTATGATTTCATTCGATATCAGCCTATAACATCCCAATAGAGGGCATAGGTCTCCCCTGGTAAATCACTGAGGAGTTTCAAGCCAGAATTCACGATGTGGACCCAATGCGATTGGTAGATACACGAATTACATGAATCAATGAATGGCTTATTTGTTACTTATAATGCACACACAACCTTTGAACATTTGATATGAAGTAAAGTAGGACTAGAAATGTTAAGCTAGAAGATTGGAGAAACTCGGATTATCCACCTCCCATGGTCCTATCAACCCTCCGGCTTTATGGACCGAATCGCGGCAAGAACGCGCCGTACTGCGTAGGCTCTTTTCTGGGCGTATCTGCGCCTCCCTCCCTACAAATTTTCTTCTACGCTCATGCCTTTTATTTACTTTCCCCCTTCTGGGGCATGAACTCCACATTTGCGTCGCTCCAGTGCCGAGCACCTCAATTATTTTCACAGGCTTCTACGGTGCCAGTGGTGTGCGAACTCTCGTAGCCTCTTGAAGTTCATATCTCAGACAAGACGCGGTGTTAAGTTTGACGCAGCACAACCCTCTTACTTGAGTACGCATGATTTGTTGTGTGGGTCCAGCGTTAGAATAAGACCACCTCTAAACAAACGCGGAATCGCCAACCCGCTTGATCAGCGTGTCATTTTAAGGCAGCATAATCCATGTTTTTTTTGTTATAGAAAGAAGATGGCAAACGATCATCAACAGTATCCACTTACCACCTGGTGGTAAGTGGATACTGTCGCCCATAGACATCCGCGATACATGCCAACATTAGTCCAAAATGACAAACTTTGGCACGCTCGCGGATGCGCTGCCTACCTTTGTTGATGAAAGAATGGATTTGGAGAAAGGGTTGGGGACGTGGGAATGGGCTCTGGCATATGTCACTCACTACCGAAACACGTACATACATTGGGGAATATGATAAAGTGGGAAATACAGAATGTCCAGCATGTGAAAGGGCTGGGTTTTGGCTGGTTGATTTCTTCTTTAATTGTCGAATAATCCATAAAGCGTATTATTAGGAACACCCTATCCTTAAGTATATTGTTTAAATTTTATTTAAAGATTTTTTTTTGTTGAAAATTGAAAGGCAGTGTGTAGTCATGACACAGTAAAGTATTTTTCCTTCAGATTCAGACAATACCACGTGAAGGTTTAATTTGAACAATGGCGCGTAACCGCACTAATGGTGTCCAGATAACCACGGTTCTTGAAAACGTGATGATCGTGACTTTGGTAGTTTAGAAAACTATAAGAAATGATGTACGCTACCGATCAATTGAGCTTTCGCACAAATACAAACTAATTTACAGCTCATTAGCAATTTATTAAACAAAGCGATTAGGTAGCGCCGACAGCAAATGTAACGTGGTAGAACAAACTTCTTCATACCGTTAGAACAGGGGTTCCCAAACTTTTTTCGGTTGCAGACCCCTTTCCTAAAATCTATTAAAAACGGTGAAGTAATTAATGTATTCACTCAAACTAATTTTGTACAGTACTCTTTCTTTCTAGAATCAATTGATATTAATGGTTGAAAAAAATTAAAAAGGTACGGAAAATGGCATTATCGTGTGCAACAACATGATAAATTGATAATAAAAATGAGAATACCAAATAAATCAGCTTGGAAAAATAAATTTAATGATCTGTTTGTGCTACGTGTTATTTCATGCATTCTTAAATGTGACTCTTATTGCGGTGTAGGTACATAGTGATAAAAAATGTTCATCAAAATTAGCTACCTACTGGAATCGCAGATATTTTAAACTAAAACGAATAGCAGTGGTAAGAGAGCCTATTTTTAGCTCTTTTCCACCTCTAATTTTTTTTTTATTGAAACAATCGAACTAGAAAGTTCAAATTGACTTCAGGGAACGAAAATTAACTTTAAAATCAGCTTAATAACTGGTTTACGAAAGCAAAAAAAAATGTAATCGTGCGAACGCTCGATTGGTCAAAGCTTTATACAGTGCATGTTCCCAAAAAAATACTGTTATTTAGTATTCTTTGGTCGATTTTAGAATTACACACGATATTTATTATCTTTGATAAAAATACCGATGCATCCGGATGTGATGTAATATCCGAATTTAAAATCTCTTAAATCTCGTCACGGTCCAAATTTCATGAATCCAAATGTTCAGAATATCAGAGGGGAATAAAAAGATATTTTGAAACTATCCAGGTGCTTAGGACAGCCAGATGTATGTTTACTAACTGATAAAAGAAAATCCCAGAATAGATACCATTATTTACATAAACATTGCAAAAAAAACGTTGTCACAATTTTCAAAGTTACCTAAGTTCGAGCGCTACCAAGTACAATTTTACAAAGAAAACAGGTATTTGGGGCGTGACTATATTATTTATAATCCTTGCATGAATAATAAAGACGAGGACAAAGAAAACTAAAAATAAAAAAATAAATACAGTACTGTGACACTTACGCGCTCTCACATTTTATCGATAACATTTAGTTTCATCGATAAGCTTATTTGTAAACAATTACAGCACTAATTTTGCAATCGATTCGTATTAGTAATCTAACAACAATGCCCATTGCCTAGACAATTGGGCATATGAGACAAAAAACGATAAGAAAAACACGAACAAAAGGATTTTTGTGAGATAAAATAACATTTTAAACAAACTTTTTTTTTTAGATACCTATTTTCATCGCTGCATATAGATCAGTGGTAAAAACCATTGTTTTTCTGGGAACAAATAAAAACATTTCTAATACATAAATAAATTTCTAATACATATAAAAACATCCTCAACAACCGTAGGTATGACAGATTGCGCGGGAGTCGATCTCAGTTGACACACCACATAATGAGCAATAATAATAACCAGAACAACATACACAACCGATCAAACCAATGTGAAATATGCTTTATGGCCGCAACAATAACGGTCATTGCAGATATACGGATAAGTTTGCAATGAGTTAACAGTATTAACATGCGGGTCGATAGGGATGGGACAGTGTTTATGAGCGTCACTAAACGACCTCGATAAGGGTCGCTGATCATTGGTAGAGTAATAAAGTTACATTAGGGAAGATACATTCACGTTACGTTAAACAGGCGGAAATATTAGTTAGGTATTTTGATATACATAATTTGCAAAAAAAAATTGAAATGCTAAAACACATATGTATTTAGAAACGTACATATTGAAGTAGAGTGGAAGTTTAGAAAAAACACCCCTCTGTTTTTCTAAGCTATTAAATAAAAATCAACTATTATATAAATTACTAGCGACCCGCCCTCACTTCGCTTCAGTTTATTAAATTTAAAACAATCGGAATAAGATATTTTCCTGCGGTAAAATGGAGCCTATATTTTAACTTAGACCTCTAGCAATACATCGGTGAAAACTGCATTCAATTCCATGCAGTAGTTTTTGCGTGATGCGTGTACAAATATACAGACAGACAGTTTTTAAAAACTGTTGTTTTGGCTTCTGTTGCTCTAATAAAGACCCCCCCCCCCCATATTAGTATTTTTTTCAATATCTATAATGTACAGACATCGGCCTGTTACAATTTTATTATATGTACCTATAGATAGATTATGGGACTTATTTGATCAAGCTACGATAAAACTACGTCACTTTTTATATAAATCATAGAAGACGCACCACAAACGGCATAATGAATAATTTTAAATAACAATAGGTACATAATCAATTAAACAACAACGCATTTTTTTTTCCACGGAATCATCGTTACATCCCCAAATTGACAATGCACCATTCATTAAACAAACTGTAAGGTCAGAGGAAACAACGAGTTAACTAACCACAATAAATTAGAGAACAAAGCTTTTTGTTCTTTCAGTCTGTCTTGTCGGCTAGATGTTTACACGTGTAAATTTACCAAAAAAAAAAATTCTACACATAATTATTGAAATAGTTTTGAAATTAAACACTCGGAAAATATGTTGGAGTTTAAACAAAGGAAAAGTGTTTTTATCGATAACCTCATTGAACGGTAATTTCGCATCACTACATCGACCCCACTTACTCGGAGCCAGTTCCCTCGCTCCGCGGTCGGCAGTTTAGTTTACCTCGGACCGCGACGTATAACGTTTCACTTTCCAAACGTGTCACAACACAATGAAACTGGCAGCGCTTTTTGCGTTGCTCGCAGTCGCTCTCGCTGGGGACCCGTCACCTGTAGACAGCGTACGCAAGAAGTTCTTCACGTTAGAAGAAGAATTATGGAGAAACGTGTCGAATCCTGGTTGGTTGGAAGCCGGCTTCGGCGGGGACATCGAGTTAACAAAGGCGTTCGTAACTTTCGATGAGGAGCTCGAAGGCGTGACGAGATCTCCGCGACTTCCCCTAAATTCCTGGCTGTGGACGAAAGCGACGGAGAAAATGCAAGTTATCGACGGGATGTACAAGAGCTTTGTGGAGTTCGTGAGACGTCAGGCCGCGCCTGGAGCTGTTCCCGCGCCGGTCAGAGAGTGGTTAGATTTGGCTGAGAGCGTGCTGATGGACCCTAAATCTGTGGCACAAGCGATCCGAAAATTGGATGGTTTATTGGAACACGGGGACGTATTCCGGACGGCGTTTAAGGTACATTTAAATAGGATGTGTTCCATTGACGAGTTATGACGTGAGAGGAATTACAATTCGGGCATGTTCTCCCCTTTGGAAGAGGTATTTGCAAACGCAATGTTGTTTAATACAGAGACAAAAGCTAACCGGAGCCGTTACAAGAGCCGTGTTTGGCAAATCGTGTGTCAGTGGACCGAAGTTTATGTTAAACCAGCGTTGTTTATTGAAAGTATGATAAGTATAATAACTTCACCGCGTTAGTTTTCGGAAATGCAGTGAAACAATTCAGCGAGTTTGATGACATATAGTCTGCAAAAAATTAACACGTAGTGTTTGCGACAGATAATTCTCATGTACGCTATTGTTCTATTGATGCTAATTAATCATAATAAACGGATATTGTAGGTAGTCAGAATTAACGGAAAGGGTTACATCAACACGTATTAGTAATAGTTACATGCGGTTCAAATGAGATTAAAAAGCAGTTGAAATGTGGGTAGGAAATGCGATAAAAGATAAAAAAAATTATAGGTATATAACTAGAGTATATGTAGTTAACCGCAGAAGACATCTTAAACATGATTTCATTTATCACCGAACCCACACCTGTAATCTTTGACGATGATGACACTTGCATCGTGACACCGTTACCGACTCGTCACTATTCTGGTCAAGTGATACTTATTGCATACACGTAAAAGTCAAGTCCACTATAGATACTTCCACTAAATAATCTGTTTGTTTGGTTTCATCGGGTATGTAACGACAAATAATATCAACTGTCGTTGTGATTGACGCGGTGACGTCACCGTTCCATTGTTTTTGTTTTGATATAATTATTACGAACTTTAATATTTATATATGAAGCGTCGATATCAGCTATAACGTCCCACTATAGTGCACAGGCCTCTCCCAGCAAATCACCAGGTTTCGGGACATAATCCGCTACGCGGGCGCAATGCGGATTGCTAGACACACATGCTCTAGATTTTTTTCACTAACTCGCCGGTGATGGATACGAAACTTACATTAACCCAATTTTTTTTGGTGAAACTTGTTATGATTTCTTTTTTAATATTATTTATGTCATTCATTTATATTTTTTTTTTGTTTTATTATATTTGTTCAAAAGTGTGAAAGTTCTTGACCAATTATACTTTAATTGAAATCGTAGTGTGTGTTGTTTTGCTACGTTTGATAGCACATACAAATGTTGTTTGAATAATTGTTGTTTTCCATTAAATGTAGTCACCTTTGTAGTCTTACGTAAGATCCTATATTCTAACTAAATAAAAGTACTTTTCGTTTCCCCTATACAGGAGGAGCATCCAGACCTATGCGAGCTCCAACTGTCTCCTCACCAGGTGGTCTATGACATGTACAACACCATATCACTAACAGAGATCAAGGGGTATGCCATGATGCAGTTCTCGTGGATGCTGCTCAAGATTTATGGGAAAGGTATGTTATTCATAAATAACAAAATTCGATATGTTTTTGGAAGCTTAACAAAATCTTTGCAAATTATGTTTATAATAATTTACATCAATTTGGTTCAAAATTTTCGTAAAGGATTGCAATAGCTTGCAATTAATTATTAATTAATTATCCACCAATTCGTATGTGGACACATACGAATTGCGTAGTGATGCATGGTCCCAAAAACCCTCTCCTGATTACAAAGGGAAATTTGTACCTAGCATTGGGAAATTACAAGCTGATATCAAATGCAATAGACAAATAGATACATGCTAACATGTACGAGTACCAGATGGTATCAGAACACCATTAGAAATATTACAACGGGTGCGCCTGCACATGATCATTTAATTAATTGACACTAACTAAACGTTGCCAACTGACATAATGTTTATTACGCACGTAGGCTACAAATATACAACATAATAGATTGGTATATATATCACATATATGTCCACGGGTGACTATTGGCTAACGATCATTATATACCCATCACTATAAAATACTTGTATATCTAATTATTTCTATTAAAAAATGATACGAACTGACTTACTCGACTCGAGTATGAAGCTAGAACAGTTTAGGCAGTTAGCATACGAGGCACTGAGTGACATATTGCGAGTACTTTATCAGACCGGTCAAGGTCTAAAGGGTGGTGTAGGATTCCTGCCGTATATTAATTAGCGAAGGAAAAGTAAAAATCAAACCAGAATCGGTGGAAACATTAATTTGCGTTGCAGAAGGTTATTATTTACTAGATACTTATTATTATAAATAACAATAAAACTAAACTAAATAACAGCACGTCCTAATGAGTCATTAAATCGATTCCGATAAGTCACGTTCACGTAACATTGTGATTACGCCATAATTGTAGTTACACTAGAGAATAAGCCGTGAGATTCCTATTTTCAAGACATTCGCACTATAAAATATTCTTTCAATTTGAATTTCTAAAGAAAATATTAATGACGAGAACTGAAAAGAGCTAAAAACTGAAAGAAATAAATAGTACCACCTATCTATTAAACAAACTATTCATTGAAAACAGAACCTATAAATCTATATATATACAAAAATAAATGTTGGTCCCGTATGCGTTCCTATACCATTCATCAGATTGCGATGAAAGTTTGGTGTTATTAGCACCTGAAGACCATGCGAACGAATTCGCGGGCAACAGCTAGTAAATAATAAAACAAAAATACATAATAATAATAACATAAAATTAATAAAGTTCAGTCATATCATACGGTCTTTAATGACATTTAGGTAGGTTTAAATCTCTCTCAATTTCAATTTGATTTTTAACAATCCTACGAAAGAGAGGGTCTTAAATTCTTGTCAGAAATATAATTTAATTTACTATTCCTCCAGGAAACTTCACACAAGAAGCGAGCCTAACGAGGCAAAGGTACGGCGAACGATCAGCCAAGACAGCCGCTGCGGCGAGAGCTGCCCTTTCAGTGGCCAGACGAGACCTTTATCGATGTGACCCACCAGTACACGAAGAAGGTGAGATACATTGTTATAGTCCTTAAAATGATTAACATGTTGATCTATCAAAGACGATAGATTTTCGATAGATCAATGAAGACGAATATACGTAAACGCATAGGCACTCAAGTGAATCATTTTCCAGTTATTCTTCGGTTATTTTTACGAAATAAATATTCGCAAGGTTTATGTTATCGCACGGACGAGTTAAAAACTAAACTTATTTACTAAAATATAGATAAAGGTCTAGAGAGTTGGATAAAAATATTATTCGAGTTAATATAGGTATTTCATATATGTAGTTTTAAATAAATATTACGTTAAACTTATTGTTATATTTTGATAAACATTTCACCTATTCATATGGTATGAACCCATAATTGGGTTGTTGAACGTATTTTTTTTATTTTTTTTTTCGAAAGTTTATATACGTTTTTTATTGAGAAGTAATTTTTTTTTTTTTTTTAAGTCAATATTAACGAAGATATAGCGTTTGGAAAATTGAATAATAAATTCATAGCCGACGACGCTCCGATTACGCCCGAAGTTACCCGAATGGTCTGTGACGTCACGATGTTATACGGGATCAACGAATTATATTGCAAGTACGGATTTTAATTGAAAATGACAACAATTAAAACATACAGGACGTGTTTCGTGCCTTTGTGTAAAAATACGACGAAAAGTGCACCGAACAAAGTTTTTGTGACGGTGCCACAGGATGTGAAACTCCGTAAAAAATGGTTTAACGCAGCGCGACGGGATAACCTCAAAGACAGTAAATCGAACTTTTTTTGCTGTGAAGATCATTTCGACGTAAGCAAATGTGTTTTATACCCTAAAAAGAAGTTAAATTGTTGAATTAATATTAATCATTGAGTATTAATCATTTATGAATCTTTTATAATGTAGCATTGATGCTAACAACAAATTTTGTATTTACAGCTGCAAGAGGATATGGAAAATTACCTATATTATAAAACTATGGGAGGTCCAGCGAAAATTAAAAAAAACGTGCAACCACACAAATTCGAATGCCAGCCGGATCGTAAGCGTTGAAACGATCGTCGTCTTTCAGAAATTCTAACACCATGAACATATTTATTTGTGGCAAATTATTAGCGTTTGCTTTCACAAATCCATTTTCGCACATCACTGCTTTTGTACTTCACAAAATATTAGAATTTATCGAAAAATTTCCGAACGTTTAAGAGGTTAGTCACACAGTTTGCCTACAGTCTGGAGCACTCGCGTGGCGTCCGTATAACATCGTGACGTCACAAACGCTTGGACCAATCACGTAGCGTTTCACGATCATATGAAAAATTTGAATTTTTCAGACGTTTTAATTATTAATATCTATTTACAGGCTTATACAAAATCAATACTTTTTTCTGTTTTGGGCTCTAATGCGATAAAAGCTTCATAAAAAAAAATAAAAATCAAAGTTTTTTTTTTTTTCAACAACCCAATTATTTTAGACAATAACAAACAAAGAAGATTTTTTTATAATCTAAATCGGGTCTGAACGCGTATAATAAAGGAATTGGTTTACCTTTTATTCCTATTCGACGTTTCGGCACAGGTTACACCAGCCGTGGTCACGAGTTAACTGAATAGTTGATAAAATGTGGCCTCAAATGTGGGTAGTTGATAAAACCGCTCGCAACTCCCATCCTGGACTACTCGCATTTTCAGTCAACTAATGACCACGGCTGGTGTAACTCGTATAGGTAAACAAATACCTTCATTATACGCGTTCAAAGCCGATTTATAATACAAAATGTGTACAAAACGCGAAAGTTTAAAAAGTTATAAAGAAGTTTTTTTTTATCTCGATTAATAAATAAATAATCTTAATATAATAATAATGTAATAATTATCTTATAATAATTGTTTTAGTTTACACATTTCAGTTGTAATGTTCAATGAACATCCATTGTTCAATTGAACACAATTGAATGCAACATCAGACCTTTTAAATACATATTTATATTACTTTTATTAAATATTTTGAAAGGGGCAAAATTAAGGAGAGGCAGTTTGCTCAGCAGTGGGACAATATATAGGTACTCATAATCGACATTAACACTACCTTGCACTTGAGTTCTTAGAGGTTGCAAACGAGAATTAGTTCATATTAGTTACAGCACATTTCGCCGTTAATTTATCTACATCTACTTGAATTTATGTTCAGTAAATATAGTATCAAATCAAGGTGGTCACTAACAGAGTTACAGCCGTCCGCTTAATATGCACGGCAGATAGAAAACATAAACACAACTTTCCAATCACTATACAAACGGCAACATACTATATCCATACAAGTACCAAAACAATTTAATCCTATCAATTTCAGGAGTAACATACGCAACAGTGACGCGTCTTCTCCAAGGGTACATAGAAAACGAAGTAGACATGAATCCTGATCGTACGTGCAGGGATAACTGCGCTGCCTACACCCTAGCCAAGAACCATGGCTGTTTCAAGGACCAGTTCTGCATGAAGCAGTCTAAATGCAGCGGCAGGATCATCAACTGTCAGTACATTGACTCGGACATGTGGGTGTGTCCTGCGGTGAGTGAAGATTATCGATCGTACATTTTAATAGGTTTATTTGAAATTTAATCAGACATTCGTTAGACAGTAAACGGTTAATGTCATTGAGAAACATTTGGAAAGTTAAAAAAAGCAATTCTCACAGGGAAATGCATGCTAAAGGAGATATTTAACAAAAAAAAAAACAATCTTCTAACAAAACTCTAACCAGCCAAAACTAACGATTATAATGATAATAAAGCGTTAATCTTTTATCTCATAATAATATTGCAAAAACTGATTACAGAATCGCCACAGCAATCGCCGCTACGAGTGGATCGAGTACGAGAACGGACGGACTCTCGGCCGAGTCGGCAGCTGCAAGCAGGGCACGACCAAGGTGAAAACAATTTTATAATCGTGCCGTATGTTGGAGCAAATGTTCGATCACGCAAATATGTTATGAAAGCGGCAACGCCGCCAATTGTATCAAACATTTGGTACAAATTTCATATATTAAATGGCAAATGCAGACAGTCGGAAATCTACGCGTAATCAAGCAGTATAGCTCCAGTTTATAATATTGACCCCAATGTCAGACCGGGTCAACTGATTATAAATCAAATCACAAACACCGCATTAATTATATACTCGTACCATCAATCGATATAATTGCGACTGTAAGCAATATTCATATTGTAAGGAATACAATGACTTGTAATGCAGTTGTAAATATAGAGAAAACAATCAGAGAAATGTTAAACAAAGCAAATAAAAGATAACATTAATGATTAAAGAATATGCTAAGATTTTAAATCACAATTCTAGAGGGAGTTTTCTTTTTAGTATTAGGAATGTTTTCATTCCTGAGATCGGTACATGAATAAAATCACTTTAAATTGCAAAAAAAAAAAAACGTTTACAATGAAGTCTATACGAGTGACGTAAGCCAAGGTTTCCTCAGGTTGACTCATGGTGGCGCTGGCTGTTCTGGCACTGTTCATACTGCATGTGCCTTTGCGACGAGACAACCGACGACTCTGACCGATACTTCAGTTTATGGGACGCGACCGCAGATGTTAGGAGGAACAAGTTAGTGTCCAGTCGCTATGGGACACCCGCACACCAGGCTTTTGTTTTTGTTGATAGGTTCAGGGCATCTACAATGGAAAACGATTTAATTTTTGGATATTTTCGATCAAAAAATTGTAATCGAACTTGTGGCCGAAATATTTCGTTGTAGTAGCTCCTAAAGGTGGCGGACAAGATGTTTTCCTTCCCACTTCTATTCTATTCCTTCTACCTATATTTCACTGCTTTTGTGTTTTTCAAATTCTTCACAGACAAAGACGAGAATGCACGGCAGAGGGATGGAGTAAAGAGCTATAAAATTTTATCACTTATTGCACAGGACTTGCTAATATAATTTTTTACTCCAAAGGTGGACTCGTGGTGGAGGTGGAATCTCCTTCACTGCTCCTACTGCTTCTGTCTATGTGAAGACCAGGTCAACTTGAGCGAACGGTTCTTCGGCCTTAGGGAGGCCGTAGCAGACTTTGAGAAGAACAAGTCAGTATTGGAGCAGAAGCGTAGATTTTTCGACTATTCCAATTTATAATAACCTGATGATTCTTTCACTATAGCCACAGCTTTCTTTGGTAGCGCAACTGCTTGGTGCATTTAGGGATTACGCTCGGTGAACGCAAGAATCAAACATTTTCCTTGTCATATCGTATATCTATTTCAGTTCTTTGAAACTTGCAGAACTGATATCACGCTTCCTTATTTTTGAGTTTCTATCTTCACAAATTCCATCTTTCAAAACATTCAAAAAGTAGATGTCATTTATATAGAATATTCATTAATCACTGTTGTGAATTCTATGTGATTAGTTTTTGGACTAACGTGTCGGTTTTTGGTTCTATTTATTACTTTGGGTCTTTCGAGAGTATTTAAGGAATCTTTTATTAACAAGCATGGGTGTGCGGGTGACCAAATCTGTTCTACAAGTGTTTTATCGTAATCTTCATAAGTTAATACAACATGGACAATTTCCAGAATCGTGACTGGAGTACGCCTAGTGAAACTTGGGAGGGTGTTCCATCTACAGATTCATGAAAGTACGTTAAAAGAACGAGGTTCTGTGGAGCCAGGAAACTGGGTACCTGTGCAGAAGTTCGACCCATTGGATCCAGACGTAAGAGAGGGCGTAGACTACCACACCTTGACTTACGAGAGAAGAGCTATTGATCTGGACGAACTAGATTCGCCGGTTGGACACATTTTAACGGGTGTTAGGTAAGATTCGATTTTATCCACTACACTAAAGAACATTCCTGTTACTTTAACTTTACTGCAGCGTTTCTGTTTTGCATTTCAATTAACGAAAATGAGAATTAAAACAATGGAACATACATGAACAAAATTGACAAAGTAGGCTCCATAGATAGCAAACATTAATTACACATTGAGCCAAACAGGGCGGCCATATTACCGGCGAAAGATTTGCAACGAACTTGACTTTTCTAAACGTTTTTATTTTCAGATTCCGCATGATCGGTGCTCACATACACTTCGAGATCCGCTCCACGCCGTTCAACTACACTACAGGCAGACTGTCACACGAAAAGAGCCAGTGGATCAGCAATGACAATACTGATGGTGCTGAGACGCCCAGGTAAGCAAGCTTCATTTATTGAAGAAATTGTACAAATTAATTATCTGCAGCAAAATACCTACCAAGCTGGCAGCACTGCCTCGCTGAATAATCAAACAATTCAGTTGTAAGTGATATATCGCAATTCTTAAAAAAAAAATGTACATTTGTACATTCGGGTAAGAAAATAGATAAATGTAATCCACATTATATTTATTTCTAAAGAAGGTGTTCTGTTCGGTTGTTTATTTGTTACGTTTTCACGAATAAACTACTGAACCGATTTCAATGAATCGTGGTAGCGGGATGAGTACCCGGCTGCCAAATTCGAAAGTTGCAAACCGGAGAAGGACATAGAATATTTTTCTCGCGGAAAATTAATTAAATTGAACAAAGTCCACGTGAACGATCTCGCGGGCGCAGCTAATATTAATAAAATACGGAATTTCTACGAAAATGAAACCTAGTATTGGAGATTTTAACGCATGTAAGAAGGTGTTACATAATTTTCACCATTGTTCGGATTATGACAGATTCTGAAAGCGGCAGATCCTTGTTATAGCAGAAAGGCTAAAGGCCGAAATTGTACAGTCAACTGAATTATAATTGATTATCAAATCGAATTTTTTTTTTGATCGAATATGAGTACATACGACAGTTGTTAGTACTCAATACAATTAATTATGAGGAACCTACGGTTAACACTGCATGTGTTTACGTAGGTAGATAAAATGTAAAAGAAATATGTGTCAGCACGTTATTATAACGCGACTATAAGCTCCCTCTAATTCTGGTCGCCGAAGTTGTCATCGCAGGATTGGTAAAGTAATTTGAATAATCTACTGCATTTAATAGTTATTTCTCAATACAATGGAGGTGACACTCAGTGGTTACAAAGAGAAATAATCCGGTTGAAGGGTGCCAAGGGCACATGAGCGGTTCAAAGGCATATTTGCAATAAAACCGCCAATTTATCTGTTCATAAAATTATTAAGAAATATCAAGACGGAAATTTAAGAACTGAAACGTATTGGAAAGGGAAACGGCAGCATAGTGTACAATTACTTAAAAATATTTATTAAAAATGACAAAATAATTACAAGTGCAATGAAATACGAAATTTGAGTATTAACTTGTTCATAGTAAGTTGTATTAAATTTTAAACTTTCTACTCGTTAGGGCACAAATAAAAGTTAAACAAACATGTCTCACGGCACTTCTGTCCTTTAGCGAATCTGCCTTTTCCAGAATGTGTTGCTATATAGAATCTGTCATAGAACGAATAAGTGATTTTGAACTTGCAAACTTAAGAAATGTTCTAATGAAGTATGGCAATCCGTGTAAATATTCTACCCGTATATTGTATTAAATTAAACACGTGTTACAAAAGTATTGTCTCCATGCGTGTTTCTGGGTTTAGGTACAATTTTCTCATCTAGATTAAACTTTTCAGATCTCGCCTCGACCTCTACAAGCCAGATATCCCAACCCGCTCTCACACGCCTCTGCCAGTGGACTCCCAACACGACCAGTACGTGGAGTTCACTCACAGCGACTTCGAAGCGGACGCCGCCCAGAGCACCATACCGTTCGTTGATATACAACATGTCATGCCTTTGAAAGGTATTATGCTTTTTTAAATTTCTTATGAAATATGGATTGCGGAGTTCGCAAGTGAAAGGCTTGAAAAAGATTGGGAGACCTTTGTACAGCAGTGAGACAGCATTTGTTATCAGCCAAAACTGCAGGGCAGAGGCCTCCCCTGGTGAACCACTTAGGGGTTTCGTGCCATAGTAACACTAGGCAGGTCCAGTGCGGATTGGTGGAGGGAGAACACGAAGGTTTCCTCACGATGTTTTCCTTCACCGTCGAGATAGTGATAATTATAAAAAATAAGTATCATAGCATAGACTTCTAAAATATATTATTTTAAATTTAATTATATTATTCTGCTGTTAGTCTAGTTTCTTTTTTATGAACGAAGGCGGCAGATGAGCGAGCATACAGTCCACCTGATGGTAAGTGAATACTATAGCCCATAGACATCCGCGAACATTAGTCCAAAATGACAAACGTTGGCACGCCCCCGGATGCGCTGCCTACCTTTGGAGATATAGGAATGGATTTGGAGAAAGGGATGGGGAAATGGGGAGGGATAGGATGGGAATGGGCTCTGGCACATCTCACTCACTACCGAAACACGTACGTACATTGGGGAAATAAGATATGTTGGGAAATGCAGTACATTTCAAGGTAGTCTTCTGTGAGAGAGGGGTAACGTGGCCAGTCGAGTGCACCCAGTTATATAGTTATATAAAATATATAGTGTAGTTCCGGCGAAATAGTGACGTTGACGCAGTTATGTTTCTGCTTTATCGATAGAACTAACCTTTGAAACTAGAACTACTTTTTTTATATAGAAATAAGGTGACAGAAGAGCATACAGTCCACCTGGTGATAAGTGGATACTGTCGCCCATAGACACGGTAAATGCCAACTTCAATCCAAAATGACAAACGTCGCCAGGGCCCCGGATGCGTTGCCTACCTTCGGAGATATAGGAATGGACTTGTAAAAAGAATTGGGACAATTTGGAAGGATGGGATGGTAATGGGCTCTGGCATATCTCACTCACTACCAAAACACGTACGTACATTGGGGAATCTTATGTATAAATTCTCGTGTGTAATGTGTCGTGTTACAATAAATGTTCTATTTCTACTGTTTCCTCTCAGGTACTTCCTTGTCCAGTGGGGCAGGTATAATCCATAGAGGAGCAAAAGGCAGCGGTGGCTTCATAGCCGTCAAACTGTTCACGTACGATTACTCAAGACACGTGGTAGCAGAGGCGCCCTCTACCGCGATCGAAGAGGACGGCGAGACAACAGAGTTTGTACCAATCATTAATTAGATTTAATTTTTATATACTCATACTTTTGTAATTTAGGTTAAGGTTTTGATAAATAAAGTAGTATCCAAATTATTTTTAGTTTCATTTGAGTGGATAATACTGAGACATAAGGATATTCTTAAGGGAAATGAGGGAAGTACCCCGTACTCTAAGGAGTAAAATGCATAATGAGTTATTGGTGACGATCATTGTTGATGTTTGGCATATCATTATTTATTATTTTACTAGCTGACCCGACAGACGTTGTCCTGTTCAAATTTCAATTAGTTCATACAAAAATCACATAGAAAAAAGCACTTTCAGTTTTTCCCGAATTTTCCAATTTTTGCGGGCAATTTTTCTGATTTTTCTTTCCCTAAAAACCTTATTCGGACTATTACGAACATTTAAAAAAAAAAATTGCCAAATCGGTCCATCCGTTCTCAAGTTATGCGTTTACCAACGAACAGCATTTAATTTTTATTTATATAGATTTATTTATTACTGTATCATGTACAGACTAACATGTAGAGAGTATTATGACGTGAATGTATACGAGTAACAGAAACCACTTACAAAAAAGTACATACATAAAAGGCGAAAATTCAGTTATGATTGAAGATCTTATTATAAATGTTACATTACCAGATCAATACTGGAAATGATAATTGTTAAAACGATTTGAAATTAATAGTTACGGTTTTTGTATTGAAAATTTACTTCTTTTCGATTTTCAAGCATATACTTGAAAAAAAAAAGATTAACAAAGATTAATCTTGGTTTATTATAATAAAGCCAGCGTTTCATAAAACTGAATTAACCAGTTTATGGTCTGGGCCTGCGTGGTGTATTGGGTCCCAAAACCCTCGGTATATGCGGTGATATATTAAAGTAGTTAAAACAATATACTCTCAATGTATGATTAAATGCTCTCCAGCTGTTATTGTGGGCGGATTCAGGTCAGACTATGTGGGTTCTGTATACAATGCAATTAGCCCTTGCAGTATCCACTGCTGGACATGGGCCTCCTCGTGCACATTGTCTCGTGCATGAGCCATGCATTTTAAAACGCCATGCTGGCCAAGCGGGTTGGCGAGTCCACTCTTTCAGAGGCGGTGTAGTTCCTCAGGGCTTGTGGTAGCTGCTTTGTCTCTGTCCCTTCTGTATACAACATATAAATTCTGCAAATAACTTTTAGCTCCTTCACAAAGAACCCAATAGACTTGCTCAATCTTATAAAAGCAACGACATAATAGTCAACTCAAAATCAACAAATGTATACACCCTACCGTACCCCATCCCGATGGATATGTTAATATTTATAAGAACTAATTTAACGAATAGAGTGAATGTGCAGTGCCAAGATAAACTATTCAGTTTGATGGCACCAAGCAATCCATGTATTTATGTTAAGATCTGTAAACGTTGAAAAATTCGTTTACCTGTAAAATAAATCCTCTGCGTACCTATTGCATTGACAGTAAACCAATAATTAATACATGTTAAGCACTAACCTGGACTCTAAGCGGATGCACCGCAAGCAGAACGAGCAGGTCTGTGGGCGGTAACACGTCCTTTGCGCAGAGCCCCATACTGCGCACTCCTGCGCACAAGAATGCAGCCAAGTACCGATGTAGCGGGAAGTGGAATGACGCGTGCATCACTTCCGTCTACGGATAAATGTTACTTATTAATGGCTTATATTTAAACGGGCAGGTTAAAATAATACTAAATGGGCAGCAAATCGTGGTCACCAAAACAGCTTACTTTTGAATAACTGAAATAAATAATTATAAATTATTACAATTGCCACGCTCGTGATCAAGTCGACGCAAAGTCAACATAAAGTCGATGGAGTCCAGCTCGGGACTCTTATTTTTGTATTGTCATAGGAGAATCTAAAACCTATCCCACCATTATAATAGGTCGGGGAGAAAGTCTTTTCGTATTTTGGATGTATGAAGTTGTAATCCAATATCTTTGATTGAACTGTTTGTACCTGGCTGATTATGATACAATTAAAAAGGTAACATTTTAAAAAAAGAAATAAAAAAATAAAAAACTACTTCCCGCCATTTTTCAATTGCTTTGCTGTCCAAGAAAATGAGTGAATCTAACGAAGAAATTCAATACATTTTAAAGTTTTATTAAAAAAAAGGGAAAAATGCGACACAAGCCGCGAAAAAAAAATTGTAGCGTTTATGGACCTAATGCAGTGTCAGTAAGAGTAGCACAAAGTTGGTTTAAGCGTTTAAGTCTGGAAATCTTAATGTTAAAGATAAAGTTCGCTCCGGTCGCCCCGTTACCGATAAAGTTGATACCATTTGTGAAAAAGTGCAGCAAGATCGGCATATAAGTAGTTACGACATTGCTGATGAACTAGGCATTGACCACAAAACAGTTTTGACTCATTTGAAAAAGTCTGGATTCACAAAAAGCTCGATATTTGGGTACCACACGAGCTCACTGAAAAAAACCTAATGAACCATGAACCTAATGAACCGTGCACTCGTTTGCGATTCTCTATTAAAACGCAATGAAACCGAACCATTTTTAAAAATATTGATCACTGGTGATGAGAAGTGGATCACTTACGACAATATCGTATGGAGAAGATCATGGTCTAAGTGCGGCGAAGCTCCACAGACTGTGGCGAAACCCGGATTAATGCGCAATAAAGTGGTGTTGTGTGTATGGTGGGATTGGAAGAGCATCGTTCATTATGAGCTTTTACCGCCCGGCAAAACCATCGATTCGGATCTCTACTGCCATTAGCTGATGAGACTAAAGCAAGAAATTGAGAAAAACGCCCGAAATTGATCAACAGAAAGGGTGTAGTCTTTCATCATGATAACGCCAGACCACACACATCTTTGGCCACTCAGCAAAAATTGAGAGTGCTTGGTTGGGAAGTGTTGATGCATCCACCATATAGCCCTGACTTTGCGCCCTCAGATTTCCAATTGTTTCGGTCTCTTCAGAATTCTTTAGGTAGTGTAAGGTTAACATCAAGAGAGGACTGTCAAAACTACTTGTCGCAATTTTTCGACCAAAAATCCCAAAATTTCTACAGCAACGGGATCATGTCACTACCTACAATTAAACTTTTTAAAAAAATCGTCTTGAATTTGTATATAAAATACGAAGAAACTTTTTCCCCGACCTAATATTAGTATTCCCCGTTCAGTATTTTTTGCTGCCCATTTATTTATTGTCCGTTTTAATTCACATTCCCATCAAAGGACCTATTACTATTTACTTCACATAATGCTTACAAAATACCTGCGCTCGTTTTTTTATCGCCATCTCCGTCCACGGACGTATTTTAAGCACAGGCAAGTTCTTTTATAATGGCAGCGCATAGACATTTTTACCTCGCAAAGTTGAGACTGACGCTTGGTTAAAGAATCGACAAAATTGAACATCGTACCGTCATCAAGTGCCTCTATAAGAAAGTAATGTAATATAAATCCACATGAAGACACGATGAGTACATTAGGATTATCAGTCAAAAAGTGGGCAAAATTAAAACGTGGTCGAGAAAGTCCGTACACGACTTATGTTCTTTTAACATCAAGGACCAAAGAAAACGTTGACAAAATAGGCGATCAGAAAATACGCAGGTGGTTGAATACCGAGTACATCTGCTATAACACTCACCCTCTCCATGTGCGGCGTAGTGAAGTGCACGGCATCGAGCCACTCCTGCAGGTAGGTGAGAGCGGAACCGATTAAGCGTCTCGCGAGAGGCGCCTGTTCCGGGCCTGTAAGATGGCTTAGGACCGACCACATCGGGTACGCGGCCGCTTCCAGTTCGCAGGAAAACGCCGCGTAGTAAGATGAGGGCTCGAACTCTATGTGCCCGCCCACTTCTCGTACGTTCACGTTCATGCCTGACAAAGACAAACATTATACAAGTATTTAAAAAACAAAGAAATTGGTACACGGAGGTGGCTGCCTCGATTAACTAAAAAAAACAATAATAATAATAAAGCTATGGGTGTGGTGTCGGCCAGCTATAGAATGGCACCACCCCATATCTTCCCGTGGGTGTAGTAAAAGGCGCCTAAGGGATAACTAAGCGGTTAACACGAGCCATGAGGAACTATACCACCTTTATAAGAGTGGACTCCCCAACCCGCTTGGATAACGTGGCGTTTTAAGGCCATGCATCCCTCATGACTCATGTACAAGAAAATATGCACGAGGTAACATGAAACCGACAATATATTGTTTAATTCACTGAATTCTATTTTCTACATCTACGTATCTAAATCATCCTATACACGACACAATTTATTGGGACCGACAAGTTGGGTGGTTGGCTCCACCAACCAAAAAAAGCTAATAATATAATAACATTATAAAACCAATTCATAAATTTTGATTTTACAGATGTTACAGATGATTACATTTCCAAAAATATAATAATAGACAAAAACTCACCTTGCAACATAGACAAGAACTCGAACCACATGTCAACCAATGCGTCGTCTTTCAAAAACAATAACGCCACACTTTTATGGGACAATACATTATTAAAGTCCGATACCAAGGGCCAATAGCAATGCTCCTTCATGACTCTTCTCGTACAATCTATCACATAGTGAAAATTCTTTTCCGGGTCGTGTAAGGTATTTTGCACTAAAATTTTTCCCATCATGAGACGCAGTGATAACACCATGACGTGTAATAAGTGCAATTGTTGAACACATCGTAGTGCAAGTGCTTCGTTTGAGAATAGTTGTACGGACATGTGTACAACTCGGTTGGATAATGTGTCCGGGTCTGCGGAAGCTTCCAGAACTAGTGGTATGCGAGCGTAGTGCATCACAAATGTTCGTGTTAGGTGCTCCTGGAAAGAAATAGTTCATTCAGAAATAGTTTATAGTAATGTATCTCATAGAAGACTACCTTGAAATGTACTGCATTTCCCACTTTATCCTATTTCCCCAATGTACGTATGTGTTTCGGTAGTGAATGAGATATGCTCTGGCCCATTTTTATCACATACTAACCCTCTCTATTTTCCCAACTCATTCTCTGAATCCCTTTCTATATCTTCAAAGGTAGGCAGCTCATTCGAGGGTGTGCCCACGTTTGTCATTCTGGCATGTATCGCGGATGTTTACGGACGACAGTATCCACTTACCATCAGGTGGACTGTATGTAAAAAATATTGTGTGAAACGAGAGAGGGAAAGAGAGATCGGTATTAGTTTCTAGGTTTAGAGAAATCTTACAAATGCGATGTTAGAAAATGTTTCTATTTCAACAGAATTTTAATACAACGACTATTTTAAGTTGAAAATCTCAGCCAAAATTATTAAGTACGTATGCATTGAACCATAGCAAGAATTTAGTTATAATTGTAATTTATCATAACAAGTTAATTTTGCTTGAATCTCAAAAACGAAGCTGCACTGTTTGGGCTGCATATAAACGCAAGCAAAACTTGCGAACACACGATAACCAACTCAAGTACTGAACATAGGGCTCGGTGAGAATAATATTTAAGAGGTGGAGAATTTTCAATATCTGCGGTCTGTTAATGCGCAAAATAAAGTCGGCGAGGAAGTGAGGGCGCGAAAGAATAAGAAAAATTGCGCTTTACAAAACTATAATTCGTCCAGTTGTAACTTATGTCTGCGAAACCTGGTGCCTGACATCTGCGGAGGAGCAGAAGCTGGCTGTTTTCGAGAGAAAAATGCTGCGTAACATATTTGGTCCTGTGAGAGAGGAAAATAGAACTTATCGCGCATGAATGAATCACGAAATCGATACACTGATTCATAATAAGGAAACACTAATGAAGTCCTGCAATTCACAAGGGTCTGAGATGAGCTGGAGATATAGAGCGTAAGTTGCAGAGCGTCAAAAATCATGACAGGCTGGCTGGATCTCGCAACAAAAGAGGCCACGAGGCAGACCACGAAATAGATGGATCGAGTGTGCAGAGGAGGATCTGAGGAGTATGAGGCGAATAACATCGTGATAGAGAGAGGCCAGAGATAGAAACAAATGGAGAAGGATTGTGGACGAGGCGCTACAACCCACAACGGGTTGTAGCAGTGATGAAAGTAAAGTAAGAGTTAATTTTGTCATTCTTTTAATTTCATTTTATCAGTCAATTGACATGCGACCTTTGGCGGGAACTAGAGAAGTGAAGTGTTTGTGTGATCGTGTATTGTACGTTTTGTGGTTTAATAGTTATTAAACTTTAAAGCGTTTTTGTGAGTAATGTTTGTGATAATCAAATACAAGCATAGGACTGCGTTATTCGTGTGCTTCAAAGGAGTCCTCTTCTGTCCTCAGTAAACCTACTATCACTTTACTGAGCGTCTGCTGATTTCGACCCGTCGAAGTCAGCAGTCGCTGGTCCTTGTCATGACTTACTTTGAAATTGTTTATTACAAAGAAACACTTTATATTGACAGAATGTGCTAATTGCACCATTGCCATATATGAAAGGGAAGAAAAACAATCAATTTCCTCATAAGTAGTGTGAGATTTTTCTAAAATTTTACCTTATACTCCTGATCGGGCAGCATGTTGAGTAGAAAACAGACAATATTTTGAGGGAATTCGTATTTGAAAGTCCAGAATATGAACTCGTCCAGTAACGTGTTGTGTTGTAATTTCGGCGCAAGCGCGGGCAGGTGCCTATATCTGTAAATAAATCCATTATTAACATATTAGTAATATTTTGATATATTCGGATAATTTCGGTACTTTTAAGGGGGAGCATGCTGCGATAATTTATTGTAAAATTATTGGAATTCCTTTTACTTCATTATGAAATCTTCTGTTACTAACTTCATGTTGCTCATAATTAAATTGCTTTTGATATAAGAACACTACATTTATTGCCACTTAATCATTGCTATTTATTGGCAAAATATGCCACTATTATCCCAATGTTTGTACGCCATTTGGCATAAGATAAAGAACTGACTGCATGCTTGCTTATATCATCGTTGTAACTATGTTTACAAATAAATACACCTAAGTCTATGGTCCGGTTATTATAGGAAGAGCTCTGACAGCTGGCATAAATCTTAACATAAATCTTTAACCTGTAGTATAAATCATTTTACAACTCGATACTCGTTTAAGATTTTTTTTTTTCCTTTTATTGTTTTGTTATGACCTTGACTTACAAGTATTTACATAAAATGAATTAAATACAAGAACTGTCAGCGCTCTTCCTATGATAACCGGACCATGACACATTAATATATTTGTAAGCGCCGATAACATTGGTGGTTTTTAACTTGTAGGGTAGTGTCATTTTTAATTACCAACATTTCATATTGTACGATGTAACTACGCACAACCATACATAGCCGAGTCAGCGATAACGCAGACATAAATTAGCCTGCAGCAACGATACCAATCAGTACGAAAAATAGCTCTACTCGCGTGTGCTCCCTGCGCCTTTAGGATAAATTAGTTTATAATTATGTAGTGCAATTAAATAGCTCCAACAGAGCTGCTTATTATTTGCTCTCGACAAGCAACTTCTACATCAACAACTAGCAACTTCTACATGGTCCTTCGAGCCGGATTTTTAAGTGAATCAATGTAATCACCATATGTTTCGCTGTCAAGCTTCTGCGACAGTAGGTGCACAAGAAGTGGATCCCAACTTCTTCACATTGTTTTTTTTATCGCTACGTCTTTGCATACCGGCCAGTCCAGCGATCGACCCCTGCCGTGGCCGGTTGTCGATTGTGAAGCTCACATTTTGATGGTCTCTTGGACCCTGGAATTAGCGCACGCTGTGCTTTCCCATATCGCGAATACATCTACTTTAAGCTGCATTGTACATCCAGAAGAAGCCGAGAAGCGCTACTAGGCCTGTAATAACACGTGGCGATAACGAGCTCACAAGGCGGTCGTGAGCTTAAAGCGTAGCTACTCTCTGGATATAAGGTCAGACTTTCTGTTTGATTATCTTTTATTTACATTTGAACTATGGATTTTCTCGTGGATTAGCGTAAGCCTATATTGCTTAGCTGTCGAGTTCACAATATTTATTTATTCATATAAACTATTGTAAAATTAAGACTAGTGCTATTAGAGGCTTATATGAATACCTATTACAGGTGTGCACAAGATTTATATCAAAGTAACATCGTCGCTTTGAAAAAGTTACTTTGGTCATAACACGTGTACTACTTCAGCACTTCAAGACACTTTTGCGGTAAGAGTGGCATACATATATGTGGAATACAACATTTCCTTTCCCTATTAAAATAATAAAAAATAACAATAAGAAAATATAAAAAAATTAATAATTAAGTGAGAAAGACTCACTCGTCAGGCGGTTCAGGTGCCGGGAAGGACTCAATGGCCTTCTCGTACATCTTGTAGGACTCGGCCATGAAGTAGCCATAATCTGTGTCCGGGAACGGAGGCTCGGTCAGGTTTCTGTACATCTGTTAAGGTGGGTGAGCACAAAACTGTTATTTAATTCTGCCACGTCATATGGAAATCTTCAAGTATATCATCTATAAAAATATACTTGAAGAAACCACGGGATTGATTGATCAAACCATTGGGATGTATGTAACGAGCGTACAGTCCATCTGATGGTAAGTGAATACTGTAGCCCATAGATATCGGCGATAAATGCCAACATTAGTACAAAATGACAAACGTTCGCACGCCTCCGGATGCGTTGCCTACCTTAGGTGATATAGGGTTGGGAAAATGGAGAGGGATAGGATGGGATGGAAATAGGCTCTGGCATATCGCACTCACTACCGAAACATACATAAAATACTAAACGAGCAGCAAATCATGATCAACAAAGCAAACTGTTTTATAATTGAAGTAAATAATTTTAAATTACTAAGAATGTCATCATCTACTCGACAGAGTCTCGCTTCGCCGAAGTTCTATTTCATTACTGTCACCAGAGAACCTAAACCAAACCCACCTATAAATTTGCTGCCAGCGATTTGCTGCCCCATCCTGTATGTTTTGCTGTTCATTTAATAATCTCTCTTTTGGAAATAATGCCTATTTTTCGTGAAACTCACCTGCGGGTTGATGAGCGCTTTGGTCATAGCGGAGCGCATCAGGTCTCCCATATTATTAAACTCCATCAGCATTTGAACATACATTTCGCAATCCTGGACTGCTAGCCTGTATATCCCTGATGTCGTCATCGCGTCTTGGTTCGGTAGGATAATGTGACTGGAAGTTGAAGAGAAAAGATTTTAAACTAAATACATTTAGCAGAAACATGATTTAAAAGACTGTAAGATACTCGGAATGTTTTTAATCGACAAAAGTATCGACTAAAATAATTTATTTCATGTGGCAACACAGAATTCTTAAGAACGACTTTCTTACCCCCAACAAAATAGTAGTTGAATGGGGGGTAGAAAGCACTGTATAAAACGAAGATCATTAAAGCAATATTGGATAATTTTCTCTCCACTGTCCTTAGTTCTGTGTTAAAATAGTGGTTATAAATGTTCAGTATATCATTGTTACAAGTGACTTTCCAAATAGATCATATTTTAATTGGTGGCCGTGATGATCAGCTAGAGGGGTAGAAGAGGAGGTTGATCTGTACTGTGTGGTCCTTTTAAAATATTACATTTCGACAATGGAAACTCATTCGTGGTACATGTTTTGGATGTCAGTGTTAACCACAAGACCTGCGCATGCGCATCGATTGTTGAATTGCATAGTTCAAAGGCTGCGCATTTAAACGAATAACAAACAGTTTAAGCTGCGTATGCAGCAATGTACAAGGAATAAGTAACATAAGGAAGCTAATGCCTTCCTTATTCTTAGAGCTAATGCCTTAATGTCTTCTTAACAACTGTTTACGTTTTAGGTAAATACGATGACCGTTCTCAGCTTCTATGGCTACGTATCCGACAGTGCCGAGATATAAGAATGCTCTGCACTCTCTTCTCAATTCTATACGATCCAAGTTGTCCAGAGTATTTGAAATGTAAATTTCAGTTTCTGGGTGACACCTATGACCATCATCTTTGTTACGCTATCAACTCTTTACTCAGTCTCTTCTTGCTATACGGGGTTTGTGATTAAATCTTTCACTGCGCAGACTCTGGAACACGATGCCCACTGACATCCGGAGAATTCCAAACAAAATCTCTTTTAAAAAGATGCTTTTAAAAACATTATTACATCTCCATCTCTCATCGCTAGTGGTTCAGTCAGCTCCTTTTGCTGTATCTTTTCTTTCATTTTTATTATACTTTTGTGAGCAACATGTTTTTTTTAAATTGTTTCTCTTAATAAACTTATGTAGATATTTTATTTATACCTTGTATGTATTATATTTATTTTACCATATCATGTAAATTGTGTCTTTCATGCACCTCCTAACTGAACTTCCCTGATCAACCCAAAGGTTGGCTGGTAGAGAATTCCTTAAGGCATTAAGCTCGACTTTTGTATGATATTGAGCAATGAAGTGTATAAATAAATAATGTGACAGTTTTGTCGCTTTACCTATTTTCTCTAAAGTGTTGTAGCAGTCGCAGTATGAGACGAGGCATCATTGCTTCTGCTACACACATCAGCTCCGCTGGCGCCGTGCCTGGCCGAGGACATTTGTTGCCATGGTTACTGCAGAATCTGAAACAATTAAAGACATCTATTTGATATCTTATATGGAAAATAATGGAATAAATAAGCGACAGAAACGGATATTTATGAGAACATTTCTCATGGTTATGTTTCATTTATGAGTTTGAGAGCTTCTCGGACGACATATTCATATAACTTGACTTATTTTTGGAAAAGCATCACTTTCCAAAGGGCAATCAGTAAATCTGGAGGAGGTCGGTAAAACAATTCACAAGTAAAGATTAACTAGTCCTTATAATATCCACTACTGGATAAAGGCCTCCTCGTGCACATTGTTTTGTGCATGAAGGATCTATGGCATTTGTGTGTTTCAAGGCCATAGATTATGTAGCCTTGAAACGCCACGCTGGCCAAGCCGATTGGCAAATTCATTTTATTGGAGGTGGTGGTGTAGTTCCTCAGAGTTTATGGTAGCCGCTTTATTATAACCCTTAGTCGCCTTTTACGAGACCCACGGGACGAGATGGTGTGGTGTTTTTCTAAAGCCGGCAGACACTACACGGTAAAAGTAAGAGTAAAAGGGCAAACGGTTTAACAGAACGAAATGATAACCAATTTGGGTCTATCCTTGTCAGATAGCCACTCCACTCAGCATATCGCTCAATAGCAAAAGGTAATAAAGAACAGTCAGTTATTGGATACATTTTATGAAATTGTACAGTTTTGTTTAGGCATTTTTTTCCTTAGCAGACGAAGAATAGCAAGATATCGGGCTGGCACGTGTCATTTTATGTTATTATTGTTATTTTATATTGTGTTAGACTGACATTCAGCGGTCGCTTCGCCCGCTTGGGAGCCGATTTCCAAAATAGTTTGTCGGTGTAGATAGGTTGATATTGATGACATCATTATACGTTCCTATGATATACCATGATTTAGATAGATAACGGGGATCCTTATCGTTATTATCAAAGCTACTGGATTGATTTCCATTAAAAAAATGTATCCTGTAATATTGGGGGATAATACGCTACACAGCAATCAAATCACTGCAATCACTGCATCAAAATCAGCCCAGCAGATTGCGGATAGCGTAAACAAACAAATAGACTGACCGATGTTGACTTTAATATCTATATGTATGTAGATTCATTTCCTTCTCATCACAAATTACAGACAGCGTAAATAGTTATCGATGGCTTATCTGTAAATAATTTTAACCTCTTTGGTGAGGGCATTGCCACCAGGAAAAATCAAATATAATAGATTGTACGATTCAGTATTTGTAATAAGCGCGAAGTTTGAAGAATTTTACAAATACAAAAACTGCTAAAAGTAAATTCCGGGAAAGAAACACACGTTAAGGAAACGGCAAATTCGTTCATAGTTCAAATTCAAATTCTTTTATTTGTAGAATAATAATTGGTAAATTGAAATAAAGATGTCGGATGTCGGATTTCATACAAATAATAATAATAGGCATACAAATAATAGTATAATATTTATAAAAATCATTTTACAGAATACCTAACAAAATCGTTAGATAAATTATTCGAAACTCAATTACAATTTACACTTTTAATTTATATTTTCAATTCAATTGTTTACATTTGCATACCCTAGATTACAGATGAAATATGGCGCGGCCTATTGTATTGACTATTTCTATACCCATATTCGGCAAAAAAATTATTCGATTTAAAATGATTTATTTATTTGCAATGTTCGTTACAAAATGGTAACCAAAAACATTGTACTCGTACCTATACTATAGATACACTAAATCAGAATTAGAAGAAGCTCTAAGATGAGGCTTCACTACACCACGTGAGTAAATATCCGTGCAGAGCAACAGCTCTTTTGAGGCGTCGAACATTTATACTTACCTACTTAGGTAGGGGCTTACACGCAGATAAAAATATATTTTATGAATTCTGTTTTATTAATCAATCCAATAAACATTTACAATTAAATTACAAAATACTCTAAAAAAATTTTCAAATTTTTGTTTTTCAAATGTTTATTATTCTTTTTAATGATGTGATAAATTCTGTCTAGTTACTTTAAATATTTTGTCGAGAAACACACTCGTGGCATCTCAAAAGTACAATACAGAATCTCTTTTAAAAATCATTACCGATATCAACAATTTGCGTATTGAGATCAAAATATTAACGAACTTTTGCTAGAAGTTACAAAATTTACAAGGAATTATAAGTATAAACCGTGTTAAAATCCATGGCTTTCATTATAAGATTAAATAAATATTTTTTACTCATATTTATTGCTCGTTCAGATCTATTCAAGTGTAACTCAATTTTTCAACATTTGTGTTGTTCGATACATTTTTTAATATTATAAAATAATTCAACATAAACCAAATAAAAGAACGCTTAGCGCGTGCGACACACTTGATGTTTGTCCTCTCATGGCGTCATGGCGTGTACGTGAACCTGTCGGTGTGCGGTTACGGACACATAGCTGCGTTATGTAGTAGTGTACCAATCGCGCCGGGATTGTATGGATTGTATAGTTCGGAAACCCGTGTGCACTAAAACTAAAAAATATAGTACGGAAACCCGTGTGCTCGATAACTAAAAAATATAGTACTGAAACCCGTGTGCACGAAAACTAAAAAATATAGTTCAGAAATCCGTGTACACGAAAACTAAAAAAATATAGTATGGAAACCCGTGTGCACGAAAACTGAAAAATATAGTACGGAAACCCGTGTGCACGAAAACTAAAACATATAGTACGGAAGTCCGTGTGCTCGAAAACTAAAAAATATAGTACGGAAGCCCGTGTGCTCGAAAACTAAAAAATATGGTACGGAAACCCGTGTGTACGAGAACTAAAAAATACAGTAGGGGGTCCATTGTGGGTAAAGCGAGTTTCTATAAAAATGGGACATGAAAAACTTTTTTTTAATAGAACTACATTTTAATAACTGTTAACTCCTGTAGGTCTATGGAATCCTACGATATGCGTGCCCGACACGCTCTTTGCCGATTTTATTGCTAAAAAATACTAAACCTGCTTTAGCTTTGGGTCCAGTTTGCAGCGCGTTTACAAAGAAATTATTACTAGTTAGAAAGAGATAGCCTTATCGACCTTCTAGTGTCCCTAACTAGCTGAACTTGGCATTAGACCTTCACCTTGATCGGCTCAGTGTGGTGACGTCACCGAATTACGTCATCATAACAAATGTATTACGACTAAATTGTATGAAAGTGGGTGTATTGTTGCGAGATTTTATGCAGAGTTGTACGTAGATGTTATACGATAAATGTGACAGTATATTAGAGAATGGACCTTATTGTCGTGTTCTAGTGTTCCAAATATTGTCTCTAGTGAAATCTTTCAAAAATAACTTATTTATATTACTTTATCATAAAAATCAGATATTGGAGCATGATTCTATTTAAACAGAATCTTAAACAACGATATTCTAAGTTAGAAAATCTTAACCAAAATCAATAAGGTTACATTTTAAGAAAAAAGGCGGCAAACGAGCTTACAGTCCACCTGATTGTATGTGGATACTGTCGAATATAGACATCCGCGACACATGCCAACATCAGTCCAGAATGACAAACGTTGGGCACACCCCCGGATGCACTGCCTACATTTGCAGATTAAGGAATGGATTGGGAGAAAGGGTTGGTAAAATGGGGAGGGATAGGATGGGATGGGAATGGGCTCTGACACATCTCACTCACTACTGAAACACGTACGTACATTGGGGAAACACGATAAAGTAGGAAATGCAGTACATCTCAACCTTGAAATGTAATGAAATGTAAGAAGACTATCTAATCTTCTGTGAGAGAGGGGTAACGTGGCCAGTCGAGTGCGCCCTCGGCGGCTGTGGGAATGCAGCGTGCACTCTCCCCGAAACTAAAAACGATGGTGGACAAGCTCGCTATCAAACAACCGTGTCTGGTGAATCGCTCTAGTGGGCCCTGCTTCTCCATGATATCGCTCGCCCAGACACTGCACGACATACAGTCTCAAAGTTACAGGAGCTTTGTGTGGAAGCTTTCCGTCACCCACAGTACTCGCCCGACCTTGTCCCTAGAGAGCTTCATTTTTTTCCGGAACTTGGATAACTTTTTACAGGGACATAATTCAACTGCGATGAGGCAGTGCAAAACGCCTTCAGAAAATTCATCGATTACCGTCCCCAAGAGTTCTATAGCAGAGGCATCAATCAAATACCATTAAAATGGCGAAAGTGCTTTGATAATAACGGACAACACTTCAATTGATGAAATACACAATTTTCATATAAAAAAAAATATTTGATTTCTTCCAAAACGGCAATTTCATAGGCAAGGACCTAATAATTTAGTACTGTCTATTGATCCCACGACTTAGTAAATATGCATTTCTAAGTACGTCACCTATTTAGGTCCCAACCTGGTTGTTATGCATTACGAATGCATCGAAGCTATTGTCCCGTACGCAGAAACAAAACAATGAAATGACTCATCCAGCATTGAACTTCACCTAGAAATTGACCTTCATTTTGTCCTAGACCTTGATAGCGACAATGTCGTATTGAAAGATTCTTATCTATAAAAAAAATATTTATTTGTTCCTCCTATGTATCATAAATGTATAAACCTGCCACTACAAAGCGGCAGGTTTTGAACTACTTTTTTACAAATAATATTAATTGAATAATTTATGCAGCATTTATAACCCCCTCTGATCATATTTATTTATGGGTAGACTAATACATATTTATGGATATGCGTAGGCAGGCGTATTGCTCGCCTTTGGACGCAACTTAGCATTCGAGGACGTAAACTTAGCAATGACGTCACGGATACCGCCCCCGCTTAGAATGCGGACATAGTGCGCTCGGGACGGGTAGTTTCCTACGCAAAATCTATGAAAATGACGAAAAGTTAGCAGAAGAGTTTACGCTACATCGAACACATTTAATTTAGCCAATTTACTCTGAACCGATTGGACCGATTTTCATGCGGTTTTTGCAAACGTTTAAACGTATTTTGAGCTGTTTCTGGATAGGGGTTGTGGTTCTAACTCACCAGGGTGCGCTGCTGTACCAACTTGAATGTAATGAACGATCATGAGTAAAAAATGATCATGCATTACCATTACGCTTGATGATGGTGGCAGGTTGCAAGATTTTCATTTACAATTTTTTAAGGATTTTTCGTAATTGGAGAATTTTAATCGTCGTCGTCGGGTGTTTTTAATTTTACGAAAAAGAATCAGTCAAGCTGACAAACTACCCGGTGGTAAATGTATACTATCGCGCATGAATTTCTTGGATAGATATCAAAGGGCGGGCAGTCAAATATGACGAATGCGGATATTTTGTAATCAGAATTGCAAAAAGGATTGGGAAGGATGGGTAGTAATGAGTACGAGTGTAACGGGATCAGAATTTTCTTCATGTCATTACATTCCTTTGACAGTAGGATATAATTCTGCTATAGTCATTGTGAATTTGGATTTGTGTTACCTACAGTTTATATTTAAGTATGCTATGTTGATATTATGTAAAATTGCACCATGTACCTTTATTTGATATTATTATATGTTTACTCGTTACCACCCAAAGGTTGCTTGAAGAAATCGCTTTGGCGATAAGGCCGCCTGTTATACTTTTCCTGTTAATTATTTAAATTGTCTTTTTGCAACATGCGGTGTACAATAAAGTTTTTCCATCTATCTATCTTTATGTGTGTAGTTCGTGCAACTGTGTCGACATTTGTTCATGTCTTGTTTCCAGTCAGTATAATCAAACGCCTTTAGATTCACTCTTGTGGTGACAGGGCGCTTAGAAATGAACATTTTGTAAAGGTATATATCATTGTAAACATCCGCGTTTTGTACACATTTTATATTGTAATAAAAGGTAAAAAAAATCTTTAATTTTACGAGTTCAGACCCGATTTACAATATGAAATTTTGGTATGGTAGCCTCAAGCAAACGTCTTGAAAATGTACAATTTATCGACTGATAGAATCAATTCCCGCGACGTGTTTTTTTGCCGCTGCACACCCACTGTGCTCATGGCCTTAATTTGAGCAGAACCGTGACTAAAACCCCGCTAAGACGAGTTCAGTACTCATCGACTCATACATTAGCATAGTCGTGATTCGTGTATGCGGCGACCTAGTTATATCTAAATATAGACAAGCTACCTTGACTCACTACAAACCTCTGGAACTAGCAAAGTGGTCAAAGCAAAGTTCTAAATTAGGCTTTGTCTAAGAGAGATCAGATGGAGAAGGTGGATATGTGACTACTTCGTAGGCTTGAATCCGTTTCCAGTTTATACTGAAACGGAGCATAATTTTAATTAGCCAGGATATTTGTTATATTCTGTTTTATAGTCTGATTTTGGTTGTGTGGTGTGGGCCGGCTTCAATATAGTACTATCCCATTTTTTCCCTTGGGAATCGTAGTGGCCACTAAGGAATAACAAAGTTGCTACCACAAGCCCTGAGGAACAACTCTAAGAGTGGACTCGCAAACCCGCTTACCCAGCGTGCCGTTTTAAGGCCGTACATCCCCCGCGCACAAGGCAATGTTCATGAAGAAGCCCGTGTCCAACAGTGGACGATAAAAGGGCTGGTTACAGTTATATTCTGTATTGGTACGACATGACAGTCGTAGAGCTAATAACTAATGTAGTAAATCTTAATAGGAGACTATATACTGGTAAGCGTAGTGTGGGGCAATCTGATTGAAACTTTAAACTTTGGAATTGTGTTTTTTTTTTATTCAGCTGGTTAACGCTTAATCGAGATGCAATTGATATTTTTCGAAATTAGAATGCCGTGATTTCCGCAATAGGCAGATTCCTTTAAAAATATCAAGAATTGCAAAAATTGGCACGAGCGATGATCAATATGTAGTTCTCCGGCAAAGACTAAGAACTTCCCCGACAAAGCTCAAAGAATCAACAAGCTGAAGTGGCCGTTGCCGATAAGCGACGTGGAAAAACGAGCCTTCAAATGGAGACCACGCACCGAGAAACGTGGAAAGGTGGACTGACGACTTGAAAAAGTCGTCAGTGGTGGGTGGACGAGGACAGCAGAAGACCGTGTGTGGTGGCGAGCCTTGAGAGAGGCCTATATCCAGCAGTGGAGAGACACAGACTGACGGTATGTTAATATGTGACATGTCCACTCTACTTATCTGTCATCAACGGGATAAAGAATGACGCGAGACGCGACGTCATCTATAGTGACATCAAAATCAGCTTTAATTTGTTTAAGTCACGTTTGTCGAGTCGCAAGTCGCAATCCAATTTCTAAAAGCCTTTTTTTACACGTACGTATGTTTATTCTAAAAAAAAACACGGGTTTACAAAATATCTTACAAGCCGGATGGGATAGTTCGCAACGTTTTAATATTTGTGCTCAATGTTGTCCTGTCGCCCAAAAATGTATTGAACTCAAACCGAACCGGTTTATAGCAGTTGTAGTGAACTTGGAGAAGTTATCGTCTACACATTTTTAATGTATCTTTATCGAGGTGTATAGATTAGAAAGAACCAGAGCGGTGATAACGTAGGCGTAACATATTTGTCTATGCAAATGGTAGTCCTGGAAGAGATCGCCTTAGTGATAAGGTCGCCTATTGTGTCGTGCCTTTTAATGGAAGTGCACATTTATATTCTCGACTCATATTCGTCAGGTTATGAGGCACCTTCTACTTAGTACATTTTTTTCAATTATTACTACCTCGGCAATCAAGGAAAATGTCGTGAGAAAAAGACGTGTGCGAAAATTAAAAAAACCTGTTCATGTAGATAAGAAGAGCGGAAGATCGTGGGTGGTGGTTGGTGTCTTGGGAAAGGCGTATGGGTATGGTAGTCTGTGTTATCAACATTTGGCAAATTAGCTGGCAATGCGCTCGCAGCGATATTAAATGAAGTCTCCGAAAAAAATCTTTCCGTAAGAAAACCATCGAACTGAAGAATTAACGCAAAATACTCGATTTCATGTCGATTTGCGTCGAGACGTTGATAGCGAGCTTTTTATTGGAGCGTAACATGAAAAGAGTGTGACGGCTTTTTTCAGATGAATCAAACCATGGATTTTTTGTTAACCGCCAAGACCAACAATGTGTGTGCAGTACCGTTCACCATAGCAGAACCAATCGCTTTAATATCGAGAGGTCTACATAGTATAACGACGAAGTAGCAGAACGTCCACTTCGCTAAATGTCCTGCGAACCAACGCTTTACCAAGGGGTGCATGATTTGTCGAAGAAGACAGAAGTCCCTCTTACAGAGTGGCTTATAAGTTTTAGATAGACGTTGTAATATGGGTTGTGGTCACAATAAATGTACATGGATTGAAAAATTTTGTCTCACAATTTTGAAATTTTATTTGTCATACTTCAATCCATTTTTTTGGTTTCGGGATATGTTCTTAATATAGTTTATTTCTTGTTACTTAATGTCTATGCGATTTTTATAACTTTATGTATATATTAATATTAATTGATATATATATGTCGAAATTTTCCTTTCATATAAAATTGCAATGTCCCAAGCGCAATTTCGTAGAAAGGAATAACTCTTTTTTTCTTAATCCTCAAATTTTTATTTAATTTTATCAACATTTTTTTACGTTCTTGTTACTGTATGTTATTGGTGCTCGCCAATTTATCTGATTGAGTATAATTAATAAGATACGAGGCACAGTAGAGAGATAAGTCGAGCGCTCATTTGACGCTATAAGTATTAGTGTGGCCTCGCGAGACACAGGTCAAAATATTTGAAGATGATTACCATCCTCACTAGTTGGAGAGGCACCACAAGAAGAAACTCTTGTGGTACCTGAAGAATCTCGCGCCATCTCTGCATAGTTCAAAGGTTGATTGGGAGATAATTCTTCAAAGAATAAGTCCGCCTTGTGTCACTTTGTGCAATAAATAAATAATTAAAATAAGAAGTGTTTGGAAATGACGAAAGACTACAAATACAGTGGCGCCAGGAGCTGTTAAACAAGGTGGAATGCGCTGATTAAAATATCCAACTACTAAACTTACCCATCCTCCTTCATAACAGAGTTGTCGCCACAGTCGCACGCGCCGCCCGCCTGCGACAGGAACATGTTGAAGTCGTGCGTGGAGTGGTCGCCGCGGTGGAAGCACTCGCGACATATCGACATGCACGGCGATATGCCGCACGTGCGACACCGGTACGCGACGACTCGCGGTATCCACACGAGGCCGCATTTGTCGTGCTTGTCATAGCTCCGCACTGGGGACAAGAAAGTTCAAGTGTTATTGCATATATTACATGTATCAACTATTTGGTAGGGGAGAGTGCATGCTGCATTCCCACAGTCTCTGGGCGGACTCGACTGGCTACGTTACCCCCTCACTCACAGAAGCCTACCTTGAAATGTATTGCATTTCCTAATTTATCGTATTTCCCCGTACGTGTTTCGGTAGTGAGTGAGATATGCCAGAGCCCATTCCCATCCTCTCCCTCCCCATTTTCCCATTCCATTCCTTAACCTGCAAAGGTAGGCAACGCATCCGGGGGCGTGCCAACGTTTGTCATTCTGGACTGATGTTGGCATGTATCGCGGATGTCTATGGATGACAGTATACACTGTATGCTCGACTGCCGAATTTTTTTCTACAAAAAAATAATAAAAATATATATATTATTAGCGCATTCTGTGCTAACCAATGCGCCTTGCAGTTTGTAGGAAAATTTTCATAAATACAAAAATAGTGGTCTATTTATGCAATAGATAGTTCTGAAAGGTCTCTTGTAGCTCTTGAAATCAACCTAATTTTTTTTATTGTTCTTCGGGTTTCCATTAAACTGCTTTTACCAGAGCCTTGCGAATCACATTTATTAAGGCATTCTATATCAACAATTAGTCATACAAGAAAAAATATTCGCAGAGAGAGGCCGATGACGCGAATGGTACACGATAGTGCATAGTCATTGCGTTTAATTATAATCAGTATCCCATTATAACCAAAGTCGAGCTGGTCTTAGGAGTAATTAAGATGTATGGTACATGCAATTATAAATGTCAATATAGATTGAAAGAGTTCCCTTTCATGTTGAAGACTTGCCAATTTTGTATTTATTATCGGATTATCCAAAGTATTTCAAGTTTAAAATGTATTATTAATTAATTACGTGATCCTTGAGAGACGATGGGAAGCGCAACACGAGGCGGCCTCCGGCCAGATGGACCGACGACTTGAAGAAGTTTGTCGGTGGTGGCTGGAAGTGGCCTATATCCAGCAGTGGAGACACAATAGGCCGATGATATAGTATTATAATTAGAGGTATCTATTATTATTTAGCAATTAGCAACTCTAATATATCGACTGTGGTCTTTAGCGTGGGGCACCCTCCGCGTTGAATGGACTGGATGAGAGGAGTAGAAGACTGCGTGCGGTGGCAGGTCTTAGGGGGGAAGTTTATACCTAGTCTAGCCATAAATATTGTTACAAATAAGATCAACTTTTTGTTAGAAGAATTTTTATTATTTTAGAAATAAATAGGTAAGCATTTAAAAATTATGTTTATTCGAAATGATCACCATTTGTTTTTATCGTGGCGTTTAGAGCATGCCATGCTCTCTAAAACATACCATAGATAATGCTAGAGCGGATTAAGATCGGGACTAGATGACTGCCAGTCTTTAGGTTGAAGTCGGGAATATTCCTTTCTAGAGACGTCTGTGTTGAGCGAGCCCTATGACTTGGTGCTGAGTCTTGCTGAAAGGAACATTCCTGGTTATGGAACGGTGTTGTTAAGAGGCTTTACGACCTTCTTAAGACCCGTATCTTTATACACTTGATCCGATGTTTTAATACCTTTTTTTACAAAAATATGGTTCAGTCACGCCTTGATAGCTAACACCCCATCAAACCATCACTGAAGCCGTATAATTGCCACGTTGCACTTTATTGACCAATTGAGCCGCATCTCTAGAATTGAGCATAAACTCGATCATTCTGCTTATTAAAATGTTCCTCATTGGTGAAGATTTCTCGTCCGTAAATAAGATTGGTATGTGAGCTGCCTTTGCGTACCGCTGAAGATTTTGTAGTTTTGATTTTTCAATCCTATTTTTCTTTAAATTATCAATGACCAGTACTTCTTTTGTAAGCAGCAAGTCCCAAATCATCTTTTAAAGTACGCGACATGGTTCTGGGTGCTATATTCGTATCTCTGGATAAAATATTTTGCTTCCGGACTGGATTTCTTCGGATTTTCTCCTTCACAGCTTTAATCGACTGTTTAGTACCAATAGTGCGTGGACGGCCAGACCTTTTTCTGTCACAAACAAAGGACGTTTCAGTGTAGTTATGTTATTTTCACGTAAATATGACACGATTCCAAATTCAAATGTATTTTTTTTCTTTATTGTAACGGCATTTACAGCCAGACTAAGTTAAGCAGTGGAGAGACACATGCTGATGGTGAAGTATGATGATATGGTATGATATGAAAACTATTCTCGACTCACTTTCGTGAGTTTATTTATGGGTTTGAAACTTAATATTTAAACAACTGAGTATCTACTCAAGTAGACATTACACATTGTGAGGTACCTGCAGCTTGGCCCAACAAGACCATTAATGCAAAAGAAAACAATTAAAAGTTGAAGGTCATATAGATTGATAGGTTAAAGAGAAAAGTCGGCTGCGCCGCGTGGGTCGGAAACTACAATTGAATGCAATAGGAGGCTTATGTCATACAGTGGAATGTGACATCCTGATATCGACTATGAAATGAACGAATAGCAAAGTGACTAACCCAATGTTAGGGTCATCTCATCGATTTGATTCTCATATCGATAAGATTCATTATATACCCTATTCATTCACTATACATATATAGAACAAAGTATGTTTGTGTATTCATACTGTTCAGATATTCTGGAAGATTTTAATGTAGTTTTTTGTATCTAAATATGTCATGATATCTATACATATAATAAAATTGTAACAGGCCGATGTCTGTACATTATAGATATTGAAAAAAAAACTAACATGGGGGGGTCTTTATTAGAGCAACAGAAACCAAAACAGTTTTTAGAATTTTTGTCTGTCTGTCTGTCTGTATGTTTGTACACGCATCACGCAAAAACTACTGCATGGAATTGAATGTAGTTTTCACCGATGTATTGCTAGAGGTCTAACTTAAAATATAGGCTCCATTTTTACCGCAGGAAAATATCTTATTCCGATTGTTTTAAAATTAATAAACCGAAGCGAAGTGAGGGCGGGTCGCTAAGTTTTTTAATAAATATTAAAATATTATAAGTTCTGTGACAATAATGATTTTCGCATAAAAAGCGAAAACTTGCATGCAAGTAAATGCACATTTCGATGATACCTACAGCGGCGAAGATGCGTTGGTAGTGTATCAGACTTTAAAGGCTCGTAAATTAAAAACGAATCGCAAAAACTTTGATAATAAAGTCTAGATTAATAAAATAAATACAACTGTGCAGATCAATACGGCTGTCACATTTATAACACCCTACGCACTTGGCTTGCGATCAAAAATATTAACTTTCTTTTATGTCTAAGTGGATGAAATAGGATACATTATTACACAAGCAAATAATATCAGCCTAATAATATCACATCGTCACGCTATATTTTACCCATCCTTGCCATTACTTTTCTAAATCCACTACAAACTGCCTAAAAGTAGGCGACATATCTAAAAGGACTTGTGTTATGTATGTCATGTCATATGTCTATAGGCGACATATATTTGTAAAGAAAATCTATTTCTTCGATTTTAATTTGCCGCTCATTCCGGGCGCCATCGATATATAAGGTTGTCGATCTTGTATATCGATATAGGGTAATCTGATTTATAATCTATGATGGTCTGTAATGTGTGGGTAGATGACGATGGCGTTGTTGATGTGGATAGTTTAATATTGTGAATTTGTCTGTTGTCTGAAACGAAAGGGATTGACATTTGAAGAATAGACTTTAATGACGTTTTATAATAGTGTTTCAGGGAATTGACAGCATAAAATAAACAATATTGAGTTTCTCTGTAACAAAAGAACCGTTTATTGTTTTTTTCACATATAATTATTTACCATAATGGTGGGTTTAGCACAGTATTCTATAGTAAAAATGTAACAATGTAACTACCTGTAACAAAAGAAACGACATTAAAATCTATTCTTCAAATGTCAATCCCTTTCGTTTCAGACAACAGACAAATTCACAATATTAAACTATCCAAATCAACAACGCTATCATCATCTACCTATACATTACAGACCATCATAGACCAACCATGGTCACGAGCTGACTTAAGAGGCGGGGCAGTCCACGTTGACAGTTGCGAGCAGTTTCATCAACTACCCGCATTTGGTCTTCATAGTCCGGAAAGTTGCGACACACAACACTCACAATATCAGAAGTAGCGTCAGAGGTTAAATTTTATTAAATTTATTAATCACTGGATTCCACGTCGAGGACAATTTGTGCCTATCTTCTCGATTGAAATTTCTATGTTTTCTATTTCAATTGCTTCACGCACAATCCTGAAGAAATAGTGGCAATTTTTGGACTATGGAGTTTGTTCTATCCAGTGATTGATCCCAGCGTTGATTTATTCGTCTGGCGATTTATCATAAAAATAGTTTGGGTCTATATCTCTGTTAAGCTCGTAAATGGGCCAAATCGGTTCAGTAGTTCCAACAGTACCAAAAAAACAGTTATATATTGCTCTAACATGACACGATACTTCTAAACCGAGATAAGGCAAATGAACAGACAAAATTTCTGTTGACAAAACAACAGATAAGAATTACATGCAACACCTTGTTACAATAATATTCGTGCTTCTAAAGCTGTCACATTTGTATGTTACGTAAGTATTGACGAGTTATACGTAATCGTGCACTGTTTATATTGCATTAGTTTTCTTTATTCTCCTTGTATTTAGTTAGGCGACATGGTAATGCATCAGTACGGTATTTGCTAAAATCAATCTTATGCTTGTAGCTACAAAAGCATTCGATCGAATGCTACCAACTGCGAAAGCATTTGATCGTATATTCTACAGCTGGAAAAGACTTCTATAGTAAGTTGCGAAAGCATTCGATCGTATTCTGTTAGCTGCAAAGACATTCGATCGTATTTCGTCAGCTGCGAAAGCATTGATTGTATTCTGTCAGCTGCGAAAATATGAGATCGTATGCATTTACTTACACTGCTAAAGAGGTTACGACTGTTAAGAGTCAATTGAGTATTCTGTAGCTGTTGTTGTTGGGATCAACTGCGTACACCATACTTTGGAATGCTGAAGTACGCTTCCCTGTGCTAAAAAAGCAAGCGAAAGTACGCTTTGGTATACGTCAGTATGCGTAACTTGCATTAGGGTGTCGTTGAAGTGATAGCTACAATGATACGCACTTTCAACTCTATTACGTAAGAAATCTGAACTAATGTGAGCGCTGAGCGCTCAACGCTAGTGAGCGTTATAATTCAAAATTTTAACGTTGTCTAAAACAGTTAAGGCTCATTACGAGAAGACGTGACTTGGCGCTCATTTTTACACTAATCTAAACCGATGTGAAAATGTGAATGCATGTTGACGGTTCTCTATACAAAGTGGCCAGTTATAAATGGGCTGAATGCGAATTAATGCTGATAACTGCATTTAGGCCCTTAGGGGCTGTTTCTGATTGTATAACCCCATAAATATTATGAACCATGGAAGCTATTATAACTAACGCACTCATAATGCGCCTTATTGCTAACATAATAGAGTCATTAATCCCCTTATTAGAAGTATGAATGTTAAGTTCGACGTATAATTTATTTACATCAATAAGGGGCTAATCGCATCGCTTGTAAACATATTACGCAACGTCAGCTAGTCCGGCAAACGCATATGCTTGGTACATATACGCATTAGATTGATTTGTCGAAGCGATCGTTTCCTGATTAACTCCCTGACCGACACAGTGGGACAACTGTTATGTAGTAATTGCGGCTAAATAAACCTTTTTTCTTTCTAACGAGTTGCATAATACCATTAGCCGAACGCCGCACAGTGGTAAATGCCGTGTCAAGCATAATATGTAATGTAACTAATATAATAAAGAGGTAAAATTGTGGGTTTGTAGGTATGTTGGGGGTAATCTCTGGAACTACTAGACGGAATTCAAACTTTTTGAAACCCTATAATATCATATGCTTGATATTGCCACGGTTTTTTATCAAAAAATCTATAAGTAACTAGTTAGAAACTTAGAACAAATCAATAAACCATTATCTCGTATAAGTCCGACAATCTGCTGATGAGACATTCTGCGAATGGGCTTTTCTGCATTTTGCGTTTGCGGGATGTTTTGAATGGGATTTTTGCGATGAATCCGATATTTGAACATTATAGTAATTTTTAAATAAAAAGTATGACTGATAATAAAACAACTAATTGACACAATTCATTGAATAAATTCATACATTCGTAAAATACATACATATGCCGACAAAAACCGAACTGCAGTCACATGTGAATCAGCCTTTACCGCGCGTGCGCCGAAGCGGTCGTTTGTATCAACGTTCATTGTACACGTATCGGTGGTTAATGCCCTGACCGTCATGGCGGGGTGGTATTCCGTTGACATTTCATACTCTAATCACCACTTATCCACTTATAGACGTTAGCGTGCATGGTGACTCGGTGAGTGATGCTGATGAGGAAATATTAAATTACATTATGCGTTATTTTTACAAGTGTACGATATAGATTTTAGCTAACCAGCAAATAAAGAATGCCCACTTTTGGCCTGTTTATGAAGTAACATGACGAACCAAAATAATTTTAACGTGACTAAATTTTCAGAAGATTTTGCAATTTATGTCGAAAATTAAATAGGTATGTTTAAATTTAGTTATATATGTTTTGTTTATATAGGTATGTCATTCTCTGATGGTTTCAACACATAAGATTCATCATGAGACTAGTCAAACGTTATATAAGATTTTAAACTTTTGTTTTCATGGTTAAACATAATAATTGTTATGTACATGGGTTATTTATTATTTATTTATTTATAAATGGTGAGTTAACCTGTTTACATAACAATTCTTAGTCAAACGTTAACTTAAATACTTGATTGTATACGAAAATATAATAAATAATTCGTTTGGTGTATTTTTTATTAAAATCGGTCGAGTATTTTGGAAAATATAGCCACTTTTTTTTAAGGTGATCATTTTAAACAATTTTCTGGGTAAATTTAAATTCTAAACAAACATGATATACCTATATGAATATTAAGTAATACATACTACGAAAGATTTATATACAATAGTTATATCCGTAGCAGTACGTGTCATAACTTAAAAACAAAGATGATTGTGGCAATACAAACGCCATAACGTTCAGCTTATCTGAAGTTTATATATGGAGGCTACTATACTTCACCAAACTCATTGAAGCACAAGACTAAAACCTCATAATCATTACGACATGTTCAATGAGAACAGGCGAATTTGGAAAATGAGACGAGATTTCGTTGTGTTTTGAGACTTTTTTCGTACATGTCAATAGTGCAATCAGCGCATTGTGCCAGTGTTAAGTTTTCTTCGTAATGTTATAACTCTTCCAGTTCAATCGAAGTAAGTTAGAAGTCGCCTAGGTATGTTTACTGAGGACTGTTCTCAGTTGATCGCGCCCTATAAGATTTTTTTTATTAAAGATTTTATTTTTATTTCTAGCATATTTCCTTGTTGTGTACGTACTACACAATTATGACATTTGTTCATAACAGCTTAAGAATAATAGTTTCATGGTAATTTTAAATAAATATTATATGGCACGTTTTTCCTTGACTTTTCCCGTTTTAATTGAACTTTATTTACAAGAAAAATGGGGTTAGCTACTATCCGCGGAAGACGGCGGAACCAAACCCCCTACTGTATACCCATAAAAGCCTAAAAACCGGGAGTCCCGGAACTTTTGACAGGGACAATAGCAACTGGACTAATCGGTCATCACGAAATTCAGAACCGTCCGTGTTCTGAATTTCGTGCGAAATAATTACTTCGTTAGGCCATTGTCCGAGTCAAACTTGCATCACAATAGGATCCACGACCTATACGAAACAAAAGCAACGAAACGTTGAGCTACGCTAAACTATTCCATCCTAGGACGTTTCTGCAGCACTGTATAAATCTGTGACTTGAATTACTTGAATATAGATACTAATAGAAGAAATTGGATGAAGAACTATAGTTGCCGATATAGCTCAAAGAATCGGCAAGCTGAAGTGACAATGGGCAGGCCATATATGCCGCAGAACCGATGACAGAGTCCTTGAATGGAGACCACATGACAGCAGTGAAGAGACGCAGGCTGATGGTATGGTAGATACTAATAAATAAATAGATACCATCTATCTCAATTCGTCCACAGACTTCTCCATACCACCACCACGAGGTTGCTTGGAAGAAATAGCTTTAGCAATAAGACCGCCGATTGTACTCCTCTGTATGTTTTAGTGTACAATAAAGTATAACTATCTATAACTCTACGTATCTATCATTAGAAAACTAATATTTCTTTTAAAAATAAAACAGTTCCCAGCCCAAATTGTCCACTGCTGGACATGGGCATCCTCAGGTACATTGTCTTGTGCATGTACGTAAAATGGACGGGACGCTAGTCAAGCGGATTGTCGAGTCCACTCTTTTAGAAGTGCCGTAGTTCGTCAGGGTTTGTGGTGACCGCTGGTTATCCCTTAGTCGAATTTTGTGATACCCACGGGAAGACCGTTGGTGGTGCTATTCTAAGGCTGGTCGACACCACGCGGCAAACTATTAACTTATGATAGTTTTCTATTAATAAAGAAAAAAATTCATTGCATGTCTCGTTGTCTGAGAAAAGGGACAATTACTTGTGCGATGACGTTCAAGTAAATAAACAAAAACACAACGAAACATCAATATCTGGAACAGTTAATTACCGTATACTAGGTATCAGGGGTTGAAACTAGGGGATGGTGGGGAGGCGCACGTGACAGTGCGATCAGCTGTTAGCGGAAGGTCAACGCCCGCCGCGGTCGGTGAGTAACACCATTTGCTGCAGAACCGAGAAAGTCAATAACACTTAGCACCAAAACGGAGGCCACTTGGATGCGAGGTAAGTGCGCTTATCAAACGTCGCTCTGACTCATTTTAGTAATAGCTTGTTTGGTATGCGACAGGAGTTAGGTGAAGTGTAATTGGATAGGGAAATGTAGACATGTAAATTATTCAACAGTCCAACACCATCAATTGATGTATTTTCAAAAATGTGGTATTTATATAATGTATAAAGTATTATATAAAATGTATTATGTATAAAGTTTATAGCTAGTTCAGTGAATTTAAACGTGGTCGTAACCAGCTCAGTGACGATGATAGGGATGGGCGTCCTGCGACGGCGGTGACGGAGGAAAACATCAAAACTGAGCGGATTATTATTGAAACAGACAAACGAACGACATGTCAGCCAGATACGAGCATCATTAGGTATTGGTATGAGACATGAGTCAAGTTCAAACTATTTTACACGATCACCTACGGATAAGGAATTTTTGTGCAAGATGGATACCTTACAATTTGAGCGAAGCTCAAAAACACTGCCGCGTGGAATGATGTCTCCAAATGCTTGAAAAATTCGACAATGGTCAATCAAATGCTGTTAATATACTAACAGATGATGAAAGCTGGATCTATTGCTATGAGACTGGAACTAAGAGCCAATCTGCGCAGTGGGTCTTTCCTTTCGAAGAGTTACCGACGAAAGTGAAGAAAGGATGGAGTGCTGAAAAGAAGGTGACTGTCTCCTTCTTTGGCAGATCAAAACCACTTTGCTGCTATAACTTTAGAAAATGAAAGAACGGTAACTGTGACTGGTATGTGAACAACTACTTGCCTTTGTTTTGGACAAAGTCAACGAACGACGCCCACGAAGCAGAATGATCCTCAATCACGACAATGCCCCAGCTACGCCGGACAATCGAAGCATTATTTGGGTACTGTAAATGCAGACTTAATGGGTCATCCGCCATACAGTAGACCTGGCGCCCTGTGATTTTTATGTACTCCTTAAAATTAAGAATAAACTCAGAGGAATACGTTTTACGAATGCAGAAGAGGCAGGAACAGCCTTCCAAACGCCTGTATAAGAGCCTAATGAAGGGTGGTGGGCTGAATGCTTCACACTATAGTTTCATTGCATGAAAGAGTGTATCGATTGTCGCGGAGAATACTTCGAAAAGCAATAAAACAACTTTAATCTCATCTATATATCTCATTTCATTTTTGAGATTCTAAAAACTATCAGTGTCCCCACGTATTGAATAAATTTAATCATGACTTGAAATTTCAAGACTTTTGCCTTTTTTAGCAATTATAATTTGCAACTAGATAGAAATTGACAAGCAATGATAAGCAAAAAAAAACAATGATTATAAATAGCGTTTCTAAAGGAGGAAACGTATTAAACCGCGGAAACGATAAGATGCCCGCGCAACATATGAAAGTAATTACACCCATAACATTGGATGTTTCAATCAGTATATCATTAAGTCATTACTTTGTTTCTGCTCAATCAGCACAAATTATGTCGATCGAAGTTGAAGCAGTAATAACGTCATCGTATTAAAATATAATAGAAAACGAAGTATGATTAATTCGTATCTGTAGATAGATAGATAGATGTCTTTATATCAAAGATAAGATACCAAAAAAAAAAAAAAAAACAGTAACAGACATTGTAACACATGAAATGCAAAAAGGCGGTGTTATCGGTAAATGCGACCTCAGCAGAACAAGAATTTTGTTTGCTTTTCTATTTTTTTAAATGTTCTTTGATGATGTCCGGATTTTAAGCTGTTTGTTCGGGTTTGATTATTTTACAAATGGCAACATTATGATTCGCTTCAAATTCAAGAAAAAGAAGCAAGACCTCTGTATGTATGTATTCAGGCGAGATGTGCAAGCATTATATCACAAACGTGTCGATTCTCCATGTATTTATGAATCACAACTGAGAAGCCGAACCACCTTCCCGTGTTCCTACCAACCTTGCAGTTATTCCAACTAAATCGGAAGAGAAGTGCGCCGTTACTGCAATGGCTCTTTTCAACGCGTTCTTTGTTGGGCTCCAATTGAGAAACAACCAAGTATTCATTTATTATTATACTACCATTAGCCTGCATTTCTCCTTTAATGGATATAGGCCTCTCTCAAGGCCCGTTAACACAGACGATATTCCTCTCTTCTCATCCAGCGTTTCTTGGCGACTAAGTCGTCTCTCGACTTGGGCATTGTCTCACGCTGTTTCTTGGTATGTGATCTCAGTTCGAGGACTTATCTACCCCATCGGTTGTCCAATTGCACTTCAACTTGCTGATTCTTTAAGCTACGGCGGCAATTTTAGTTCATCGTCGACTTCATTAGTTTCGGTTCCTGTCCAGTAAATACGCTTCAAGCATAGGTGTATCCATCAGTCACTCAACTATTTTGAACTTATGAATTAAGCTTACTGTCAAAGTCCATATTCTGTTACAATCCCTAACGTACAGCTTGGCGAGTCCACTCTTTTAGAAGTGTTGTAGTTACGCAGGGCTTATGGTAGCGACTTTTTTACCCATTTTAGTCCCCTTTTACGACACACCCACGGGAAGAGATGGTGTGGTGCCATCTAAAGCCTGCAGAGCACACGGCCAACATTTATTAAATAGGCGTAAATGATGTTATTACTATTTCAGTGTAAAGCACATAGTTTTGAGTGACAAAACTAGCCGCCTGTCATCATGATTGGCATTTAGGTCAAGCGCGGTAGGGCGATGACATTGGTCGCGTGGCACGAGACAGGTAGCAAAAAACTAGCGGTTTGCGCGCGACGCGCCCTGCGTACTTTAATAATAGACTGTCATGAATCATGATACAAGGGGAATCATTGTTTCTGTTTTAGTCGTGGTTAATTTAACGTAGTTATATTTCCTGGTACCCACCACAAAAATATGTGATTTATTTGAACGTTCTCAACAACAAAATGAATGCGGTAACAAACTCAACTGCCCGGTTAGTCAGGGCAACAATCACATACATGATGTTTAAATAACTCCAAAAGAAATGGCCTTGCCAGTGATAAATACTCTGCTAACAAAACAACTGCTTAAACTGGACAGAGGTAATATCAATCAGCTTATGAAGTTCCGCTACAGCCTTCCTTTGCAGTGACGAGAAGATTTAAGGACTTTATAGGTCGTGCTACCTCGCAATGAGTAGACGAGTCCACTTTTTCTTGGGGTTATTAATGGCCTATGTAACCGAAGTCTTGTAGCCGCTCTATCAAACCAAGAGCTCGCCGCCCGATATTCATGTGCAGTCGATTGTTTAGCAACACCCGACAGCAGATTTAATAAACTTACAGTTTACGTAAGTTGCTTGTTATAAGAATAGATGGCAAACGAGCGAGCGCGCCACGTGATAATAAGTGGGCACCACTGCCGATAGATACCTGCAATTCCACGGGGCATGCGGCAGGCTTAGACAGTAGACGTAGACAATTTGCAACAGGCGAAATCGCGCGATTTCGCCTGTTGCAAATTGTCTACAAGATAGGTAATAAACCTGTACACAGCTCTTTTGATGAGCCCTATATCATATCATAACCGAAAGTCCTTAGCCGGCAGTTCATTAAAATACATCTTTCAGGTTCGCGGTATAAAGTGACTAAAAATCAAATAACCAATATATTTATTTATTTATACTTCATTGCACAGAAACACTGTACAAAAGGCGGACTTAATGCCTTATGGCATTCTCAACCAGTCAACTTTTGGGTAAACGGAGAATTACAAACGGGGTGCATTATACAATAACAAAAATACATTTTTTGTTATTGTATAAATTTATAAAGGAAAGTTAATAAATATAATATAATTTAAAAAATATGCCTATATATAACACTAAATAAAGTAACACGTCAATAAATATCTATATTTACATAAATATATATGAATATACATTATATATTAATAATAAATACATATATTAAATAGCAAAAGAAAAACTAATAATAAGGAAATGCCTATGACAAAATACGGAAGTACTTGTGCAGACAGTGGTGAAGAGATTTGAAAACGATAATACGGAAGAGAACAACAGTATTTATGCTATTAAATAATTAACAACAGTATTTATGCTATTAAATAATTAATAACAGTATTTGTTGACGACGAAACATATGGCTAGGGTACTTATGCAAACATGTATATAGTTGGTTTCGCAACTAGTTGTTAAGTTTTTATGTATGTTGTATATTTTAATAATAATGGAGTGATCCCTGGTATGTCTTTGCATACTTATCAGGATAAATCGTTGGTGGATAGTGTAGGTGAGGACATACTAGGATCTCATTGAATGTAAATACGTGTATAAGATTAAGGAAAATAAATGATTCCCCGCGGGTAGCGGGAGGGGTGCATACATGGACAAGTGGTGGGGGAAGCCCGTCCTTGACCGGTGGTGGGGGAAACCCGCAACTAGCCGGAAGTTGAAGAAGTCAATAAACGAATAAAAGCGGACCGTTTTCCGGTCAACTTCACTTCCGCAGCGGCATCCACTCCGACAACAACAAGAACAAGAAGAAGAACAAGTACCTCTGCGCTACCCCGGCTCTATTGAAGAACAAGCCTTGTTGTTTCATTCACGGAAAATCCTATTATACAGTCCACACCCCCCAGGCGATCCAGTTGGTGCGAAGTACAGACACTAGCACTCTACGTATGCATACGTATCCCGCACAGTATTTATGCTACTAAATAAATAATAACAGTATTTATGCTATTAAATAATTAACAACAGTATTTATGCTATTAAATACTAACAACAGTATTTATGCTATTAAATAATTAACAACCGTATTTTTGCTATTATATTAAATAATTAACAACAGTATTTATGCTATTAAATAATTAACAACAGTATTTATGCTATTAAATATTAATAACAGTATTTATGCTATTAAATAATGAATACATTAGTTATTCAATTTGAAATCTGCAATCTTCTTAGACTGTCCAATGACGTAGGCTACTCTGGATCCCTCCACCTCTGTCAGTCAAATGCCAGGCGCCTCCATCCCCTTGCAGTCATCCTCCCAACTTTTTAACTGTTTAACTTTTTCCGTAAAAAAGGAAAAAAGAAAAAAAAAACGGTTCATTGTTAAATTAAACGTAGATGATAATAAAGAACATACACAGGCACTAGATGTCCAGCAATGAAAATCTAGTAAGTGCGTTGAACCAAATTTTAAGTCTAAAAATTAGCTCTTCCAAAGTCTTGGCATGAGTTTACAAGACTGTGGTATTGTATCCAGTTTCCTACCATAGGGCTCTCAAGTGACCTTTAGGTCTAGTAAGATAGTTCTAGGGGTGAAGCCAGAATCAGAGTAATCTATAAAATTAATAAATATACATCACAGAAAATATGAGTAATTAAATACAAGAAATCTTTAGTTAAGAAAAGATGTGTCACAGATGACATTGAGAGTGCGAAAATGGACAACCCGCGGCCGCCTACTTTTGAAAACATGAGTGGTATGTGTAATGTTATACCATAGTAAAAACATAGCAGGTTATCTTCCTACAAATGCATGACTCGCGGTTTGCTTGGCTGTGTGCGGTGTATGTACACACAATTCAAACATATCAACAGATAGATTTAAACGAATGAACGGACTTTCTACATTTTATTTGCATTTGGTGCCACCTATCGCCCAATTGAAAATGTAATAAATGAGCTTCAAGGGAATTTGTATTCATTTAAATGCTCAATTGCTCAATATTTTATACAGACGTATGTGACAGAACATTCGACGCAGTCGAAATCGGCCGCTTCGCTGTGAATCAGGAGTAGGTAAATGTTGATGGGGCCAGAATTAAACCACTGTTAAATTTTTACTTGATTATTTATACTAATTCATTATGCTTAACAGTTTAAACATGTCTGTTTAAATACACATTATAGCTATGATAAAATAGATTTACTGCAGCAGATAAATAAATAGCCTCTTCACTACATATTTGATGTAAAAAAGGCTGTATGAATTCATTGAGTGGTGATACCATACCACACTGTCAGCCTATGTCTCCTCACTGCTTAATAAGTCGTCTTTAAGTCTTCATAATTTCTTTAAGTCGTCGGCCCAACTGGGTGATAGCCAAAGAGTAATTATTGGCTCTAGATTTTGAAGTTATGACTTCAAATCCTGGCCCAAGTCAATGAGTTTCTACACAACTGTCAATTTCTAAATTATCACTATCTCCAAAAACATTGATGAATAAAAACATTGTCAGAAAATACCAATGTGGTCAAGAAATCCTCTCAATGTATGTATGGCATTGATATGATGGATTGTGGCCTATAACTCCCATGTGAATACAAAAAAGACCTGATAAAATTGAGTTATCAACTGCCTTGTGGTAGGAATTGGTCCACTTTAGGATAGCACCAACCCCATCTCTTCCCGTGAATTGTAAAACGTGACTAAGGATTACTAAGGAATAACAAAGATGGTACCACAACTATGAGGAACTACATCATCTCTAAAAGAGTGGACTCATGAACAAGCTTGGCAAGCATGGCATTTTAAGGCCATACATTCCTTATACACAAGACAATGTGCATGAGGAAGCCTGTGTCCAGCAGTGGATGATAAAAGGGCTTATTTGTGCTTTGCATGGATATAAAAAGTATTTATTGTGACAGCCATAATAATTCTACTACAAATATATCCAAAAACTCATCAGTAAATTTCACAGTAGTCTTCTTATAAAGCAGAAACATTGTTTACAGCTCAAAGGCTATTTATTGTAATGAGTAATGACAATTATTATTTTTTGGGCAATTTTTGCCTCAATGAGAGCTGGTATACAAAGGATAATAAAATTAACAAGTCTAATATAAACATTAAAATTAGTCACTCGATTGAAACCAAACCATGCATAAGCTGCATCTTTCAAATAAACCGAGTCTAAAAGCATGCCTTCTAAATATGTATATGTAAGCCACATATATCATGTAATGTTTGTGAGCAATATGTCATGTAATTATTGTATGTGAGCAATCTTCTCTATCTATACTAATATAATAAAGAGGTAAAATTGTGCATTCCTATGTTGGGGGTAATCTCTGGAACAACTAAACCGATTTCAAAATTTCACAAATAGGAAGCTATATTATTCGTGTCTAATATAGGCTATAGTTTACTTTGAAATTTTGAAAAAAAAAAATTGAAAATAAAAAAACTTATAAAAGGAAGCGAGGGTGGGTTCGCTTCGAGGGGGGTGGGTCCGAGGGGGGTGGGTCGCTAGTAATTTTATAAAATTAAAATGCAATATTTTTGTCTGTCTGTTTGCTTATAACTCAGGTTCTACAAAAAGGATTTTGATGTGCTTTCCACAATTAAATCTTCTAGTAGGTATAAATTTAAAAGATGTCAGTTCTATATACTATGTGAACTAAGCCACAGGCTACAGGACTATACAACAGATTTAAAGATTGAAATTATCAGGGTTAGCTGATATATATAAATGTGAATGATATATATCAATTGATATTTATATTGATATATATATCAATTGATTTTTATTATCAAAACTAGAATTTTTGCTAATCCCACGCTTTTAAATTGTTATACTGACATAAATAAAAATTATTATGATCACTGCCACTGCTGATGATCCAACACTAAAGATTATAATTATAATCTTAATTTTTTGCTACTCTTATTTTTTGTTTTGTTTTATTTATAAATAATAAATAAGTCTATTAATCAAACTCAAAGTTTCATTTCACACATTAAAACCACTTACAGAATGAAATTCGTGAAATTATTTTTTATATACATGATATATATCCAATACATATATCGAATATTTAGATATTTCTTATAAATATCGTTTTTTTTATGAACCCTGGAAGTTAGAATAAGTTAACACTGTAAGAATGTGATTATTTACTAATGAGTGTGCAAAGAAGCAGTTAAACAGTTACATTCAAGGTTCAATCCCCTTACCAAAACAAAGGGTTCAACAAGGTGCCTCTCAACCAATCAGATTCACAGGAGGCCTCTTACATGACAGTTCTAAAATGGTCTATTTATTTCTAGTAAGGGGTATATTATATTTTATTTAAAAGCTTTAGTTTTATACATACTCCTAGGTGTCTAAATAGCATTTAAATGTCTGATACCTAATAATAATGTTGTAATCAACATTTACTAGAACATTTTCTGTTTTTCTGTTGTGAAAGTGGTATTGTCTTCCAAGTAATAATCTTGCACAATGTTTCTTCATTTTATACAAAGTATTAATCACTTTATGCATACATGAAATCAATTTACCTAGAAATGTATTATATTTTTAAAGGAGCAATTGTTCATAAAAATCAATACCTCTTATGTATACTATTGTAAGTACATCTGGTTAATTATACAGGACAGTCAGCTAAGAAATTTTTATTACTAAGAAGTTACTATGAAATCAATAAAACATACTGTATGACAAAAATAAACAAAGGGATAGCCCTTTGTTTATCTTTGTCATCAATGTTGTAATTTGACTTCACAGTTACCAATAATGTGAGCAGGAATCTTTAACTGACTGTCCTTAGTTAGACAAATGTACTCCCAATATTAAGAGGAGGAGGTATTGAAATTTAAACTATTAAGTTTTCTAATTTTTAAAGGGAAATAAAAATGTTTCCTGTTATTGTAGCTTCTTTACTTATGGGACATTATTATTACAATAAATTATGTTTCTCAATGGGAAATGTAATTTTATATAAAACATGACATGGCAAAACAGACTTATTATTATAATCCTTATGTTTTGAGTATATGGTAGTAGGTCAATCATGTATCATACTGTATATATACTATGTACTCTTTAACAATGGCAAAGGTTATGGTCATAACAAAAGGAGGTCACATGACTGTATTTCATTCAAAATTTCACATAAACAATGTACCTGTTTGCCTATATGGTGTAGTAACGACTACGGTTCTTAACCTAGAAAGAAGTCGAGATTACAGTTAGTTAAAGTGTTTGAACTCACCGATTGTAGCGAACTCGTCTGGTGTCCTGCCGCCCGCGAGCAGCCATCGACACCAGTCCGCGGTCTCCCACTCGTCTATAGCTTTACTAGGGTTAAGAAGCACGTCCAGCAAAGGACCCAAGTGCTGGGGAGATCCACTGGCGCAATCCGCGTGTATGTAGGCAGCTGCGCCTCTCTTCCCCTTTTTCATCAACACTTGTACCGTAGTTTTAGATGTTGTAGACATTTTTACACTATTAATTTCACAGCACACGCATTAATACTAACACTGTACACATAAGTCACCGTATATTTGGGTATTCACGGAAGAAACACCATTTCGAGTTTTACATAAGGCAATGAACTGTAGACCGTAACGCCTTCGGCGTAAAACATGTTAAAAAGATGTTACGCATGATGCGACTAATATTAATACGGTAATCAGATTACAGTAAAACAATTAAAAGGTACTAGATTAGATAAAAATAACTTTCTATTACTTTACAATAAAGCAATGCAGACAGAAACAATTCAACCATAAATCCAGGGTTACCTGAAAAAAAAAATATCGCCATAAACATTAAATCATCATCATTTCACTTTTCGTTTGTCTTAAATTTATTTCTTGTTGGACAAGGTAAAAAGCTAAAATAAATGCATTTTAGTATATATTTTCTGTAATTAAATTAAATTTCTTTAAAATTGCTTCATCAATCATCACAAAAGCGTTAGCGATTCTAAAACTGAGAGTAAAACAGAGACAGAACTATACCCCATCTGAAGGAATGAACGAGATGTAACGTGCTATTAATGTAGGCGGCGGTTTTTACTACCTGCCGCGCCGTTACTGTTAATGGAGACCAACTTGCATGTAGACAAGCAATTTAGATGATGAACAGGTAGCTTTATATATAATACATTGAATAGGCGTAGTAGAAAATCTATAATCTAAAATCTACCATTATTTTGTCAATCAAATTAAACCGAAATAGAACCCACAAATTATTTACTATATTGGCGATAATTTCATAATTCTAAAGCATTTTGTCTTCTAATTATAGAAGTGTTCTTGAAATTAATTTTTGCATTGTAAAAGGTAACATATAGTTTCGGTGAATCTGAAACAACATGGATCAAGAGAAGAAGGTTAGGTTTCATGAAATGGAATTGGACGACAGAATTCTGAAGGTACCAAATGCATTATTGGCTTTGTTTATTTTCTACGTACAAAGCTATATTCACATAACGAGGAATATATTATCTTTTACTTTTCTAGGCCATAGCACACCTGGCATGGCCTGAACCCACGTTGATCCAAGAAACTGCAATTCCCTTATTATTAGAAGGTAAAGATGTTTTGATGAGAGCAAGGACCGGCTCGGGGAAGACGGCCGCGTTCGCTATACCAGTTATACAGAAGATTTTGAATTTAAAAAACAGTAGCACTCATCAGTCTATAAAAGCTCTAATTTTGTCTCCGAGTAAAGAATTGTGTGGACAGGTAATATACATACATGTAATAGAATTAGTAGATTACGAAAGTACAGCTGAGTTCATTAATATATTAGCACGCTCACACTTCAAAAATATCTGAGCATTGCAACAGTGCATAAATATATAAACAATCTATGGGATCAATAAAATGTGATCCAGTTAAGAAACCATAAATATGTGAACAACATTCTACAATAATATATAAACAATCTAGACTTCATAAATGTCTACACACCTATTGTACAAAAATATATACATGGCAAAGACCAAAACTATCTAAATAAGCAACAGTTTATAAATATATTAATGTTTATTAAAATCAACTTAATATTAAAGTACTAAGAATTAAATTAGAAACGCGAGAAAAAAGAAATACGTTTTGTCAGAACAGGTCACCAACTGTCTTTTTTTTTTTCGGAATTTCATTTCAAAATTTTCGCAAAATGTAATATTGAATAGATTTATATTATACACTAGCTGTGTAACCGGCTTCGCTCAAGAATAATTTAAATAGTTCAGATTATTGAAGAGCAACATTTCTTGGGAAGTAGATCGGTTTAGTAGTTCAGACATGAAGGTGGATTAAAATATCTGGTCATGGTGAGAATATTTATTACATTTATATACATCCTAAAGTAATTTAAACTCATCTTACAATTAAAGGCAAACCATTTTTCTTAAAATGCTTATTCTCTTAATTCATCACCATTAAAATAAAAGGAAGCCTATGCGGAATCATTCATGATTAATATTTGGTATAACCTCCTTCGCTTAAATAAATAAACCATTAATACAGATGAACCATCTTCACACAGATATTATTTTATACTTAGTTTATTCACATAAATATTATTTTATACTTAGTTTATTCCTAAGTTTGGTACATATTTGATTGAAATTTAAATTGCAGGAATTGATCAACACTGATCTACATCAAACCAACATCTCAATGTCACTTTAAAGTTTACCTAGCCAGTAATTACAATCTGACCTCTTTATTTACATATTTTGTTTCATTGTATTTATGTTAAGATATTATTGAAACAAAGCCTGTATAGATATTTATGAACAAAGAGTTGTACACATATTTATTAGACTATATCTGTTGACATGTTATTGATATAGGTGTGTTCAGATATTTATGAAGATCTCTTATATGTCTCATCTCTTACAGGTTGTGCACAATTATATGAAAGCCACATATGTTCAGAATTTTAAGGAGTTTTTCAGCATTCACATATTTTGAACACATGACAATGTTAATATATTTATGAACTTGACTGTACCATACCATAAGGGCTCATTTACACAAGGATTGATTGATAAATTCTTTATTGCACTAAAATGTGTGTACAAAGGCGAACTTAATGTTATATAGCATTTTCTTCCACCTAACCTTTGGTGGTTGAGAGCAGGCTGCTAAGGCAGGCAGCAGCAGGTAGTGCTGCTAAAAAAGCATTCTGACAATATTACACTACATAAATAAATATCAATTTACATGTACAAATATGCATAAATACATAGATAAAAATATAAATAAAATAGTAATAATCATATTAGTCCTTCACACTGTTGTGTAAAAAGTGTTCAGATACACTCGATTTGAAGACATCAATGGGATTTGAAGACATCAATTGACGGAGCCTCCTTAATCCCTACCGGCGGTAAGCTATTCCAGAGTTGTGTAGCTGTATAGGTAAAAGAATGGGTATAGTAATCGGTGCGACATTCGGGGGTAGTTAAAAATTTATTATACATGCGGGTTACACATCCCACGAACTTTTTAAATGCGAAGCTCTCATTAAGGTATTCTGGAGACCATGTGTTGTGAAGTATGTTGCATAACTTAAAATTTTCTTCTATCACTTACAGATAACCTCAGTGATAGGCGAACTAACTCTAAAATGTGCACGGGAAGTTCGTTGTATAGATATATCATCAAATGGAGACATGCAGGCACAAAAGTCCCTATTATCAGATAAACCAGACATCATAGTGGCAACACCTTCAAAAGCACTTGTACATTTGAAAGCTAATAATATGAAGTTGAAGCAAGATTTGGCTATGCTGGTTGTAGATGAAGCAGACTTGATATTCTCCTTTGGATATGAAGATGAAATTAAGGAGTTATTGGGGTAAGGGTTAACTTTTTGGGTTCTTTTTTGTATTTCAGGGTCAGTCGCCACACTTAGCAGATGTGTTTTCTGTTTCCCTGTATTCTATCAGTTTGGAAGTATGTCCACACTTAAACCTGTACAGTGTGCTGAGCATGGGAGATGTATTGGCTTAAAACACCACGCTGGCTAAGAGGGTTATTGAGATAGGTAGATATAAAACTCTTTGTTCTATAATTGTTACATTATGACAAAAATAAGAAACAATGTTATAGGTCTTATTGCTACTCTTATTTCTCAGTGTTTGTGGTAGTGGCTTTGTTATCCCTTCGTCGTCTTTTATAACCATGCGAATGGGCTGGTGGTATGATAATGTGTAAATACCATGTCTCTTCATAACTGGATACCACTCGCTGCAACCACACATGGTCTTCCACTCTTCTTATTCACCCAGTGTCAACAAATTTCTTTTAGTTGTAGGCCCAACTCACTAGGAAGTATCCTATAAAGCAGTTTCCAGTGTATAGTCTTAACTTAAAGACTTGTTTACTACATTGTTTGTTGGTGACACCTGTGGCAGATATGGTCTGCCACTTCAGCAGATGTGACCTGCCACTTCATCAGATATGTCACTTTATCATTTCAGCTTGCTGAACTATACAGGGTTAAATAAAAATACATGCTTCCTCTTAACACAATTTTTTCGAACGCAACACAACACAAAAACTAACAACTTTTCAACTATTAACTATGTTGGATGGGAAGAAGGCAACACAAGTGTATTGATATTTGTACATTGTACATCAGCATTGTACACAATGTACATTGTACATTGTGTATTGTACATCAGCGAAAACTGCTAGTATAATATATAAATAATGATAATTCCACAGCCACTTACCAAAAATCTACCAAGCAGTGCTAGCCTCAGCAACCCTATCCGATGATGTATTAAGCCTCAAGAAAATCGTTCTCCGTAATCCAGTGACCCTGAAACTTGAGGAGCCTGAGTTGGCAAATTCATCACAGCTACAGCACTACCATCTGTTCGCAGAGGAGGACGATAAAGCTGCCATATTATATGCATTGTTAAAACTAAATCTTATTAGAGGGAAAAGCATAATTTTTGTGAGGACCGTGGATAGATGTTATAAGTGAGTGTTTATATTTTCTATCCATTATTAAGAATACTAGAGGTGCCAGTGAATTCCTTCGCATGAACTTGTAATTCCCGTTGGAACTACATATAATGGAGCTGGATAAAAAGTACCCTAAATATTAACCCAACTATGCTTAATCCGTCATGGATTTTGTGTGATGCACGTTCAGACAGATGGACGGAAAATCTGGAAATTGTTGCTTTGTGCTTCATATCATTCATACTTTATGTTGCAATCAATTTTTTCGTAAAATGTTTCATCTACAGGCTGCTTTGTTACGATTTTATTATATGTGAAGATATCGGAGAAATGTTGTATGATCAGCAAATAAATTTCATTTCATACAACCACATTACACTTTGTATAACCTTTTTAGGCTCAAACTATACCTAGAACAGTTCAAAATTGGCTCGTGTGTACTCAACTCGGAACTGCCAGCTGCTGTCAGATGTCTCTCTGTAGACCAATTCAATAGAGGCCGCTATCAAATCATCATAGCATCTGATGAGAAAGCTTTGGAAAAGCCTGATGGTGGTCTACTACCACCCGAAGAAATGGTGAAGAAGAAGAAAATGGTAAAAGCCTTTTGAGTTTTGTGTATAATGCTTTTCATTATAGAAAAAAGGGGTGGCAGCAGGTAAGCAAACAATCTGGTGAGTTTATGGACATCAGCAACATGTCAACATCAGTCGGAATTGCCAAATGTAGGTGCAATTGCAACAAAAATGGCCCAGTGAATCTTGAGATTAGAGCGAGCAAACAAATAGACAATATCCAACATGCCAACATCAGGCATTTATCGCATATGTCTATGGACGACGGTATCCACTTACCATCGGTTGGACTGTATGCTCGTCTGCCGCCTTTTTCTATATAAAAAAAACTGCACATATATAAAACTAGTCTGTTATTTAAACTATTTACCCTAATAAAGTGTTTCTTTACATTTATAGTTGTATAGAACTGGTTTAGTCCCTTGCGCTAACGAACGCTTCTCAAGCCGTAGACACTGAAGCTTTTAGCGGAGTGCAGAAGGCACGTCCTCCTGGATTAAATGATAGATAGCAAATGAGGTGAAAACGTTAGGAGCGAATTTGAATTTAAGTTTTATTTTGTATTATAGCAAACATCAAAACGTAAGAAAGACAAAGAATCAGGTGTTTCTCGAGGCATTGACTTCCAACATGTGTCAAATGTGATCAATTTTGACTTCCCGTTAGACGTCAACTCTTATGTACACAGAGCTGGCAGAACTGCCAGAGGAAATAATGAGGTATGAATAATTTGATTTCAATTGAATTTTAATTACAGTTCTAACTGAATTAAATTCTTCAATTAACAATTGACTTTCTTTTGCTATCTTTTGTATTAGGGGCTCCTAATACAAAAGAAAGCAACAAAAGTTGGTACAATCTGCAGTAATCTGTATTGAACAAGTGTAAATAATGTCTTACATAAGTTTATGCATAAAATGCATAAACTAAAAAAAAATATGATGTAATGTTGATTCTCTTAGAGTGAAGAGGAGTCTCTAAATGGAGACCATGTACCAGGACCATTGAAATGTTTGAAAATATAAAGATCGTGTACATTCTTTCATGGAAAACACACATTGTGTACATTTTTCATAGAAAAGCATAAATTACATACTTAGTGTGCAAATAACATTTTGTTATGACACAGGGCTCAGTGCTATCCTTCGTGTCGATACGAGAGAAACCGCTCATGGATGAAGTGGAGGAGCATCTATCCAAGAGTTTCAAAGGGCAGAAGGTTTTACAGTTAAGTTGTTTTGACATATTTTTGCCAAGTAATAGATCAGTTTAGACAAGTGCGTACATTGAGAACTGAGCTAAACAAATTCAGGACATAAGGAGTGGACTAATGTTGAATGAAATTTCGAAATAAGTTTAGTATTATTTTGATTTTAAACAAAAAAAACTGATGACACGTGCCACTCGGCTTTTCCTTTACTAGAAAACGTACAGAAATTATACAAAAGCGCTCTACAAGCTTCTGTGCAACGAGATACTGTTTATTTTTTTTAAATTATATATTGGTGTAATTTTGAAATAACTGAAAAGTTTTCTCTCATCTTCGAACTTAATTGAACTGAATTTGGAATTGGAAACTGATTTATTTATTTGATTTTATTTTTATGGATGAAGTCGGCAGACGGGCATACAGTCCAACTCGTGGTAAGTGGATACTGTCTCTCATAGACATCCACAATACATGCCAACATTAGTCCAAAATGACAAACGTTGCCACGCCCCCGGATGCGCTGCCTGCCTTTGGAGATATAGGAATGGATTTGGGGAAAGGGTTGGGAAAATGGGGAGGGATAGGATTAGAATGGGCTCTGGCACATCTCATTCACTACCGAAACACGTACGTACATTAAGGAAATAAGATAAAGTGGGAAATGCAGTCCATTTCAAGGTAGTCTTCTGTGAGACAGGGGTAACGTGGCCAGTCGAGCGCGCCCAGCAGCTGTTGGATTGCAGCGTGCACTCTCTCTCTCAAATATATGTTTTCTTCTCAAATGAATGGGTTCCGAGCAGGTGTGCTGTGGAATTCTCAGAGAATATACACATTTTATGAACTGTAATGTACCTTCTGTTATGTTTAAATAAATAAGATACAACATAGAAGGGCTACAAGGTAACGTCCAGTACTACTAATTAAATAATGTCAGTTAATATTGTGGCGACTAAGGAATAACAGAGCCGCTACCCACAAGCCCTGAAGGTGGAACTATATCACCTCCAAAAGAGTGGACTCGCCAACCCGCTTGGCCAGCGTGGTTAAGCCCACACATCCGTCATGTACAAGACAATATGCTTGAGGAAGCCCGTGATCACTAGTGGACGATAAAAGGTCCGGTTACGGTTTATCGTAAACTAATGCTTGTGTGTAGGAAGTACGAGTTCGCCTTGGAAGAGGTGGAAGGCTTCAGATACAGGTCAAGGGATGCATGGAGGGCCGTCACTAGGATAGCGGTGAGGGAAGCCAGGTTAAAGGAGATCAAGCAGGAGCTGCTCAATTGTAAGAAGTTGCAGGTCGGTACACAATATAATCTATACATATAAAGAGGGATGTCCTGACTGACTGACTGATTCCTCAACGCAGAGCCGAAACCGCTAAAATTAGAGACAAAATTTGGACTGTAGCTTACTTTTATAGCGCATTTATACACCTAAAGACGCGGTTTCTCGAAATTCAACCCCTAAACTAACGAGATGAAACAGAACCGACTGATTGGCGCAATTAGTAGTGAACCTACTTGCTGTGCAAAAGGTTCCGGGTTCGATCCCCTGTCGGACTTACATTAGTAACATAAAGACAAATGTATGTTCGCCCATAACAATATAACAGCCCGAGATTTTTAGACATGTGTCCCTCTTTACTTGTGGCACGATTCTCTGGCTATTATCTACTAGATTTTTAGTGCGATAATTCGGATTGCAATCTACCTATTTGCCAAGTTTCAACGAAATTGGTTCATCCTTTTCGACATAATTGAGTAACAACCATTCAAACTTATAATATTACTAATATGAAGTTCTGTTTCAGAATGTTAATTTGAATATACTATCTTATATTTTTTTATATAACGTAGGCGGCAGGCTCGTCTGCCGCCTACCTTATATAAAAAAGTACTCCACTTGGTGGTAAGTGTGTACTTTTACCCATGCACGTCCGTGATACATGCTAATATCAGTCCAGACTGACAAAGATTGGTACACTCCCGGATGCCCTGTCAACCTTAATGTGCGTGCTTGACACGCATTTTGGTAGTATCATGTCATAGTGTCCCTAAAAACTTCCAAATGATGACAAATCACAAATTGCATACCATGTTAAGACATGATTGATGACTGCCTAATCTTCTCTCTGACCAACCCATTTTCACACACCAACCACCCACTTTCAAGCCCAAATTAAACTTCATTCCAAACTTCCAGGGCTACTTTGATGAAAACCCTTCGGATTTGGCAGCTTTAAGGAGGGATAAGGCTCTTCACACGGTTAAAATTCAGCATCATTTAGCTCATGTACCAGAATATTTGCTGCCAGCGGCTTTGAGAAATGATGAGACGATGGGTGATGAACAAGAGACGGTTGTTTCAAAGAAAAGAAAGCAGCCAAGTAACTTTGGAAGCGCTAAGAGACATAAATATCAGGTATGTTTTAGTCATTCTTCATAATGCTATTTTTCTTTCAGTGGTTAGTTGCCTGGAAGATATAGCTTTTAGCGATAAGGCCTCCTATTGCTTCTGTATAATATGTCATTAACTCATTATGTTTAATGTAATTAATTAGTTACAACAGGAATGCAATAGTGATTGTAGCTTGTGTTCATGGCTGCCAACATAGACGACTTCTATGTAGAATTCAATGTCAACATTTTCCAATTTGATTTCCAACATACCAATTAAACTTGAAATGTCCTACGAATCTTTTGCTGTTAAGATTTTTCCGCAACCGCCTTCTTAGAACTGCAGCTGATCTGCTGTTACCATCGAGTGGACATTCCAACTTATAGTTTATGATACATAACCGTTTATACATACTAAAATTGTAATATATTTCGAAATAAATCTTTCGTAAAATAAATGAAATAAAAGAAACCCGTAAAGGAAAATAAATAAAAAGAATTTTCATTCATTCAATCGTGCTCCACATTTTTTTTTTTTTAATTCTGGAACAGGTTTTCTCATGATGTTTTCTTTCACTGTTGAGCTATTGATAATTATATTTTTATAATTCCATTGTACTTAAATAGAAACAATGGTATGGGTTGAGGATTTGAACTGACAATCTGACTTTTATTAATACATGCCTTTAGATTATCACCATTATCACTCCCTGGCTATCAACACCCCCCCCCCCCTCCCTTAGTTCTCACGGAATGTCAAGAAATATTGACAGAATAATAAATAAATTGCATTTAATTTGCAGGCACGTCAAAGCAACCCTCTGAGGAGTTTCGAAGTGAAGCCAAAGAAAGCCGCAACAGACACATAGCAACCTGTTAGTATCCGACTGGATGAAACTTTTGTAACTACCCACTGTTTTTATACGACTCGTTGTTAATGGTGATGTGCCGGGTGATTTTCGAAATGTTTGCAATATGAAAATTAGGATGTTGTGTTGGCAACACCTTCCTATGTTTTCCGTCCTTCCACCAATTGTCAATTTTAACCAATCAAGCGCCTGATCAACCATTTATTGTTGGCTATTGTTTGATTTTCTGTCTGCCTGGAGTCGCCGAAATGGAATAAAATATCATTATTTATTGTAATCATGCAAACAAGTGCATATCGAAACCAAACATGTTTATGAAATATTATTGGTCAATTTATAGTTAGGTATTATTTCAATTTGAGAGCATTTTTAAGACCGCTTAAAATATTATTAGCAGCTTCAAATTTTGTAAATTTTCTGATCTTGGATAATGTATTCCAAAATATAATAATGTATTTTAGAATTTTTAATATTTTGTTGAATGTGCGGATGAACACGCAAAAAATGCGTATCCGAAGCCGTATTTGCGTATCAATATCTTATGTCATCCGGCACATCTCTACTTGTTAAAATCTAATTGAAATAAAAATTATTTTTTTGTAATAAATGACGATCGTTGTTTTTTTAATTACACAGCTTTAAAATAAAATGTATTTTAAGATAAATTTGTTAAAATAAAGTGTAATATATGTCGTGCTTTTCTTTTACACAGTGCGCGCGCCGCTAGCGGGTACCAACAAATTGGTTAGTTATTTGGTTAGTACTAAACCAAGGGCTTAAGAAGGGCTATTTTACACGATTACAGCAAATATTATAGATAATTTACGAGTAAATACGTGTCTCGCTTTAAATTGACTGCAAACGATACTGGCGACGCGTACGGCTGCAGTTGTCAATATAAAAATGGATGGCAGACGACAGTTTGAAGGGTGATTTCGCTATTTTCTGTATTTTTAGGAGAAGAAAAAGTGTTGGAGCTTTAAGGCCTGTAGTGCCTGGCAACGAATATCAGCTTACATCTGAACAGGCATTTACAAGCCCTATCCAACCATATTATATATATAACTTGTATAGATTTGTGGCTTCTCTTTGAATTTTTTTTAAAAGCTTACATTGCATAATTTTTAAACTACTCAACCGATTTAGCTCATCTGCTCGTAAAAAAATCGTTTTTAATTGTCTTTAAGTCTATTAATATGATGCGTATAGCACAGAATCGTAACGTAAGCTCTTAAAAATGTGGCGTTTAAGTGAAATAGCAGTTTGTCTGCAGAAAACTGTAAGGCTTACTTTTCAACGGACTGAAATCAAATTTGGCATAAAAATAGTCGTTGAGTCTATTTTTTGAGTAAATTTGTATATGAAATTATGACGATGTAGATATAACCTTCGAGAAATCGAAAAACAAAATTTTATATCTATACGCTATACGGATACGCTATCCGTATGTCGCTGGATAATTTTCATCTAAACACTTTTCCTAAAATTTCGGAAAATAGCAAAATCTTCCGTCCGACTGGTGGTTTGTCTTTCACGAGAACTAAGTCTTTATTCGTAGTGTCTTTGATATTTGATCACTGTTAATCACGTGACTTTATAAATAATGTTGTGAAAATAAGCACTTAACGCTTAGGACTACCAAACGTTGAAAACTTGGACTATAACGCTCGGATCTTATAGATTCATTAGCGCTCACTCAGCGCTCGAGCATCAATCCCTCCGTGCTAATTTTTTCAACACTAATAAACTAAATAGATTGTTATTGTCAAATGATTTGAGGCTCTATTCTCGTGTAAAATAGCATTGATTTCTTTGGAGTTTCAATAAATGTTACGTTATTATTTTGTTTATTGTATGTCTTATTTCGGGCCTATATAGTACTTACTATATGTGTGCGCTGCAGGGCTAGTTTTAATGTTACAAAAAATATGGAAAGAATGTGATTAATCCACCTGGTTCTAAGCGGATCGGCCACATTGAACATTCGCGATATATGCCAACTTCTGTCAAAAATGACGCAGTTGCCACGCTTCCAAATACGCTACCTACCCCTTGGAAATTTAGGAAGTATGATGGATGAGAGTACGTATAATGGATGTCCGGAAGAGAATTTATTAGTGTATTTTACAAGTTGTATTTTAAAAACGTTCTGCCATGTGGACAGACAGACATGCAATTTTTAATTTGGCTTTGAATTTTAGTTATTACAATAATTGTTCATATTTTTTTCAATCGAAGACGGTCGACCGACCAAAACAAGGCAAGTCTTCAACCACTTGTCGGCCTTCTTTGAATGCTTTGTACCACTCATATGCTCTTATTTTTTATAAAGTCGACTCACCGTAGTCCTTCTCTAACATTTTCAATGATTCCGCACTAGAAATATTGTTGGCGACACAAAATTTGAGGAGAATTCTTTGTTCGATATTTTTATCCATTGTAAAATTCGCAAAGTACACTCGAGGTCGTCTACCAAATATGAAAATCTTCACAACTATTTGACAGATCGCGCCAAAACTTTACATGAAAATTAACTATTATACAATAGTGCCAACCTAACAGCAATATATTTCTATGTGGGCATTCATTTTTCAAAATTCTCGATACTTATTTGACAGTAAGTATACATATAAATAAAGAAATCCGTGTACATGAAATATTTTCTTTAAAGAAGTCCGGTGTAAAATGCAAATTGTACAGAGCCCAAAACAACAATTGTTGGAGTTTTTGTTTGTCTGTCTGTCTAAACGCGTATCACGCGAAAACAACCGGATGGATTTTAATGAAATTTTGCAATTATAACTTAGGTGTCGGATTGACATTTAGGTTTTTAGCGTAACATGTAGTCGGATTAACTTTTTATTCAGATTAATTTAAAATTCCCACGGGAATCGAGCTACCCTTAACGTCTACGCGTACGAAGTCTCCCCCACTGGTGGTGAAGAAATATTCCTCTCGACAGATAATGTCCAACATTCGGTTTAGGCTACCCGTATATTCATTCTCCCGATAATGTAGACATAATGAAATTACATAACCTATTGACCAACTAGTCTTTTTACGAATTACAAATCATTTTGCAGCTTGTTATGATCTTAGTCAATATGCAAATACGTGACGCCAACAGCAAAAATGGCATTGTAATACGATTTTATATTTTAAATTGAAAACACTACTTAAACAGATATGCTGTTTGTGAACCGCCCAAAAAGGTTGTTCGAACGCCTAATCGGCTCATGTTTAGACGGTTTTTTTCTGTGCATTTTGCAAGGCCATTGAGGCCACTAGAATTTAGCTATTCCAAAAAAATAACCTTATTTTCAGGTAAGCATGCAAAATACACTTTTTTACGTTAATCTGTATGATATTTTATTGTCTTCTTTTGAATTTGTGTCCCGATTACGCCAAAATCTCCAAACTATTCCTCTTGAAAAGGTCCTTTTTGGTTTGTTAAAACCATTTCTATTACTTCAGTGTCATGCCACCTATGTTGCCTTTTGTGTATCACTATCACGTCCCACTGCAGGGCACAGACCACCTATTGTAAATCACTAGGGCGTTTCGAGCCTTAATCCACCATGCGGGCGCAGTGCGGATTATAAAGGTGAAACTAGAAAACTTCCATTCGCATTTATCTAACGGTTTCATAAATATTTTAAGGGGAGAGTGCACGCTGCAATCCCACAATCGCTGGGCGCGCTCGACTGGCCACGTTATCCCTCTCTCACAGAAGCCTACCTTGAAATGTGCTGCATTTCCCACTTTATCGTATTTTCCTACGTGTTTCGGTAGTGAGTGAGATGTGCCAGAGCCCATTCCCATCCTATCCCTATCTATTTTCCCAACCCTTTTTCCAAATCCATTCCTATATATCCAAATGTAGGCAGCGCATCCGGGACCGTGCCAACGTTTGTCATTTTGGACTAATGTTGCCATGTATTGCGGATGCCTATGGGCGACAGTATCCACTTACCATCAGGTGGACTGTATGCTCGTTTTCCGCCTTAATCCATAAAAAAATTATGTCGGCTCTACACTCGGACCGTGAAGCCCCACGAACACCCGCAAAACAAACGTAAGAGTATGGATGTATCACGGAGTTGTCGCGCGTTCAAGGCTTTTTCCGAACCATCCACTGTAGAGCCGGCATTAGATATCTAACTATGAATTTTCACCGCTAGGTTTCATTTATTTCTATACAACTTCTTTTTGCATGTTGTATTTTATACCCTTTGTGTATCCGTTAGACCTTTGTTAGATATACAGTTGTATCGTTTATAGAGATCGATATAATGACGATAGAAACGTTCTATTTCCTTCCTAAACTGAAACATCTAACCGGTTCGTTATTTGCTTCATAACCTCAGATATTTCTCATTTACAGAAACTTAACATACATTTTTCAATTTATGTCTGATAAGGCGATGGTTAGGGACTGCGCTGGACGCATGTCCCACTACCAAAAATTATACGTACGACATACCACAGTTTGAGGTAGTCACAGACTGACTACATCCGGCCGCAGTGCAATGACCGGAGTCGGCCCGGAGCAACCGCCTTCCTGATCACGGTACACTCTACGCAAGGTTAGTATGAAGAATCGCCGATATACGAAATCCTTATATCCTTTTGCAGGCAAATCTTAATAGCGTGTTTTAACTACCGGGATAGTGACATCTATTGTTAATTCAACAATCTATTTTTAAACGTAATCCTTATTAATGTTGCCAAGCGAAGAAAATAAAAAAAATGCGAGGAAAATGCTCTCTAGGCAACGTCAAAATTATACTTTTTTTGTGCCATAAAAGTTTTTAATCTATGATTTTTGATCTGTAAGTTTTCACGAATTTATGCAGCAAATAGATGCACCAATTTTGATATAAATTACTCTAACTGTCTTAATTTCATTATTTTTTGAATTCGTGTATATTTTAGAGGTTTCATATTAAAAAGAAATTATTAACAAATTGTATCACAATATTTTATTTACATTTCATTCAGGTTAGGTAAAGCCACAAAAACAACCTTAAAAATTCATTTTTGTTATTATATAGACTTTGAATATCTCTTCTTTTTAGGCGGTTCTTTTAAAATTATTTTGGAGTCACTGAATGCTTTGCGCAGGGTCACAGCTTGCTGGCTGATATTTGTGGTTGATTGGAGGGATGAGAGGGGCCGATTAAGGTAGTACCCCTGAGGTCCCATCTCGCGGCGATGCCACGGGTTTGTGGTGATCCTGTGGGATTAAAAGTATTTCATAATTGAATGTAACAATATAATCTGTAAATAAGTTGTACGGGAGTTGAATTCATGCGCAATTTTCTCTTCCTGTTTTTTCATGGATGTAACTCTACCTTGTTAATGTAGCGTGTGCCGCCCCTCAGTACCTATATCTGTTGTCAGAATTTATCTGCCAAATATGGGTACACGCACCTTTGTTAGTTGAACAGTCCTTTAGGTGATGTCTGAATTTCATAGTTCTAAATCACAAAACCCAAAAAGTGTATACGAGTATTTTCAGCTTACAATTATTGTACTTCTTTCACATATGTGTGGGTGGGATATGATAAATATGTATTTCACTGTCAAGGATTCTGCTATTTTTAATACCTAGTCGTATTTTATTCTGATTGTAGAGATAACACTGGATTTAATTATTGTAAAATTTGACATACTCGTAACAATTAAAATTTACAACGACCCAAAGATTATAATAATCACGAAGCACGCCTAAGGCCATGTTTGCATTAGACTTCGCCGACATTACGCCAAATCCTCATCCCATTACACCTCCAGATCTCCATGGGTCGATGACAAGTGTATATTCCTGACTCTCACGATGGGGAGTCAAGAGTATAATGGAATAAGAAAAAAACGTGTGCGGTCAGGGGACCCCCGTCAGGAACGAAGATCCTCACGCATTTTTTTAACCTCCGAATGTAATTCGAAATTAAAGCGACCATACCGTGTCCGAGCGAGAGAAAGGCGAGAAAGAGAAAGGCGTATGGAGGGGGTAAAAATCTTACGTGACGTTACATTTTCTCTCGAATCACACCTACCGCAAGCCGCGTAAAGGAACTTCGTTCCAATTATTCCATTATACTCTCCGTTGTGGGATAGGAGGGAACATAATATAGGTAATGAAAAGCAACGGGACGGGAAATGGGCTATGGCCTATCTCACTCACTATCGAAACAGTACGTACATATTGGAGGGAATAGGATAGCATACAATACATTTAAAATTTTAACCATAGAAGATTTTACAGTAGGTAGTCTTCTGTGAGAGAGTGGCCTGGCCAGTTGAGTACGCCCAGCAGCTGCAGGATTGCAGCGTGCACCCACACCCTTTTAACCGTACTCAGTAAACCGTTAAATGTTAGTCGAAATAACGTGTTTGCATTATTTTGAAAGAAAATAACATTTTTTTAAAACAATAAATTGTTTTACATCTAATGATAGTGTCTTACAAAGTTGTATTCTCACTGCTTGCCCACAGTAATTCTAATACTTTGCTTATATGTGAACGCGGCCTAAGTTCCTAACTATCGAGTGATGTCAAAGAGAAACCATATCATAAGCGGCGGTGGTTGCGGGTTCTGCATGGTGTGTATGTAGATGGCAAGTGGGAACACGCTGAAGACCCATATCACCCATTGCTGCATTAACCTCTGGCCCTCCACGTCTTCTGCTTGACTCTGTAGATCCATCTGAAATTAATATTGGAGGTTGAAGACTGGGCAAACAGACAGCACAGTCTATATGACAAGATTGAGAGATGTCTTATTTGATATACTCGTATTTGTTCTTGCCACCGTTAATTAAGGCCCTTCCACAGGCCATGAGGGACTACACCACCTCTAAAACCCGCTAGGCCATAGATCTCTCGTGCACAAGACAATGTGTGTAGACGAACAGACAGTGGACTTGGTGGTACTGTCCACAGAGTCGGCTCTAGCCCATGTAGCGCCCGGGTGCAATCAATACCCTGACGCCCTCTAGCAGGCTCTTTGGAGGCGTCGCGAGCGGCCCTCGGCGCTCCCTAACACCCTGTGCCCGTGTGCGCCGCACACCCTGCACCATAAGTAAAGCCGGCACTGACTGTTCATCGTGTGATACATGACAACATCACTCAGATTGACGAATATTTGCACGTGCAACATGCACCAGGGACGTCCCTGGATGTATCGCCTTACCTTTGGAGATTCATAAGTGGATAAGTGGATTAGAAGGACTTGAGAAGTTTTACCAATACTTTTTCGAAGACTTTTGTTAGGAAGGACTTTTCCTCAACCCATTTCACTCCCTATTCTGCCCATCACAACTATGGGGAGTCATGACAATAACAGAGTCTTCTTTACCACTATTTTTTCATATTTGCTATTATCTAATTTAAAACTGCGTCTGCGGTCCTTTTTCTCTATAATCTGGTGGTTGACTTAATGCCTTATGGCACTAAGTCCGCCTGTTGTACATATCATTGTGCAATGAAGTTTTTTTATAGCTGGGTCACACGATACTCTCTATAAATATACTTCTCTATGTACTCGTTAGGATTCTGGCTCACAATAATAGAAGAATTAATTAATCTAAATAGCAACCAAAATTACATACTTTTATCTTAAATTTGAAAATCCACGCTAGCCGCAGACGCATGTACAAAATTATACCAAGCCTCCACTGCTGGATATACCTACACACAATCTTCGGCTCCTCTAATCCAGCCACCACCGTCTAAGTTCTTCAATCCCTCGGCCCACCTGGCTGGAGGGCGTCCCACGTCATAAGGATCGTATAAATGATTAGCGTACTTACGTCCTGGTAACAGTATTCAACGAAAATTTTGACGATTTTCACAAAGACAACCCAGAAGTAGAGACTGTATAAGACCATCCATATGAAGAGCAATTGCTGTAAAATAAATGAAAAGGATATTTATAAAAAATGAAAAGACAGTCCTCCACCTTACTAAAGGCTCATTTACACAGGGAGAGTTTCTCGGTTTGGGCGAGAATATTGTATAAGATTATCGTATGCCGACCAAACTGCACACAATTCTCGCCTACAACTTCACAGTTGTCACAGCGATAATTTCTTTAGACGCTCAAAAATCTGTTAATGCCCAATGGTACAGTGATGTGTGTTTACCAACTGTATTCGATGTATTAAATTAAAAACGTCCTACAACGGGTTTGAGAAAGCTGTTCTTGCATCATGACAATGCATCATCCCACAAAGCAAAGAGTTACTTACCCAAGAGTTTTTGAAGACCACAGAGATCCAAGGACTGACCCACCCCCCTAATAGCCCTGATTTAGCTCAATGCGACGTCTTTCTATTTCCAAAAGTGAAGCTTGGACTCCGTGGAATTTTTTCGACAGCCCAGAGGATGGTCGGAATGCTTTTATGGCAGCTGTTGAGGACCTCGCTAAAGAAGAGTATCGCCAGTGCTTTAAATCTTGTTAAGCTTTAAGCTTTGTTAGTTGTTGTTAGAAGTTTTCTCAAAATTTACCTAGTCGACCCATATCTTTTCTGTATTGTATTCTTTTCCCATAAGGCGTTTTATCTCTCTTTATATCTATCTGCCTTATATAGCCCGTTTCAATCCAATTTGCCGAAAACAAAACCAAATCAATGAAATATCTCAACATTCAGCTTTTAATCTAGGGAAAATTATGAATATGTAAACAATTATCACCTCACTAATTAATTTTAGACCGTGTCAGTTATCTCAGGCCACCTTAGTGTTTGTTTATATTTCGGACAAATTGGATTGGAATAGAAAATACTTACCTAAATATTTCTTTAGAAACACTAACTTGAAGCATCGTCTCCCAAAGCGGAACCCTGCGGAACAGAGACCTTCTGAAGAGAGCAGACAATGCTCGATTCGCAAGCGCACCTATGCCCATCGTCCACAGCGCAGTCGGGATCGTCGACAGCACGCTATCGCCGCACTTGCCCCATTCAATTAACTGAAAAATACATTACACACATCGACGGCCGCTAAGTATAGTCTCGACACCGCAAATAGGATCATTTCTATAGTAATTTCTTCTCCAGACCTTCACTTTATGTGAGTATCCCGGATTTTTTTTAATAAAACGCCAATTTCAATTGTCCACTAGGATTATCCTGTGTCGTGGCTCCAGAGACTCACACGAAGATAAATACACCCAGACCCGAACAAACTATTGTCTTTAAACAAATGAAGATTCGGCCGGAAATAAAACCCGGAACCTCTTGCACTACCGGGCACTATTGACTCTCTATCCGGTCGTCAATATTTAAATTTATATATAAAACGTTAAATAATGTTACTATTATATAAAAATATGTTTTATATAAGTTTACTTAAGTTTTCAGACTAATTTCATTTTTTGCGGTTAACGCATTTGAGCTTCTTTAGAATCGATTTAAATTAACACAAAACAACTAAATTAACATGGGTTTGTTTATGTAAAGTTTTCTCCTTTTAATGTAGTAGGCGCTTAATCAAAGTCCAGAAATAAATTTTTATTTTATATTGTAAAAAGGGGCTCAACGCGTTAACAATGGTATTTGTTTACCTGTTATTTCTACTCGAACGTTTGTATATACGCCGTTCTCCAAACAGCGGAAAATCTACGCACACCCAAGGATTTACCTTACCAGACACCATGTGTCTATAAGATAGACTGTAGCTGTGGTAGTTCCTATATAGGCCAAACTAAGAGTACAGTTGCGGAAAGGGTCAAGGAATACATCGCAGCTGTAAGAAACCGCTAAACGATTAAATCAACAATAGCCGAACACATTTTCAACGCTGGAATTAATCACTGGATAGAACTCTGCACTCTCAAAATCCTCTCCACCGAACATCACTGTTATCCCAGGATTATACGTGAAGCGATTGAAATTAAGAAATATAGAAATGTCAACCGGCATGATGGATATAAACTGTCGTCGACGTGAAATCCAATGATTAACAAATTTAAACCTTGCGATTTACCGTCGAATACCTACGTCCGCGGACTTTGTTAGTGTAGTGTGTTGCAGCCTTTCCGAATGTGAACATCAAATGCGGGTAATTGATAAAACTGCTCGCAGCTCCCATCTGAAAACTACCCGCCTTTTCAGTCAACTCGTGACCACGGCTGGTGTAACCCGTGCCGAAACGTCGAGTAGAAATAGAATGTAAACAAATACCTTTGTCGATTTTACAATATAATTTTTAATTTGTCTTATATTTCGATAGACTTAGTAAATAATTTATTGTATTAGATATTTTTATTGTATTAGACTTAGTAATAATACAATAAAAACCACTAATCTACATTTTTTGTTTATATTTCAAATATTTGCGACCACTAGATCGTAAGGAGCTGCAACGTATACAGTGCAAGCCTGCCACGCCCACGGCAGCTTCAAGCTTCATTTTTAAAAACTCTGTCATAGGTATGATATCATAGAAATAATGACGCCATCTAAATATATCTATCTGTAGTACCTATTGACCGATCGACACTTGAGCTATTGACAGCATTTGACACTTGAAACACCGGGTGATAGCGAATGCGGTGCCAACCTTGCAGAATACAAGGTCCTGCTTTCTTGAAGAGCCCCATCTGGTAGAAAAACCTCAGTACGCAGTTCATTCCACAACCATCATGTTCGCAGTATAAAGTATCCTGAAGTGCGCGCAGTACGTACAGTCAAGGTCTTCGATGGTGGGATTTTTTTTTATGGTAAGAAAGCGGCAGACGAGCATACTGTCCATCTGATGGTAAGTGGATACTGTTGCTCATGGACATCCGCGATACATGTTAACATCAGTCCAGAGGGACAAACGTTGGCACTGCCCACCGACCAGATGCGCTGCCTACATCTGGAGATTTAGGAATGTATTTGAATAATGGGCCCCGGCGTATCTCACTCACTACTGAAACACGTACGAGCAATGGGGAAATGTGAGAAATGCGGTACATTTCAAACTTGGTTGGCAACTTCTAGGGGGAATGAAGTAGATGGGGGGGGGGGGGTTAATTAAAAAGTCAAATTTGAGACGTACAAATAAGAATGTCCCGTTTTCAAAACACATGAATTAATGAATTGGAGAGCTAGTGAGCATAGAACACTATTAGACTATAACGTGGCTGCCCTACAGATGCTTGTATAGGTCTAGTGTGTATTCTCAAATCGATGGTCTCACCTCGTAACTTTCATTCAGCACATAATTCCATAGTGCGTCTTGCCACATTACACGATTTTGCTGACCAACGAACACAAACGAAATTTAACATCTGGCAAGTCAATGTTTTTGTATAGATTTGAGCACAAACACTTTATAAAATTAGCTCACCATGTTTGTAGTGACAGTTTTCGTGACAAAATAAATGACAAGTCTAGGTATGTACCGTGAAATACCTATTCAACCTTTCTGATCAAGAAAAAATCTATGATTTTGAAGGTTTGATTGTCTTACATAGCGCACTGTGGTCACGTCTACCACTAACCACATTATAGGGCGAGTGTATGTGCATGCATTTGGTTTTACTTATTTATGTTCAGTATAATGCCATTATCGTGAGACTACGTTATACGTTTAGATCGTTTAGGTGCGTTACATCCTATTTCCGTAATGTCCAGTCTGTCCGTTACGTCCTATTCCCCGAATGTCCTTAATTATTTAATCATTAGGTAACGTTATTTATTTAATTTTATGTTTATAACTTAAAACGTTAATTATTTCGTGTAATTGTGTTTAATTATTTTAAACGAGAAGTCTGTATACCAAATTTCAAATTCGCAAATTAAAAACTTTTTGACATAGACTGCGTCGAAATACGCCCCCCCCACCCCTCACTTTTATGCCCTCCCTTCAAAAAACGCCGATAAACGTGTTTAATTATTTTAAAGGAGAAATCCATATGCTAAAGTTCATGTCTCCAACTTAAATAGGTCTTGAGATTGCATAAAAAAAATATTCTTCCCCTTTCTCACCCTCTTTCCAGTAGGATTTATAAAAATCTTTCCTTAGTGGATACGTCTATCATAAAATCTATCCACTGTGTAAATTTCATGTTTCTAGCTTCGGCGGTTTCTGTTCGGCGATGATGTATAAGTCCGTCAGTCAGGACATCTCTTTTATATGTATTGAAGATTGCTCCTAGGCATTGGTGCCTCAGAATTATTTGGATTTGGAGACATAAGCTATTCCCATTCCCAGAGGTGCTAATGGTGCCAGAGCCCATTCCCATCCCATCCCTCCCCATTTTCCCAACCCTTTCTCCAAATCCATTCCTATATCTCCAAAGGTAGGCAGCGCATCCGGAGCGTGCCAACGTTTGTCATTTTGGAATAATGTTGGTATGTATCGCGGATGTCTATGGGCGACAGTATCTACTTACCATCAGGTGGACTGTATGCTCGTCTGCCGCCTACGTCCATAAAAAAAAGCTGCATTTGCATATGTAATATTTTTAAAAGAATGATATCAGTAGGCACACTACCTGAGCGAAGCCATCGACAAACAAAATAACACAACAACAGATTGATTGAATTTATTGATAAGTATCATTGACTCATAACTACACATCGGTGTAGTAGATTGCCATCCCAAATATCATTCAAATAGAAACGTATTGATGCTCCGCGAAGGAAAGATCTCAAGACTTCTTCTCGTTTGTGGGTAACGGGACCTCAGAACTATTGACCCCGGCGTCCTGTGGAGGGCTACACGAACATCTGTTGGCCTGGAATGAGCGAGAAATGCATTAGGATTTTAGGATTATTTATAGGGTTGCAATACACTTTATCGGGCTGTTGATGTGTGAATTCGGGTCTGGTGGCCTTCAGAAGCACACGAACGTATTGATTGATATCAATCGCCTTCCGATCAGATAGACTGATCACTTTAAGAAAGTCATGGATAGTGATTGAATGAGGAGATTGGAACATCGTGTTTAGTGGCGGGATACAGCAACGAGATATGTTATGGAGAAATGATGTCACTTTTTCTAAACTTGATCATAGTAAAGGACTCTGGGCTTTCCAACGCTTAAGAATTATCTATTTTTCATTTCAATATCATTCACACCGCGAAGTAGCAGTCACCAATTGACAGACGATACCACATCGTTGTTTGTACTCGTAATTTATTGTGATGTGTTCTCTTGCCATCAGCTTGCTTTAAGTGTTTAAAATGAGCGTTTTAGTTATTTAAGTATAAACTAAGAAGACTACAGTGCACCCACCAACTCGGTGACTCGGGGCCCTTTGCAGTTCAGTTCTGATATCTTAACTGAAAAAACTCAAAAATAATAGTGAATATTTATTGCTGCTCTGCGAAACGCTTCCACAAAACATTGGAACAGGTCTAAATCCGGGTGCAGAACCCGCGGGAGAGGGGCGTGACGCGCCGCTACTGTCCTGCACCCGGGGACGTCAAACAATGTCCCGCAACAAGTCTGAGCTCCCTTGTTAACGACACTGTGAACCGACGCCGGTGGAGACACGACTAGCGTATTTTAGGTACGGATTTTATGTGTCAGTTTTGGGTGCTAAGCTAATATAAAATAATTAAATTAACACAAAACTCGAATCAGCACAGGTAAGCGGTCACGAGATATGTAAACGCCGTGAAAACGTCCGGCGTCATTAACATATACTCATAGACCTCCATATAGCACTGCTCGATATCTCGGATCGCCTTGAGTGTTAACAAGCGGGAGCTTGTGCCAATATGGGAATATTGGCCCATACAACACTGGCGACGACGCGGTCAGTTTAACGTTTTTCCGCTCTAAGTTTTCATGACGGAAAACCGTGTCGTTAACAAGCGACCTGAGCATAGTTGTCGGTCACATGGATGAGCACAGACTTCAACAAAGTCTAATTACATTTACGAATGCAATTTGCATGCAAAATACATGTCATCTCACCGTGACAAATGCTCTAAGCTTCTCAATTGCATCAGCAGTTGTTTCACTTGACTGGCTGACGAGTCGCACGCACAGCTGATTATCGTTCTTGCAGAGGCCCTGCTCACTCCCTCCCCCGCACCGGACGTCCCCCCAAGATATCTTGCTTGTGGTCCCGTCGATCTCCACGGAGGACCGCTTCGGCTCAAAGCTCCCACTCTAGTAAAGAATAATTTGCCTAAGGCTACGAGTATACAAATGATACAGTAATTCTTGAAAACTTCAAAATACCTATTGATGATATTTATCAAATGCATAGTGTGACAAAAAAGTGGTATTAAAGATGTATATTAGCCAAATTCTTTCATTTTTTCTTTTATTTATTTACACTATTGCACAAGTATTTATACTAACGGCGGACTTAATGCCATTTTATATATGGCCCTATGACATCATCTATCAGTCAACCACCGAATCAAACAGAAATAAGAATACAGGTGCAATTTTGGTTTAAACATAAACAATACAAATAAAATACAATTTTATATAACGAATAAGTGATATTAAAGAATTTGTTATGATAATTTAGTGTTATGATAATCATGTTGTAACGACATCGTTAAAAACAATTATAGCACTAAATTGTCACGTGTGGAGCTGTATTTACGTGATAACTACGCCAAATCCTGTATCTTAAATAACTTTTATAGGACCAAGTTTTACTAGTTGGGTCTTCACGAAATATTGTTTTCTTATGAACGGTATAAGGTGCAGTTTCATGAGAAAACAATTAAGTTTCTTTAAGATATATTCTATTCGATTTTTTTTACGGTAAATTCGGTAGAGTGCGATTTATAATCGCGCAGCCGCTGGGCGCACTCGACTGGCCACGTCACCCCTCTCACAGATGATTACCGTATTTTTTTTTATTTTTATTTTTTTATATACTAGTGGGCGGACGAGCAAGCGGTCCCACGTGATGGTAAGTGTTACCGCCGCCCATGGACACCTGCAACACCAGGGGGTATGCGGGCGCGCCGCCGACCAAAATGTTCTAACTTTATCACATTTCCCCAATGTACGTACGTGTTACGGTAATGAGTGGGATATACCGGAGCTCATTCCCATCCTATCCCTCCTTATTTTCTCTTTCTCCAAAATCCATTCCTAAATGTCCAAAAGTAGGCAGTTTGGAGGCCTACCGACGTTTATCATCTTGGACCGATGTTGGTATGTATCGCGAATGTCTGTGGGCGACAGTATCCACTTATCACCATGTGGACTGTCTGCTGGTCTGCCATCTTAATTCAACAAAAAATCAACACCAGTAAATAGAAATTTATTTACAATACTGACATTACTAAAATACTTAGAAAACTGAAAGATATTACGTATTTGCATCAGGCATCTGTTGCGGTGGTTCGCGCGGCCCGTATCTGCGCAGTCGCTGATGGACGGTTCCGACGAAGCTGTTGACCCTCTCTATAGTATGACGCACCGCGCGATAGGCGCTCCCGTGCAATTCCGCTTGCCTGACCCCACCAGTAACGTTAAAAATATTACATAGTCGCTCGGTTAACGGAAAAAAAAATGAATAAAGTGATAAATGTCATTGCCAGAAATGTCTATTTGAGTAATTTTCCAAAGATGTATATGGATCACAAATTTTTGAACACCATAATTTCAGTAAAGAATTACAAAGCGTCAGCCTGTAACGTATCCGTGTACACACCTCTCCTAGCAAATCACTAGTAAGTTTCGGGCTTTAATCTACAACGCGGGCTCAGTGCGAATTGATGAATAGAAATGCTCCAGATTTTCATTTATTCTCGAACATGCTGGTTTTATCACGATGTTTTCTTTTACCGCCGCGCCAGAAGTAATGTTAAAAATCCTTTCTACTGAGTACAGTACGGGCAGAGGATTTGCACTCACAACTTCACGGATAAGAATCGAGAATAGACCGTCCCAGTGGAGAATATATTTAAAAATAAACCATTGGCGGTGGTTTATGCAACTAAAACGCGTTCGTGAAACTTCCTTGGTATCCTGATAATTGATGATGATGATGAAAGCTTACGGTAAAACTTTCTGATATAAGTTAATAAAACGCTTGTCATTTATCGTATTCAAGACTTCTAGTCCTTTTTTTTCAAAACTGAACATTTAATTTGTTTAAAAGTAACAAACACTGTTCGTCATTAAGTACCATTTTCAAGTAACTCAAGTCAGGTACTTATTTATGTAGTTAAAAATGGCGAAAGAATAGGAATGGTACTGGAATATGGAAAAGGAAAACGGATGGGATCAGAAACCTTACTTACCTATTACGAAAATATTAGTACATTTCCCGACAGTCTTCCAATAACCGAGTTAACGCTGAAGTCGGACGTGCCCAACCGCCTGATAAATACAGCACCTCTTATTTTGCACACTTCCTTCAATTTTTACGGGTAAAGATGTATCTATTTAAAAGTAGGTTACTCACCACTGTTCCAAATATGGCATATTGAACCTCTGGCAGTAGTTCTTCCTAACGTAATCCGCGTAGCACAGTGATAGAAACCAGCAGAAGGTGATGTGGATTTGAGGTTGCTGCTGCCGCAGAAATCTTGTCAAAGGCCCGAGGGGCACGATTTCCTGACTGCCGAGTATACCTGCTGTTGTCATCTCTAAAAATATGTTTGGGCTCTGCAAACAAAAATATAGTTGTACTTTTTCGCATAGCTGAAGCTGGCATTGAATACACTTTCCTAGCACTATACCTTATTAACTGTGAGTCTATGTCTCTTAATTGCTGAAAAAAGTCGAATCTTGGCCCTATGCGTCATCTAGTGTGCATCAAAATTCCACAGTATAGACTACATAATATATATTTAACAGTAACTCCTTAATAGTTATAACTATAAGATCCTGGGACTCTACTCCGAAGATACGAAAAGCGAAGTTTCGACCAATATTTTGGTAAATTCCTACCACGAAAACGTCCACAATGAGCGGCCTGAACGAAGTTCATTTGACATTTGAAACTACTTCGATCGCACGAGACGATTGAAATATAGATTTTAGCAAGGGATTCTTGGGGATCAAACATCAAATTTCACGATAACAATATTTAAACTTTTAATTAAATGGTGATACACGATATATAGAGCTCCGAACGAAGAAAAGTCAGAGTAGGGTTATAGAACTTCGTTCGTTCCAACTTCGGTCGGGCCCGAACCATCGGAAGCGTAAAGTCAAAGTAGACGCCCCGGTGTGGAGTAACATAAGAGCCTATTGGATTGGAAAAATGGACCATCAATGAATATTTGACATTTGGAAGAGGGCTATTGCTTCTGCAATGGATATAAAAGAGCTGCATACAATGAGTAATGTACTTGTAGATTCGTAATCCCGCAATGCTCGTTTTCACAAGAAAATTTGTAGTTTTAAACCTTTATTTGTGCTAGAATAAAGCCACATTATATATACTCGTACCATACATACATTGGTATGCAAGTGGAAGGAATTATGTAAGTGTAAAGTGGCCGAAGCTTGAAGCAAATGAGTGTAATGAAACGAAAGATCTCTCTCTTACTTACGATGTTGAGCAGGAAAAGTGTAGCAAGGTGATAAAATCAGATGTTAAAATAAGCAAATAAAAGTTCTGAGGAGTAAATGTTGTCAAGATATAGCCTTATTTGACAAACCCTACATCAACAAAAACGTTTTAATAGTTCTGGGGCTAATAGCCAGACATTGTTCTTTATGTATTATTTAGATATAGTATTTGTATACATACATCTCTAATAAGTGTATCAAGATAGTATTGGAAGAAGCGCATGGAACAGACCCAGAGGTGGATCATCAGGGCCAGCATGCCAAGTACCATTGACAACTGAAAGAAGAGATTTTTTAAAACATCATTTTAAAAGTTGAGGTTAAATAGAAAGGGAGATTCTGCATCTAACAATCATTGTATACACCTTACTGATAGAGCTATCCCATTCTCCGTGGTCCCACTATCGTTTATATTCCCTATCTTTTCCAATCTTGATTCCTAAGTCTCTAAGATAGGCGGCGCGGTGCGTCTGCGGATGTTCCGTCATTCTTTATGATTGAGTTATGTAGCAAATGACCACGGGCTGTAACCGCTTACCGATCAATCGAACTATCCGCTCGTCTGCCACCATTTAGGGGGATTTAGATGTAAATTGAGGGACATATTTCTTACCCAATAGAAAAAAAACTAGCCAAAAAAATTGTTTTGAGTGTATGTTTCGATTAAATAGGTAGATGGACCAAGTAAGTATAATAGTTTCAAAATTACAAATGTGTAAACTTTAAAAAATAAAAAATTATTCATCTCCTTTACATTAAAACGATATGTTGTTGGATAGATTCACCAAGCTCTAAGTTATTTTCTTTAAGTATTTTCTTTCTTTCGGTTTGCACTTTAAGCATACAAATATTATACGTACGCTGGTTTTGGGTATTGGCGACTAGCGCTTTTTAATTCAGCTACCCCCCTGGATCCATTTCAAAGAATAGTTATTTAGAAGATCATCTGTTTCAAAACCTACATTAACTACGATACATACACCAGACAAGAGAGATCTGTGTTAACTTACAATCAAAGACTTTTCCATCAAGGACACGTGGATCTGATCTCCGGGTAGGAACAAGGTGGCTTCCAGCTCGTTGTAAAGGAAGAGGGCGGCGGCACTCGCGAAGACGACAGTTGGACCCACGCCCCATATTTCTCCATTGCAGCTCAGCCATTTCGCGAGCGACTCCAATTGCGATTCGCTGAGGTTCTAAAGTTGACCGATTAAACTTTAGTATTTTATGTATTTACTTTGTTACGGAGGTTTACGCCCTAATGTAGATTTGTGGCTTTTGGAGACAACGTACCGAGAAACTTTGGATAGGACACCCCAGCCTGGTAGATTCGCTGGTAGTGGCTGGATGAGAAGAGTAGAAGACCATGTATGATGGCGGTCCTTGAGCCTATATCCAACTGTGGGAAGACGCAGGCTGATGGTACTTTGTCGTGAAAGGTTTGAAGGTTTTAAAACACCCCATTGGGCTTACGAGTTGGCGAGTCTACTCTTTTCTAGAGTTATTTAGTCTTCATCGCTTGTGGAAGACGCTCTGTCAAGCCAGGGAGTCGGCGTATCACCGCCCATATTCGGCACTTTAGCCATTTAACCCATTTAGTTGGCCCATTTAGCACCCGGGGAACATTTGTAAGGTGCTGTGAGGTAACTCCTACAGATGCGAGCAACATTACCCCTCAAAATAATGTACGAGCGGAAGACTGTGTATGGTGGCAAGCCTTGAAAAAGGCCTATATCCAGACATGGGCTGATGGTATAGTTTTATATTTTATATATGCGGGATTTTCAAGTCGTTATGTGTCGTTTGTGCTAACTGAAACAATACCTCATCAGAGAAATACGAAAGCGGTTCACATCTTTTTCACAGATTGTCATCTCGTAGTGTAGTAGAATGAAATTTATAATTGAGAAGAATCAATAATAGAGACTATAACAGAGCGAAGAGTTTTTTCGTTTTATTTCAATCTCCATTCGAAGTGTAAGAGATTACCAATCTTTTTGGGTTAAATCAGTGGTAAAGTATTGTTTTTTTGCGTAGCAGCTGTAATTAAACCCGGTGTTTTCTTCATAAAACAGACATAATAACACCTACGCTATTTTGATTGAAACTAGAATTTAACGTCTTGGTCGCGTGGAGCGAATGAATAAATGTCGCGTCGTGAAACGAGCATATATCGAGTGGTCAGCGACCGGTCGAACGTGCCAGGTACCGCTGGAGGAATTGGACCGAGAGGTGTTTTAATTGCGCAGCACAATGCTGCGCTGGATCAATAGCGAGTTTCTTAGTCAAGTTCCACGTCAAGATATTGAGCCTCCTAGGGTGCAGTTGAGGGTAATCAGGCATATCACTATAGTTCCTCAACTTCGATAATAGTTAAACGGGGCCGAGGACACACCACTTGACGGTATCATGTTATGAATGCTATGCGAGATATATCTTCAAATTTGAAAAGCTATTACTGTAAACACGTCTTTCTTCCTGATCCTCTGAAGATGGCGCGTCAGCAATTCTATCCGAAGTCAGCAATTTTTATTTACTGTTGTTTGCAATCAAAGAGCATAAAAACTTTAATTGGGTACTGAACTTACACAATGCTGGTAAAAGCTTACGCTTTTCCCCGCCATACATATGATACGCTGGAACCTGGAGCCGTTGGCAGTGTTAAGCGACCAGCTCCCACGTGCTTTAACATCTTGAAGATTTCATTGACGCTTTTTAAACTTAACAATTTTTAAATTATATTTTTATCTAATGATTTTACTTCTGAAGCGCCTAATTTCAGACTTGATTGACAGATGACGTATTCGATGAAAACAGAGTGAAATCTAGATGGCTATAGAAACTGTTTTTGGTTAAAAATAGGTGACAATTTTAGTAAAGTGCCATAGATTTTACTATACAGACATGCCATATTTATATGACACTTATGCGAGCGTATAAAATAGGTGTAATTCATACCATATTATCATTCAAGAATTTGATACATTTTACTTACTTAAGGCAGTTAACTATACTTACTTATAGGAAATTGAGTCACCCATTGAAAAACCATCAACCTCTCCAGACAGATATAGAAGGTCTCACTAAAGGCACGTTACCATGCATGATCTTCCGCTCATCTTAACCAGCCACCACCGGCGACGTTCTTCAAGTCCTCGATCTACCTGGCCGGAGAGCGTCCTACATTGCGCTTCCTGGTATGTGGTCACCATTCAAGAACTCGTCTACCACATCGGCTATCGTAATATTAAATGAACATGACCAATTTAAAATCCCTACGTTTCCACTAGTTCTATAGATTAGTTCAATTACCATACCATACCATCAGCCTGTGTCTCTCCACCGCTGGATATAGACTTTTCCTGAGGAACGCCACCACACACGGCCTTCTCATCCAGCCACTACCGGCGACTTTCTTCAAATCTTGAACTAGAAATACACCAATTGATACCTGACTTCCTGATATGCGCGTTAGGAAATACTATGCGTAGTATGACGTATCGGCTGTAAAACAGGCTCTGTACAGGTCCGTCTGTACAGTGGAAGTAACGTCACTACATAGGATTCCTGTTCTTGTAGTGCATCATAAAACATGTTCACCATATCAACATGTTGGTTGAAAAGAACTCAATACGATGGATGATGGCGAATATCCTGGTCATTTTTTTTTATAGACGAGATGGCAAGTGGTCACCGCAGCATTTGGACACCTGCATCACCAAAGGGAATGTTGATCGTGCAAAATTCTATTCAATGTCTTTTGAAGAGCCTCATGTCCTAACTAATTGTACGTGGGAAAATCTCAGCTGCAGTTCGTTCCACAACTTTAGGGTTCGCGGTATAAAGTGTCTAAAGTACACATGCTGATGGTTTTTCTTTAGTATAGTATATCTTTAGTATAGCTTTATATAATTTATGGCGAACATGCTCTCCGGCCCTTTCAAACCCTTGTTTAGTATATAAAGCCTTGATATAGTCTATATAAAATATGACGTACTTTACCTATAAACATCATTATTGTAAGAAATTAATTTCAGGAACTACTGATACTTGATACTTCTAATGGTATTGTGGTGGAGGTACATATAAAATAATACACCTTAGAAGGTAGATTCGCTCGGCGCTTATAGCTAAACCGCCGCGCGTGCGCCGGCCGGCTCGGTGCGCAGTAGTTCTGCGCATGCGCCGCGCCGCCGCAGTAGTCAAGAGCTCGCATAGCTAACGGTGCCACATACTCAGATACGCTTTGTATTATATATTCAATAGATTCGTCAGTACAATATGAAGTAAATCCGAAGGACAATAACAATGTGCTAGGGAATAATATGTTACAATTTGCTTTGCTTCAAAACCATGCTTCAACCTTGCTTCAAAACAACTGTGAAGTGATTTCCTCCTAACAACATCACCATAACCCCCATAACTGGTGACCCCGTTCAAGGACTAAAACCGTGAGTCAAGGACAAAATTGAACTTATAAGTGCCCTGTGCAATGCATATCTTATTATTTAAGCATTGCAAATTAATGAATTTGGGTGAAAAGAATAAAGACGCGTGAGGTACTTCGAAAAAGTTGTGTGGTACAAGTCACAAGGATAGTGATTTTCACACTTTCGCTGACGATAATTATGACGATGCCGAACAAGAATGAAGAACATGTTTCTACTCTCACCGGAAAAGCAAGTCAAACAACACCGGAGACAACACCGGAAACAACACCGGAGACAAGACAGAGACCCATACACAGAGACAAGGCGATCGTATTAAATGACTTGTCTACTGATAGCAATACTCAAAAGTTAATCTGCGGACTCATTGACATAAAAAAAATAACCTGTCACAGTATCAGTAGACCGCTTGAAGCCAGCCTACATATTAGATGACAGCGACATCAAATCTCCAGATGAATCTCCTAACGACACACCTCCACCACCTGAAAACATACAGAGACAAACAAGATCAGGACGTACTGTAAGATTTCCAAATTATTATCGCCCGTAGGCACGGTCTCTGGAAGGGAGTAATGTGGTGGAGGTACATATAAAATAATACACCTTAGAAGATAGATTCGCTCGGCGCTTATAGCTAAACCGCCGCGCGTGCGCCGGCCGGCTCGGTGCGCAGGAGTTCTGCGCATGCGCCGCGCCGCCGCAGTAGTCAAGAGCTCGCATAGCTAACGGTGCCACATACTCAGATACGCTTTGTATTATATATTCAATAGATTCGTCAGTACAATATAAAGTAAATCCGAAGGACAATAACAATGTGCTAGGGAATAATATGTTACAATTAAATACCTTGCTTCAAAACAACTGTGAAGTGATTTCCGTCTAAACACCTCACCATACCCCCATAGTGTATTTTGGGTTTAGTTTTAAAAAAAGAATAAGTCTGGTAACAGTTAAATGTAATGCATTTTGAGAATTTATAAAGCTTCATTTTGGCGCCAATATTAAATCAGAACATTAAAGGAGCTTCACGTCTAATTTATTTTTAACACGTGGGTAGATACTATTTGTATTCCAAATTGTGAATGTAGTCAAAAGTCAGAGATTTATAAACCACTTTTGAGAATCTCCATTTATCAAATAAGTAAATACATATTAGAGGTGTTCATTTAAAAAAAATAGTTAAAATTGTTAATCGGGAGGATACACTAGAATCGGGACGTCACGGTTTTCCCAGGACCGTTGGCAATTTTAGTCACGTTATATCTTAAAATAAAGTGCCAATGAGAGCGTATAAAAAGACAGCCGTACGTAATTTTAATTAATTTGGTGTAATGACGTTATTTCAAAGCCCGACAAAATCTGTCTTGTACCTTCGTCATATTGTGCCGTGGGAAATAGGGGTAGGTACATCAGATGCCAATGGATATATGTCCAAATGTGTCAATTTTATAAAATTTCGAATAGAGCCCGCCTTTGTCAATAGAGAGATGTGCCAGGGCACATTTCCCCATCCCATCCTATTCCATCGATTGGAGAGCACAATGTTATAAAAGAAACTCCTTATTCATTATAGGTACTCTTGACTCTTAGGAGGTGTAATGTTTCTAAGAAAACTCCTGGTCCCGTTGTAACGGGAATATATACCTATTCGATATTTTTCCAACCCTGTTTCCAAATTCATTCCTAAATACCCAGAGGTAGGCAGAGCATCCGGAGGCGTCAGTTTGTAATTCTGGACTGATGTTGCCATGTATCGTGGATGCCTATGAGCGACAGTACTTGCCATCAGGTGGACTGTTTGTCTGTCACAAGTTCGATATGGGATTTTTCAAGAGAGCCGTGAATAGGATTTTGCAAGGTCGGCGGCGCGCCCGCATACCCCCTGGTGTTGCAGGTGTCCAAGGGCGGCGGTAACACTTACCATCACGTGGGACCGCTTGCTCGTCCGCCCACTAGTATATATATAAAAAAAAAACCAATATTTCTATAAAAAAAATTACACGCACGCGATGGTACCTTTTAATATTAATATATAAAGCGTGTTCCTATGGGCGTTTTACCAATATCTAGTCTAAAAATAAAACAACCTTTTTTGGCGAACAAACGAACAGAATGACCTGCAATGGCTGTTACAGGCCATGTCTAAACATTTGTTAATATTTATATTTATTTTAAACAACGGACAAAGGTACAGATTATAATTCTAACATCGACAACATCACATTAAACTACTCGCGACAATGAAAATAAAATTGCAATAAAAATAATATATAAAAATAAAGTTTTCCAAAAAAAAAATCAATTTGTGGGTATATGAACTCTTTTTCAATATTTTTTTTTTTATAAAAACACGTATTTTACTACTGCAAAGGTACAATGAGTATATTATGTACCTTTAGTATTTATTACTTTTGACACGCTACTATCCCCGGCGTTATATATCGGCCGGATATATATACTATCTCTACTCTGGCCAAACTTTAATTATCTAAATCTAAACACGAATATATTGATTGATGAAACAATCTACTTGCTATATAAAATCACAACTCTACAGGTATATAAGAATATTTGTATATATGAGTAAGTATAATATATTTGATAAATAGTGTAAAGTTCTATAAATATTCTAATGCAACAAGCAAAACAGGAAGATTTCAAACATTATATTATATCTATATATAATATAATAGTATAATAACATACTATGTTATACTTTTAGAAGATAATATGTAATATTTTTTCCAAAGATTTACGTTTCTATAAGTATATATGTATATATAATGTATTTTATATCCTAATTTAATACTAATAAAGAATGTTTAAAATTATTAAAAAAAACTAAAATTATAGGTAATGATAAGATATATACCTACGTTTAAGAAAAATACAATAATATATGTATGAAAATGCTTGTATGATAGATAATATCACAAATGAGAAAAATTAGTCAAACTAAGTCTCAATTCGTCTTAAATTAGAAATCAGACAAATTGAGATATATTGAAGTTTTTGTAGCTATTTGTATTTCTAAACTTCTTTTTAAATAGAAGAAGTGATTTGATCTGAAATTTGTATTTTGTTAAAAAGATAATTAAGAGTTAAGTGAAGATTAAGGAGAAGTGGATATTTCAATATTCGGTCTATTATCACATCAAATAATGGTCGTTGGTTTCAATTTCTATTTTTCCAAAAATCAATACATATTCTAAAAGAAGTCACAATTTGTCTGGTTCACTTATAATGAGGTTAATGTCAGACGAATTTAGACAACTTCGACTAATTTTTCTCCATAGACTTAAGAAACAGACGACATGAAATTGACCCCTAAAATGATAGGTCCATATATATATATATATATATATATATATATATATATATATATCTGCACACGACCAACCGTTGACTTTTAACCAATGTCCTATTTAATGCCTATGCCTAAATATGTGATCCCAGAAACTTTATTAGCATCCACAATATTTACAACACATGTCGAAACATCAGTTATAGTTTATATAATAATAATAACGTCACACTCAATGGCCCACACTAGGATTCCCCGTGCCGTGGAACCAGAGACACATACAAAGACAAACATTTGTCTTTAGACAAATGAATGTCCGACCGGGAATCGAACCCAGGACCTATTGCCCATCAGCTGTTGGATATGTAACTAACATTTCTGCATTCATTGCCCTGGAACACAGGAATGTTACGCATTTTTATACTGAGGAATATATAAAAATTATATATTAAAGAATATATACATAGGGTTTCGCTTAACACTTAACACTTAACACTTAAGAAGAAAGGGTATTTTTTTTAAATATCCAAGCTATATTTTTCAAAAAGGTTATAGTCTGTCCAGCATATCTTTTATTATTTACATTTTTATATCTATAGGTAGGTATATGTTTTCGTTGTATATTTTAAAATGTAGTTAAGTACCTACAAGAGTTGATTATACATACATAGAGACAGAATAAATATATATATAACACACATTATGCATTATTCTTATTCTAAGTTATGTAACTATTAATAGGTATGTGTCGTGTTTGGAATTTCAAATAAATAGATAGATATCTAATAATAATAATAACGAATACTATATATCTGCTGTTTCAGTTTTTTATAAATTTTAATTATAGCGGTTTAAATATTGAATATGATTATTGTAGAAAATTTATTTTTGTACAATAATTTTGGTAAGATTATTGTACAAAATAGACCTGATAGATATGTCAGATTCGCTGTCAAATTGATTACACTGTATATAATCGTAATAACATAGCTAATATTGCAATAATGATAGCATTTCTGACTCTGTGCCGTGTAGTGGCGGCTTTAGAATACCACCACCTGTTAGAATTCCTGTGGGATTCTCAAAAGGCGATTAAAGAGATAATTAGGGGGCTTCTAAAAGCCTCAAACCTCTCATGCACAAGACAATGTGCATGAGCAGACCCATGTCCAGCAGTGGACACTAAAGGGCTGGTTGCGGCATCAGTCATTTCTATCAGATTACTTTCGTATGGAAAAGTTGTCTAAAACCAGATCTAAACTCACGCCATGAAGCCCCGCGTATTGCCGCGAACGCGGGTGTGGATTGTTTTCACGACTTCTCGCGTGTTCGTGGTTCTTGTTCCCCGCTCTGAGTCGGTAAACTGTATTATAGTCTGACAAAGGGTTTTTTTTAAATTTATTTTGCATAGAAACATTACACACAGTTTCGCCAAACAGTGAACACATTTTTTACAATTTACTTTGCACGGTATCAATAAGATTTATCAGTTTAATCAAATTTAATACTTATACACCTTTCGATTAAAATGTTAAATATTTTTAATAATGTTATTAATTTTCTTGTAACAACTATCATATAACAGAATAATTTAAAAGTAAGATAAAATAAATATTAAAAATAAAGTAGGGGGTAGTGTACAAAATGCTCAAAATATTGAATTATATATTGAGCATGTTGTACAAATTTTAAAATTATTCAAATCCAGCTTTATTTCGCGCATGCTCTCGCAACGCTCGCGACGACTGCGAACAATTGCGAATTTAGAGAGGTGTTCTCGGCGCACGCAGGCCCGAGCGTGAGTGTAGAGCCGGCTTCACGTATGCAGCTAGACGAGCCACTCTAGGGCCGCTGGCTTGGTTCCGAGGGCGACGACCTGCAGGTCCGGTCACAGGCTGCAGAGCGTCGGCTCCACCGGAGGTATGGTCGTCTCTTCGGGACGCATGATTGTTTTGATTCGCTGCAATTATTTACAAGCATTTTGGAGCAACATCCTAAAACATTCAAGGTTTCTTAAAGAAGTAATTTGTAGGTATGGCTAAAGTACTAACAAAAGGCAATTTTGAAATCGGCCCGAAGTGTTCATAGATCAGTTTGATACCAGAGATTTTTTATAATATTTTAGCCGATGACAACATCTGTAGCCTATCGTGTGGAGGAAGAGTCTATGATGATGCAGAATGAATCTTCTAGAAAAGTCTATAGGCTGCTACGATTGATCGATATCCTGAAGCATGTAAGTATCACTCTTAGAGAGCAGGAGTATAACAAAAGGTTAGGGGAACACAGAATACTCTATTTGGTCGAAATGACTGAGAATTCGGACGAATGTCTACCCTGAAATATACGAGTTGACCTGATGAGATTGTTAAAGTCATATGTCGTTGTCTGGTTCAAAAACATCGAAACTATCTCTCTACCTACCTGTACCTACCTCTTTTTTTTATGGACGAAGGCGGCATACAGTCCACCTGATGGTAAGTGGATCTGCGATACATGCCAACATCAGCCCAGATTGACAAAGTTGGCACGCCCCCGGCTGCGCTGCTTACCGCCGGAGTTATAGGAATGGATTTGGGGTTGAGAAAATGGGGAAGGATAGGATGAGGTCTGGCATATAACACTCACTGCTTTGGGGAAATAGAAGAAAATGCAGTGCATTTGACGATAGTCTTCTGTGAGACTAATTGAATTAATTTGAATTTAAACTACGGCAAAATATTTTCATATCAACTAACATTAATGCAATTCCCTGGCGTGATGAGCAGCTTGTAGAGTATATAGACTGGTATGCAGGAGACAGTGGTGCCCGTCATGACCCACCCCACGGTGATGGACCACGGCGGGTACACATACTCGCCGCCGAGCATCTCCTCGTGGGCTAGCACCGAGAACACGAACAGCACGAGCAGGAACACTGGGCTGTAGGAGGAACAAATGTAACCTTGTGACTATGAAGACATTTTATATTGTAAATAGAGTATGAACGCTTAAGGTTTGGTGAAGATTAAATGTCGGTAGTTGATAAAACTGTTTGCAACTCCCATCCTGGACAAGCCGCATCTACAATCAATTTCTGATCACGGCTGGTGTAACCCGTGTCGAAACATCGAATAGAAATAAAAGATAAACAAAAGACTTTAATTCCGCGCGTTCAGACCCGATTTATAATATAAAATATATACAAAACGAAAAAGTTAAAAACAATATATTAGGGCCTTTACCTCCACTTTCTGATAAGGTATCAAGAGGTATCTGATAATCAGTTATACTTTATCTGACAATCAGTATCAGCTAGATTTAGATCCTTTCTCAGCACCTGATAAAGTCAACAATCTGATAGATAAATTATCTGATAGACCCACAATATTTTATCAGAATGGATACATTCTGCGATAAGTTACAACTGATAAGTTAGTCAGTTATACTTTATCAGAAAGTCAATGTCAGCTAGATTTAATTTCTGACTTTCTGATACCTCCTGTTACCTTATCAGAAGGTGGTGAGAAAGGCCCTTAGATAGCTAATTCTGTGGAAGTCAGATTATAGTAAATTTTACCTGATATATGTCCAGCAAGCCCTCCAGAACCAGCCTGGTGAATGTCCCAGCATACTCTTCACATCCTCGGAGAACCTGTCCACTCCGTACACCCAGCACACGCCTGCGGCCTCCGCGAACACCACGAACAGTATGGCTAGTCCAGGACCGTATACGTTTAGCAGATCCACCAAGTATACACCGCCCTGGAGAACAACGTTTTAAAAACGTTTAAAACGTTGAAGAAGATAGAAGTAGATGGTTTTTATATATCTACAGCGGAGCCAGCGATCTCACTAGGTGAACTGTCTGTCGCCTTTCTTCTACAAAAGAATGTAATCTCATAGGTAGGTATATAAAGAAAAAGAATCTAGACATTTGGACACTAAGAACTTTTGTATGTTGTTGGTGTTAATGCTGAAACAAATCAAATCTGTTGTCCTCATTAATACTCTCGAGAAGTGTAAGAGATCTTAATAGAAATGGGTCCAGTACAACCCTCCCCTTTGTCGTCGTCGTATACATGTCCGGTGACTCTTGAAAGGCCATTAGGGCCCCAAGAATTTAGCCATACCGAAAAAAAAGGGTCTAGTACTCATTTCTATGTATTCGGTCCGTACTAACCTTGAATAGATAGGATGATAGACTTGTGACACGGTTGCTCATATGGAATTGTCAAAGTTGTTAATTTTTTTTATAGAAGATAGTCGATTGGGTGGATCATATGATGGTACGTGGTCACCGCCGCTCACTGACACCTGCAACGCTATGGGGCTTGCGGGTGCGCTGCCGTCCGCGCAAAATCCTGTTCACATCGCTCTTGAACCCATGTCGTAACGTAACGGAAATACCTAAGCTGGCACTTCTTTTAACAACTTTCGGGTTCGCGGTATACAGCGTCTTGATGAGCGCACTGTACGCAGCGACTCTATGTCAAGAAAGTGCGAATGAACCGCACGACGATGACGGGTATATACCCATGGTTTACATTATATAGTCTTAAAAAGTAACAAATGTAAGAATGAAATTGTAAAAAATGCGTTACGAATACTTTCCTCCTATCTGTATTTTTAATATAAACTGGTTCGCTGTCTTGAATTGCTTCCGGCCTAACCCATGCCGGCCGGAGCAACAATTTAGAAAAACTCCCATGCGGACCAAATTTTGAGCAGGCAGGCAAATTTTTATTTGATTGCACTATCTCACTGCGACATAATGTATCATTATACGAATAAGCAATCGTTCAACACAGGCAAAACACTTTTCGTACACAAATACCCGTCCATCTCTAGTAGTGTCGGTCATCCCCCTGAGTGGCGCTCGCGATGAATTATGCATCAGAATACATTTGCGCTCAGATAACGTGCCGAAGGTAATTCATCGAATTGTTTACCCGCATTTAATTCTCTTAGTATTTCTTTTCATTTGATACTGAGGTTTTGTTTTCTTTCACTGTATAAGTAAATAAAAATAAATAAAAAGTTTCATTTCATGTTATTTACAAGACCCATAATCATAATAATACAGTGTTAGTAAAGACATAAAATGTATAAGATTTTCGCGTTTTTCACACATATTTATCTATTTAAACGGGTCTTAACGCGAATGTTTACCTTATTTATTTTACTCGACGTTTCTGTTGGGTAGCACTAACCGTGGTCACGAGATGACTGTTGGCTGCCGTGACCATGGTTGGTTCTAACCAACCGAAACGTCAAAAGTAGCTAAAAAATTGATGGTATGCGGCAGTAGAAAAGTAAACTTCACTATTTTCTGTATGTTTCAGGAAAATAGTTGTTTAGATATAATTTACAGACTTTCACGAGCCCTCTCCAACGAAATACAGTTCGATTTTGAAATATTTTATATTCTACTAGTTATTAGTGTTCATGTGCTCACTATCTCAAGGGAACTATCCCACGGGAACCTTAGTTTTATAGCCAATATCCTTTTCGTAGTCCCCAAGAACTTTAGCTTAAGAAGTTAGTTTGATTTAGCTTCTATCGAGCATGCTACAAGCCGGTATAAACGATAAAGGCTAAGCCAACGAGGCATCCGACACTTTTATCTTCGCGATAATGTTACTTACTTTTACGGAGTGCCCGTTCGTCTGTCACCTTGTTTCTATAAAAAAAGAGATTAGACGTAGAATTAGACTTAGAAAAGTCTAGAAATAACGTGTACAAACTTACGTAAGTAGTAGTTGGTAATGCACAGATGTAGATGAAAAGGAGAAGCACCGCGACAAATATCTCCCGGTGACGTCCCAGCAGCCGCGGGTACTCGTCACATAAGGCTGTCGTCACCGCTTCCAAACCTGAAGGAATACCAGTTTTTTATTTAGAACGTAGCGGTGCCAGCGACTTCGTTCGCGTGAACTTTGGAGTTATGTCCGTGGTAACTCTGCAACGGATCGGGTTGAAATGTACCCTGATTGTTAACCCAAGACACAAGCCAAGTCATATGCCAAGTTTCATTAAATTATGTCCCGTGGTTTTTGCGTGATGCGCGTTCAGACGGATGGATAGACAAAATTATTTTAAAAAAATGTTTTGGGCTTTATATCGTTCGTGTTTTATACTGCAATCATATTTTTCAATAGTTCATGTATAGACACGGCTTTTTGAATGAGAATCACGTAACGGGAAGTGCAGTTTGGGACACCTTCGACCACAGGGCTGACTACATAAACAATTTCATCAGTAGTAAGTGGATGAAGAACCAAGAATTAGTCTACAATAACTAATTACAGCTGTGACATAATAATAATGGCTGGATTGGTATTAGAACTCATTTATATAATTTATATAAAAATGTGTAGTTGACCATGTCGATTTTCTCATTACGCGTCCTGAACCCGCTCCTGGCAATTCAAAACAATGAACTTCATTTACAAGTAATGCATCAGTCACAGCAATGAAGCTAGAAATAAATAATTTAAGCTCAATTTAATAACCACCTGTTTACAGTTACATTACTCACCTCCAAAAGTGCTGTCCAGGCCAAGAGTGATGAGCATGAGGAAGAAGATGATGGCCCAGAATACGGAGCCTGTCATGGTGGCGATGGCTTCAGGGTACACGATGAACACCAGCCCCGGCCCTTCTAACCCCACCTCCTCGATGCTCTTGTTCTGAACGTGCGCCATGTAACTGCAAATCAAGTTATATTAAAACATGTTGGAGATGAGACAAAATAAAAGAATAGAACTCTGCACTAAAAAATCCCGGCAAAAGATAGGATATGTAATAAATATTGTCCAAAAATTGTAGGTGAAGCGATTGAAATTAAGAATATAAAAATTTCAATCGGGAAAATACATATGTACCGTCGACAAATTGGAATCCAGTGATTTGGAATCGGTAATGCCGCCTTTTTGTGCATTTTGTGTCCACTATGTCTGTTATTGTTTGCAACAAAGAGTTTTATCTATCTATCTGATGGACACATCGATATGGGAATAGACTTGATGACACATCATACGTTCATATCAAAGAAACTTGGTTGGCAGCTTCTAGGGAGAACGAAGCAGATCAGGAGCGGTTTATTAAAAAGTCAAATTTGAAACTTAGTGTAATAAGAGTTTTCTATTATCAAAACAAATTTGAATTAAATAATTGGAGAGCTAGTGAACATAGAACACTATTAGACTTTAACGTGGCCGCCCTACGGGTGCTCGTATAACATATTTAGTGTGTATTCTCAAATCGATGATTTGACTTTACCGCTAAGGTTATTCACAGTCGTAGACTTTCTTCAATTTTCACAAGTACAATTCTATTCAGTACAATTCGTGACCAATTTCGCTGTTAACACTTGTTTTTATTAAATAACTTTTTAAACTTTCGCGTTTTGTACACATTTTATATTGCAAATAGGATCTGAAAGGTCTTTGTTTACCTTTTATTTCTATGGATTTAAAGTTATTGAATTTTCTTATTGATTAAAAACTACCTACTACTCGTAAATGCAAAAAGTATTATTATTAAGTGGACTCCGCATGTACTGATGGAGTATGTGTATAAATATAACAATTTTGAAGCTAAGACCTAATGAGGAACCAATTATTATGTATAAATCAATTAAGGGATATGCGGCTACCACAAGCGCTGAGGAACTATATCACGTCTAAAAAAGTGGACTCGCCAGCCCGCTTGGCCAGCGTGGCGTTTTAAGGCCATACATTCCTCATGCACGGGACAATGTGCATGAGGAGGCCCATGTCCAGCAGTGGATAAGGGCTGGTTGCATTGCATAAATCACTACAACAAAACTTGATGAAAATGTACCACCGATATAAAATCTTTTAAGCAACTGACCCCAAAACAGAGAATATGACGAAACCGGCGAGGAAGCTGGTGAGGCAGTTGATGGAGGAAGTGATGAGGGCGTCGCGGTAGCAGTTGTTGTTGAACTTGTTGTAGCTGGAGAGTGCCAGTAGTGTGCCGAACCCGGGGCCCAGGGAGAAGAAGATCTGAGATGCGGCGTCGATCCACACCTACACATAAAATGGCTCGCTCATATATGGCACGGTGATAGCCTAGGGATATCAATACTCGACTCACATTCGTGTGATCGTGAGTTCAAATCCTCGGCCCGTACCACTGGGTGTCTACTTGAGTATAGATTTTTAAAAATTGTCCCTAGCTCCACGGTGCGTATAAACTTCTTGTCTTAAACCTGGCGGAAAATATCGTGAGGAAACCCGCATACTCCAGAAATAAAAAAAATAATCTGGAGTATCTAACAATCCGAACCTGGGCCCGCGTGGTATCCACCAGCCCGAAACCCCCTAGTGATTTACTAGGGTAGACCTGTGCTCTGCAGTGGGACGTTATAGACTGATACAATGGTGCAATTAGCACATTCTGTCAGTGTCACGTTTTCTTCGCGATTAACAATTTCAAAATCTAAAACGCATTCTTTCAATGTCCGGTCCCATCGAAATAAGTCAGGAGAAATCGCTTAGTAACGTGATGTTGATTTACTGAGAACAGAAGAAGATTCCTCCGAAGTTATCACAATTATATGATTATCACAAACATTACGCACAAATAAAAAAACTGAAGTTTAATAAACTATCACTATTAACCCACAAAACGCGCAATACACAATATGTAATCAAACAAAAACTCCTTCACATCTCGAGTTCCACCCAAAAAGCCCCCTAGTTATATTTTATTGTCAATTTAAGTTATTTAATCTTCCTGGTGTTCCTTGATTTCTTTTGGGATTATTCATTACTGTTATGTCATCACAAGACCGATAAGTGAGCTATGTCGATGTTCTAATTCAGTTTTCTTAAAAATTTATGAAATATATTTAGTGCAAGATGATGCAATAAGTTCGATCACTTTTTTAAAATATTTATGTTTTACAGTTTAAGAAAAATACGGAGAATGCCTGTTTGTAGGCTCCTACTTTTACGAAAGAGAATAGTAGAGTAACTGAAATATAAATTCAAAGCGTATATTAAAGGAGTGCGAAAGATTAACGCAATTTAGTTGTGGGGATAATATTGTTAGCGATTCCCCCACGAGTATATAAGTTACGTAAACAGTGCAACATTTATGAAAATTTTAACACTATACGAGACTTTCGAAAAAGGTCCAGAGCCCATACTTTCTTGTGCATTCTTCTTTTAAATGATACCGATCACATAAACATTTGGTTCAAACCTTGGAATTCTGCAGTTTGTGCCACTCAGGTGTCAGATAGTAACGGATTCCCTCTGTAGCTCCAGGCAAAGTGACGCCTCTCGCCAGCAAAATCAGTAGAACCACATACGGTGCCAAAGCTGTTACCCAAACCACCTGGATATAAGATAATACTGTTAATAGAGAACAATTTTATTATTGGACATACATATTTAAATATGTATGTAAGTTTTCTTCGCCAGTTACGTTTGAAATGTTATATGAATCTAACCTTTTACGAAGTTATTCATCAATCCAGTTAGTTCACAATGACTAAATTGTTAACAGAGGAGCAAGTAAAATATTGCAGAGATGCTTTCAAACTATTCCTGGATGAAGACAACACTATCTCAATCAAGGAAATAGCAACTGTCCTGAGATCTCTGGGCAGAAACCTAATGCCGCCAAGAGTTACTCACCACGGGGAGAAACTTCCTGATAAAGAGTCCAAGGAGCTTCTACAAATGGTAGACAAAAATGGCGACGGGAAAATAAACTGCGAAACGTTAATCGCAACAATGATTTCCCTGTAATGAGTTACAATTACAATGACGTCATCATCGTTAGATAAGCATTGTGAATATAGTGAAGCAAAAATTGTAAAAGTTATAATAAAAGATAATAACATTTTAATAAATATTATTGATATACGAGAACCTAGAACTGCTTTGCTAAAACACTTAAATGTAAAATCGACTGAATGTTACAGGATGCTTACCGTCGTATAGACAGATCGAGATGACGATAACAAAATGGCCTAGATGCACTTAACATAACTTAGTCTGGACTTGAACTCAGCAGTTGGACACGGTTCCAGGCTTAAATATTTTTGTCCCATATTTTGCTCGCAAGTTCTATAAAGTGTGTGTGTTTGCTCATCTGCCAATATTGAGCATGGGGTCTTCGGGCTGTGACTCAGCTATGTTATTACTATTAAGGGCTTTGGGGTTTCCTAAATAAAAAATGAGACTTAAAGTAATTTATGAACCTTGCCAGCACTCCGGACGCCTTTCCAGAGCGAGAAGTAGACGAGCACGAAGACGCCGAAGACGCATAATGCCAGCGACGGTTTTATTGGCCCCATGTCGTCTAGTCCGTTAGATTTGTGCTGCTCCAGAACATTGCGCCTGTGACGAGATTTTGTGTAAAATCATGAACTGTCATTTAAATTGTGATCATCTGCTATTGCTCAGTAGTATTACCACCGATTAACCAACCACCAGCAAAGCAACATAGTGTGTTCGGAGACGGAACGTCTGTGCTACTAAAGCAACAACATTTAAAAAAATCAAAAATAACTGCCGGCTCATTTCACGACGCTAATAAGTTGTACACGGTCCCACGGTGTTTATTTATATACAATAATTTTGCTGTATGGTGATAAATCATATTTTTCTACTGATTATCTTATGATCGTAATTCGTGTTGATGTTATGAGTACGCTTTAGCTTTCATTTCAAAACTAATTACAATGGATCTTACATCAGTTAAGAAAATTGGAGCCACAACAACGGATTCGATGAAACGCCAGAGTTACTATTCCGTTAGCTTACCATCCTGATCTCTTTAATTAATTTTATTTGGTCTTGCTTTATGGACACTTGCAGACAGATCATTGGTATTTTTATTATTTATTTATGCTCAAAAATAACAAAACAGGGATGTGAACTTATTTTACTCCTACATTGTATATTAAGCTTGTTGCCAAAAACTGATTTTACCATCTATACAATACAAAATAGACTCAGATAAATGTAAATGTGTGGGTGCGGTTGTTTGAGTGTGTGTATGTGACAGTGAAAAACTGAAAGCGGTTATGGGCCGTGATACAACACATGCGTGCTTGCACAAAAGTGTTACTGTCATGGTTCTTACTGGTATGTGTATTGAGTCGTCATCGTCATTGCTTGTCATTAGTATGCCATGTACTTCCGCCTGGCATGCTGTTTTACTGGCATGTGTATCATGGCCTTAAAAATATAAGTAGGTAATACAGTATGATGTGCCTGTGTGTGTGTGAATATTCAATGTTGCGGCGAGTTTACACGGCGCCATATTTATTTATATTTGCGTTCCACATACATATATTATATTCATTCATTTATTTATTTATACAAAATCGTCATCAAGATAATATCATAACTTACTCAAAAAACTCTTTAGCCGGTGTGCTAGCGTTAGGATTGATCTGCGGCGATGTCACAGGAGTACACAAAGGTGTGTTCCACTCGTTGTTGCAGCTGGTCCACGGAAGTACGGAGTTGATGGAGGCGAGGGACGCCACGAGGTAGTACACTGCCCACCCGATGATCGTGTTGTAGTACATGCCCATGTAGATGTCGATCATACATATCGCGTAGCCCACGCCTGCACAAAAATGTTACATTTTACCCGACTGTGGCACGCGGGGAGGGATATGTTTTTTGCCATTATGTATGTATGTGCGTTTCTTTGTTCCCTCGCAAAGCCTAAACGAAGTGATTAGATTTATCTATTTTCCACTAGTAATATATTTAGTGATATTTTAATAATCTGGTCCCGATTGCTTTGAGTCCTTTCATTTAGATGATGTAGGTATGCTCTGTTGGTGACCTTTAATAAATATATAAATAAAAAATAAGTCAAATAGTATGACAACTTTATTACAATAGTCTATGTGTTCCATGAAATAAAATTTATAAAATGGTTAATAGAACCTAACCGACATTATTAATACACAAATAAAGTTACCAAGTGCTGCGATAAGTGGAAATTAAACAGCATTCATCCCTTTATCGAGTCACAATAAATCTCCAAGCGTTGAAAATTCAATTAATCATCCCGTCGCGTCAATTTCCCGCGCAAACTTGGCGGGAACTTTGACGATTCTCGGTGCCATGTTTGAAATCAAATCACAGCGCCATCTGTCGGTAATCAAATGATATCGAGTCGCGTCCTTAATTAGTTTACAAAATTCGAGATGGCGCGATTTATTGCCAATGATAACTCTACAAATGTTGAAATCTAATAATTTTGCCACTACTTCGTCTTTCCGATTCAAATAAGCTTGTAATACGGTACACAAATTAAGTTACAATTGCATATTAGGAAGATGCCTGAAAATAATAATATTATCTTATCACATCGATAAGTATGTATTCTCAAGTCCGCTATATTTTCACGAACCGCCGGCCGAAGGTTCAAATACTTTACAGTTTATCCAGTCTTTCATTCTTTTACTAACATTGTTTTTGGTTTAAACGGATAAAATACCACCATGCGACAGAGACTTTTAATTTTTGAAAAAATACAAAAAAAGTATTGAAACGATTTCATTTTTTAATCCGTTCGTCCTTTTGTGGTCACCGGTGAAAATTTAAACAAAACAATAAAAGGTCTTAGGTCAATTATCTGGTTTAATATACGTCCGTTCGTGTACCGAGTTACCACGCAAAATGAAGACGTTATACGCTACTTTCACCTACTTGGGGTAGGGAAAGATGTATGATTGGTGTAGATAAGGCATCGAACGTGGGGAAAGGAACAGTTACACCCTCGTAGGAAATGCATGATAACGCGAATGTGCGCGTTTATGGCGCCCTCTGACCTTGAACATGTGTGTGTTGAAACGAAAATGATTGTTGATTTATTTTCTTGTTCTTCATTTCTAATCGCTAAATATCATACGAGGAGTACTTATATTTACTACTAATAATAATATTATTATTTAATTATTGTTAAATTAATTAATAAATGAAATAAAATGTTTTATGAACAAAAAGGGGTTAATGTTTCTGTTGTAGGTACATCCTATTATTACGATTTTACTCTCAATTTGCTTTGAAACTTCCCATTTTCATACTGTTATACCCCTGTAAAGTCACTGTGTGTGACACAGAATAACATTTGTTTATGTTATATTAGCTATTAGAAAGCTCTTATAAATTCACTGAACCAGTTATAAACAGTGGCACTGGATGGGGCTTCATCACTAACTGCTAATTTAAGTCTGTTCTGGTTTAGACCGCAATGAAAATCATAAAAAATCATTGAACGAAAACGTTTTCTTGTTAATTTTTTTTATAACACTTAATTTTCTAATTGCCGGCAGAAAGAAAAGCAAGTGACAGCTTTGAAAATTTTACGGCGTTTGACAAGCATAGAGTTCTATTTTCAAAATTCGATTTTGTTTTTTTATCTATCGTTGCCAGTACTAAGAACTTTTAGTTTGACCTATCGTATGTTGTTGCATAGGACTCGTAGAGATTTTATAAAGTTCAATATAAGGAATTATATGGAAAATAGGTTAAGCTCGCTATCAGCTAGTGCTGTGATTGGCCTTTTGATTATTTATGTATAGAAAGAACGTGCTAAACGGTCAGACGGTTGTTGGTAAGAGGATACTGTCGTCGATAGCGATACATGTATCATAATCATTTATTTATTTGAACATAACAGAGGGTACATTGCGCTTATAGAAACCAATGGGTACATTCTTTATAAAGAATTGTAATTTATGATTCTTTGTAGCAGGTTCTGGCTCATTTGAGAAGAGAAACTCTATGTCATTACGCCCCGCTAACATTTAATTAATGTTAACATTCATAATCATATTTTTATTTCATCATTCAATCGCTGCTGCGCTGACGTCCGTTCGTGACAGAATATTAACACTGCAGTGTATGCTACAGTATCATGGTGAGTCAGATACTCATTTCTTGCTACAATCATGCTAATAGGTATGAATGTAGGTATATAAAGACATTATTTTTTACGTTTACATACTTCCCCTTACCACTCAAAGTTTGATTGGAAGAAATCGCTGATAAGGCCGCCGATTGTACTTCTAATTACTTGTATTTCTCTGTATAGGTATATCTATCTATCTAAAAGGCTAAGAAGTTAATCAATTTAACATCTTCAATCATTTTAATGCCTTCACTTTCATTTTGAACCTTACTTTTAATTTGACTTCCGTCAAGGTAAACTTTCTCGGATTTAAATTGAGTCCGAATGTCACAAGGTGCTTTTCTGATTGGTTAAATTATTTCAATAGGTATCTATCCGTCAAGTATCACCGCGCTGATACGGCTAATCGGTCACGAACTGAACACATTTTTATTTTCACAAGATTTTCTTTGTCTGAGAGCGGCAAGAAGGAAAAACTTGTCAAAACAACATTTTTTTTATACTAATATAAGCCTATAACGCACCAGTCACTGCAGGGCACGGGCTAACGGAGGCCGAATATATTTTTTGTTTAAACAACTCTATTGCACATTATGGTACAAAGGCGAGCTTATCGACTTAAGGCATCCTCCACCTGTTGACATTTGGGTTAAACAGAGAGATACAGGGAATTGCGATTAGACGTATAAATATATAACTTAAACGACAAACATAAATCAATTGGCACATACATTTCTGGCCATAATCCATCACGCGGGCCCAGTACGGATTGGTGAATGCTAGAAACCCTGACCCTGAGACCCTGAGATGCTGACCCTAGAGTGCTGGTATAACATATCTAGTAGGATATGTTATACAAGCACTTTAGGGCTGGCATGTTTGAGTCCATAGTGTTCTATGTTCATTAGTTCCCGAATTATTTAATTCAATATCTGTTTTGAAAATGGAACATTCCTATTACGTAGCACCTACTTAAGTTTCAAATTTGACTTTTTAATTAACCAGATTTCTTTGATAAGAATGTATTGTGTCATCTAGTCTATTCCCATATCGATGGTGGATACACATATACTCCAGATTTTTTAAATTCGACGTTTCTTATTATGCTGCCTCGCATCGCCCAGATGGTGAGATTTTTTTAAATCCGTACTCAAGTAGAAACTCAGTGGAACGGGCCGAGGATTTGAACTCACGACCACAAGAATGTGACTAGAGTATAGATACCACTAGGCTATCACTATAACAGCACAGTGCACAGACTGAGATAACGGGACAAAAAACAAACTATTATTAAGTGATTTTACCCTTTAATCACATACTATCAGACATAAGCGAACTAGTACACTCATAGATACATTTGCAAGTATCAATGTGAATGAATGAAAGAACGCGAGCGGTGAGACATAAATCCGTTACGCAAATATTTGAATCGCTCTTCATTGAGTCGTAGGCTTCAGTCGGTTTGTAATGTCACGTATATTACTATCAGTGGCGGTGCACCTCATATAAGCAGACAAGCCGTAGCCACCCGTTTTGTCTTCCACTACTTGAAATTGGCCTTTTCACGCACATTGGTCTTGTGCATGAGGGATATATATTCTAAAACGTCACGCTGGCTAAATAGGTTGGCAGGTCCATTCTTTTAGAGGGGATGTAGTTCCTCATTGCTTGTGATAGAGGTTTCGTTATCCCCTAACTAAATATGTTAAAACTATATACCTACATTTGGTGAAGTTACATATTTAAAAAATTGAGCACTTTGAAAATTGACATTTGTTATAGATATTTGCGCGGTGGCCATAAATACATGCCTTACTATTTGAACAGAAATGCTTTATGATAGATAGTCGTAATCTGTATCTTGCTAAGCTTGTAAATAATTGGCCACATCGACCTAACAAACTGATATTTACACGGTTATATATTTATGTATAAAATATATATGTACTTGCTGCTATAATTTTAATATTAAAGCATAGGTATTGAATAATGTTATCGCAGGATTATCAGATGAAAACTATCAGTGTATTAAAATATTTCTTCGAACTTAAATTTCAAATGTTTGTAAAATATTTGATAATTATATCTGTAATGTGATTTCTTTTTATTGGTCGTCTGATTCACAAATTCAAAGTCGCTCAGCTAGCGATGGACAGAGCTATGATGGGAGTTTCTATGCTGGACAAAATCCGTAACGAGAAGATTCGCCTAAGAACTAAAGATGCCGACATAGTTCAAAGGATCAGCAAGCCAAAGTGGCAGTGGGCCATATATATCTATGGACCGATAACCGATAGGGGGAGACGACTCCTCAAATGAAGACCACGTGCCGGCAAACGTAGAGTGGAACGCCCTCCGGCCAGGTGGACTGATGACTTGAAGAAAGTCGACGGTAGTGGCTGGATGAGAAGAGCGAAAGATCGTATGTGGTGGCGTTCCTTAGGACAGGCCTATATCCAGCAGGGGAGGGACATAGGCTGATGGTATGGTGTGTATGTAGTCCGCCAAATTGTAAGTATTGCAATTCGGTATATAAGTGCGCGTAATGATCACCAACGTAATACACAGATGTAACGTGTTATACAATATATAAATAAAATGTTTGCGAGGCGTAATGACATAGATGTTTTCTTCACAAATGAGCATATCAGGAGGGGGAGAGTGCACGCTGCAATCCAACAGCCGCTGGGCGCGCTCGACTGGCCACGTTACCCCTCTCTCACAGAAGACTACCTTGAAATGTACTGCATTTCCCACTTTATCGTATTTCCCCAATGTACGTACGTGTTTCGGTAGTGAGTGAAATGTGCCAGAGCCCATTCCCATCCCATCCCTGCCCATTTTCCCAACCCTTTCTCCAAATCCATTCCTATATCTCCAAAGGTAGGCAGCGCATCCGGGGGCGTGCCAACATTTGTCATTTTGGACTAATGTTGGCATGTATCGCGGATGTCTATGGGCGAAAGTATCCACTTACCATCAGGTGGACTGTATGCTCGTCTGCCGCCTTCGTACATAAAAAAAAAAAGAAATGCCGTGCAATTCTTAGAAAAATCGTTATAAAGAATGTATGCATTGATTTTTATAAACTGTAGTGTACCTTCTGTAATGTTTAAATCAATAAATTATCATAATAAATATAACCACTAAGTACAGTAACAGTAAAACAGCCAGGTTGTTTCATTTCCTGTTGCCCCTGTATTAGAGCAAGCTGTCGTCTAATGCCTAGCCAATAGGAACAAATATTTCAAGTCCTAACCATCACACCACCTCCATGAATACACAGCCAGTCACTCGACCCATCGTTGACTCGGAAAGTGGCAAACACAATTGATTTCACGAAGCTTTCATACATTTTAACAAGGGCTATCTCCACTCTTCGCCCACCATTTGTCTTGGCGTTAAAAGCATTGCCTCCTGTATATTTATGAAGGCCGATCGTGGTAATGTCTGGACGTATACAAAAGTGAGGCTTGGTAAAATAAATGAGGCCAAACTGTACTTATTTCACGACTATTTCACTATACGATAGTCATTTTTAAACTTTACTTTGCACTTATTGTTATACGAATTATTGCGCTTACTTCGTGTCAGGATAGATTTTTTTTTGCGTCAGGTACGAGGTACGTTAATAAATGACAAAGTACGTACTTAATTTCTGTACTTTTCGTTCTGCGTTTCCCGTAAACGATTCAAACTACAAATTGTATTGATATCACGAACAAATGAATTTTATATATACTGCGTTTTAGGTATTTAAACAAATGATAGAAAATTGATTTATGAAAATTTATCAGTTTAAAAATTGGTTATAACGAATTCATAAATTAGCCTCTATGCAGACTGCATAAAGTGCTTATAAACATGACTCGGATTTTAAAATCGAGAATCATTTATTTATCCGGCTTCAAATAACTATGCTCTGCAGCAATCGTAGCAATCCGTAACAAGCACTAACTTTAGCTTCATCTTCAGACCGATCAGAGGCCTGAGTGTGAGTTTTTTCGTTTGCAAACTTTACTGTCGCGATTGCGTCCAGTGTTTTTTTCTGGAGAGATAATTTTCTATTCTTCTGCATTCTCAGATTTTCTGTATAGCAACTAGCGGTCGTAAGGAGAAACATAAAATCTTTAAGAATAAAAACAGTAGACGCGAACGCGGTTCGTAAGCTATAGACGGAAACTTACACACGGGCCTCGGGGCAAAGATTTAAACTTGATTACTACCTTTTCTAACGAAGTAAATTTATATAAATCATTACATAAACATAAATCATTTATATAATATACTTTGCGCGTATAACATTACACTACATTAGTCCAAATACACAAAAATACTTCGAACAAACGAATCCGGACAGAAACAGAATCACACCATTTGCACACCAAGCCCTAGCGAACTATTCAATCTATTCAACACCATGATCTCTAAGATGTTCTATCAAAACAAAAGCATATTTCAATATACAAGTATTTACCTGTTAACCATTGTTCACGAGATGAGACGCTCCCCCAATAAAAAAATAAACATTCATAATGGATCCCCAATACCCGAGTGACGAATAAACAGATTGGAAGCATTACCCTCGGGATAAAATAATACCATAGTCATTCAGATGCATAATTATTTAGAGCGGTGTATTATTTATTTGATATTCTAAATGCAAGTGAGTATAACTGTTATGGTCTAGAGGTACTTATTATCAACTTATCTATACTAATATTATAAAGAGGTAAAGTTTGTAAGTTTGGATGTAGGAAATAATCTCCGAAACTACTAATCGGATTTCAAAAATTCTTTCACTATTTGAAAGGTACATTATTCCAGATAGGCTACATATCCAGATAGGCCAGATAGGTACATAGGCTATATATTATGTGCAAAAAAATGACGGGCATGCAACGCATGCCGGGTACAGCTAGTATTTAATAAATTTAATTGATAATTTATTGTACACATATAACTTGGAATAAATAAAAAAGAATAAGAGGAAAAAATGTATAAAAGGCAAGCTTATCTCGTGCGGATATTTCTTCCAGCAGACCCGGCAGAGTAAAATATAAGTCTATGTATATATAATTACATAAATATTTATTGAACAGAATATTGTCCATTTAATTCAACTATCTCTCGCCATTTTTCTGGCAGAGCCATTATCCCATCGCTATAGTTTTTTTTTGGGTTTCTGAGCGAAAACTGTTTTAAATGGTTTATACAGGCTTCTCCATTCAATTGTACTCCATTTAGAGAATTTAATAAAGAGTGGAATAAATGTCCGGACTGTATGGAGGATGCATTGAATCTTCCAGCCCAGGTCTATCACGTTTTGTTTAGTCATCAAAGATGTATGCGGTCGCGCATTGTCGTGATGGAGGAACTACACCTTTTCTATTTATTAATTCTGGGGTTTTTCTTCAAGTGCTTGTTACAATTTTACAAATTGCTGACAGCAGACATCAGAATTAATCGTTTGACCATGTGGCAAAGGCTCGTAATACACAATGCCTTTCCGGTCCCACCGAAAGTACAGTAGTGCGACGAATTGTTGGTCGAAATATTTTTTGTGTACAATTACCATACATTTGGTACAACATGCTCAATATATAGGTATATATTGAGCAACTTGTATTTATAACAATAATGAACTGAACTTTCTATTTGCATTATTTTAGTTTATTATTATAATTACAGATATTAGTTACTTAATTTTAATTTCAATATTTAAAAAATAATTGACACAATTTATTAATAAATGCATTATCATAAAATTTATTGAGTTAGATCAGTTAACCTTCTCGTACCTACATACGGAAAATATTGTATATTTAATTAAGCAGTTCAGTTTATTTGTAAATTTAATTTATTTTGAATATTAATAAGTACTTAAAATGGATTTTTTTTTATAAAATATTTGTTAATTCTAGACTTATCCTGCGATCTGTTGAGCGACCCGTCGTATGGGATTTACTAGATCGCTTGTAGTAATGACTCGTGAGCTGTGATTGATGTGAAGTATATCCACTAGATAGGAGTTTAGAAAGACACGGCGTTTTACTGGGAATTTATCGCGAATTTAAATTTGTAATTGGTTATTGAATACAGTTCTTACAGCTGTGTTACATGAAAATACACACATTTAAAAAACACATTTACGTTTGAAAGTGAGCATGAGCATATGAGAAGCAGAAATATTGAAAGCGATAGCAAATTTAGAGGTCGATTGGATTCTCTGGCGACAATAAAGATAAAGGAGGTCCGTCGACTTTGTGTTGATATACTCAGGAATTTAAAATTATTTATTTCAGTTATTATTAAAAAATAGCTTGATATGTTGATCATGATTACCTGATCATTTAGTTTTGTTGATCACGATTACCTACATGATTACCTGATCATTTAGTTTTGTTGATCATGATTACCTACATGATATTTTTTTTGCTGCAATTTTAAATACAAGCCTTTAAAATTTTACCGGAAGCTTTACTTAATCTGATTCATAATTGTAAGCTATCCTCCTTGCACATTGTCTCGTGCACGAGGAATGTATTGATGTAAAAAGTCACGCCTGGCTAAGTGGGTTGGCGAGTCCACTCTTTTGGTCCAGAGGTGGTGTAGTTCCTTAAGGCTCGTGGTAGCGGCGATATTATCCCTTAGTCGCCTTTTACGACACCCACGGGAAAAGATGGCGTGATGATATTCCAAAGCTGGCCGACACGACACAGTTTGTCATGTCGTGAGAGAATATAATACAATTTGTTTTAAGTATAGTAAATTAATTGGTTCGCTAGGCATCATGACTTATTATCAATAGCTTTCTATTTCCTATCAATTCTATTAATGGCTTCAATATTCCCTTATATTAACATTGAACAGTCTTAAAATTTCGAAATAATTAAAAGTATTCAACCAGGTCATATAATTTTGGACTAACCTTTAAGAGCAGGACAGATTTTCTTCCAAAGCGTCAAGCAGCCACACCGATGGTATTGTCCAAGAGCCAGTTCCAAGAAGAAGAGGGGGAGCCCACCGAACAGCAGCATCACGCAATATGGGATCAGGAATGCTCCTGTGAACGGAGATGCTTTTAGGATTTTTCCGTTTTTTAAAATTCTGGTCTCTGCCTAAACAACCATTTAGGCACCGAACTAGTGAGGAAAGTTAGGGAATGAATCTATTCCCTAACTTTCCTGAAGAATGATGAAATTTTGAAATAAACTAGCCGTTCTTACGAAAGGTTTTCTTAAGCAACATTCGCCGTCTTCAATTCATCTAAAACGAGTATTCCTTTTCAGTCGTTACTTACCACCGCCATTCTGATAGCAGATATACGGAAACCGCCACACATTGCCGAGGTCGACGGCAAAACCCACCACCGCCAGCAGGAACTCCGCCTTCTTCGCCCATGTCTCCCGCTGCCGCGCCGGCGTCAGGGACACCACCACTGAACGCGTCTTCTGTGGTTGCGGGCACTGACACAAAAACATATTTTTAGACTTTTAGACTTTTGTACGCTTTTTATAATGTAAACCGGTGTTTAAATGTGGAGAATTAAATTTTTGTTTACCTTATATTTCTACTCAACACATTTCGGCACGTTTCAATCGGGAAAATTTATATATTTATCGTCGAATACGCGTAGATCAAATGTGGGCAGTTGATAAAACTGCTCGCAGCTCGCATCCTGGTTACCACGGCTGGTGTAACCCATGCCGATACGTCAGATAGAAATAAAAGGTAAATAGCCTTTAATTTTACGCGTTTAGAACCGTTTTACAGTGTAAAACAATGATATATTATGTCATCAATAACGCCGCATCGGATAGAGTGCGATCAGGGGGCACCCTGGTCCCCTGATCGCACGACTGCGAGATATTGTATGAACACTCTGAAGCAATTACCAGTCCGTACGGTAATTCCATGCGGTTCTTTCGAGCTACGGATCGGTAGGTCGCGTGGCGCTATGACCGGGGGCACCATATGCCCGACGACTTATTATTTATGGGTTGGACAAAGAACATTGACATTTAGTCGGACATGGAGCAGACTTATCATCTTGAGAAATATACAATACAAGGTTAGACATTGGAAAAATATCGCTGGATTGAGTCATTCACCATATCTGTCGGTCTAATTGAAAATTCATCGCGGTGGAGACAACGACTCCAAAAGAACGGAAGTTGAAAAAGAAAAGTTTTGTATATTAATTTAGCTTTAATTTTGTGTAATCGAATTGAATTATCTTTTAAATTATAATTAAAGGACTAACTTTAATTATAATGATTTTATTTTCCAATTATTCTGTACTTATTCAAAGTTTTCTATTGACATTGATCTGAATTAAATTATACTAATTATTATTATTTAAATTTCTTGTAACCTAATTAATTATTTTCAGGTTCTGTTGATCTCAATGTCTTTCAATGTTTCATTCGCCAATGCAACATGTACACTTCCCTACGGTTTTATTCTATGGAGTAATTCAGTAGATATATAATAGTAAGAGATTTTAGAGCTCAAAGAAGAGAGTTAGGGCTTTATTTGCAGCACAATATTAGGACTCTGCAAGCCCATAACCAATTTTTCCATGTCAATATATTTTGGAGATCTGTCTTCTTGTAAAGAAACATCCATAATTATTTACTATATGCGATATAGCTTTTTTTTTAAAAACTAACAAAGGTTACTTAGGTTGCAGATAGAGGTTACTTGAAAATTTGGCTAAATTGCAGACAGCTATTTCATAAGAATTCCGAGTCCAGTTTTTGAGTGAAGTTCATACGAGGAAACCCCTCCCCTGCACGACCTTTGAAGGTCGACATTAATTTAATTGCAGTACCCTTTGTAATGTCATAATGCTATTATTACACACGTTTAATAGCAAGCTTTATCAAGATTGAGAAGAATTTAATTTCCGGAGTCTATAGCTCACAAAAAGTGCAACTTACCTGTTCGGCAGTTACAAATTGTAATGGTATTCGGTGTGTGTTTTTGGATTTAAATAAATTAAAAGAAATACTTTTGGAGTATCCTCAAAAACGAAAAAATACTGATTAAAAAATCAATTTAGTTTCTGTTTTTAAGTTATCGTTGACAGATTGATTAGCGGACCAGGCGCTGGACTGCAAAACCAAGGGCTGCGGATACGTTGCCGACCTTACAATTGTAGTTACAGTCGTTCTGGTCTTCCAGAACAACTGTAATCTTATGGCAGTCAGATGAATTTTTTCTTACTATTCTCGTAATTATTCGATGCGAGCACTTCAAATAATTTCCTTTAAATCCCCTCGTGACTAGAAGCTGTGAGGCTGATATATAGAAATATATAGAGGGTAAGAAGGTAGGTGTTTGATAATGCGTTGTTAAGTGGAACAAAGGTAAATAGACGGAAGGTTCGTCTTTTGATGGTATTCATACCAGTAGGTATGAATACCATCAAATATAATTGAGGTTCTATACAGATGTGATAAGAGATGATACTCACAGCGTTGACTGGTGGTGGATTGTCGGGCGGAGCAGAGGGAGCGGAGGGCGCGTCCGTCGGAGGCATCTCGGGCGGCTCGCACTCGCCGTTTCGCCGCTCCGGCCCGGGGCTCTCCCCCTGTACAAAAGTGAATTTTCTTCGTATAGAAAAATGACAGACAAGTGGGCGAACTACATGATGGTAAATAGTCACTACTGCCCATCGACAACTATATACAAACGCTGGCAACCTTATAGAATCCAGTTTATAGCTATCTTGAAAAGTGGAAAAAAAATCTGTTCGGCGGTATAATGATTTATGATATGTTTAAACAGTTTTTGGGTAATTGGCATTCTTCACTCATCGGCCGTGTCTTGTCGGCTGGGTTTAGAATACTGCCACCTCGTTCCTTACCGTGTGTGTCGTCATAGGTGCTTAAGGAATAACAAAGCCCTGAAGAACTTCACCACCTCGAATAGCGTGGGCTCGCTTGACCAGCGCGACAAAGTGGCGTTGTAAGTACAACGATCGCTTATGCACAAGGCAATGTAAAAGTGAACTATAAAGAGCCGATTACGGTTACTGTAATATTTGTTTATATATTTTGCCGTTCTTACCCCTGAGTAGGTACTACTGGTTGTACTACGGGTAATTTATTTTGCACGTGTTGCTAGTGACAAGTCTGGTAGCATCGCGCGAGATTCATTTTACCACTAATACCACTGAAAACCCACAATATTCAAAACGATTCGACTTTATCAAATATTTATTCTGTACTCGTACTTAAACTAGGGCTTCTTTAATATTCAAAGTAACAAAAAACAAAAAAGTGTGTGTTTACCTAATTAAGATCCAATTGAAAAAAAAAATCAATTCAATTTTTTTTATTTCCCGTCCCGATGTAATCTCATTTTTGATGAGTTGTATTTGCATGCGTCCAATATTGTCATGTTTTCATGTATCGATTAATTGGGAATCCCCTGCGTACTTATAATACGAGTAACACGGCCAAAAAAAACTACCCGCGGTACTACCAGTAGTAGAAACGGTAGTACCACGGGATATTTTGGTCTGCAATTTCGTGCAGGTTAAAAAAATGTTCGTAAATAAATCCAACCAAAACTTTTTTTTTTTGATCAAAGCGAAAAATTTACAAAAACACATCAATGACTGTTGTCAATTCGCACTGTTTACCGAGACGGGCCGGACAAATAAACTGCGGCCCGATGGGAAACAGAATTGCTCGGCAAATATAAGTAATGGAGAGTGGCCCGCCGACGCAGCCTGGCTCTGCGGACGAAAGAACTCGTTATGGTTATTGAAGTTTGAGATTATGTTTGTTAAATACAAATAATGGGTTTTAAAAGGTTATATTTTTCACATGACCACTTTCTATCTACAGCTTAATTATAGGTGTGATTAGAGCAGCAAAGTATTTTTGACAAGTCAAGCTGGTAACCACCATGTAGCCCATTAAAATGAATATAATATACAAATGTCATATGGGTGTACCTATAGTTTTATTTATTTTTCCATCACAAAGCAAGATATCAACATATATATCTTCCTACTTAATAAAAATTTAACACTGACTAACTGACAGCCTAAACGGATGGGTTTAGAAGCATGAAATTTTGCACAGGAGTTCCTTATATAACGTAGGTGAGCACTAAGAAAGGGTTTTTGAAAAGTCATCCCCTAAGGGTGTAAAATAAGGGTGTAAAAGTTACTGAGATGTTGCCAATGAGATATCTCATCGGGCCACGGCTAGTCAATGCATAATTTAATATAGTGTGTACAGAAGTGTTAAATCTAATTGACATCTCAATAATGTGACGACAACATGATTGACATTTTAGCAATAAATTGAATTGTAAATAAGCTAGTGATTAAAAGTAATTAAAAAAAGAAAAGGGAGTAAAATGAGTGTGAACAAAACAAAGGGGGACCCAAGTTTCTTTTCTTTTTTTTATGGACAAAGGCGGTAGACGAGCATACAGTCCACCTGATGGTAAGTGGATACTGTAGCCCATAGACATCCGTGATATTTGGAGATATAGGAATGAATTTGGAAACAGGGTTGGGAAAATGGGGAGGGATGGGAATGGGCTCTGGCACATCTCACTCACTACCGAAACACGTACGTACATTAGGGCAATAGGACTGTATGCCCGACAGCCGCCTTAGTTCTATAAAAAAATACCGATCCACACTGGGCCCGCGTTATGGATTATGGCCCGAAACCTCCCGGCGATTTGCTAAGGGAGGCCCTGCACTGCAGTGGGACGTTATAAGCCGATATCGACCGTATCTAGAAAAAAAAAGTGAAATCCATCTTCCGGAAAAGATATCACATTTTTCAAATTAAGGATTTGTTTTTTGTTAAAACTCTTTGATTCTAACCTTATATATTTAGATTTATAAATAGATAATAGTACTTAGTAACTAACAGGAGGTACATGGGAACGATTTTTTTCCATCGGCCTACATGGAAATGGCAGGAGGGCTCGTCGGACATGAAATCATTCCTATCGATCCTCTATCGGATCAATCTCTATCAATAGATCAATCATTCAATATCATGTATCAATCACCGATCTATCAATCGTATCGATCAATCAATCTCTAGGATTATAATAATATCCTATTGATACAGTATTATGACCTAATGATTTCCAGTACTTTTTAATTTTTTTATTTCTACGAAAAATCATGTAAGTACCTATCTAAATATTTGCACGCCGATAAACGGCGGTACGTTGTATTCATATGGATTTGCTAACAGCTGCTTTTATATGTATATGTTCCATGCAAATAAAATTTCATTTCATTTCCGCTTGAGTGTCAAGAAGGCCGATGGTAATAAACCTTCTACCATTATTGACATAATAACCATAATAAATATATAACCTTCATCGCACGTCACAAAAATAACACAAATATAAACAAACCAAAATAGTCCCTAATGTCTATTTTCATTATATCCGTACACTAACACGTGACCCGTCCCCCGACTACCCATTCGTTACGTCTTCAGAGAGCGTCTCTACACAGGGCTATAATTGACTAACCGAATTAATTGTGACTAATCCGGTGTACGAGAAAAGCCTTTTTATGCGCTACCAATTGCGTAGTAAACTGATTTACACCGAGGAACCTTTTGATCGCTGCTCAGACCCTGTTTGGCTTTGTTTATTGTACGATACTTTTGTTTCAATGAATGCGATTGCGTCGAGATGAAGCAGACGGCCTCTTAAAATTACGTGGTCAATAACCACATAAAAATTATGTGGTTAAAGATACAAGATAATCTTTTATATATCTTTAGATTTTACAGACACAGGGCAAAAAAAAACGTGTGCGGTCAGGGGACCCCCGTCAGGAACGAAGATCCTCACACATTTTTTTAAACTCCGAATGTAATTCGAAATAAAATCTGTATAGTTCTGAGAGAGAGAGAACTAGCGATAGGCCCGCTACCGAAATTAAGCGAATACAGACGAACTGACACGATCGCGAGAATCGTGACCATACCGTGTCCGAGCGAGAGAAAGACGAGAAAGAGAAAGGCGTATGGAGGGGGGTAAAAATCTTACGTGACGTTACATTTTCTCTCGAATCACACCTATCGCAAGCCACGTAAAGGCACTCCGTTCCAATATTGTGATGGTTATTTTGGAAATACGTTGAGCAACTTTATGTAATTAAATGCAATATAAAAATACGTGGCGTTTTAATGCCATATATCCCCCGTGGACTATCCCCATATATTCTGTGCATGAGATGATGCCCTCGCCCAGCGTGGATACTCAAAGGGTTGGTTACGAGACTTCAAAGTCTCGTAATACGTCCCACTAATTTAATGATTGAACTGACCAATTGAACTAGTGGAAATGTAGGAAAACTGCAACTGTAGTCACGTTAAAACTGATTGCTGTTTGACGGGTTTCAATGACACTTAGCATCATTATAGTTAATGTACTGGATTAATATATGAGGATTTCTTTTATTCAGATACAGTACAAAATTACCGCGGGAAGCATAATGAAGTACACGCAAATGAAATCACAGACATGTGAGTGTAAAAAATAAACAGTTTCAGTGTCAACCCTTCAAACTGCGTTATCCGAAATAGCTAGACAATATGTAAAACAGCAGCGTAAGGGTTTCTGGAGACGCTTTGTGCTCATGGTTCAGTTTACGGCGTATTCAAACGTTATTGGCGATAAAACTTGGATAGCCATCATTTATTCTTACAGTTTAAACGCTAAATAGAAACGCTTAAAATGCGTTTAATGTGAAATATGGGGTCTAGATATACATTTACTTACATTTACAGGATTTAAATCAAATGAGTGAATTAGGCAGAGACTTTAACTCTTTGACGAATCTCTTATCTTATTTATCTCATATCTCGCAAAGAAAGCTCACAGCTCATAAAAGCGGCATGTTGAAGCGGCAATGGGCGGGTCATATTCGCCGTTAGACTAGTGAGAAAAAAATCGCACTAGTTCAGTTGTCCAGTTTAGTTAAAGGTCACCAACAACCTATGGGGTACACCAACAACAACGAGTCCTCAAAAGGAGGCCATGTACCGAGAAGCGCAGTATAGGACGCCAGTCAGGTGAACCGACGACTTGAAGAAGTTGACCTGTGTATCATGCGGCGCAGCCGCGAGCAACAGGCTACTTTCGTTATAAAGCTATTCATCATCAATACCATTTCTACATCTCCAAAAGTAGATCCAATTGCTTTGCGTTTTCGTTTACCGCCAAAAAAATGCCATTCAATAATGGCATGTAATGTTGGCATGTATTGCGGATGCTCATGAACATGGGCATAGATAGACAACGCAATTTCCTGAAATTGCATGGAAATCAAGCATGTCACGTCACAAGTAAATTTTGGTGATGGGAAACCACTCACTGCTGACAAGAAACGTCTCCCTTGACTCGGTTTATCACTTTTGAAGATTTTGTAAAAGAATTCACAAGCGACACGAGCAATGCGAGATGGAGCTTAGAACCTACTTCGGGAATGCAGCGACGGACAGCTTGCGTTATCTTTCCCTTTATATTTGTATCCATGAACGATAATATTCTCTTACCACCCAAGTGGACTGTCTACCCTTCTGTCATCTTTTTTCAATTAAAAAAGCATCACCCTATACTCGAAGAGCCAGATCGGCGATCAATTATTCTTACATCTATGAATAAGTTAACAACTTTTGCAATATCCATGTCAATTCCTTCTCAATTAATCAAAACGTTATTTGCATTATAAAGATTTCTTTTTGGTCGGTTTTTGTTTACTTTTCTAACAGTATTTATTTTTTGGTTATTCGAGTATCATCGGAGGTTATCCAAAATGATAGATTAAAAAGATTAAAACTAATCAAAAGCTTAGTTTTAACCAAAGTAAGAATCAAAGTTGCCGAGATAGTTCAAAGCATTAGCAAACTGAAGTGGCAATGGGAAAGCCATATTTGTCGCAGGACCGATAACCGATAAAGCAGATGAGTCTTTGAATGATAACCATGTACTGGGAAACGTAGCACGGGACAATCTTCTGACTGAATGACCGATGACTTGACGGTATTTTATTGAATCGATCTGGACTACCAACTGAACTTATTTAAATGTCGATGTGTTTTAATTCTGTTTCCAGATCGATTCAATAAAGGGGGAGAGAGTTTTGAGTTTTTGAGGGGAGAGTGCTCGCTGCAATCCAACAGCTGCTGGGCGCGCCCGACTGGCCACGTTACCCCTCACAGAAGACTACCTTAAAACGTACTGCATTTTCCACTTTATCTTATTTCCCTAATCTACGTACGTGTTTCGATAGTGAGTGAGATGTGCCAGAGCCCATTCCCATCCCATTCTATTCTATCCCTCCCTATTTTCCCAACCCTTTCTCCAAGTCTATTCCTATATCTTCAAAAGTAGGCAGCGATCCGGGGGCGTGCCAACGTTTCTCATTTTGGACTAATATTGGCATGTATCGCGGATGTCTATAGGCGACAGTATCCACTTACCATCAGGTGGACTGTATGCTCGTCTGCAGCCTTCGTCCATAAAAAAAAATAGCCGTGACTGATAGAGTAAATTTTATTACAAGGTCTTGTGTAATAGCTGAAGAAAATTATTGTCACATCAAAAATTAAAAAACCAAGAACCATCATTGAATTGATTGAGAAATGTGATTTCTGTATTATTTCAGTTTTTAGTACATTCTCTCATTTTTTAATAATTTATTAAGTAAATGATCGCTATATCAACTAAAGGTGATATTGAAATGATATCAATGTGATACCAATTTTGAACAGTAAATTTTAATTTGTTTCATTTGTCAACGGTACCTGGTACCACAGAGCTTGAGTGTAGCAAAAACTTAACTCTGTTGACCCTCTGCTCGACTGCGGCAATACACTTCAGGAATTTAGGGGTAATTACTTTTTCGCCCTCGTAAATACTTTCACACATTTTTTTGTCTGCTCTTTAAGTTTGTTTTAAAAGTTAAACTTGTAGTACAGTCAATTTATCATTAGTTCCTACATTTTGGGTAGAAAATGATTTTTTGGATCTTTAGGAGTAATTTTTGTTAGAATGCAGTCTGTTAGTTCAAAACTCAGTTTTCGGAACTGGGGGTGTTCTCTTTAAAACCACCATCTTGAACATAGGCATATACTCAGTTTTTTCGATATATTTCCATAACTGTTATGACAAACATTTTCAAAGGGATTTTTTTGTGACTAAGTCAATGACGTTTATTCAATATTTTTGTTGCTTAATACAAAAGAAATGAAACATTTCGATACGGGACAATTTTTGCATTTTTATTCTCACTCACATTTAAGTAAAAACCAATTTTGAAAAGAATGCAAAAATTTAAATGTTCCTGCAATAATAACACTGCACTTAAAAATATTCCACATAGATGGTTGTCATGTTTCCACAAACGGTGGCATAATATGTCGAAACATGATTTCCTTTTTAAATTATAAAGGCGAGCGACGGAAAAGACGGCCATGAATTTTCACCTGTTAATTGCAAAAGGAGTGTGGACGCTTCGTTTGTGTGAACTTGATTCTTGCATTCTTGATTTTTCTTTCGATAACGAGATATAGTTAAATCAATGAGACGTGAACTTTGTATCTGTGTAAGGTGCCGAATTGTCCAATCCGATTGTTGAAATGGTTCGCACTGTACACTATCGGTGTGCACAAACGCAAAGCTCATGTCTCATTTATTTCACTGTACTTAGTTAGTTTTGGTAGTGAACGATTGTTGTCAGATTCTGTTCCCTCATTCCATGCGTTTCTCTTTCCTCATATTATCCTTCCTATTCTTAATCCTTTTTCAAAATTCTGACTGCCATAAAAGGGCTGAGTAAATATTGTAGTATCCAATAAGTAGCGCATTTGATGATGTGTCAACGTCCGTTAATGAGTGACTGACATTGGCATGCACAATAATATTCACGATGACGGTAGAATGTCTGCTCATATTTTATAAGAAAAGATAAATGTAAAGATTGGCAGAGTTTGAGAAGTCGATATGGGATCTACTGACAACATTGCATAAAAATGGCACCAATGCGCCAGCATAATCCCATGGTAATAATAAAAGGTGTTAATTTTAATGACACTAAGGAATTAAATAAGTCCATAATATCTGTAGGACACAAGCCACTTCTATCTATTACACATATTATAATACATTACACCTACGCTGTTTTTTTTTTAATTCGTAGGCAACGGGTTTTTTCATCATGTTTTCCTTCACTGCCAAGCCAGTGATAATTATAAAATCCCAACTTAAGTAGAAATTGTTTTGAAACACAACACGTCACGAATAAGGGTTCAAAATAGTTACTGTTATTGCTGCTCTTCCTGATACCTTACTACCTAATAACTTCCCTATCCAATGGCCGTAGCCTGTTAATAAAAAAAAATCTTTACTCTATCCGCTCCCGCTTTAAGCTTTGACCCACGCTCTAAGTTTAAGCGAGTTATCCCCGGTATTGTGGACCGTCAAGGTCAAAGGCATGCAAACCGAATACCGGGCACATGTCGCCATGTATGAGGTTACGTTGCTTTAGTTCTTGCCAAATTAAGCAGGGTAATTAGAAGTAGATTGTGAGTTTTCAATTTAGGATTTAATAAAATCATTTGTTGTTAGTTGTTATATATAAAATCATATATATATTATATTTATATTTTACTAGCAAACCTGGCAGACGTTGTCCTGCCTGTGTATATTTATTTACCTCTGTATATAAAATCACAAATTATTCTGTTTTGCCGTCGATGTGATTTTTGCGATGGATTGAACGGTATAAAAGTTGATGTGCTGCAGCGCCATCTAATGGCGAGTTACAACAAAGCCGATAGCTCGAAAATATTCTCCCTGCTCAAATACCTATGTGTACCAATTTTCATGGCGATCGGTTGAACGGTATAGAAATTGATTTGCTGCAGCGCCATCTAGTGGCGAGTTACAACAAATAGGATAGCAGAAACCTTCTCCGTGAAAAAATACATATATGTGCCAACTTTCGTGGTGATCGGTCCAACGGTGTCGAAATCTATTAATCTCAGACAGATATACCAACATCCATTTTTATATATACATATATATAGATAGATTAGCGCCTATATTGTAATGTCCGACCGGGGATCCAACCCGGGACCTTTTGCACAGCAAGTAGGGTCACTACCAACTGCGCCAATCGGTCGGTTGAAATTTTGTTAATTAATTAATTATATGTGTGACAATATTAAATATTTGCATGCCATGAATGGTGATGATTGAATGTATTAATAAACACCTCTTGTACTCACATTGTGCAAATGAAGAATTTGAAATCCCATATCAAAACCCAGTAAAGAACAAAATAACAAAAAACTAAATGGTTTTTGACAAAATTTTATTTACAAAGATAGCCTCCAGCTTTGTAAATCAAACTAGCCTCCACACAATGCTAAGACATCCACATTAAAATCTTTCGTATTTTTATGTAGATACGAATATCTCTAATATTAGTAAATGTATCAATGTGATGCTCATAAATGAGTGAAAAACTTATTAAATACGTAATATATGAGATAACTATAATACTCAGGCACGATATATTATCTAATATTTAATATTCTGTGTAAAACGAACAATTTTTTATGTTAATTTCCTATGTTTTAATTTTGATAACCTATGTTAACCCATTTTGATTTTGTTATATTGGTCATAATAATAATTTCTGTTACACTTTATAGTTTTTATATGCAATACAGATAGGAATCGAACAGCCCTGCGATCTGCGACTCATGGCAATATCTGTCAAAAATGATAAACTTGGTCATGTCTGTAAATGCACTGCTAATCTTTGGAGACTTACACATTAGCATTTTTTTCAAATGTACTTGTATTACGTAAGTAATCTGTGACCGGATTTTCGGTTGTTGAATACACCGGATGTAAGTCAAAGGGGGCTGAATCGTAGCTTTCAAAAATGAGTTTCTTTGTGTTATAACATAAAGAGCAGAGAAAAAGCCTAGGGTTTTCAATTCTCGACTCCTATTCATCGTGAGTTTGAACCCTGAGAGTCTACTCTGATTTTACACCTCCGAAATTTGGGGGACCGTCCGAAGTTCGAACGATTTAATTGCTATAACCCCTACCATGACTTTGTTTCGGTCGGAGTTTTGGATACATCGGTATCTCTTGACGTTTTATCAAGTTTTATCTTGTCAATTTTTGTCTCATGCGATCGAAGTAAGATTTAGACGGAACCAATGTCAAAACGAAGAGACAAAGACAAGATTTTGACAAATGATACTCCGAAATAAAACGGCTGATTTCCGATATATCGCAGTGAACGTCTTTGTGATAGAAGTTGTAGGAAATATCAACCGAAACTACTTTTTAAATTTCGGGGTAGTGTCGTCTGGCCCACACCACTGAATTTCTATTGAATACGATTTTTTCAATCATCAATGATCATCATTTTTCTATCGTTTCCGGTCTGTATTGACTGATTCCTCATCATTAACTCTATGGTGAAGAATGCATTATGGCTAAATAGTTATGGTGTGTATGTATCGTAACATTCTACAGTAAAAGACAATATCGAAGTCTGACCGAAGTGTTCACCGGTCAGTGTCCACATGTTAGCGGATGACAACATCTGCAAAGCGCGTCAAGACGCTCTTATGTCGTCATTCGCCACAAAACATCGACGTAAGCGCTCTTACACTTGATTTAGCAGCGCTGCTGACATATGTTTTTGTGACGTAATCTTTTCACTAAACTGTCATTACTTAAACGATATTTCTAATATTATATTGAGAGCTAAATAAGTTATGATAGTAGATAGAGATTTACAGTGAGAATAGTGAGGTTTGAAGGTGAGAGAGTAGAAGCAAGCTGAAGTGGCAGAGTGCCGGTCACGAATGTCGTAAACCGTTAGAGCAAACGAATGCTCGAGTGGAGGGCGCGTGCTGGTAAGCGCCCAAGATGATACAAATGATAGAGAAATTTGGTGCACGTTGGAAAATTTCAAAAGCGGAAAACCACAACTGGTAATTCATTATTTTGGTGCAAGTTGGAAAATCTTAAAAGCGGTTAACCACAACTGGCAATTCATTCCATAACTTTTGGGTTCGCGGTATAAAGTGTTTAAGGCTTCATCAATACAAGGGTACTTATGCATTATTCCATATTTTGGTCCTTGATATCGGTTGCCTACATTTTTAAAACCCCTACATAATTATAAATTGGTTATAATCAATGAGCCGCAGTAAGATTTATACCAAAAAAAGAAATTTAAAACGAGGGAAACAGTGTGAACAAGACAAAAATATTTTAGTGGCTTTTCAGACATCATTCTGAAATTCCTAGGACTTCAAGGAACCAAAGCCTTAAACAGTTCAATTTCCTGCTTGATATCTATTTACAAGCTGTACAACTATGAAGTTTAAACACCTCATTGGAAGTTGGATACAGTTGGTAACTTAATTCTGATAACAACTTCGGATACCTGAAGCCTTGACTGTTCAATTTTGGGGTTAGATAATTAAGTAAGTAGATACCATGGTATATTATAGATGCTTTCTTATTTATTTATTTACTCTTTTTGTACTGAGGCGGACTTAATGCCTTAAAGCATTCTCTACCCGTTGACCGTTGGTTAAATAACATATATTTCATCAACCTGAATTAAATTAAATTTTCTTAGATACCGACCGGCCGACTGCGATACGCCTGATTGCGTCACGTGTTTAACAAAGTATGAAAAAATTGGTTAATACTTACAAAATCGATGTTTTTGCAAACAGGTTTGTGAATGGGCGCGCTCGACTGGCCACGCTACCCCTTTCTCACAGAAGTCTACCTTGAAATGTACTGCATTTCCCACTTTATCGTATTTCCCCAATGTACGTACGTGTTTCGGTAGTGAGTGAGATATGCCAGAGCCCATTCCCATCCCATCCTATCCCTCCCCATTTTCCCAACCCTTTCTCCAAATCCATTCCTATATCTCCAAAGGTAGGCAGCGCATCCGGGGGCGTGCCAACATTTGTCATTTTGGACTAATGTTGGCATGTATCCCGGATGTCTATGGGCGACAGTATCCACTTACCATCAGGTGGACTGTATGCTCGTCTGCCCCTTCGTACATAAAAAAAAAAAATGTCTACGATCTCATTGAAAACTACGAGCTTCGTTTAAAGTTTGAACACACCCTGTATGGCTAATGAAAGCTAGTTACCCAAAAAACCCTTTCGAAAGTTTTTGGAATTATCGCAAACGGGCAGACAAGACATCACCTTTTATATGTTAATAACGGGGACGGTACAAAAACACAGGTGTTTGACTAATGGGAAATGAATATGGGATGGATATGTACGCAAACGTAAATATGAAAGTTTGTTAATTAGGTTAATTAGGATCCTATCAAACTTTGGACATTCAATTGCTCTCTTTAACGTCTGATTGGATTACTATCATATTGACTATATCGCAAAATGACCAAGTAGTCAACACATCTAAGTCTTTAAATGAATAAATCATTTATAGGGCACAAGCTTGCCCTAGTAAATCTAGGGGAGTACCTAACAATCTGTAAAAATCTAGTTTTAATTCTCGAGTATGTGGACTTCCTCATAATGTTTTCCTTCACCGCCAAGCTTGTGATATATCAAAAAAGAGAAATAATTAAATGGTCATCGGATTTTTTTTTCATAGGGAAGTAGGCGGATTAGGAAGCGGTCCCACGTGATGGGACCGCTTGCTCCACCACCTCCAGTAATCGATGGTGGGAAATTTAAAGCTGGATTAAATTATTTTTAGTAATATTAAATTATTTGTTTTAGTTATTAAAATGTAGTTTGTTTCGTTGACCACGATTTTTAGTATTTTTTTACTGTTCGTTTGAATAACGACCTCAAGAGTAAGAACCGAGAATCCCTTGAATGTTACCGTTTTAAGCTGGTGAATTAAGCCTTGATAAGAAAAATAATAAGTAAAAAAAAAGTTTATAAAACTTCGTGAAGTATCCTGACATCTCTTTTAAACAAATATTTTCTTATTTAATCTGGAGAACAATTAAATTTATTTATTTATATTTAATTTTTTTTGACCATTTTACACCTGTAATATAAGCTAAGTACTGTAAAGCTGAACGTGGTGTATAGCAGCCCAAATAGACCAACGGTCTGGGCTTCAGCAGCTTCCGAGAGGAAATATTGCAATTATAGTTGACACTTCTTATTAAATTACCTACCTTAGGTTTGAGTAGTCGTCAGCGTTCCGGCGAGAGGAGTCTCATGTCGAATCTGAGTAGGTGTGCCATAGCGTGTTCACAGCGGCGCGTCGGCGATGGAACTGTGCCCGTGGACCACGAGGGAGTCTGCTGGAGAGGTGGGCGTGGCCACGACACGCCCCCAGCAACAAGTTGTACCATTGTTGATTTGCTCATGTCTGATCTTAGGCTGGTTTTAGACGAATGATTGTTAGAAATAACATATCTCTTTTTTTTTCTAGTTTTTACAGACTAGCGTTACCAGCTGAGCCCCAAAACACAAATTGAAAAAAATAAATAGACTAAGTGGTATTTCTATTGCCTGTATTTTTTTAATACTATAAAAAACTTTGAGAATAATATAATGTGTAATTACGTATTAACCCTTGAATACAAAATCAAAATATAAAGCCTAGAACTAAGGAAATAAAAATGGCCCAGACATCCTGACATCACAATTGCTGGCCACTTTAATAATTATTTTTCTTTGTAATATAGTATTATAGGTAGTATAGCAAAGAGGTATTAAATTTTTGTAATGTGTACACTATTATCTCATTTGGTCCCAACATTATGATCGACACAATAGTTTGGTCCTATACCTCCGTTAAATTCGTCCCGAACAAACATTTGTCTATAAACAAATGAATGTTCAACCGGGAATCGAACCCGGCACCTTTCCCACAGCAAGTATCACTACTAACTAGGCTAATCGGCCGTCAATTGAAATTTATAAGAAACTTTGAAACTTATAGATTGAAACTTTTAGTTAGATGAAGGTTTTAATTCAAGATTACAAATAAGCAAACGTCTAAATTGGTACTGTACCAAAAAAAAAACATTTTTTGTAAACATATTTTAGCTTGCCATAAATTTGAATTTTAAAAAAAAGAGTTTTTTTTATTGTTGGTTATTAAAAAAATAATGTTTTAACATGAGGCTTCAAATGAAATGACGGATGACGAAACATTATGCAGTATTCAAAAATATTATCTTCTGGACATTGTACATTATTATTTTTTGGACATTTCATACACCTTCCTGTGGATTGTAAATTGTGGATAACGTAGTTGGAATGCTTTAGAGCAGCACTACCCTACCCCTTCCCGCGGGTATAGTAAAAGGCGACTAAGGTATAACAAAGCCGCTACCATAAGCCCTGAAGAACTATTCGACCTCCAAAAGAGTGAACTCGGCAACCAACTTAGTCAGCGTCTTTACCTTCCTTATGCATAAGACAATATTCATGAGGAGGCCCGCCTCCAGTAATGGATGAAAAATGGGCTGGTAGTGGCTTTGCATTTAGTGCAATAACTGACCTAAGCATATATTAGATTAAAAAAGTAATGTATATGACGTCCCAGATTGAATGCCGGATTTAAATTTCGCGTAATTTTTTTTATTTGGTGGTTGGCAACTCTAATTTGTTTATAAATGTCACACATGACAGTTGCAATCAATCAACACGGAACGCTATACTAAAGAGCAACGCAGTATGAAGTGGATTAACATTTTATCGAAAAAATAAGCTTTAGTGACGAGGCCCATTTGTTTCCACCTTCACGGATACCGCAATAAACAAAATTGTCGTATGTGGGGCTTGGAGAATCCTCTTCAGATTCATGAACAACGGATGCATCCTTCAAGAGTTACAGTTTGATGCGGCTTTTGGTTCGCCGGGATCATAGCGCTATTTTTTTAGGTATTGGTATTTAGGTAGGCATAGAGAGGTATGCTACAGGAGTTTTTTGGCACCAATTGGAAGATATGGACCTCCATCATCTGTGGTTCCAACAGGACGGTGTCACATTTCACCCAGCTAGAGAAACAATGACTTCATTTTTTTCTAAATTAAATCCGGCGCACAATCTGGGACATGCTTTATATTACCATTTCGCTCCCAAAATAATCAAAGTAAAATCAAAATTTAGACTTTATCTTCCATAATCATTTATTAATTACGAATACTGTCTAAAGTTTAGTTGAAAAAGATTCCTCTCATCTCCACCTGCCCTAACACGTTGCTCTAGATAAATAAACATCACGGTTACGCCAGACACGCCCCCTCGATCTCCTGTGATCTTCGCAGATTGGACCAATAAACGGACCCACTGCTTCCAACTTATCCCGCTGATTGATTGGGAAGGATGGAAGAAATGAGGAGTCAGGGAATAATAAGTGATGCTGCTAGTTGATTGGGAGTGCGACAGGTTCGTGTTGGGCTTCCCAGATTGTGTTTGCTTTTAGGGAAATTTGGAAATAATATACTTTGGAATTTTGGAAAAAAATCACAAAAGGTCACCGGTGATCACTGGTAAAGGTAGTAAAGGTCACTGGTGATCCTGAGTCGGCACTCAGGGTCACCAGCTGAATCTAAAATACCATTCAGTTTTTAGGCTCGTATCTTAAATACATTAAACAGAATCTTGAATCAACTAAAATTTAAGTTAGAAAATAATAAGTCTGTAGGTATCGACAATAAGGTCCCTTTTTTAGAGAACTTCATTTGTTTTTTTAAAACGTGTTCTGTCGTGTGCTTCATTAAAAGTATCGGTTTTAAAAGACAAGGACATTTCGCAAGTCATTTGGTTTCATGGAACGAAGTCGAAGGCGAATGTAAGTGTAGGTATCCATGTATGTATGTATATAAGTGTACTTATACAAAATGAGATAAGTAGAGGTCAGCGGCAAGACATGCGGGTTGGCTTATCAGCAGAATGTACAATGATATTCATGTATGTAACCATTATAATACTCGTAAGTATTATAAATAAATATAGTTTATAAAATTTTACTTTAAATAACTCGATGAGAGGTGCACCTGTGCGGTGGCCACAAACGAAACTAACTAAAAAAAATGGCCTCCGCGCTGGTGTTTATTACCTGTATAATATTGACCATCCTCCTTTTTCCCAGTGGGTAATATTTTATTTCATTTATATTTTAATGACGAAGCCCGTCCTTATCCTGTTTAAAATTTGGTTTAATAGTATCTGTGACAACCTTATGACATTATAACCCCAATATTCACAAAAAGTGACATTCCTCCTTTTATCACTGTGATCTTCATTATAATTTGCCGTGTGAATTTGAAGGCGGCAGACGAGCATACAGTCCACCTGATGGTAAGTGCATACTGTCGCCCATAGACATTCGCGATACATGCCAACATCAGTCCACAATGACAAGGGTTGGGAAGATGGGGAGGGATAGAATAGGATGGGATGGGCTCTGGCACATCTCAATCACTACCGAAACACGGTACGTACATTAGGGAAATAAGATAAAGTGAGAAATGCTGTAGATTTCAAGGTAGTCTTCTGTGAGAGAGGGGTAACGTGGCCAGTAGAGCGCGCCCAGCGGCTGTTGAATTGCAGCGTGCACTTCACATATATTGTTCAGATGTCTATTGAGGCAGAAAATAATGGGAAAATATGTACTTGCAAAATAAATTATTTAATTTATTTGATGTAATTAGTGAGACCACGTACTGGGGACTGACGACTTGAAAATAGTCCTTAGGAGAGGTCTATATCCAGCAGTGGAGAGACCACAGTTCTAATATTTTTGCGAGGTAAGTCTATTGGAGAACCCACTCTCACGGGCGGTTTAGAACCCCTCAGCATTCGGAGAGACAGTGGCGTCTCTCTGTGTGTTCTCCGCCTGTACAATGGGGAATGCTCTGAGGAATTGTTTAATATAATTCCCACCTCGGGTTTCTACAACCGCACCTCCCGTCACAGAAGTGCGGTCCATCCGCATATCCTCGATACGGAGGTGTTGCGCACTGTTCGGTCCAAAAAATATTTTATACCGCGAACCCGTTGGCTGTGGAACGAACTGCCTCAAGAGGTCTTTTCATTAAGCTACAATATGGGGTTCTTCGAGAAAGCTGTGAATAGGATTTTGCAAGGTCGGCGGCGCGCCCGCATACCCCCTGGTGTTGCAGGTATCCATGGGCGGCGGTAACACTTACCATCGCGTGGCACCGTTAGCTTGTCCGCCCATTTGCCTATAAAATAAAACAGGCTAATGGTATGGTATGGTAATAAGTGAATAAGGCAAATATTCTCTTGTCGTCGTGTTAACTCTCCTCTATGCCATCTTTCATTATGAAAACATGAAACATTTATTTATTTTATTATTTTTCTTCTTTATTATCAAATCTCACCACGTATTTCACTCAATAGTTTTAATTATAGACCGACGAAAGGCAAAGACAATTGTATATTCAGAACCAAAGGCGGTGTTTAATTTAATGGCATAATTGTATTTGCCGTGTACGATGTGTAACCTGGACGCAACTGGTCATTATCAAGAAGTATTCAGGTGTTGACAACATTACGTTTCAGTATACGGTCTATTTATATTTTGATGTCGGCTGGCTTTATACTATCATCATCTGATAGTTCAGTTATCGAACTAATAACCGCACTAACTGGACTAACTGATTAGGCCAGCCTTTTACGTCTGAGTCGTAAGGGTCATACTACAAGTTCAAAAGAACTACACCACTTCTAAAAGAGTGAACCAGCATGGCGTTTTAGGGTCATATTTCTCTCATGCATAAGATAATGTGAATGAAGAGGCCCATGTCCAGCAGGGTGATGAAAAAGGATGAAATTTATATCTAGGACAGATGATGGAACTTAATACTGTTAATTAACTGCAAACAGTAAGGAAAGAAAACTCTAGATCGGTCGGTGGCGCAAAACAACTCATCAAATTTTTAATAATCAAACATTTTTAAATATTAATAATAACTATTAGACAATAATTAAAAATTCATCATAATTTTCATTTCCGCGAGTCGATGAGCGTCATCTTGATCCAAAATATTCAGTTAAAAATTCCCACAGAAAGAGTGTAAGTTTTTCTTTCTCTTGTATTTTTGGTAGTAGAATTATTTCATAGTCTCCCATATCAAATATTGGACGTTATTTTGTTCCATTAAGGGATATTTCACTGATCTAAAGTACGAAATGTTACTGCAGGACATAGGTATTCCCTTGTAAGCTTGAGGGGGTTTCAGGATATGGTGGATACCGAGCTGGACGAACATGTAAATATTACATGTGACATCTTCTTCTTTTGTTGTCATTTTTGAACAAAACATGAAGATGTTGGCATGTATCGCCTATAGGCGAGAACATCTACTTACCACCAAGACAGCTCGTCCGCCAGCTCGAACTGCCTCAAGAGGTCTTTCCGTAAAAAGCTACGATATGGGGTTCTTCAAGAAAGCTGTGAATAGGATTTTGCAAAGTCGGCGGCGCACCCGCATACCCCCTGGTGTTGCAGGTGTCCATGGGCGGCGGTAACACTTACCATCACTTGGGACAGCTTGCTCGTCCGCCCACTTGTTTATAAAAAAAATGGCTATAACTATGGCTCACAACAAAGGTTTACATTTTCACTTTTGAATTAGGTCCCTAATTTCACTAAAAAGCAAAAGTCAGTCAGTTGATCTGTTCTTTGCTTAAATGGTCAATAATTTATGAGAATTTTAATTATATAAGATTTTCAAAGTGAAGAATATTTTTTATTTTTATTTTTAGATTGTGGAGATAAAGAGAAGACTGGTAAAATGAATAAATAATACTTAAAACATGAGAGAACTTAAAATGCGTATTCAAAGATGTATACAAATTATTATAATAAGTAATTAAAGTCGGCCAAACTGTTTAGAATCCCTGAAAACTGTAATTAAATTAAAATTGAAATTGTGTGATTTGAGCTTCAATGTTTTACCTAACATTTGATTTGGTTTTGATTTCTTCAACGTAACAGTAGATTGGATATCAAAAAAACGGTTTGGTACAATTTCCTAAAATTACAGTACGAATTCTTCATTAAAATTTCTAAATACCCTTTTCATTTATTCTAGGACCATTTATTTTTAAAATTAAATCTTTTAAAGCATCTTTTAAAGCTCATTTATGCGAGGAGAGTTTCTCAAACGTTCGAGGGAGAATATTGTACACGATTCTCGTATGCGACCAAACTACATAATTCTCGCCTACAACTACCGTGTCATGAACGCGCCATGATACTAAAAACTCGATAATAACGGGGATAACGGTGATCGGATGATAAATAACATTTGTTTATGCTTTTGACCGATGTTCGAGAAACGCGTTCGAGAAACTCTTTTCACATTCTGATGTAACTGATCACAAGACTGATGTAAAATGGACCACCGACCTTTTTTTCTTGCATTTTCCTTTCAGATACCATTTTGTACATTCATTTCCCGTATCCCTAATACAATGAATCCAGACCCATGCCATCCAGTTCCGTTTCCGTCATCCAATGGTTCTTTTTTTATGTTCATCGTTCTCAATCCTCTTATGGAAATACTGATTCCTAAATAAGTAATCAGAGCAGATTCGCAGATGCGAACGTCTAATTATTGATCTAAGTTGACATGTATCGCAGATCAGCGAACTGCGTGATGGTATTCTCTTACCATCACACAGATTTGCTCGTCTGAAAGTGATTGTTAACAGCTTTATTCATTTAGGATTCATTGTTTGGTTTAGTAAATGCTTTTGTTAGAAAGAATTTATTTAAGCGACATTGAGTGAGACTTCTTAATAACCACGCTGCACGGAGTTCACAATTCCAACGCCAGCGCACTCGATTGGCCACGTTACCCCTCTCTCACAGAAGACTACCTTCTAAAGTACCGCATTTCACGCTTTGGGATAAAGTACGTATGTGTTCACCCAATGTACGTATGTGTTTTAGTAGTGAGAGAGATATGCTACAACCCTTTCCCATCCCGTCCCATTCTATTCCTATTCATTTTCTCAGCCCGAATCCATTCCTAAATCTCTCAAGATAGGCAGCATATCTAGGGGTATGCTAACGTTTGTCATTGTGGACTGATATTGCCATGATCACGGATGTCTATGGGCGACAGTATCCATTTAGGTACAACAAGGTAAACTATATGCCCGTATAATGTATATGCCCGTTTGCCACCTTTTTTCAATAAAAATTGACTTAATCAAAAGTTGCCGTTTTAAATTTCTTGTTATAGGAGCCAGAGGAAAGGTTAAAAATGAAAATATTCGTCGAAAATGCGAACGGCTCTATTTGCGTGTCTTTGACTGCTCTGAAACTGGTTGGGTTCTGGACACCCAGTAACTTGAGTAGGAATGGAAGATTGCTGTATAGCTGCTACTCTTTTCTCTCCTTCATGTTTTTGTTGGGTAAGTTGAATATAAATAAGTTGAAATAGTCTTAAAGCGAAAAGCCCGCCCGTTGTGCATTTCATATGTTACAATGTCCGTTACTGCCATGTTCTGTTTTGGTGTGCAATAAAGCGTTTTATCTATCTATATACAGTAAACTTAGAAATTTGGAACAAGTGATGATCACATCAGATCGGCTGTGAGCATCGTCTGTTACGTTCAACTGGCCCACTCTTTGTAGGGGATGGATACACGATGCAATCCCATAACCGCTGGTCGCACTCGACTGACAACGTGACCTCGCACTCGCAAAACACTACCGTCACAAATACTGCATTCCCCACGTAATCATAACGTATTTCTGTAGTGAGTACGATATGCCAAAACCCATTTCTATTCCATACTATCTTATCCTTCCTCATTTTCCCAACATGTTCTCCAAATCCATTCCTAAATCTCCAAAGACAGGCAGAGCGTCCGGGGGCATGTCAACGTTTGTCATTCTAAACTGATATTGGCGTGTATCGCGGATGTCTATGGGTGACAGTATCCACTTACCACTAGGTATATTGAAAGCTCGTCTGCTACGTTCCTTCTAAAAAAACGAGTACAAGAGCAAGATATATCTGTAAATCAATAGTCTATAGGTATTCTCACACCCCCTCATAAGGGTGGAGGTAACTGTTTGGGACTGAGTCCCCTTCTGTAACGTCTAATGCACTGTCCGCCAACACGGGCTGGTCACTGGGTTAGGCCTCTGGACCGTAATGCTGCCTCCGGGTTTCTTCCCTCGTTCGTAGCGGTTCCCAGCAGTAAGCAACCAGCGTAGGCAGCAACGGTGAAATCCCACGTGGTGAGGTCGCGCGGAAAGAAATAGTTTTCCACTGCAACATACTTATACTTTCTTATAATCAGCCTATAACGCCTCACTACAGGGCTCGGGACCGCCCTAGTGAATTGCTGGAGGGTTTCTAGTACGTCCCACTGCAACATATTCAATTTAATTTGACGAAAAATTAGCCTAGTTGGTAGTGCCCCTGCCTGAAGGTTACTGGTTCCAGTTCCAATCGGACAATCATTTGTTTAAAGACAGGTGTTTGCTCGGGGCTAAGTATTGTACGTGTTGTATTCGTCTTTGTATGTGTCTCTCGACCAACGACACAGGGAATCCTGGCGTGGGCAATTGAGTGTGGTGTTATTTATTTATTTTTTTATAATAAGACGGCGGCAGACGAGCATACAGTCCACCTGGTGGAAAGTGGATACTGTTGCCCTGCGACATGCACGTTTGTCATTGTGGAATGAAGTTGGTATGCTCTCCGATGCGCTGCCTGCCTTTTAAGATGTAGGGAGGGTTGGGAAAATGAGGAGGGATAGGATAGGATTGGATAGGATGGAAATGGGCGCTGGCATATTTTACTTACTACCGAAACACGTATGTACATTGAGGAATAAGATAAAGTCAGAAATGCAGTACATTTCAAGGTAGTCTCCTGTGAGAGAGGGGTAACGAGGCCAGTCCAGTGCGCCCAGCGGCTGTTGGATTGCAATGTGCACCCTCTCCCACCTATTCATTTATTTTCGTCTTCCCAGGAACCTACCTAATCATCCAATCGGTAGACCTATTCCTGATTTGGGGAGACTTGCAGCTTATGACCGGCGCTGCCTTCGTACTCTTCACCAACTTGGCGCAGGCCGCGAAGATCTTCAACATTCTGTGGAGGAAGGATATGATACAGAAGATCATTGACGATGCTGATGAGGACATGAGGGGAGTGGAGAGTGAGCAAAAAAAGAGAATTGTTAAGAGGTTTGCTTCAGTATCCAACATTTTAAGAGTATAAATAGTACAAGACGTCTTTTTTCTTCATTTATTGAGGAAACATACAGTCATAATATCAAACCAAATAACAAACAAAATATGTTTTGAATAAATCTAAAGTTCCTTAAATTAAATCTAGTAATAGAGCGGCAATAGCCTAGCAATATCTATACTCGACTCACACTCGTGTGATCGTGAGTTCAAATCTCAGGCCCGTTTCACTGAGTTTCTACTGAAGCACGAATTTTTATTATTATCACTAGCTCGCCGGTAAGGGGAAACATCGTGAGCAATCCACACGCAAAAATCTGGAGTATGTGATTCATCAATTCGCACAGGGCCCGCGTGGTGGATTACGGCCCGAAACCTGCAGTCCCCTGTGCCGTTATAGGCTGATACAATACAATATTTAAAATAACAAATGAGCTCGGCAATTGGTGTAACAAAATCAGAAATACATGTGCGTGTGTGTGCTCACTTAAAACGTAATATTATTGTTATGTAGGAAATAGAAAAAGGAATGTACCAGAGTGCAATGTTTAAACTAAAACATAAAACCAATCTATACAAAAAAATGGGTTGAATGCATTTAAAAACATGAAACTTAATCTATAAAATAATTATTAATAAATAAGTTAATGTTTAATTACATACAAAACAATAGTCAAAAACATACTATTATTGAGAGAGCAAGCTTTCACTTCGTTTTCATTTGAATATGTACTGTCATTGACGTGACCTTAGAATATCATATGTTGATAGTTTATTGAATCACTAACAGATTTGGACTAGTCGATCTAACTACAGTGGGTTCACCCACGTGAGAGTGGAAACTTCAAGAGAAGAAAAGACTGTTCCAAAACGTATTATTTAGTACTCGTATCAATAATAATATGTTACTGGAATAAGTGAGAGTGGTCAGAACACGTCTCCCGTCTCATACTAGCCCTTTGCACTCCACTCTTTCCTATCGCACCGCATCCAACAACTTTCATAATAATAATTTGTTTAAAGATGTGATCGTGAGACGAAACTTCAACAGCTGCTGTATCTATGCTTGACAACAGTGACGGTGGCCGGTTGGTCTGGCAGCGCTGAGAAGAACAAGCTGCCTCTTAGAGCTTGGTTAGTAGCGTCGCGATATTTATCATCTGTATATCTAAACACACACACATACCGTGTCCCACTGCTGAGCAGACCTTCCGTGTCCACGAATATACAATATTCAAAGCACAAATACTGACCATTTCTTCTATAGGTTATCTGAAACTACTGGTCCTGTCTGAATTCGATTTATAAGTGTTTATTTGTAAGAGTTGTTATTTATCAATGTCGTTGGTTCAGTAGAATGCCCCATAGTTTCCCGTAGAATATGTAAAAGTAGCTAGCTTACGAACTGACACAGTTCACTAAACTCGCTCCGACCTGAACTGCCCCGTGTGGTGATTAGCTACCATATTCTTGGCGTATTATTACTAGTAGAGTGTTTTTTTCTTTAGGTATCCGTACGACACATCCAAGTCACCTGCATACGAGCTGACATATATTCATCAAGTGGGAGCGCTTTTAGTAGCTGCCTACTTGAACGTGAGCAAGGACACGCTGGTGACAGCGCTGATAGCGCAGTGCCGGTACAGGCTGATGCTGCTTGGACTCGAGTTGAGAACATTGTGCCGGGATATGAAGATTACTGACAAGGTAAGCGTGGTGTCGGTCGGCTATAGAATAGAACTATCCCATCTCCTCCCGATAGGTGTCGTAAATAACAACTGAGGGATAGCAAATCCTAGAAGAGTGGCTCGCTATTTGGCCAGCATAGCATTATAAGGCCAGATATTCTTTATGCATAAGGAGGCCTATATCTAACAGTGGACGATATAAGCGCTGGTTACGTTTTCGTTTACGGATAAGCATGGGCGTAGTCACCGCGGGGCAGGGTGGTGCGCTTGCCCTCCCTGGCATTGGGAAGAACTTATTTTTCCCCACGAATCCTGACCATAAAATCCCCATAAAATCCTGACAACGCCCTTGCGGATAAAATAAGTCTAATAAATCTAACTAACTACATATTATCTGGTAAATAAATTTTACCGCAGTCTTGTGGGAGACTGGTCTTTACTTACAAAACACAATACACAATAATTTACAGCTATTCATATAACATTAAACAAAACTTAGGTTTAAAGTGCAGTGGATCGAAAAGGTCCCTGACTCAGCATAAAGTCACCAGACCACAGCGCTGATTTGACCCGAGTTTCACGCTTCAGCGAGCAGTGTTGCCAATCATAAGATCAATCATAATGAAAAATCAGTTATAAAATGTATGATAAACATTCAAGAAACCTGTTTACATAATATACTTTTCTGTATAATTTTTCTATGTTCCTTTTTCTGGCGGACGACGGGTAGGAATGCCTTTTATAGCACTAAGTCATTTGTGCAATTTATTTATTTGTCCATAGCTATCATGTACGGGTTATTAAAGGAAAAGCTGACATAAATCTTTAACATGTAGTAAAAAACATTTTACAACTCGATAATCATTTAAGAATCTTTTTTCTATTCGATTGTGTTATGTTGTGACTTAAGAAAAAAACGTAATATAAATTAAACTAATTAAATACAAAACTGTAAGCGCTCTTCCTGTGATACCGGACCATAAGTACATGGCCTTGTTAGGGCATTGCAATTAACCGTGCTATGAAGTTTAAATTAATAAATAAAGTAAAAATGTTAGAAGTTACATTAACCAGTGATTGCAAGCTATATGACCTTTGACCTTATAATAATACATTGCGCGCGTAGTTGCGCATCTTCGGCCAGTGACTAAGGAGCGAACCCCATATTGTAGCGAAATGGAAAGACCTCTTGAGGCAGTACGTTCCACAGCCTACGGGTTCGCGGTATAAAATGATGTTTGGACCAAACAGTATGCGACATCTGCGTATCAAGGAAATGCTGATGCACCATAATTCCGTGGGAGGCTACTTATGGGCTTAATTAATTTATTTGCTTACATATACATGGTTTATATATTATTGAAAAATAGTATTTACCCAAAATACTATTTTTATAGCAAATAGGAATAGGAATAAAGGACTTTGCAAGGTCGGCGGCGCGCCCGCATACCCCCTGGTGTTGCAGGTGTCCATGGGCGGCGGTAACACTTACCATCACGTGGGACCGCCTGCTCGTCCGCCCACTAGACTATATAAAAAAAAAAAAAAAAAAAAAAGCAATAGCAAATCTAATAGCAATAAAAATAAAAAATAGCAAATCTGTCCAGCCGTTCTCAAATGATGCGCTCACCAACGAACAACAATTAATTTTTATTTGTATAGATGTTTTTCTTATCGTTAGTCATTTATACATTCAATTTATTTTAAGCAATTATTGTACATATTTCATTATAAATATATACATATATAATTAAACATTATAATACAGCCATGACAGAGTTGAAGCGTCATCTCTTCGAGCTTCGGCTAAACATTTCGTAGCGCTACAAGTGTCTACGGATAAACTTGTAGCAGTCGTAGCTCGTAACATATCACCAGTCGTGGCATGTAGTACCTACATTAGTGGATAGATGGCGGTGAATTCATATATAAAAAGACTAATTTGCTATGTAAGTCTAGTCAAAATAGATACAAAAAGTACGAACGTCGGAATAATTCCGATTTAACAAATTTTTTGTGTGGGTTTTCACACATTATTGTAAATGAAATATCAAAATTACCTGTTATATTGATCAGTATGCTGCTAAAAATTATACAAGGTGTGAAATGTAAAAAAAACGATCTTTCTTATTTTTCCAACCCTCCCCATTATCCAAACCCTTTCTTCGAATACATTCCTAAATCTCCAAAGGTAGGCAGAGCATTCGGGGACATGCCAGCGTTCGCCATTCTGGACTGACGTTGGCATGGACAACAGTCCAAGGGGAACAGTATCCACTTGTCACCAGATGGCCTATATGCTTATTTGCTTCTCTTTCTAAAAAAACCTTTTCAGCAACTCCTGTCTCCTCACCAAGAAAAGATCGTCACCGCCCGTCTGCGTAATTGTGTTCTGAAGCATCAGTCGACTTTAGAAGCGGCCACACAACTGCAGACTTGCTTCTCAGTGCCGACTCTCGCGCAGTTCACCGTATCTCTGGTTATCATCTGTGTAACTGCTTTCCAATTGGCTTCAGTGTCTGTGAGTTTTTACCTTAACTTGTTGGAACTTCATAGATATCGATTTTAAGTAAACGTTAGTATTTACTTTTTGACGGATACTCAAGAAGTGAAGTCTAGTTTTTGTTTGATTATTACAAAAATCGTGCATCGTGTTTTGTGGTTTTGATAGTGTAGTGACAATTTATTAAACTTCAAAATTATTTTTCTGCACAATTTTTGTGATAATCAAATAAAAGCATAGGACTGCGCTTTTCGTGTGCATATCATGAGTCCTCTTTTGCCCTCCGTGAACCTACTATTACTGAGCGACTCCTGACTTACTTCGATGGGCCTGGACGTTGACGGGATACGTTTTTAACTTTGATACTCAGGAATAATACATTTCATTTTATTTCTAGCATACCGGCAACATGGTGCGTCTGTTTTCCATGTGCACGTATCTCCTAAACATGATGTTCCAAGTTTTTTTGTACTGCTACCAGGGCAATCAGCTTTCGGAAGAGGTACATCATAAAGATATAATTTAAAAACTAGCCGTGCTAGCGAATTCATGGGCGACAGAGTATATGTGGTTGGCTATCCGTGGGAACTTTATATTTCATCTGAAAGTATCCTAGATGTTAACCGTTCTCGGACAGGAGCACATACAGACATAGAATAAAATCCAAAATTTGTTGTTTTTCTGCACAGTGTTTTTTTGGCACATTTTGGATGTTGCAACCCAGCACCCGCTGGGCGCACTCGACTGGTCTCGTTATCTGTCTTTCATAGAAGACCCCCCTTAAAATGTACTGCATTTCCCACTTTATCTTATTCCTCAATGTACATTTATGAGTACATTTTTTTGTACTTTGAGCTGTGAATAGGATTTTGCAAGGTCGGCGGCGCACCCGCATACCCCCAGGTGTTGCAGGTGTCCATGGGCGGCGGTAACACTTACCATCACGTGAGACCGCTAGCTCGTCCGCCCACTAGACTATAAAAAAAAAAACACGTGTTTCGGTAGTGAGTGAGATGTGCCAGAGCCCATTCCCATTCTATCCCTCCCCGTTTTCCCAATCCTTCCTACATCTTCAAAGGCAGGCAGCGCATCGGAGAGCTCCCATTGTCCCATTTCATCCTATTCCCCAATGTACGTGCGTGTTTCGGTAATGAGTGATCTATGACAGAGCCAATTCCCATCCCATCCTATCCTATTTCGTAACATATCCCAAACATTGTCCAAATCCAATTCCTACATCTCTAACGGCAGATAGCGCATGTGGTGGCGAGGCAACGTTTGTCATTCTGGATTGATGTTGGCATGTATCGCGGATGTCTATGGACTACAGTGTTCACTTACCATCGGGTGGACTGTACGCTTGTCTGCCGCCTTATTTCTATAAAAAAAAAAGTGTTATCCATGTTTAACGGACAGACGGACGTACAGACAAACAAAAAATCCAAAACTTGTTGTTTTGGACTCCGCATCAAACGAGGTTTTTAAAAAAAATAATCACGGCTCTGTTGCGGCACTAAATAATTATATTTTATTTCATTTTCAGGAAGCTTATCAACTATAGTGTTCTATATTCTATAGAAAATACATAACTCACTCACTACCGAAACACGTACCTACGTACATTAGGGAAATAAGATAAAGTGAGAAATGCAGTACATTTCAAGGTAGTCTTCTGTGAGAGAGGAGTAACGTGGCCAGTTGAGCGCGCCCAGCAGCTGTTGGATTTCAGCGTGCACTCTCCCAAATTTTGAATTTGCAGTGAATGAATCGTGTAAATGCCCGCTGAATTGTTTCACTTTTATTTATATATAGCGTGTTCAAGGTGACTGCGAACATAAACACTGTAAATTATTTTAAGAAACTTCATTTTCTTTAAAGATGAGCGCATCACAAAACCAAGTGTTTTGTATGCTTTATTAACAACTTCTTTATATTCATTTATATTTCAAGAATCGAATCTGTATTATCGAATAATTGCCTTATTCTTACTTTAATAATTATATATTTTAGAGCACTGAGATAGCCGGTGCTGCATACCAATGTCCGTGGTACACGTTTCCCGTACGTCTGAGGCGTTCCCTTCTGGTTGTGATGACGCGTTCCCGACGCGTGGTGCGGCTCAGCGCGGGCGGCTTCACCACGCTCTCACTCACTTCTTTTATGGCGGTAATTAAGAAAAGCATTTAATTTTTGTAGTGTACTATATGTCGCACCCGTACTATATTCTTTCATAATTTTATCATCACAATTGAGAAAATTTTGGCCACAAATTCGTTTGTCATTTTGTTATTTGTTTTTTTTTAAAAAGACGTCTGTATAAAATAATATACATAAAATATCAATTTACAGAAAGTAGGTACCGATTAATGATTAAGATTTATTATTTTAATGACGCATATATATATATATATAAAAAGTTATCCACTAGTTATCCAAGTAGCGTCGCAACCTGCTCCACCGTGGCTACACCCATGAATCTAATTGTGACGACGTCTGAGTGAGTAGGTGCGAGATCCAGGCACATTAAACTATGCTGCGTATATTTACCCGTACCTATCAAAAAAGCACATTCTTCAGCATTTCTAGAGAAAACTTAAAATATTCAGAGCCGGCGTTAGAATTAACGACGGCCCCGGAAAGATTGTCGTGGCGTTTTTAAGCGACTAAATTACTAGAATAAAATTAAAACTTACAACGAGCGGTTTAGTTTTGATATCGCTAGAAACCTTTTCTTACACTCTTTTAGCTGCATTACTTTTCTCCCAACCGAAAGCGGGTAGCTGATGAAACTAGTAACTACCGTCCTGAAATACCGGACTTTTCAGTCGACTCACGGCAGCGGCGGGTATATGACGTGTCGAAACGCCGTCGAGTAGAAATAAAAGGTAAACAAAGATAATGGTTAAATTAAAGTTTCAATTTATTTTTTCAGATCATAAAAGCGTCATATTCGTTCTTCACGGTGCTGCAGCAAGTGGACGAGAGCGATAATAATTAATCACAATATGAAAATAAAGCACAAATAAAGTTTAAGTTTAAATAAATATTCGTGACTACGGCATTTTTATGGTATCTTTATATTCCTAAATATAAATGTTATTATTATTAGAATTCGGTATGTCAAAATGTGGTATAAAAAATATTTCAATATATCAAAAGGATCAGTGTTTGAGCCGGAAGATACTGTGTACTGGATGATTTCTTGTTAATAGGCCGTAGATAAGATGACATCTTATCTATGCGTAGATATGACAAATGTTGTCCTGCCATTGAAGTTGATGTGCTGCAGCGCCATCTAGTGGTGAGTTAAAATAAAGTCGATAGCTCGAAAATTTCTGTGTTCAAATACCTATGTATATCAATTTTCATGGCGATCGGTCGAACGGTATAGAAGTTGACGTGCTGCTGTGCCATCTAGTGGCGAGTTACAACAAAGTCAATAGCATAAAATCCTTCTCCATGAAAAAATACATATATGTGCCAACTTTCATGGTGATCGGTTAAACGGTGTCGAAGTCTATTAACATCAGATATACCAACATCCTCTTTTATATATATATTATATCCTCTTTTATATATATATATATATATAGATGACACCAATCTATTCTGATTATTCTGATCTATTCTGATCTTACAACACTAAAGTTTTGGGCCCGATCAAAGTTCGGATGATCGAAGTGCTATATATAATCTTACTTTTACTTTCCTTCGCTCGAAGCTCTGTATATTGGTTTTCTTCGAGTATTTAAAAGGTATTATCGTGAAATTTGACTTTTAATACCGAGTTGTCGCATGCTACTGAAGTAGAGTATCGACGCAAATGAACTACATTCGGGCCGATTTAAAGGATTGAACGTTTTCATGGTACGAATTGCCTGAAATATTGGCCGAAATTTCGTCTTTTGTGATTTCAGAGTAGACCCCAGATGTATCCATGGCAATCATCTGATTCAAACTAAAGGTTAAAACTTTCAAATCCGGAAGAAGCATTTCTTTGCTGTGTGAACTAGTTTGTTCGGTAAGAAACGAATACCGCATAAAATGTGAGGTGCTCTATCGCATGAACCTAGTCTAGGTATGTATAATGTATACACTTCATCTATACTAATATAATAAAGAGGTACAATTGTGTGTTTGTAGGTATGGTGGGGAGCTACTGAACCGATTTCAAAAAATCTTTCACAAATAGGAAGCTACATTATCCGTGTCTAATATAGGCTATATTTTATTTTGAAATTTTTGAAAAAAAAAATTGATAAACAAAATTTTTTAACCGAAGCGAAGCGAGGGCGGGTCGCTGGTAATTACATATATTTGTATTTGTTATGAAGTGTGTTTTAGTATATTTTTTAATTGTCTACACCATTCTATTAAGTTATAAGACAAAGACACTTAAAATTGTGTTCAATTTTCGTTAATAAATAATACAGAGGGTTATTCTGTTGTAGGGCCGATGAAAAAATAAATCCATACCCATTTGAGACATACCAGACTTCAGTGCAAATTTCCAATTCCATCCTATCCCATAGAGTAGGGAGTTTAATAAGGTAAAAGGAACGGAATATTTGACTTTATTCTTTACTGACTATCCTATTCCCCAATGGAGGATGGGTAATTGGTCATACTCGGAGCCTGTGGGATGTAGCATCTTCCTCGCTCGTTGTAATAAATAAAAATTTATAGGAGTGTTGTATTAACCAAAATACCATAAACAAATAAATTTATTATTCAGATAATAAATACACAAGATAAACGTATTTTTACCATCGACAATCATTTATAATGACATAATTAGGAGGTGGTGTGTAACATAGCTTCAACATACAATTAAGAAAGTTAAGTCAGGGGTGAGTAACTATTTTGTTCATCTGCACGGCAAATTTATATTTTCCATAGTGATCTGAGACCGTTTTTTTTATTTTTTATTGACATAAGGCGGTAGTCGAGCATACAGTCCACCTGGTGGTGAGTAGATACTGTCGCCCGTGCACACCCGCGATTAATGCAAACATCAGTCCAGAATGGCAAACGTTGGTACGCCCTCGGATACGCTGCCTCCTTTTGGAGATATAGAAATGGATTTGGAGAAAGGCTTAGAAAAATGGTGAGGGATAGGATAAGCTTGAATTCGAATGGGCTCCGGCATATCTCACTCACTACCGAAACACCTACGTACATTGGGGTATAGGATAAAGTGAGAATGCAGTACACTTTACGGTAATCTTTTGTGCCTAGTGCGAATTGGTCAATACACTTGAGATTTTTTTTAAAATTTTCAAGTATGCGGGTTTTCTTACGATGTTTTCTTTCACCGCCATACTGATGATCATTTTGAAAATCCATAGTTGTGACTAGTATCCATACTGGGCTGAGGATTTGAACCCACGAATGAGAGTCGACAATAAATACCCCCATGCTATTACTGCTAACAAAATGTTCACAACACCTGAAAACGGTACAATATCATTAAAATAAAAAGTCTATAAATGCGTCAATTTTTACGCCCTACGTTTGTTAATTGTTATTTAACGGTAATCGCCTCCACAGCAGAGAGAAAATATATATTTTCTAAAATGAAGATACTTGTAGATAATTCGAATTTATCTTTACGTTTATCTTTATCTTTGATAACTATTGTTGGGGGTTGCGAACCCCGTAATTTGACGGATTATGGAAAAGTAATATATAAATACTACTCGTATTTTTCGTATATGTTGATATTGGGTAAGTAAAGGAAACTATTAAAGGTTTTTATATATATTTTTTTTATATACTATTGGGCGGGCGGACGAGCAAGCGGTCCCACGTGATGGTAAGTGTTACCGCCGCCCATGGACACCTGCAACAAATTTAAGGGTAAGTAAAGGAATCAAGGAAGGAAGGGTAAGTATCATCGAAAATCCTATTTTACAGAAGACTCAAAAAACGATTAAGTATAGTAAGTCAGGAAATTTATACCGAAACATGTCAATGACTAGGAAATAGTTTTTTGGAATTTCACCTTTCTACTAGAAATCTATAAACCTTAAACTATAATTTTGAGCATAGACAAATATAGTGTGTGAGATATTTATGGAGTAAACAGAGATTACATTTTTGGGCAAATAGTTACAATCATTATGTCACTCAGCAATTTATAATTTACTTACAAAAATATCTTAGATTTTTTTTTTGTAAATATCTACTTACAAAATGATCTGCACGATACATAATCTTACAAGATAGCCCCAGTAAAAATTTATAGACGAAATAAATCTATTGTTAAGACGAAATTAGAGTTGTCCCGACATCGCAATGCACATCTAATCTTATAGAATAACTCGTTTTATTTAGGTTTCCTTATTTTATGTTCATTCTTTTTTCTTATGTGTAATTTGTTTGTTTCTTCTTACCTTTTATTGTGTATTGTGAGGTCTAAATAAAGTAATGTCTATATTTCCTACTTTTCCCAAACTTTCTTCCAAATTCTGATCCTTAATCCCCTGATAATGGAATGTATCACAAATGCCCACATGTATTCGTTTATCATTAGACGGAGTATCTGCTAGTCTACCTTATTTCTATAACAAAATCAGGTATCTACCACGTCATCCAAGTGGCCGACATGATAAACATTTGGGGCGACGTAGCCCTGATGACGGGCAACGCCTTTCTTCTCTTCACTAACTTTGCGCTGAGCGCCAAGGTCCTGAACATCATGGCGAGGAAGCGCACGGTCCGACGTATAGTTGGCGAATGTGATGACGCGCTGATAGAAGTAGAGAGTGACGAGGCCAGGAAGATTGTTAAGAGGTAAAAGGGGAAATGTTTAAAAATGAGCAATGTTTAAAAATGAGCTATGATAGATCCATGAATTATGGATCGAAACCGATCGCACTAAATGTATAAACGCTCTAAGTGTGAACACATCCACAAAGAGTTTACTGTTTTTATTTATTTAGGCAATGTTATGTTGAAAAACATGATTTGAATAGGTATACAATTAAGATAAGACTGAAGTCCGATATATGTCGCAATTAAAGACGATAATTCTGAAGATATTTCATACAACAAACCTACAGGATGGGGCCACCTCAGGTTTCTTCACTAAACAACGAAATGGTAGTCTTTAAGAAAGCTGTGATATGATTTTGTACAGTCAGCAGTGCACTCGCATTCCGCCTGGTGCTGCAGATGTTCACGGGCGGCTGTCATCACTTATAATACCTTGGGCCGACGTTTATCACCTCTTATGTAAGAAAAAACTTAACTGATTTTCTATTTTCTCACAATAATGTTGTCGCCGATGTTGGCTGAATGTTAGGTTAAATTTATATGGTCCAATTAAAAAGATACACTTGAATAAAAAGAATGTACACTGTGTGGCAATTCGTATTTATAATCATATACCTAATAATATCAAGGAATTGCAGTTCAAATACTTTAAGAATTAATTCTTCCAATTATTGTTAAATAAATTATACTATTGAAGTTTTTAAGTAACAAATTATAAATTGAATATATTAGTTATTGACATTGAAGAATAATTAAGAAGAATACATTGAATAATTAACGATAATTAATGACAGTTAATGAGAATTAATGACAATGACAATTAAAGAAAATTAATTTTCAATTTATTAATTCATAAATGGTATTAATCACAATGACATAGAAATAATAACATAATGACATTCATAATTTTTTAAATTTTGTCTTAACACTGGATATAATTTGACATTTAATTTCGAAAAATTTATTTATTAAAATGTAATCTTGTTGATGTAGTCTTTTTAATGTAAACTTGTTTTTAATGTAACTGAAATGTAAACGTTTGCACGCCAGATACCCGCCAGTATGTGTAAGGTTTGTATAACTTATAAGACCTGGGGCTTTACCACCATTCCTTATAGCAGTATTATTTCAATCTTACTTCTCAATTTCGTACCACGGCGTCCTTGATGTAAGCTTATTTTATTAATGTTTTATTATAGGGGTGGTTGGTGTAGGCCTTAGTGGGACGTATTCTTACCAGGGAATGCGCACTTAAAAAATGCTAAAAATGCCAATAGCGTACGCCTAGGTGTGCGGAGCTAGGCTATTAGGCGCGCACCAACAAGTGCTTCATACACGTCCACGCCATCTCTAGACTGCCGAAGCGGTCTAGAGATGGGCCCACACACATCCATCTGTGTGGGTCGTCCCCTCTGGGCAATGCTGTGGTCAACAACGAGCCCCGCACATACCATCTAACTCGTGACCTCAGTAGCAAAGTATGAAGGGCGAAGGCGAGTCTTCGGCGCCATAACCGAATTACCTGGCAAGGGAAGAAAACCCTTAGAAAAAAAAAAAAATTACACTAAAAATGGAAGAAGCAAGACTTAAAGAGAAACTACCCCAGGAGGGTACCAGCGAAGCTGGAGAATCCCTCCCTGAGCATAGCTTAGGCAGCCCCACGTACTCTGGGGGGGGCAAAGGATTGCTACCCAAGGAAACTTTACCGGATAAACCAAAGAAAACACTTACTCAACAAATATTTCACCCTGGACTATTCCAACGACAACGATCATCATCACTTGGTGACACGTGCCAAAATAAAAATATTATTAATAATCATCAAAAGACAATAAATGACCAAAGTGGACTGTACAACCCTAATGTGCCATGGCAAAGAGTACCAAATCAAAAAAGAATCCGCTCTCCTGATGAGAAAGAATTTGGAACAAATCAAGCTAAAAGAACACAGAGAAGAGAAGAAATTGTTAATAATCACAGAGGAATAACTAATCCAAAACAAAGCACTTCTTCAGAAGTAGAAACAAGCAATAACTTCGCTTTGCTGGATGTGGATGTAGAAGATACTCCAGTCAAAAGAATACCTAAACCACCACCAATAATATTGTTTGGTGTTGATGACCTCTCAAAACTCACACAGCTTATTGAAGAAGTTGTAGAAAAGGATGATTATACTTACAAAATAGTATCTAAAAACCAGCTTATCATCTCTTCCAACACGGTTGATAAATATAAGACTGATAGATCACATAAGAAGCAAAGGACTTATAGGACACACTTTTACGCGCAAAGATCAAAAATGTATAAGGATTGTCATCAAACACCTCCACTTCAGTACGCCAAAAGGTGCAATAATAGAAGCAATAGAAAAAACTGGAAACAGGGTACAAGGAGAAATAGTCACTGCTCGGAAACAAGGTACTAAAGAGCCCCTAAATACATTCTTTGTCAACATAGCCCCTCATGAAAATAATAAGTTAGTCAAGGAAATAAAAGTCATATATAACCAGAAAGTCACAATAGAAGACCCAATAAGGAAAAAAACAATAGTACAATGCAAAAGGTGTCAGCAATATGGGCACAGCAAAAATAATTGCATGAGGCCGTACAGATGCGTGAAGTGTGCTGGGGCACACAAAACCACGATGTGCACAATAGATGAAAATACTCCAGCAATGTGCGCACTCTGCTCGGGAAGCCACCCTGCTAGCTACAAAGGATGCCAGGTGTATAAGGAAGTTCTGGCAAGAAAGCAATTTGGAAGTAAATCTCAACATCCAAAACCAACAACTACTTTGAAATTAACAGATAAGGACACAATATGTAATGGAATACCAACTCTAGCGGACATAATAACCGTTGAGCCTTTAAACTACACCAGAGCTACTCAACCAAAAACTCAGCAACCAAGAATTGGAGATACAGAAATATTGTACAGTGACGTTATTAAAAAAACGATCAATAGCATAGTAGACCCTATTGAGAAACATAAACCATCCCCAAGAGATAACAATAAGCACATGAAACTTCAGACACCACACAGAAAAGACAAGGACCATACAGATTCTCAAGTAACAAATGACAAAAACCCCGCTGACTACAAGTCACAAAGAACATATTTGAACAAAATAGAAACCAAACAAGAACATAGACTAGATCTAGAAGCACTTTTAATAAAGCAAACTGAAAGGATTGATCAATTAATAACCCAGCTCAGCACAATGATGAATCTCATCATGACAATCATCAGTAGGCTTCCTCAATGATGTCGATACGTATTGCTGCCTGGAATGCCAATGGTCTGACACCAAATAGACAAGAACTGGAAATATTGCTAAAGGATAACAAAATCGATATTGCTTTAATATCTGAAACCCACCTCAATGATCGTAAGAACTTTAAGATGGGCAACTATTGTGTATACTGCACTAATCACCCTGATACCACATCTCACGGAGGTACTGCAGTTATTGTGAAGAACAACATAAAACACCATCTCCATAGCGAATTCCAACAAGACTGGATGCAGGCTACTACTATCACTATTAATGAAAGTATAGGTCCTATTAATGTAAGCGCCATCTATTGCCCACCAAAGCACAATTTGAAACAACACATGTTTGAGAGTTACTTCCAGACCTTAGGAAATAGATATATAAGTGGTGGAGATTGGAACTGTAAACATGCCCATTGGGGATCTAGATTAACCACCACTAAAGGACGTGAGTTGAAAAAGTGTGTTGATAAGTACAATCTTACAACATTAGGAACCGGCAAACCAACTTATTGGCCAGCTGATGTAAACAGGATACCCGACCTGGTGGACTTCTTTGTTGTGAAGGGGCTGTCTGATATATATTTTGATGTGGAATCATCTCTTGATAGTATGTCTGATCACACCCCCATTATTGCAACCTTTAGCATTGCACCAATACATAGAACACAGACAGCAGCACTGTATAACCATAAAACGGACTGGAATGCATTCGCGGAATACTTGGAAGACGAGATCAATTTAAAGGTTAAGCTAAAAACAGAGGAAGACATAGATGATGCCACATTCTACATCACAAATCTCATACAGGTTGCTGCATGGCGTGCTACTCCAACACTGACTTCTTCCACCCAAAAAAATAATATACCACTGGAAATACGCAACAAGCTGGGAGAAAAACGGAGACTACGAAGACAATTGCATGCAAGCAGATCTGATGCAGATAGGACTGAATACAATAGAGTCTCTAGAGAACTAAAGGAACTAATCAGAGAAAACCAGAATGCATCTTTTCAGGAGAGACTTTCTACACTTTCAGGTCATAAAAAAGATAACTACTCATTATGGAAAATCACTAAGAACTTCAAAAGACCGTGTAGCCATGTACCACCTTTAAGAAAGTCCCCCAACGACCCGTGGGCTAGGAGCGGGAAGGAAAAAGCTGAACTCTTTGCTAAACACCTGAGTGAAATATTCACACCAAACCAGTCATCCATGGCCGAATTCGAAGAGGAAGTGGATGGAATAGTTAACAGTGATCAACAGTTGTCACCACCGCTAAAACCTGTCACCCCACGTGAATTATTACGAAATATTCGCTTATTGGAAAACAAAAAGGCCCCTGGGTTCGACCTTATAACGGGTGAAGTCCTTAAACAACTACCTAGAAAAGCTATGGTATTTATAACAATGTTAATTAATGCAGTATTTAGAATACAGTACTTTCCAAAGCTATGGAAAATATCACAAATCTGTATGATAGCAAAACCAGGGAAACCACCAACAGAACCGAGCTCATACAGGCCTATCAGTCTACTCCCTGTATTATCTAAGGTGTTCGAGAGGATTCTCTTGTCAAGACTTAAACCAATTCTGGAAGAAAACAACATTATACCGGAACACCAATTTGGATTTCGGGAAGGACACGCCACTGTAGAACAAGTTCATAGAGTAGTCCACAAAATAAGGCAATCGCTGGAGAAAAAGGAGTACTGCTCTGCAGTATTCATAGACATCCAACAGGCTTGTGCCAGAGCACAAGGGGCTTTTGTTTAAACTGAAGATCCTTCTACCAAATTATTTTTACATGATACTTAAATCCTACCTTCATCAAAGAAGATTCCAGGTAAAGTACGAAGAGGAACTCTCAAAGTTATACTACATCACTGCCTCGGTCCCTCAAGGATCAGTGCTTGGCCCTGTCCTTTATTCGATATATACGGCAGATATGCCTGAAACAGAGGATGTATTAACGGCAACATATGCTGATGACACAGCATGCCTTTCAAGTGATAAAGACCCCATTAACGCATCACTGAAACTCCAGACACAGCTTCATAAAGTGGACTCATGGCTGCAGAAGTGGAGGATTAAACCTAGTGTAACTAAGTCTTCACAAATAACATTTACACTTAGAAAGGGGGACTGCCCGTCGGTGAGTATGGAAGACAAACAGCTACCAAGCAATAACAGCGTAAAATATCTCGGCCTGCACCTGGATAGAAGACTGACATGGGCTAACCATATTAAAGCCAAAAAAACAGAAGCTTCCTTGCAATTTAAGCAACTGTCTTGGTTACTGGGGCGCCAATCCCGACTGTCCCTTAGTAACAAATTGCTTGTCTACAAGGCCATAATAAAACCAATTTGGACATACGGAGTGGAGCTCTGGGGCAGTGCTAGTAACTCTAATATAGAGATCTTACAGAGGTTTCAAAATATTGCACTAAGAACCATTTCAAATGCACACTGGTTTGTGAGAAACACAGAAATACATGAATATCTGGAAATGTCAACTGTAAAGGAGGAGGCCTGCAAAAAATGCAGCAGATATAAGGAAAGGCTCAATAAGCATACAAACAAACTGGCTAAGAGTCTGTTAAATGCACAGGAAGATGTAAAACGCCTGAAGAGAAAACAAATATTGGACTTAGACCAGAGAAACTAACTGAATAGTCTCTATCTATGTATGTGGTGCTGTTTGATGGAATCGCACCTACCTTTATCCCAACCACCTGAAAACATCTGATTATGGCTGACAGCCGATGGCAGATAGCAGGGAATTTAAAAAAAAAAAAAAAAATGTTTTAATAGGAAGTCTTGGTGACGTCAGCACAATTCGTACTGTAGTGCAAATCGGAACGTTGTATGAAATAAATGGCGTTATACAGTTCATATAGCGTTATCTCGTTTTGTTTTTTATCAGGGATAAGACAAATAATTAAAATCATTCGTTCTTCTGCAGCACTAAGCATTAATACTTTGGTGGAGGTCATGGTACGAATATGAGTAATATTGTTTCAAGCCTGAAACAAAACATTCTTGCAACAATATTGTTTTGTAAAAGATGGTGGTAGGGCCCCTGAATGTATTCGCATTCTTGAGTAAATAAATAAAATTATCGTTATTATAATGTCGAGTCATTAAAATTACTCAAAGTTCTGTCAACATTTATTATTTGTAAATAGAAACTGAATCAGGACTGACGGTGCCAGCCTCCCTGTTGGTTGCCCAGTACCATACCATACCATGAGTATATGTCATTGTTGTCTAAGCTCGCCACCACCCACGAACGCACAGTAAATCAAACAAATGTTATTATTACTAAAAACATTTTATAGATGACAGTTGCGTCAGGAGTGACAAATCGATGGGGTGGACGAATCCACGACTGGAGACCACGTACCGAAAAGTGCAACTCCGGTCAGGTGAACCGATGTCTTGAAGAAGTTCTTCGGCAGTGGCTGGATGAGAAGAGTGTACGCTCGTGTATGGTGGCAACCTTTGAGAGAAGCTTATATCCAACAGTGGAGAGACATAAGCTGGTGATATGATATGGTGTAATATCGGACCAGCTCTTAATCGAAGAAACTCCTAAAACGCCCCATACTCAATTATTTACAAGTAATACCTAAAAACATGATTAACGAGATTAAACACAAGTATTTGTGGAATACACACGGAATCCGAAAAGGAATTAGGAATTAGCAGTTACTGAAGTACATAATCCAAGTGTAAACTTCCATGTTTAAGCTGCGATCATGAGACTAACATTCTTCTGTTCCTGTACGTCCTGTTGACTGCTGTTACCGTCTTCGGCTGGGCAGCTACAGCCAGCCCCGACAACGGACTTCCTTTGAGAGCTTGGTATGTTTACAGAAGTACTTGTTATAATACTCTCCCCCCGCAAAGTTGGGGCTCATTCGTTCAGATAATCGTGTCTATCTGAAATGTAATTTTTTAGAATTCTTAATTTTATTTTATATTTTTTTATCAGGTATCCCTACGATACTTCGAAGTCTCCAGCGCATGAGTTAACTTACATACACCAGGTTTGTGCTTAGATTTGTAAGTTATTAGTTTGAGCACGACATTTTCTTTACCTCTTCCAAAGAAGAGATATTATAAGATATTAAATTGAAACCTACTCAATATCTTTAAACTTTATTATTAACCTTAGTAGTACTTACACTACTTCTACACTAGTCTACACTAGTCTACACTAGGTAAAATTGTGTGTTTGTAGGTATGTTGGGGGCAATCTCTGGGACTACTGAACTTTTTCGAAATTCTTATAAAATGAATATACTTATGAAAGATTTCGAAAATTCTTTCATAAGTAGGAAGCTACATTATCCGTGTCTAATATAGACTACATTTTATATTGAAATTTTGAAAAAAAAATGTCTCTTATAAACCGACGCGAAGCGAGGGCGGGTCGCTAGTTATTTATAAAATTGCAATGCCTAGCAGGACCATGTACATGGAGTAAGTTCCTGCCTGTGTACATGATAGCAACGAATAAATAAATAAATTGTTCACAGTGAAGATCTGCAAGAAACTGTTCATAAACATCGTTGGAACAATAACAACAGTGATGGCTCATTAACACAAGGAGAGTTTCTCGAACATTCGGTCCAAGACTGTTATCACAAACTGTCATCAACAACTGTTATCATCATCTGATGACTGTTATCCCTGTTATCATCAAATCAAATCCGTTTATTTGTGAACATATGTTATTAGTTCTGCCGTAAGGCGTACAAATATATCCCGTTTGATTGATTTGATCCTAATGTAATTAAATATAATGTAATGACATTATTTTTTTTTTTCATGGACGAAGGCGGCAGATGAGCATACAGTCCACCTGATGGTAAGTGGATACTGTCGCCCATACACATCCGCGATACATGCCAACATTAGTCCAAAATGACAAACGTTGGCACGCCCCGGATGCGCTGCCTACCTTTGGAGGTGTAGGAATGGATCTGGAGAAAGGGTTGGGAAAATGGGGAGGGATAGGATGGGAAAGGGCTCTGGCACATTTCACTCACTACCGAAACATGTACGTACATTAGGGAAATAAATTAAAGTGGAAAATCCAGTACATTTCAAGGTAGTCTTCTGTGAGAGATGGGTAACGTGGCCAGTCGAACGCGCCCAGCAGCTGTTGGATTGCAGCGTGTACTCCCCCCTCAAAAATAATATAATCAATTAAATCACTGATTAATACATTTTGAAGTCAAAATTATACATAGAGTTTTTATCATCACGCGAACAGTTCTAGGCAAGAATTGTATTTAGTTTGGTCGCATACGAAAATGGTATACATAACTCAGTCAGCTGGAGCAATACGATGGTACCTCAAAAAGCATTGATCTTGTACCTTTATCAGAACACAGGAACCGATAAGGGATGACAACTTATATGTTTATCTCTTAATTACAATTTATGTTTCAGAGCGTAGTTCTAATTGTGACCGCGTTTCTCAACATAAGCGTTGACACACTGGTCGTATCATTGATAGCCCAGTGTTGCTGCCGACTAAGACTCACTGGCTTGTCACTGAGGAATTTATGTCATGACTTGAAACACTCTGAGGTAAAACGCGATATTTCTTTTAATATACTTGTACGTATATTAAATACGTATATTTAATATACTTGTACCTACGTGACAATACTATTTCACAGTTATTTCAGACGCGTTAATACAACGCGTTACGTGATATTATTCAGAAAAAGTACTTTTTCTTAGTTTCGATTAAATCTCAACGTGATCAACAAAGGCTTTCGAGAACAGCGAGCATTTAGGATAGAATATAATGTCTAAGTTGCATTTTTTTATGGACGAAGGCGGCAGACGAGCATACAGTCCACCTGATGTACATACAGTCCAAGTGGATGCTGTCGCCCATAGATATCCGCGATACGTGCCGACATCAGTCCAAATGACAAACGTTGGCACGACCCCGGCTGCGCTGCCTACCTTTGGAGATATAGGAATGGATTTGGAGAATGGATTGGGAAATGGGGAGGGATAGGATGGGAATGGACTCTGGCACGTCTAACTCACTACGGAAACACGTACGTACATTACGTAAATGACAAAGTGAGAAATGCAGTACATTTCAAGGTTCAAGGTGGTCACATTCTGTGAGAGAGGGGTAACGTGGCCAGTTGACCGCACCCAGCGGCTGTTGGATTGCAGCGTGCACTCTCCCCCTCCCAATTATTATTTGTTCACTTGATCCTTAGGTTCATTTATTAAATAAAATCAGTTCGATCGACTTTTCATAAAAGTGATTCAGACTAATGGCTCAATTTTTTTAAACATTTAGATAAAATGGAGAAGCGTTTCATTTTATACGATTTCATTATATGTATAGATAATTTTATAACTATTGGGCGATGCTATTCGTGATGGTAATAGTTAATACTAAACTAATATTGAATATGACTTTGATTGCCATAATAATATCTATCATGTACAATGATTGTAAAATGCTTTGATAGACATATTAAACTGATTACACACCGAAACTTATCAAACAAGCAAATTAAAATTGTTTCAAAGGTTTGCAACGTTTGTTCGTAGGTAAGTTATTGAAAGATATCAGTTAACCTGTCACGTAGTCTTTTTTGTGTGTGAATAAAAGACTCCACTACTACATAGAGGTATATTTTAAAATAGTGAATAGATCCGGGATGGGTTCGATTCGCTCACGTCAGAAGTTATGACCCGGTCCAAAGAATGCCACTGCCCTGCGATAGCCTTCCAGTAGGTATTCCGCGGTAGGCCGGAACAGTCTCGCAGCTAGCAGCGAGCAGTAGGTAGGTGGTATATTCGCATAGGTGGCGAGCAGGTCACGTCCAAGTCGACTGCCGGGTAGGTGAGCCCTGAAATATTTATATTTTTCGGACATTTTAAGACCCATCCGGAAGTTTCGTAGCTTGACTGCGACATCATAAACCTGCTAAGAACCGCACTAGAAGATGCTAAGCAAAGGCAGATGGCGTGATTAGCAAGAAATGGTGTTCATGATGAGGCAGTCAACCAACAGTTAAAGTTAAATAGTTTATACACTTAGCACTTATGGGCGTTAACAATACAGAAGAGAACAACAGAAATTAATTACATGTTATGACCGCCATATTCCAACAAGGCTTACAAGGCTGACCAAAGTGCAAAACAATGTAGGTAGCTTGCTACCCATTATACGATGGATAAAATTTGTAACACTCACCCAGTAAGTAAGGGGATTCACATACACAGGACACTATTAGTAAGTCGGCACTAGACTCGCCAAAACCTTCAGTATCAGTTATTTTATAATTATTTATTTGTAGACGGAATGTTAGTCTACACAGAAAGGATAGCCAACGTGGAGTGCCAATAACGCGGTAACTACCTGCGTTCGATGCGATGCGTAAGGACCGGTTTTATAGTTCACTCCACGCGCAAACAATAGAATTGCAAAACATATAGTGCGCTCCGGCTTTGCTTTCGAATTAATATTTAATCTATATTTTTGTTATTTAAGTATGTGTTTATAATTTAAGGTATTATTTATTGTAAATAGTTAATAATAATAGATATTTTTATGTAGTAATGTTATTTTTTTTTAAATAGTTGATTTAAGTTTGTACTTTAATGTAGTTTCGCTTAACTACTGACGTAGTGAAACGAAACCGTTACAAACCATAGATATAAAGGAATGGATAATGAGTGCCCGTTGGCGCTAAGCTCCTACTTGTCGTACTGATCGTTCTGTTTGCGGTTAGCCGTGTCGCTAGCAAGTCTTTACATAACACAAAAATGCCTAATTGCGTATAATCGATTGTAGAAATTTGTCAAAAGTGGTGAACCGAGTCAAGGGAGATGTATCGTTTCATCGGTGAGTGGTATTCCAACACTATAATTTAAATACTCATTAAAGTGATACGCGTGGTTTACACAAAATGTCTGTAAAACATTTTCAGTGCCGGCTTTACCTATGGCACAGGGTCTTAGAGTACGCCGAGGGTCGCTCGCGACGCCTCCAAAGAGCCTGCGTCGCTGGCGGCGCTCTCAAAGACCCTGCGCCCGTATTAGTCGACGCCGGCGGCGGTAGAGCGCCTACTGGAGGGCGCCAGGATATTGATTGCACCCGGGCACTACATCATGGGCTAGAGCCGGCGCTGAACGTTGCCCTAAAGTGGACGGGGGGGGGGGGGGTGCGCTAAATATTTACCCCCAGGGCGCTAGACATGTTTGATCCAGCGCTGATAGTAGAAGTTCCGAGACATTTAGAAACAAAAAGTTTAGTAAGAGGCAGTGCTTGGTCAAATATCGTTGCATATCCATTAGCAGACATTATCGTCCAAAAACATCTCGTGTTTACAAAGATAAAGCCTTGAGGTGAGGTGACATGAGGTGAGAAGTGAGAGAAGCCGTCGACGTTTACTAGTTTCTGATGACTTCTTCTAGGTTCTGACTCCAAAACAAGAGACAATTGTCAACTCCCGCCTCCGACGCTGTATGGCGCAACACCAAGCTGTCCTGAACACAGCACAGGAGCTCCAGGACAACTTCTCAATGCCTATCCTGGGACAGTTCACCATATCGATGATCATTATATGCTTCACGGCTTATGAGTTGGCGTTTGTGAGTATCCATCATAAGCTAAACGTATCGGGAAATGTAGCATGGAATGCCCCCCGGCCAGGTGGACTAACGACTTGAAGAAAGTCGCCGGAAGTGGCTGGATGGGAAGAACGGAATACCGTGTGTGGTGGCGGTACGCGGGAAAGATCTATATCCAGCATTGGAGAGACAAAGGCTGATGGTATGGTATGATATGGTATCATAAGTCAATCTGCTCACGAGCATCAGAGTGATGTATGCGAAAAGCGAACGTAACTGAAATTATGCATAAATTCATGTACTCTGTAGAATTATGCATGAATCATGGGATGGGATCTAAGCATGATTTGAGATAGTTGGAAATAATTATTTATCAGTCAAGAGCAAGTTGGCTCAACAGGACCACTGATGCAAAAGTAAATAAAGGTCGAAAGTCGTCAGCTTGATAAGTTAATGCCTTTAAATTTAGATTTTATTAAAACCAGGTGGTAGACTAGTAAACACTGCACCTGATGGTAATTGAACACTTTCGCCAATAGACATCCACAATACATGCCAACATCAGTCAGCAATGACGAACGTTGACACGCCACCGGATGCACTATCTGCCTTTGGAGTGGTAATAAAAGTCAGTTACGTGATTACTTTGAATAATCGTCAATTTAATCTTGACGGTATCTCACGTGATAATGATAGGGGACCAACCGCGGAGAGCAATCGCAGTAGAGATCTCAGTGAATATCATGATGAATATTAATATTTAGACATTTTATAAATCTTTTTATATCGAAAGTTATTGGCAGACATGCCAATATCAGTTCAGAATGACAAACGTTGACACGCCCCCGATGCGGATCGTTGGAAATTTAGGGCCTTGCTTACCACCTCTTGACAATGTATCAGAAGGTTTTGAAGAAGACCCTAAAGGCCTTTCTGACCACCTCCTGATAAAATAGCTGTTAAAAATCTGATAGATGTATTATCTACCAATTAAATCTAGCTGATACTGACTTTCTGATAAAGTATAACCGACTTTTTGATACCCTTTGATAGAGTATCAGGAGGTGTCCTCATTCTATTACATTTCTCAATCCTCTTTGGGAGGTTGGGTTGGGGTGGGGAGTCAAGAACATAATGGAATAAGGAGTTTCTTTTAATTCCATTTATTCGATTGCATACGAGAGATGAATAGAGATGGAAAATGTGCTCTAGCAGAGTCTAGCATATATCACTCACTACCGAAACAGGTACATACTTTCGATGCAATGGTATGTGAATGAGAATTGGTGGTACATTGTACGGTAGCGTTTTCTGAATGTGGAGCAACGGTCAGTCAGACTGTGGTATTGAAGCGTGCACGCTCCTCTTCCCAAAATTACAAACATAGATATTGTAATATATTGTAAATATGTTATATTTATGTTTTCAGAAAAAAATGAGGAACTTGATATGGGTGATTTCAACAATGGCCTATTTGATTGATATGATGTTGCAAGTATTCTTATATTGTTACGAAGGAAATCAGCTTGCAATAGAGGTAACTGTAATTGGCTTTAACATCCCATGCAGAGCATAAGTGTTTGGAATCGCAAGAGAGTTTTCGATAATAATTCCACCATAGGGGTTAGATCCCTCCACTTTCTCATGGTCCTACTAACTTCGTGGTTATTCAGACCGGTTCTATCCGACGCACACATTCTTGACTCCCTACAAATTCACATCCTTTTTTTGTTTTACTCTATCTCTTCTTTCCACCGCACAGGTCCAATGCGGATTGGTGAATTTAGACAAACATCTTGTTTTTTGGCTTTTTCTCGCGACGTTTCTCGTTTCATCGCCGTACTAGCCTTAATTAAAAAAATCATAGAAATTCAATGTAGCCTTGAGAGAGGACTATATCTAGCAGTGGCAAAACATACCCGATGGAAGATATATAGGAAATGAAGAAGACATGGAAGACAAAAAAGAAAATAGTATATACTAAGTCCGGCCGTAAATACCGTTACAATGAAGAAACACAAATAAATTACATTTGAATTTGGAATCGATGTCATTCTCACGTGAATAATAAATGTTTTTTTTTTCACATTTTGGCGCTAATCATAATTAAATATTTTACTGATATTAAAATGGAGTGGGGTGATAACGAAATCCGTATTCCTGTAATTGTTTTACACAGAGTAGGCACGGAGCCAAATGCAATTTTTAAAACTCTCCATCAGCTTGGTATTAGCCGAATGTTTGTGTACCGGGCTATTTATTACATTGAATTACATTGAACACAGCAGTACAATACAATAGGTACATTGAAACGTTCTATGTTTGTGACAGAACAAGATATTTGCCGCCATACAACCCCCCCCCGCCCCCCCACGCCCGTCACGTGAGATTTCCCCTATATTTTTTAAATAGTTAAATTTATTTGATATGTTCATGTATTTTGCTACACACCACTAAATACCTAAGCGGTAATACTGATGAAATAAGAGGAGAAAAAATAATACTAATTTACGCCCCCTTACGTCAAGAGTATTATATCACTGCTTTAAATTTTTATAGTAAACTCATACTCATTTATACTCATTCTTTATACTCATTCTTAGCGCAGTAATTTCTAATTTCTTGTTTTTGTTTTTTTCTTGTTTCTTGCAATCTCAAAGTCTGCTTGTGTATTTCTTTATTACATTCATGTTAAAAGACGACAATGTATGAATTCTGAAAATATATATGTATAGGCATATGTTATTAGTAATAATCACTTATTACCGATCGATTAACTGACCATCAAATATGTACACTCTTAAATTGACCTTACAGAGTGCAGAAATCTCTTACTCAGCGTATGAATGCCCGTGGTACACGTTCTCATCGGAACTTCGACAACCCCTCCTCATAATCATGTCGCGAACTTGTCGCATAACTCGGTTCACTGCTGGTGGCATTACCACATTGTCACTGGCTTCTTTCACGTCTGTAAGTAGTAAAATATTCTTAATTTAGACAGATAAACTATTTATTGTAATAATGTATACTGTACACTATCTACCAGTGATTAAAATATTTATTTAGTCTGTACCCATAAGTTGTCTGGCAGAGATCGCTATTAGCAAATGCACAAAAGGCGGTCTTAACGCTAATAGCGATCTCTGCCAGACAACTTATGGGTATAGACTAAATAATTTCAGAATTTCAATCAATGTACGAACGCCGTCTATTGTGCACATATAGAAAAAACATTGATAACTGAAATCATTTTACTTTATAATTTACAAATTACGTTGGAAACGCCTAAAAATTTTAGGTTAGTATAGGTTAGTATTTTGCGAATCAAAAGATTGTGTTAACCTGAAATTGCTAACCACCAACAATGTTTATGAGAGATGCCTGAGATCCTGTAGCAGAGTGGAGAGACATAGGTCGATGGTATGATTATGTAATTCAAAATGCCCACTACCATCTGAGTTTTATACACTATGCTACACTATAGCGCTCTATAAGTGAGTATTGAATAAGATTTCGCAAAGTCGGTAACGCACGCGCATTTCTTCAGGTGTTGCAGGTTTTTTTAATATTTTTTCGTTGAAATAAAGTGGCAGACGAGCTTACAGTCCAATTGATGGTTGCGTTACATGACCACGTCAGTCCAGATAGTCCAGAATGACTAACGTTGGCACGCCCCAACGTTGACACGGCTTGGGAGACTTAGGAATGGATTTTGAGAAAGGGTTGGGAAAATAAGGAGAGATAAGACAGGATAGATTAGGAATGGGCTCTAGTGTATCTCATTCGGTACCGAGACATGTACATATATCCAGAAGTGGAGAGATATAGGCTGATGGTATGGTATGATAATTGAAAATACCTATGATAGTCTTTCGCAGACCTTCCAGAGCTGTAAATATGATTTTGTAATGTCGGCAGTTGTATATATTTTTTCTATAAATAAATAGCAAATTAATTTTGACTTTCATTATATCTTTTTCAGATAATAAAAGCGTCGTATTCTCTCTTCACAGTGATGAAGCAAATGAATGAATAATGAATAATTAAACATAATTGTGTAGGACATAGAACATATAATAATAATTTAGCTTAATGCTGGTAGATATGAATCTCGTAAAATTCATATCTAGGTGCACGACAGTGCACCGGGCCAAGTTCTTGAGATAGAAAAAATAAGTTTATGTTAAAAATTACATAAGTCCTGTGATGCAACCACTGCAACCACAATATCATACGCAAGTTTTCGTAGTTGTTGTTGCTTTTTTTCCAAGAGAAATACTGCGCGTAGGTAATTGTCAAACTCAATTACTTTGAATTAATTTGAGAAAAAATCTTGAAAAATGGAATGTGAATATTAAGATAGTATTTGCATTCTTTAATATTAACAATGAAAATCATTTTTTTTATAGAAAAAAGGCGGCATACGAGCATACAGTCCACCTGATGGTAAGTGGATACTGTCGTGCCAACATCAGTCCAGTATGACAAACGTTAGCACGCTTACGGATGCGCTGCAGATTAAGGAATGGATTGGGAAAATGGGGAAGGATAGGATGGTATGGAAATGGGCTCTGGCATATCTCACTCACTACCGAAACACGTACGTACATTGGGGAAATACGATAAAGTAGGAAATGCAGTACATTTCAAGGTAGGCTTCTGTGAGTGTGCAACTGTGCACTGAGAGTTCTGTGCAACGTGGCCAGTCGAGTGAGCCCAGCTGTGGTAATGTAGTATACACACTTTCCCTACTGAAAACTAGACAATAAATAATACTAATGAATTATAACTTGCCTTGTAATGGAAATCCATCAACAGTGCCGGCTTTACCTATGGTGCAGGGTGTGCGGCGCACACGGGCGCAGGGTCTTAGGGGGCGCCGAGCGCCGCTCGCGACGCCTCCAAAGAGCCTGCTAGGGGGCGCCAGGGTATTGATTGCACCCGGGCGCTACATGGGCTAGAGCCGGCGCTGTCCATCAAAAAATATAACGAAAGCGCGGAAAATATTTTAACTTACGTCCACTTCGGATGGTTGCTCGCAACGCACTGACCGCCGACGAAGGGAGGTCGTTGCCTATTAGACTATTACACACTCAGATGTCCTAACGTTATGTAACGTTATTGTTTTTTTTTAACATGAGTGGGCACGGTATTATCAATCGCGCGCAATTATCCAACTCTCCGCTAGATACATACGAGATGTAAATCGTTTTAAGTGTATCTCCGCGGTGCGAATGAGTGAGCGGTTTGTGTGAAGAATAAGTACGGAATTTAAAAAAAATCGTTGAACAAAAGTTGTTAAATTTCACGAAAGAATACAATGTTAAGTCTTAAATACACCTGATACTAACTATTTATATGTCTTAAATATATATAAAAGCGCTCGTAAAGGCTTACAACTTTGTAATTTTCTTTTTCTAATGCATACGAGTGGCATCTGTCATCGGACCTTTTTTTATTCAAAGGAACACACGGACTGGAGACATGACTGTCACGTCACATCAATTGCATGTCATTAAGGTATATAGCGCTATCAGTAGATAGGTGACAGGCGATTCAGATAGATAATCCGGTTTGTTGGGCTCTGGTCACACGGTAAACATTGTCAATTTAACGTTATGGCATTAAAAACAATTTTTGCTTTATTGAAAAAAAATCTTTATTATCGTATTTCCCCAATGTACGTACGTATTTCGGTAGGGCGTGAGATATGCCAAAGCCCATTCCCATCCCATCTAACACCCCTCCCAATCCATTCCTTATTTGCCAATCCATTTCTCAATTTGCAAAGGTAGGCAACGCATCCGGGGGTGTGCCTACGTTTGATTTTTTTTTTTTTTTTTTTATAGACTAGTGGGCGGACGAGCAGGCGGTCCCACGTGATGGTAAGTGTTACCGCCGTCCATGGACACCTGCAACAACAGGGGGTATGCGGGCGCGCCGCCGACCTTGCAAAATCCTATTCACAGCTCTCTTGAAGAACCCCATATCGTAGCTTAATGGAAAGACCTCTTGAGGCAGTTCGTTCCACAGCCTACGGGTTCGCGGTATAAAATAATGTTGGTTCGCGGTTCTGGACTGATGTTGGCATTTATCGCGGATGTCTATGGACGACAGTATCCACTTACCATCAGGTGGACTGTATGTTCGTCTACCGTCTTTTTCTATAAAAAAAAAAGATTTCAGGTAAAATTAACTGTCTTGTAGTGGGACAGTTAATTAAAAACATTAAATAATATAGTATCTATGATTATAGCAAAAATAAAGTGTGTATGGGTGACTCGAAGTATTATTCTAAAACCGACACCACACGGCTGAGCCTGTCAACATGGCTCATATAGCGCCTTTAATTGAGTTCAACGCATGTAGCACCTTTTATTTGAGTGCAGTCAATAATTAGCAAAATAACGCATTCAACGAATGTATAAATTAATTACATCCCCCAACATATATTAAAGAGACTATTTGTAAGATAATGAATATTACCTATTATCTATATAATTACTTTAAATATAATTACTTTAAATATAATTACTTTAAATATAATTACTTTAAATCAACTAGTGCGCGGAGGCTCCTGCCTCATATTTACAATGTTTTCTAAATTTTAAACGTGGGTAGTTTACAGCACGATTGTCCTGAACATATATGACTCGAATGTGTTTGTGTGGGTGTGTTATGTTTGTAGTGCACAGCTCATGTTTTCCTCATAAGCGGAAGCGTATTGAACAACAATCCATAACAACTTATGTATTGTAGTTAGACACGGAAGTCAGTTGATTCAGAAATCCTTCATTAGTCTACAGATAAACGAAGAGACAGGACAAGGTGGGAATTCAAGACTACGTAGCTATGATCTTTATGACTATAATAATTGTTTTGCGCCATATCTAAATGGTTGCTCTTTGATAAATACGTGATCGTAGAAACATTTTTAATCAAGCCACCGGACACTAGTGATGTGTATTTTGTGTAAAGTGAAATCATCAATGACGAACCTGTGTTTTGTGTGTTTGTTTTTGTGAAGAAGCTTAAAGTGTCTGTAATTTCTTTATTTTTAAAAATCTTTGAGTACTAAACGTTTGAGCGGCCTATCTTCGGTGACACCGCCATCTGTTGGCAAAGTTCTAAGCTTATCAAACATTACATATTGTTTTGTTTATGGCACAGGTTGGAAAAAATAAATGAAAGGATTCTGGAGGGAAAGTATCTTAAATATTGAAGATGATAAATTATATTCAAAGGAAACTATTTTATTTTAAAAAATGAGGTTAAAAAGAAATATTTTCTCACAAGTGAAACTTGTAGTAAATTTTGTAGCTTCCAGTTAAAGTTTCAAGTTAAGAACAAAACATTAACCAGATAACTTAAGTGATTTCGATCCTGACCACAGATTTTACAAAAAATAAATACTATATGTACCTACTTAAAATAACGGTCAATTAATCGCTACATTATTCATTGAAGATACAAAAAATTCACGCAAGTATCTGTATTAGACGCGAGCACGATGCGTCATACATTTTCATAGATTTAACGTGCACAGGTCACGTAATGCACCGTAGTGCACTGTTCTATTAATAAAATGTCAACGAGGCGTAATGACATATGTTTTCTTCTCAAATAGGCGGGTTCTAAGCAGATATGCTGTGGAATTCTTAGTTATTAATACCTTCAAAAAAAAATTACGTTTGGATTTGTAAACGGACGTGCATTTTTTAATTTACTTTGAAATTGGAACTAATGTTTAGTTATAAAATCTGTGGTGATACTATTATAATGTTTGTACCTAAAAAAATAAAAATAAAAATATATATATATATATATATGATTACAGCAATGAAGAAGAATATGCAAAATATATATCAATTTTGCGTATGAAGACACACCTTTATTCAAAGTATATTACGCGAAAGAAAGATTTCATAATCACTATAAGTACGTGTCTTGCGTAGTAAAACTTATAAGAATCTTTTTTTTTATTTATTTTTTTATTTTTAATGGGAATAATGATCTCAATTTTCGTATTACTATTGGCCAACGTAATATTGAGTGAAAGGACTTGCTACTGGAACGCTCAGTGCCCCTTGCAATTGTATTCATCAAAGACACCCTACGACACTATCCGAGGCGATATCAGAGACTATCCTAATCCAGAAAGTAAGTATTTTTTACAAAAAAATAATAAATCCAAACGCACAAAGGCGGAACCTCATTTGTACAGGAAGATGCCAATATTTGTTATTTTGTTTTGAAATACAACATGACGTAATCGTTGTAGTACTTGACACCGGGTCGTTGGGAGCTCCAAGTGAACCACTTTGTACAAAGAAATTATCAAATTATATCTATTTTTACTGTATAATAATTAGTCTCCGCTTTTGCATAATGTAGACATTATATAAAATGTACCTAACTAACTATATACAGTGTAGGAGTAACTGCAAAAAAAAAACTAAAACTAAATTGAAAAGTTAAAAAGGAAAAACAATTTTACTCAATTTTACTGGCCATCGATTTGCTGCTTATCGAAGTTAAATTACTCTGTAAATGGGTGTCTGTGAACTGATTTATGAAAAAATAATTCCTAAACAATTATTCACAGACTAATCAAAGTAATCAATGACTAGTCATGTTAATCCATCGTTTAATAGTCACTATAGTCTATTTGTCTATTTATTGAGTACTGATAAACACCGCCCGAATAATGAAACTAAATAAAAAAAAACTAAGGGTGGCCTAAAGTCCCGATAACATCACCTCTTAAAGAGTGAACCCGCCAACCGGCTTGGCCAGTATGGCGTTTTACGGTCATACATCCCTCATGCTGCATGCACAATGAGACCCATGTCCAGCAGTGAATGCTGCAAGTGAAAGCAGTCCAGCAGTGAAAAGTGCATGTTGCAAACAACTCCCAAATGACTAAAATTTCTAAAATACTTTTAGACTGTGAAGCAGTGAGCTTATGGTCTCTACACCGACATGGTAACAGGAACCCTGGGACCAGCTTGACTGAAAGCATTAAGGTGATAGCCTCATTAAGGGACGAGATTGTTGCCAGCTACGATGCAGGCAGGAGTCAGCTTTGTGCACAGGTAAATCCACTTTTTAATAAAATAACAGAAAAAAAGAAAGAAATTCATCTTAATTCTTTATAAATGAATAAGTAATTAAATGACAAATAAATAAATTTAAATGAAAGAATACCGAATTGAGCTATCAAAGAAATAAAAAGAAAATAAAAGAAGAAAGTACACTACAACAATTTTAGGACCGTCTACTCATTAGCTTTGCCCCCAACATGGAATTGCTTAGATTTATAACCCAACACGAACTTACATATAAATTTAAACATCCAGATAAAGAAAGAAATCCTAATCTATATCTGTCGCAAATCATATTCAACTTCATTTTCAATCGGCCTGTTCATTCCACAATTGGTTGTCCAGAGCGACCATTTTGTGCGGGATTCTCTATTCGAGTACCTATGACTTCTATGCAAGCCTAACTCCTTCTAGAAGTCAAATAGTTTTCTGAGCTTACTGCAATGCCTGGTAGTGCCCCCGGCTTTCCAAAATAGAGATCAAGTATTGCTCAACGGATTGATGGATCACATACTCCAGATTCTTTTTTAATCCTGGAGCATGTATCCTTACAATGTTTTTCCTCACCACCGAGCTAGTTACAAGTTTAGAAAATCCCTACTTAAGTAGCAACACAGTGGTACGGGGCGAGGATTTGAATTTGAGGCTATCATCGTGGTGGATTACGGCCCGAAACCTCCCAGTGATTTATTAGGGGAAGTCTGTGCCCTGCAGTATGACGTCATAGACTGATACAAGTACAAGTACTGCTAAACGCTCCCCGGCCAGGTGGACTGATAACTTGACGAAAGTCGCTGGTAGTGGCTGGATGAGACGAGCAGAAGACTGTGGTATGGTGACGGGTTTCGGAAGAGGCTTATATTCAGTAGTAGAAAGACACAGGTTGAATGCAGTGTACGAACGATACAGAACCCAAAATAGCCATTTTTATAATTTTTGTCTGTCTGTCAAGCAAGAACTACTGGACCGATTTTAATGAAATTTGGCATAGTTATAGCTTATGTGACGGGTTAACATTTGTACTTTTTATCCAAAACCATTAAAGAATTCCCATGGGAAACTTTCTAAAGTTAATGCGATCGAAGTCGCTGGCACCGCTAGTATCAAATATGCTTTTTCTAACAGGACATTGAAGAATTCCGTAAATTTGTCTGGAATGAAACAATGGACACATCTCAATCTTTCCTTACTGGCACTGGTTATGCAGAACTCTATAATATCGCCTCCAGAATCCGGGAAAGGTACCCTCAACTTGTCAGGGGATCCGAAGACAGCTACTATTTCAGGACGACCAATGAGCAGAGAACCATCACCAGTTCCATAGCCTTCGTTCATGGTCTTACTGAAGGGACCAATTTGACTTTGGCGGTTGTTGGTCCATGGGAAAGAGACGACATAATCAGGGTAAGTTGGTGGAATTGTTTTTAACAGTACACACTTCATTTGTTTTTCACTTTATCTACACACGAAATTTATATAATACGCGTGCAGCGTACATGCCACGGGCAAATTCCGCTTGAGGTAATTTCGCAGAATCACGTAATTTCGGCATTACTCTCTTTCGGGAAAACTTGGCAAATATTGATAATGTGCGGGCTTTGCCCCCTTTTATGACACTGTCCAATCAGTAAGTTGACGATGTCGATTACAATCATGTCTTTGCGAACTCTGCCCATTCTTCAAGTAGATATTGCTGACATTGCTAAATCTTGATGGGCCAAAGTTCTAATAACGGATGCTCGGAATCGCCGTGGGCGCAGTTAAGTTCAAATGTACAGTCACAAACATCGACAACATAATACATGAGTATAATTCACGAAATGCACTGATATGCACGAAATACGACAGTATTTTAATACAACAAAATTAAGAATAAAGGATAGTGGCTCACCAATTATTTCTTACGACGGTACATAATAAATCACGCATTAATAAAAATATAAATAAATAAACATACATGGGTACATAATATTGCAGACCAATATTAAAAATAAGGCAAGAAAGAAAAGACATTTATTCGTTATCACAACACGACAATTACGTATGAACATGAAAGATATAAAATATCTATATTGTGTGTCGCGACAACAAATTGGAATTGGCTTAGCAAACGCTGCAGGTAATCCACACCACTGATATTCTGCCAGCACCGATATATAAATATGTCCACGGACAGTCAAAGAATCTGACATCAAAATAAAAATATACTCAATTAGTGATATTAAAAGTATAAAGTGGATGAAATACAGAAAAAAATAGAAGAGATTGCTGTCCTTATAATTTACAATAAACATGTTAGAGCTGCGTGGAAGTTTGGTTAATTATGTACTAAACTGATTGCTTAGTAGCTGTTACTAACTAATGATGAGTTAGATTGGGTTAAGATTAGGTAACTAATAATAACTAAGCATGACAGACGTTACAGACGATTCCGGTTCGTACGAACCGAATTCGAAGAGGGAAATAAAAAATTGATGCGTTTGGAAGAGTATTTACAAAACAAAAGCTCTTAATTAATAGATACGCTGGCTCTCTTAGATTTTCTTGTTCCCTTGTATGTATTTTTTGTAAACTGTATCAAATTTATATTTATGTTAATGTTGCAGCCGTATGAAAACTGCGTGAAGTATCAGAAGGAAGTTAAAGAGAGCTATATTCTCAATGAAGAACTGGATGCGTACACCAAGACTGATGAATACATTGCCGTAAGTGTCACTGTCAATATCATCATTATCAGGAACCGTTGCTTACGGTTCTAATGCTTGATTGCGTATGTTATAACTTTTAGTTCTCTACGCCAGTTTTGTGTGTGTTGAGGGCTCTAAGGTATTTCATTTTACATTTATATTTTATACAAGTACATCTACGGTTCCTTGAAATATCCTGTAACGCCTTTTTAGTATCCACTGCCGAGTATAGGCCTTCTCATATACGTGAGGGATGTTTGGCCTTAAAACAGCACGGTTGGAGAGTTCATCGTTTTAGAGATGGTGTAGTTCCTCAGGGCGTGTGGTAGCCGCTTTGTTATCCCTTAGTCGCCTTTTACGACACCAACGGGAAGAGACGTGGTGGTGTTATTCTAAAGCCGACACCACACGCCTGAGCCTGTCGATATGGCTGATATAGCACCATCAATTGAATGAAATGCATGTAACACCTTTCAAGCGGCTCGTTTTAGAATAGTACGACCCCGTACTATTCTAAAGCCAACTAGTACTGTTCTAAATCCGGCTAGTACTATTCTAAAGCTGGCTAGTACTATTCTAAAGCCGGCTTGTACTATTCTAAAGCCTTCTAGTACTATTCTAAAGCCGGCTAGTACTGTTCTAAAGCCGGCCAGTACTATTCTAAAGTCGGCCGACACCACACGGCCTATCTACACGTCTACGGTTAACAAAATTGAATTGTCGGTTGAAGTTTACCAGATATTATTTTTATCACGTAATAAGCATAATTTATGATAAGAAGTATAATAGTCTTATTTTCTAAGTTCATTTTCTCAAAAAGTTTACAAGTTTTGGTAATTGTTTAAAAAAATAAAAAAACAATATTGATTTTTTTGGTATTTTATTGCTTATAGTTCAATAAACATAAATAACTCCAAAAATAAAATTCACATTTCAATAAAATTCACAATATTGTTAAAAAGCGGTTCAAATTAGTTGTGGGCCATATTGACCTCACATTATGCTATTGATAGTATGATTATGTATCTAGGGTTAAATAATGTCTTTAACAAATGCTATCAAGTGAAGTGTTTGTTTGTCTTAACAAATAATAAAATAAAATAAACTCAAATAAATTACATTTTGTAGTAGATAGATTATAGATACCTAATTCAAAGGTTTCCTTATTTACAGTGTCAAAGCAGTGTCACTATTTAGCCGACGCGACGGTCAGTCACCATTCCAAAAACTAATCTGCCAATATGTCTGTCATCTAGTCATTAAAAATACAGACTTTTCATTTCCAACGTATGTGTACAAACGGCAAAATAGATAAGTTTGCATGCAATAGAGGTTGTTTATAGACTAGACTCTTAACTGAGCTACGGAAGCCATGAGAGCCGTCAGTAAAATTTTATTACCCATTCAGTGAATCAATTAACGTCGCGATACCGGAAATAAAAATAAACAAATTAAAACTTTTCAGGAGAGCCAAAATAAGATATTTTAAAAAAATGTCCTCTAACTTCTTTGTTTCTTAAGCTATTAACACCACTGTTTCTTCAAATAATTGTTTGACCCTCTAGTTTCGAAGATAGCGTGTCCTCTACCTCAAAAAAATAAATAAAAGATGTCCCTTGAGTAACAAAATTTCGCACAAATATATATAAAAGTGACATGTCCGTGAAAAAAACTGACTGTTGATTTGTTGATGTCTTTATTATTTTGTCAAATTAAAGTAGAAAAACCAAAAAATACGGGATTTAGTATCTTACTACTATTGTTTTAGAGTTTATGTCCTAACATACTCACGTAGGATAAATAGTATGTAGTTTTATAAATATGTAGATTATCACACTACGGATAAGGACTTTCTATTTTCTACTTATCTATTTTGCCGTCTGTACCTATTTTTTAGGTTCAAAGAAGCGTCCAGGAGACACTTGGCATCACAACCCAGTTATCTGTTGACGACATTTACTCTTTCTATGAAATATGTCGCTTCTACCGTTCTTGGACTCCAACTAAACAGTCACCGTGGTGTTCAGTCTTTACTGATGAGGACCTGCTAGTTCTGGAGTACAGAGATGACGTCAGACATTACCATAGGAACGGATATGGATCGTGGGTGAGTGAGTTTACTTAGTGTTGGAAGAATGAGCGCTGAGCGCTGAAGTGCTACGGTAACTCGGCGTTAATTAACATTAACAGCTAATTAACGTTAACTAAATATTCTATACTACCTCGGAAGGGTGAGATGCATGCTGCAATTCCACAGCCGCTGAGAGCACTCGACTGGCCAAGTTACCCCTCTGACACGACCGTAAATAATATATTTCCTACTATATCGTATTTCTCCAATGTACGGACTAATTCCAATAGTAAGTGAGATATGCCGGAGCCCATTACGATCCCATTCCATCCTATCCTATCTCCCGAGTGAATAGAATAGTCAAATAAAAGTAACTCTCCTTATTCTATTATACTTTTGCCTCCCCATCACACCAGTAAGGACCTAATTTCAAATCTACGATTAGTTCTAGTTTCTGTTCTAATTTCCCTATCGTAAACGTGGAAAACTATTTTGCCAGCATACACGTGGAACGCTAGATTAAGTCTAAAACAATGTGGTGGGTGGAACGTGCTCTCATTACAAAGGCCGATGGCACCAGACGGTAGTTTCGCTATTTTCAGTACATTTTGGAATAAAATGTTTAGAAAAGAGTTGTCAATCTTCATGAATCCAAGACAACGTTTTTATGTACAGGTGTGTATGTATGTAGGTATGTAGGTATGTAGGTATGTAGGTATGTAGGTATGTATGTATATACAGGTATAGGTTTTATGTATATATATTTTGAGCTGTACAAAAAAAAACTGAAATGAAAAGTTTATGCTGTCATGATTTTTGGACTACTGTACCGATTTGTCCCATCTACGAACTTAATTATTGTGCCAAAATGGTATTTCAATTGGATAGTAAAATAAATGTGATTATAATTATGAAAAATATACTTACATGCATAAACTTTGTCATCTTAATACATTGACTTTATGATGCTAGGTCAATGTCCTAATATATAAAAAAGAAACGAAATCTGTTTATTCGAAATACTTTCACTTGTCATGGACGAATCGAATTAAAAAATTTCATAAACCTTCGTGGGGACCACGTAAAAGACATCATTAGCATCACGATTATTTAAATCTGGTTTCCATCCCTTCCGAGTATAATCCTCCTTCCGCCTGTGCCACCCTTTCACAGTCCCGTGCTGTTCTCAACCATAGGTTGATATCATGGGGTTGACATGAGTCGTAATTCAAAATCCCCCAATAAAGAAAAAAAAAGTAGATTGATTAATTTGGCAATAGCTTAAAGATCGAAATGTTAACGGTCGACAGGTATACGGAATAAACCTATTAAAGTTTAATGAGATATTAATGACCCATCGACAATTTAATCTATTGAAAATTCGCTTACGATTTATATATAATTAATTGACCATTCAATTTTCTTTATTATTATTATTACTTTTTTTATATACTAGTGGGCGGACGAGCAACCGGTCCCACGTGATGGTAAGTGTTACCGCCGCCCATGGACACCTGCAACTCCAGGGGGTATGCGGGCGCACCGCCGACCTTGCAAAATCTTATTATATTATGTACTAAATCCGCTGATTATAACGCCTCTACTAGAGTCGCAACTACAGCCGATATTTATCTTCTTCTCATACTTCTGTTCTCGTATAAAGATCACGTGAAATTAATACAAACTCTTCCCGTTTTCATACCAGGAAGCGCAGTCTGGCAAAGCAAGGACACATAATATCCTTAATGAGTTTGTCCCTAATTTTATTAATATTATTCAGGTCAACGTAAACCTGGGTGCTCCAGTTCTAAAGGATCTCTACGACAATTTCCAAGCAGCTGTCAACGGTCAAGGGAAAAACGTAGTCTCCTATTTCACCCATGACACGATGATGGAGATGGCCTTTTGCGCCATGGGACTCTATAAGGATAACTTCCAGATGAGTGGCAATACCAGGGATACTTCTAGACTTTGGAGAACAAGTTATATTGCAGCGTTCTCTACTAATATTGTAGCTGTTCTAAATAGGTAAGTTGATTTCAAAGTCCTAATTTTTAAGTATTTTGGTTCCGACCCCAAAAGGCATTTTGATGGTGTTTTTGATACGACCCTAGTTTTTTATAACCGTGACCAGTCCTATTTTCGTCTACTGTTGGACAAGGGCCTCCTCGTGGATATGAGATTTCGTGCATGAGGGATGTACGGCCTTAAAATGGCACGCTGGCAAATGGGTTGGCGAGTCCACTCTTTTAGAGATGGTGTAGTTCCTCGGGGCTTGTGGTTATCGATAGTATCCAGTTTGAGTCAAAATAATGAATAAATGAATCGGTTCAAACCCTGAGCAATTACACCACCTCTAAAAAAGTGGAGTAGCCAACCCGCTTGACCGTAGCGTGGAATTTTAAAGCCAATGTGTATTAGAAGGCATGTGTCCAGCTGTGGACCAAAAAAAGTCTAATTACGGTTACTGTGGACTAACAGTTGTAGTTAAACTGTTGACTAACGTTTCCAGTAGGTACAATTCTCTACAGGTAATAACCCTCAGTATTTTTTTTTAAATATGTATATCCTATAAATTTTCAGTTGCACGGAATCCGGTTCGCAGACGTATCGGGTGCAGTTCTTCATCAGCGAGAAGGAGACCCTACTATGTCCTCTCTCTGGGTGCACTTGGGAAGAATTCCAAGACAAATTCCAGGGCTACAACAGTTCTCTGGACTTCTGCAGCTTAGAGTTCTCAGCTCCCGGGAAAGACAGTGCCATGCTTTACAAAGCAACGACTTGGCTGCTTCTGTTACAGTTATTTCTTGTTTCAATTTGGAATTTAGCATATGGAAATAAGTTGTAAATAGAATGTAATAGGGTGTAAGTTGTTACTGTTATATTAATATATATTTTTATATATGTTTGTGTTTTTATTTCGTATTTGTCAATATGTTTCGCTTTTGTGGAAATTATTTCTACTTTTATTAAAATTTTTACGGAGTTCGTGAACTAAAGGGTCATTCATATTTTTATGACTCAAAATTACTATACGATTATTATACTAACTACAATTGTTATTTCTTTGTAATGTAGGCCTAGCAGCTTTAGGCGTCGTTTTCTGATATCAATTAATGTATTTACATTAGTGTATTGTGTATTATTTGTAGTTTGATCCAGCCAGGGTCTACAGGGTCTAGGAGAGCTCTCAAATAAAACTGCAAATATTAATATTTTATGACAACGATATCGCTTTATTGGATGTCAAAGGAGCGTGGCGGAAGGACGCTGGCGAGTGCCCCGGTGCGGGGGGTGACGGGTGTGTCTCTTTGAGTCCAGCGGCGCACGCGCAACGACGCACCTCCGACGCTCCTCTCACACTCGATACATAGTCCACGGTAATAAATAGTATAAATAAATATCAACAAGTTACAAAATAGCCCTTCGTAAAAAGATTAAGATTACTAGTGTATATTTTTTTTGTGATTTAAATAAAAATTACAGTTTCTCGTTTCACACTTTCGTAACATTCAACTGCTATGTATAAAAAGAGTTACATATCAACGAAAAATCTGTACAGTCCGTTTTTGTTTGTTTGTGGAACGTTTAGAAATCTTCGGGCGCCAGGTCGAACCTTGGTGGGAAGGTACCAAAGCCGTCAGAAAAGGCGGGGCGCGAGCGCGGGGGCTGCAAGAGAAACAAACAATATTACAATTTTACCTAATCAAACATGAAATACTGGTGACATGCAGGGCACATGCCAGATTAAAAAGATGCTCGTAAGCCTAGAACTAGAACGATCAAAATTGTTACGTTTGGATATTACCTAGCAACTTTGTTCTAACGCAAATAGGTGTCGCAAGAATCATGCAAAATGCTCGAGTTCTTTAGCTGGGATCATCGACATCGTGGGTATACGACATAGGTCAGTTCTTAAAGGTACTATGCTACTAAATGGAGTCGATAAGGCTATATACGTAAAGGTTAAGGATACAGCACTGTTCCAGGTGCAGTAGGGTATCGTACAACAATTGTCGCCAACTTACATAGTTTCCAGTGCTGTTTATGGACGCCCTTTAACGGACGCCTAAACGAAAGAATATGATTTAGTATTCGCAGTTATAAACAAAGAAGATTAGGAATGACATATGTTAAAACTTACCGCCGGACTGACTCCTCTCGCTGCGGATCCTGCGCGTCCTTTGCCACGGAATTTGCTGATGGCCTGTTCGGCGAGGTCTGCCCTCTCTTCAGCCTCCTCCAACTCTTGCTGTGCCTTGCGGAACTTAGCCAAGTTGAGGGCGGCGATTTCTTCGGCTTCTTCGATCTGCCTCTTGTATGTCTTGATCTTCTGTTGTAGTTTGTCGACGAGGTCCTGCATGCGTTCGTGGTTCTTGCGGTCCTCCTCGGCCTGGAAGGACAATTCCTTGATGCGCCTTTCGGCCTTGCGCAGGTTCTTCTGTGCGTCGGCGTGCCTTCTCTGTTCACCATCGAGTTCGTTCTCGAGCTCTCTTACCCTCTGTTCGAGTTTCTGGATAGCCTTTTTGCCTCCCTTGAGTGCGTTAGCCTCGGCTTCGTCGAGCCTGATCTGCAGCTCCTTGATCTGTTGTTCGAGTGCCTTGCGCAATTTCTCCTGGGTCTGGGCGTGTTCCTGCTCAGCGCGGAGTTCATCGGCGAGGCGGGCGGCATCAACCATGGCCTTCTTGGCCTTCTCCTCAGAGTTCTTGGCCTCATTGAGGAGCTCATCCAAGTCGGAGTGCAGGGTCTGTAATTCGGATTCGAGTTTCCTCTTGGCAGCAGACAGGGAACCATTCTGGGCGGATAATTCGTTCAACTGTTCGTGGGCATCTCCAAGTTCCTGTTCGGCCTGGCGGCGGGCACGGTCGGCCTGTTCGAGGAGGGTACGAGACTCCTCAAGTTCGTTCTGGAGGGCGTTGGCGCGACGTTCTGAGATTCCGAGCTGTTCGCGGGCATCGTCACGGGCGCGCTGTTCCTCTTCTAGGGCGGTCTGCAGGTCCTTGATTTGTGCCTGGTAGCGTTTGATGTTCTTCTGGGCTTCGGCGTTAGCCTTGTTTGCGTGGTCTAGAGCAATTTCAAGCTCGTTGATGTCGGCCTCGAGCTTCTTCTTCATGCGTAGGGCCTCAGCTTTGCCCTTAGCCTCGGCTTCGAGAGAAGCCTGCATGGAATCGAGGGCACGCTGGTGGTTCTTGCGTGTGTTTTCGAATTCCTCTTCCTTCTCCTGAATACGCCTGTCGATCTCCTGTCTGACCTGGGACAGCTCGAGCTGAGCGCGCAGGACCTTGTTTTCCTCCTGTTCGAGGGCAGCCTCGGCCTCCTCGAGAGCGGCCTGGAGCTCGTCTTTCTCGGCCTCGAGGCGCTTCCTGGCCTTTTCGATCTCATGAATGTTGCGGCCACCTTCGCCAATCTGGTCAAGGAGGTCCTTGACTTCATCGGCGAGGTTCTTGTTCTCGCGGCGGACGGCCTCAAGTTGTTCCTGGCCTTCTTCATAGGCACCCTTGAGACGGAACAGTTCGGTGGAATAGTTGCGGCACTCCTTCTGGCTGGCATCGAGTTCGGCAGCAAGGTCATCGACCTTGAGTTTCCATTCGCCGATGATCTTGTCGAAGGCCTTCTGTTTCTTCTCGGCGGCATTGGCAATAGCGGTGGCGCGGTCGACCTCAAGTTGTAGGTCCTCGACCTCGGTGGCGAGGCGTTGTTTGGTCTTCTCGAGGGCAACAACCTTCTGGTTAAGAGACTCAATGGTCTCCTCGGCTTCGGCGAGGCGGGCCTGAAGCTTGCGCTTGGCCTCCTCGAGTTCCTCGGAGCGGGCAACACCCTCGGATTCGTATTTGGAACGCCAGATCTGGGCCTCGGCGTTGGCCTTGGACAGCTGGCGTTGCAGGTCAGCCTTGCCTTCGGCTTCTTCCTCGACCTGTTCGCGGATGTTGTCGAGATCGTGTTCCAGGTTGCGGAACTTGCCAAGGAGGGTAGCGCGTTCCTGTTGACAAATTAATTTCCACCATTACTTTTTGTTTGGGTACATTTAACATTTTCATCATATTTTATAAAATATGCCAGTAATATGAAGTTGTTTGTAATACTAACCCTGCCCTCCTCGTCGGCGAGCCTCTTGGTGTCTTCCAGCTGAGTGGTGAGCGACACCTTGATCTTAGACAGCTGCGACACCTGGGACTCGGCCTCTTCCAGTTGGCGGAGGAGGTCGGAGTTCTCAATGGACATCTTCTTCTTAGCGGCATCCAGGTCGTTGAGTGTGCGGTTGGCCTCATCAGCCTTGTTCTGGACTTCATTGAGTGAGTGTTGTAGTTGCTTGACGATCTTCTCTTGGGCAGCCTGAGTAGAAATTATTATATGTATAAAAGGCTATTTATTTATTATTTTATTTTATTTATTTTTTAACGTAGCCGGAGAAGTAAATTTCTAAAAATATTTCATAATGATTTTGTGTTAAAGTGATCTATGATATCTTTTTTACATCGATGTGTTTAATTTTAGAGTACGAAATCAAAACGCATATCATGCAATATTAGTTTATGTTTTGATTAATTATTGTTTTAATTATAAAAAATAATGTTATGGTACGTATGGTACTCGTGTGTTATTGCTCACGTCAAATTAGGTTAAAGCATTAGCCATTATTTTACTATGTCGAATGTTAATTTATTGATTTAAGTAGGTTAAGGTTGATTTTCATGAAGTGTCGTGTTTCGATGTTCAATGTCCTATCTATTTGTATTATGTCCACTATTCTGCGAAAGCTGCGAAGCGAAGTATGTCCTGCTGATGCCAACACATTTCTCTCTTTTTGTACCTTTTCGTTGGACAAGTGGTCGAGACCGGCACGGAGGTCATTGACTTCGCTAAAGTATTGAGAGCGCTCTTTCTCAGCCCTGGATGGATAGAATATTACAAAAACAATTTAGTACAATATCTTGTCATTAGAATGCAGGGACATAACAAGTTTCTCTGGAGTTCGTCTATGACTTGTAAAATTGTGTGTAGAAAGTCTTTGGGAGTTTAGAGAGGGTCCATGCAGGGGTCACCCCAGGCGGTAGACATGCCTTGGGGACGACAGGTACCTTCTCCCTTGCAACTTGATCGACAGCCGCGCGAGTGTTGTTTAGCTCGTTGTAGCAATTGGCGCGGTCATGTTCAGCCCTGGATTTTGCATTTTAGTTCAGTAAAAATTTATGGATTCTATAATCCTTCAATTATAGTTTCAATTATTAATTATAGTTTACTTCGTCAAAGACATAAAAAAACAGAAATAAAAATGATACTTACTTGGCCTTGAGTTTGTTGAGCTGGTCGAGTTGCTCGCCCATCTCGGAAACAGCATCATTGTGCTTCTTGCGGAGGTTAGCGAGGGTAGACTCGTGCTGGATATTGGCTTCCTCGAGGTCGCGGCGCAGCTTGCTGAGCTCGGCCTCGCGCTTCTTGTTCAGCTCAATCTGAGCTGAGGTGGCGCCACCGGCTTCCTCAAGGCGTTCACCCAACTCCTCGAGTTCACGGGCCAAGTCAGCGCGCTGCTTCTCAGCCTTAGCGCGGGCCTGGCGTTCGGATTCGACTTCCTCCTCGAGTTCCTCGATACGGGACTGCAGCTCCTTGATCTGCTTCTGGAGCTTGCTGACAAGGGACTGCTCGTCCTCCAACTTGGCAGTGAGGGAAGAGATTTCCTTATCCTTGCGCTGGATGGTCTGTTCCAGCTCTTTCTTATTACGCTCGAGGTCGGAAACGGCCTCCTGAGTAAGCTTGAGGTCGCCCTCAACCTTCCTCCTCTGCTTTTCAACGTCAGCGCGGAGCTTCTTCTCACGCTCAAGCGAGTCCTCAAGCTCGTCGAGGGTCTGCTCGAGCTTCTGCTTGACCTTATTGAGGTGGTTAACCTTGTCTTCGGCGGCCTGGAGCTCCTCCCCTGTTTTCTGGTTGGATTCGCCTTGCATTTTCTTTTCCTTGTTGAGCTTGTTGATGAGCTCATCCTGGTGGGCGATTTCATCGTTCAAGTTGCGGATCTGGTGATCCTTTGTAGCCTTGTCTTGCTCGGACTTCTGGACGGATAGTTCGAGATCCTCAACGTCCTTCTTCAAGCCAGAGACCTCCTGTTCCAATTTCTTCTTAGCCTGGAAGAGCTGGTTGCGAGCATCCTCTTCCTGGGTGAGACGGTCTTGAGTGTCCTACAGTAAAAAGAGTTTTAGTTAGTTACGCAAATACTTGCAAGTGTATTTATTTAATCGCTCGCCTGAGTTCGTGACTAGAGGTCTGCTTCATATCCATCGGCATATAATAGCGGCAATTAATTGCTTGCAATAAAATCGTGCAGTTCGCAGATGTGCCATTTATTTTTAACTCCTCAAACTATTTCCCGTATAAACAAATCCGTGTTTATTTAAAGAAACACCTCAAACAAGGAACTGTATGTATGTAATTGCAACTTTGTATCTCCACTTATCCGGGTTGCAGCACTTGTTAGTTGTTTACATATTGCCCGCAGCTTTGCTGCTAATTAATTAAATTAATTAGTTTTCCACGACCTAAATTTAGGATGCTATTTCAGTTCCTGTTACAAATTATAGGTTTCGTGCTACCAAATTAGGGTTCCGCTAAAACCAAATTTTCATTACATACACTTCTTTGTTCGTCTATGGATCTGTGCCATTGGTCATCGGTGTAACTCAAAATCTACGTACTACACAATTATTACCACTTTTTTACACAATACCTTTTTAATTTAATAGAAAATTTAATAACTTACCCTAAGTTGAGATTCGAGGTCGTTCTTCTGGGCCTGGAGCTTGGCAGCACGCTCCTGGGTCTCGGAGAGAGAGCCTTTCTCTCCCTCAAGGTTGGCCAACAGGTTGGTCTTCTCTTCAAGCAGCTTGGCATTAAGGACCTCAAGTTCCTTGCGGAGTTTCTCTTCCCTCTCGAAAGCTTCTTGAGCCTTCTGTGCCTTCTCCTCCAATTTCTGTAAAGTTTCACGACTTAAATCCACACCGAAGTAATCGGTAACATTAACCACTGTCGCCATTGTTTAATAAGTTAAAACACCATCAATTTAAATATAACTCTTAATCAAATCACTGGGGAATGCAATAGTGTTTCGGATCGTTCGTAGGGGTAGGAAGGGTGGTGCGCGCGCCGCCGACCGCTCCTCTACTGAGCGACGCGCCGCTGGAGATTTCCAGCAAGGTGTGCGCCCACGCACCTTACATTTTGTTTGGAAAAAGTGCGCGGGCGGGGAGGAGGAGGGATCCAGAAATGGCCGGCAGGTGCTCCGGTGTCACGTAACCACCAGGTGGGCGCGGCCGCTTCTATTTACGTTCGCGTTCTCCTGAATCATGCGCGCTATATTCGCAGAGTTATTTATTGGGTCAGAGTACTTAATCATTTTAATCATGTAGCGACGATGAAAGATACTCACCGCCATCTCATCCTCGATGCGGCTGACGTTGAGGAGGGGCTTGACCCTCTGCCACAGTTTCCACCAGGGCCAGGTGCGGAGCTGGAGGTATTTGCGCAAGTTGCGCTGGACAACTTGGAGAGCAATTCTGTATAAGAAGATTTATACGTTTTTGACTTGACAGATTAACATTAATATTGCACAGGTATCGAAAATTTGAATTACAGAATTTTCAATATTAATTTACTGTTCAAAATCAAACACAAAATACGTTATATGAAGTAGAGATAATACAAATTACGTTGTACAATTTAACGTTTACTGATATCCAATATATTACAAAAATTAAGACTTGTGGATTGTTGTTGAACCTACCTCTGTTCCTGCAGCTTCTTATACTCTTTGCGGGACAGGTAACCACGGATGTAAGATTGGAGCCATGACACGATCTTGGACAATCTGTCGTCACGCAATTCTTCCATCTGACCCAGGACACCGGCGCGGAAGAACACCTGCTCGTACATGTATACAGTTAATATAAACCCCCCATCTCATTTGAACAACATATGTTAGAATAGCCAATCAAAATGTTATAGAAAATTTTAATTTTAGATTTTATCATAATGTTAGTAGGCACATAAATTTTATTTTCAAAAAATATTTGTTTAACACAAAGAATGGTTCAGTTTTCTAACACTTATGTACCACAACAATTAAATTTAAATAGTAATTCATAGTTTTTGCTATTGCCTGGAATTCATAGTAATTTCTGGCAAAAGCTGAAAAGCTTTTAAACAAGACTTAAAATAGTACGTACACATACAAAATAGGTTGACAAACACATAGAAATTAAGGTGAAAATTCATGCAGTTGATTAGAGAAGGAGTTAGATACGATATAGTGTGACGTGTATGCATGCTTCTAATGCTACCTTAGTCTTTCCGAGCCTGAAAGACTCCGAGTCCAAGCCAGTGTGTTCAAGAATTTTCTCTGAGGCTTTCTCTGGTGTAATTGGATCTTTGAGCTGTTGCGGGCACAGAATTTTGTATCTGCGTTTGAGGAGCACAACAAAATAAGATAAACAGTGTACCTATACATGTCTCTGTGTAGGATACCAAGGAGAAAGGAAAACAAACGAGAGCCTTGTGTAGCTCGGGCTCTAAAAGCGGCCTTAGTTAATAAGGTTTGGGGGTCGAACGATAACACCAGTCTCAAAGGTGTGATTGTTCGACCAAGCAGTTTTAAGCATCGCAATCCTAAGGTGTGTTCAGATCGCTCTTGTCTCAAACCGCTAACTACCAAAGGGGTTCAAGACATGCCTTGGTATGACCGAGACGGTAGGACTCGACATCCAAACCGGTGGCTTCCAGGATAACTTGGGCGACTTTCTTAGGATCGGACTCCTTTTCCACAGCTTTGGGAGCCAGTATCTTGTAGCTACATTATCAAAATATATGGAAACACAGTCAGGTAATGTCGATACAATATGTGTACATAAAACAAAGGTAGTGTTACACACGTAAGGCAGAATGGGAGAACTCATGTTTAAACATTCTAAAACTATGTCATATCGCTTATTTGAAACTTTTAGGTTTCATTATGGTTTATAATTAATAATATGGGCTAATAGGCATATGTGGCAAATATACGGTGCAGACATAAGTGAAAGGGATGACTGCCTTTACATTATAATGTGGACATAACATATACAGTCGGAAACTATTGGTGGGATTTAAAACAGCTCTATTTTTTAGAGTATGGACATATATATGGAGAACTATTCCATGCTTAGACCGTTTGAGGATGATATCAGTTTCCCATAGTCTTGCCTTTGTGTGCCCAATTCGATAGCTTTCAGGATCAAGTCCGATTGACTCCAAACACTTCCTAGCTGCCTCTTTAGGATCTTTTTCGGCAGTCATGATGGCTGGCGCAAGAATCATGTAACTGTTCATTAAATAACAAGTCATTACACAAATCCCTAATGATTAGTCAAAACAAAAAAATGTTGTATTCGCTTGTCATAAATATAAGTCATGAAACATCTTTCCGCGGGGGTTGGAAAGAGGCCGACTCAAAATAAATTCAGAATGTGTGACTCAGAGCATTAAGTGTAGGCAAACTTCTGTACGACTGTTTACAGTGACGTCAAGAATCAGCTGCGGTACAGGAATAAAATCCAGTCGAATATTCCAGAGCTAAAAGAATTTGTTTATATCCAACAACCGAAAATATGAGGTCGACGTAAACATAATCATTTGATATATAAAAATAAGATTTGAAATCTTTTTCGATGTCTACATACATATTTTTCAAGAATCAAAGAATGTCTAGTGGTTAAAATTAGAATCTTACCGGAGCTTGAAGTCGGGATAGACCATCCTGTTGGGGAAACCTTTACGGCAAATACGGATGCCTTCAAGCACACCGTTACAGGTGAGCTGGTGCATCACAAGATGGGAGTCGATGAGACCTGGTGGACAACATTTTTATATGAAGTAATAGTTTTGGACATATACCGTAACCAGCCCTTTTAGTACCTAGTGCTGGATATGGGACTCCTAATGCACATTGTCTTATGCATGAGGGATGGATGATCTTAAAACACCACGCTGACCAAACGGGTTGGCGAGTCTACATTTTTAGAGGCGGTGTAGTTCCATAGGGCTTGTAGTAGCTGCTTTATCCCTTAGTCGCCTTTTACAACATCCACGTAACGAGATGGGGTGATGTTATTCTAAAGCCGGCCCACACCACTTAAAACTTAAAAAAATTGCCTTATACAAAGAAGTTTACGGGGAATGGTTATATTAACATTTCAGTTGATTATAATTCTCATTTTAAAATGAACTTAGATATTTAGGCTATGAAGAAATCGTCGATTTGAATATCCCAAAGATGTTACTGTAGTTAGAAGTTACTATAAACATGAGAAATATGAAGTAAACTTACCAGCCTGTTTCAACTCATTGGGAATGATACAACGCACGAAGTGAGGCTGTGTAGACCTCAACGTTGTCATCAGATTGTTCAATTGCTCCTGTTAAAGTAATAACATTAGTATCAAGGTTTACATTAACTTTTATTAGTAAATTAAGCGTTAGAACATATTTTGTTCGTACTTCTTTTTAATAATTAGAAATATGGTATCTTTTCCAGCTGCTCTCTGGAAAATGAAGCGATCATTTTTTTTTGGATATTCATTTCATATATGGTTTTCACAATACGTAGAACATATAAAGCGACACTTAAATGGTTGTGCGAGTATGAAGTAGTATTAATGTAATAGGTTGACAAATTAATTCTCGGCCTTTTTCAGTAAAATATAATTAATTTTTTCACAAACTTAAGATTGTCTAGGAAGTTTCTCATCTGTCAAATCGAAATTTCCACTTGGAAATCTACTTTTTACATGTACACTACCATCTTCTAATGCCTCACATGACTTTTTTTTGCCTCGGTTGTACGTATTTTTAATTGAAACGCGAAGAGCAGACAGTGTCAATATGTTGGTTGTCACACTCCATCGACATGAGATTACATCAGAGGCCATGGTTTTAACTGCGTTTTACTTTTCTACAGTTATGTTCGAGAATGTTCTAGTTATATGGTCTATAATAATCTTAGTACTAATACCTGACAAAAGATGGCAGCACAAATATTTAAATAAATATTTTATATAATTGTTTATCATTAAGGCCGAGAATTAATGTGTACACCTGATAAATGAACAAAAACGTATCCACACAAATACTATTATTGTAATATTTTTAGTTAAAAAAATCAAAACACACCAGAAAACTTAGTATAATGAGAAGCGCGAGTACTTTCAGTGACTACTTCGCAGTCATATGCTTTTTGCTAGGTTAAATTAAAACACATTATAAATCGTGTTCTTCTAAAAATGACAATGCCTTGTTAAAAATTATGTTCTTCATATTAACACAATTAATTACAAATGTTAATGAGGAGGTAATTTCTATATTACCTTTCTACCACATTTAAAGGGTGTGTACAAATATAAAATTTACAGATCTAAAATTAGTTGGTGTAGATTAGGTATGTATTGTATTCTACACCAGGACTAGGGTGACTAAGAAAAACTTCTAAATAAATTTGATATACTAGGTACCCTGTAAGCGGAGGACACAGTAGCGAAACCACCGCCCTTCTTACCGCGACCGCCTATGGATGTACAATTAACAAGCATTTATTAGTAAAGACGGACACAATGTCAGCTAGACATTACACGCTGGACAACACTTGAAGACAATCTGCGAGACAATTGCGGAGACATGAGCTGTGCTGTAAAACATACACTGACATGGACGCGAGATTAATTTGAAAGCGTGGAAGGCTGGCATCATGAATGTAGGAATACACCGCCGATACAGATGATGATGATGATTTTATTAAAAGGATCGACGGTGCATCAGTGTTAGAAGCCAGCCTCAAGCGTGTTGACAGACGAGGACAGTAAAGCCACGTAGACGGCACAAAAGCAAATTTTGATATGTATTCCATTTTACCCTGTAGAGCGATGATACGGTTTGGAAAGCAGAACCCTTGGCGCGTTTGCCTCCAGCGCCTATTCCATTTAAAACATGTTTAGAATGAAAAGAGATTTTTTAACGGTGATAGATGCTGAGGCTTGTGTAGACATCAGCAAAAGTCGTAATGCTATCACCAATTAAAAAGGTTGATGAAAGTAATGAATCCAAACTCACAGAGGTATTATTGTGAGTCCGGTTGAAGTAAAAAGTGATATAAAAATAAAAGCTATAGTATTTTGTGTAACGAGGTTTTTAGTTACACAAAATTGGCATGAGTTTAAAACCGAGTATGTTCACATTGGTGTGTATACAGCTCATGATACCTGTCTCTTCAACGTTCTACTCAGTGCTCACAATATTCATCTAATAAAGTTCTGGGATCATAAACAAAATTAATATCAATAATTTTAAATGAACGTAACATATATTTCATTTTTGTTGTGGATTTAACTATTCAAGTATACGTACCCTTGCCACCGCTGCCAGCAGCGTCACCAGACTGGCCAGGATGGTCAGCAAAGATCTCAATCAACAATTTGTTCTGACTCTTCTTGAACTGGTCTACAACAGTGTCGTTGAGGGGATCCTTGTTCTTCTCAAGCCAGCCGGTGATGTTGTAGCCGACCTATTTTGAAATAAAGTTGGCTTAAAATTTGTTTAGAAAGGGACTCATTTGTGTAAAAAAATTAGAGGCAAAAAAATTACCGATGTCCTAGAAATAATAAATACATCTCGAAGGAAATGTAGAATATTAATATTACAATGAACAAATATTAAGATATTGAATTTGAATTTGATGTTTTAACTTTGATGTTTCGACCAAGACTTTGTAAATAAAACTGTGGATGTCATCTACAATTTTATCATCTAAAATACTTTGACAAATTGATAAGCAGTCTAGACTAAAGACTAAGTCATACTTACGTTGCCGGCGTAGTGACCAATAGCGAAGTGAGCGGCCTGGCAGCCGGGCTTGGGGGGCTTGGGCTTCAGGTAAGGAGCAGACTTGCCCAAATGGTTGTTGTTCAACTTTTCAACGAAGGTCATATCGGTGGCTTTCGGGAACATAGACTCTTCTTCAAGGATGGAGAGGATACCCATAGGCTAGAAACGTACCAACGAGATTAGAACACGAAGTCTTCTTAAAGTTAATCACACACTACCATGGCTATGCATTGTCAGAAATTGGATTACAAAATCAAAATATTGACATAATTATAATTTATCGAATTGAGCTGCTGTTATATTTCTCAATGGCTCGTGAAAATGAGATTCGTAAGATTTATTGCTTGAAATAAAAGGCTTTTAAATACTATTATTTGTGAGATGCAATATATTTACTTTAAAAACTTTTAACTTAAATTTCCATATCTACCATAAATTAGTTGACGTTTAAGATTATTACAGTTTTACAATTTTAATGAAATATAATTGAACATAAATTCTAAACCTGGAAAGTAAACATGTTAAAGCGTTAAATTTATAAGCATCATGCAAAAGAAAATGTAGTGGAAATTCTGTAGCATTTTGCGCATTTTGCGTGTGTCAAATTATTACAACAAAGCCTATTATAATAAATTAACGCAAATTAAATAATAAATATTATATAATAAAGCAATTTATTGCTATTTTAAAAAATAAGCCCCGTTGTAAACGTCGGTTAATTTTACCAAATATAGAAAAAAGTATGCCTTAGTTAATTAAAATGTGCAATCCTAACAGCGGTGTTTTTGGATACGCGGCAACATAATTATTACAATGTAAGTAATAATTCTTTAAAAATAGCGCGTGATTGTATGTATGCATTAGCTCGATTATTTAAGTATTGCGTGTGGGTGAAGCATTTTTCGCTTTTAAATTTATGCTATGTTGATGCCCGCAGAGCCAAAGGGTGTGCAGCCGCCAATAACATTATACTTCGCACTTGTAGGCAATGATTTAACGTCAGCCCGAAGCTTCTTCTATTCGCGCCTATCTTCAAGCTAGATATCTTATACCTCTAATACCTTTTCTATTAAATCTATTGTCGCTTGAAGATCCATACCAAAATCTATAAAGGTCCACTGAATCCCCTCTCTTTCGTACTCCTCTTGTTCTAGCACGAACATGAAATGGTTAAAGTATTGTTGTAATTTTTCGTTCGTAAAGTTAACACACAGTTGGTTAAATCCGTTCATCTGGACCGCGGGTAACATGTAAAAGATAATCGACGTTCTCTGTTAGAAACTATAGGTATAGTGGCTATTGGTTTAAAGTTTTTTTCGCGTGTCCTAAAACATGTACTGGGTGAGTGAAAAAATATTATAAATAAAGTAAGTCACACGATAGGAAACACACAAAAGAAAGATCCAACACAGTGAGCGATAGCACTGAGAGAACCAGTCGAATAAAGTCTTTAAATAAGATGCCAATTGAAAAATTAGAATATGAAAAAGGCGTGAGACACTTAATTTTGGCGACTTTATTCGAGAGCTCTAATGGCGTGATGCAAGCGTTCTTTGTTGCTTTAACGCCATCTACCTTTTCAATAAGGTCAATGCAATTTTGGAGATCCATGCCAAAATCAATGAAAGTCCATTCGATGCCTTCACGCTGGTACTCTTCTTGCTCAAGAACGAACATGTGATGGTTAAAGAACTGCTGCAGTTTCTCGTTGGTGAAGTTAATGCAGAGTTGCTCAAAACCGTTGAACTGCAGGGAGATTAATATGGTAAAGTTAAGTTAAGGGTTGGTGAGGATAAGAAAACATGACCACGGATTACATTCCGCAGTTAGGTGGATCTAATAAATCTGGAAGTGAACCTAGCCAGTCTTCAAAGGCTTTGATAAACGAAGTGTAGTCTAGAATAACAAATTATGTCCCGTCACGAGCGCTCCCAGCGACGACAGGCGTGTCCTAACCCGACCCGACTATTACCTTCTCGATAAGATCGATACAAGCGAGCAAGTCCATTCCGAAATCGATGAATGCCCAGTTGATGCCCTCTTTCTTGTACTCCTCTTGTTCGAGTACAAACATGTGATGATTAAAGAACTGCTGCAGCTTCTCATTGGTGAAATTAATGCAGAGTTGCTCGAAACCGTTAAACTTTCGTAGAAAACAGGAAATCACATAAATGGACAGGTAAAAACAGTTAGGAACATAATCTATTCTAAATAACAACAATTAGTCAAGGGGTTTCAGATATTCTAACTAAACAATCGTGTATGTCACTAAAGGGCTTCTAGATGGTTCCAACCGAGGGTGTTGCACACTCGGTGTACCTTTTCAATGAGATCAATGCAGGCCAACAAGTCCATTCCAAAGTCAATGAATTCCCAGTGAATGCCTTCCTTGGTGTACTCCTCTTGCTCCAACACAAACATGTGATGGTTGAAGAATTGTTGTAGTTTTTCGTTTGTAAAGTTAATGCAAAGTTGTTCAAATCCATTGTACTAAGGAACCAAACTGACATTAATGTACATGAAATTAAACCTATTATTTCTATTGTCTACCACTACTCCATTACTAAACGCTATGATATTTAATCATAAACAAAAAGCACCAATTTGGTTAAATTATTTCGATATTCTTTAAATTTTTCCGTAAAAGTCTTTAAAATCTTTAACAACTATTATAGAACCTTGCCTAAGTTCGCCGATACTCACGTCGAAGATTTCGAAACCAGCAATATCCAGTACACCGATGAAGTGCTGTCTTTTCTGCTTGGTGTCTAGGGTCTCGTTACATTTCTTGACGAGCCACTTGAAGAGACGATCGAACATGCCCTTGCAAAGGGCACCGACGGAGTTGGTGACCTGGTCCTTGTTACGGCCCTGGGTGACAAACTCGTTGCCGACCTTGATGCGGGGCTTTAACAAGTTCTTGTACAGGTCCTGGCAGTCGCAACCAAGAAGCTTGGCGACTTTCTCACCATCCTGCAAAATGTTAATAAAATTTGAATTAAACACATAAATAGCCCTTTCAATAAAGTGTTTTACAGCATTTAGTAGGCAAATAATGAATTATTAAATGATTTTGAGAAAAAGAAGAATGGACATTCTTATAATTATGTCCAAATATTATGTCTTGCATGCACGGTGGCATTATGTCTTTATAAATCGCCTTGAAACATGGTGTAATATTTGAGGGAAATTTTGAATTCATTTATATATTTATAAATAAAAAAATTAGACAATATATGTAAGAAAATAATCAATCTTAAATCTAGTGACAACTAGACAAAATTCCTAAGAATGTACCTAGGCATGCACAAGTTAATTTAATAAAAGTAATATAATTCAAAATTTTAGAAATTACTATTTATATATCAAGGTTATTTTATTGAAACACCGTTAAACTAATCAGTACAATTATCAGAACGACAGAATTTTCAGGGGATTGAATGCAAATGCACCCGATGACGAATTAAAGATTATCAGGCATGATGCCTTTTCTTGACAGTTCATTGCAAGTGTGACACATTGTAATAACTGGATTATTAGGAGCTATATTACATTACGTTCGGGCAGAAAGAATAGCTGAAAATATCGAACTGATTTCTTAGGAATTTTGGAAAAAAATCACTTCTTTGGACAAATGGTCACCATCCGAATCTAAAACAACAATCTCTCGACTAGCGCTGCCATTGGTCTTTTTTTTTTATTTTATGAAGTAACATGAAGGTAACACTTGACTGTCATGAATCGACATGAGTGAACATTTCTATCGACACTTGAATGGTAATGGCGGTAAGGAGATTCACTTGAGTAAACTTGCCTCTGTGCCGTCGGCCTCAGCCTGCTCCTCGCGACCTCTCTGCTTGAACTGCATGCGACCCATGTGCATGACAGCGGCAGTGATCTTGTATACGTTGTCCTTTTCCTCTTGGGTGAAACCCAAGATGTCGAAAGCTTCCTATAACGGCACAAACACATGTCAGAAGAATTTACAAATAAATTTTGGTTTATTGATATTAAGTTTAACATGATTTAAAAACTTTTGCAAATAATGAAATTGACAAAGGGGAGAAAACTAATATATATGTATATTTAAACTCTTGTAAGAAATACTAAGATACAGAGAAGACATACATATATATAACAAATTTAAAACAAAATAGGTATAAATTCGTGAAAAGCAGTCTACGACATACTTACTGACACATTTGTTAGTGATGTAAATAAAAGCATTAGAGCTCAGTAAGCGGTGAATATAAAAGTTAGTCGCCCTTCGGCGACTGGTGCACAGGGTGAATCCGTAATTTCGAAACAGAAAATAGGACACTAAAGGTTGAACGTCACAATGGTACCTACGAATACTATCCAGGACAAGACGTCTTTATGTCTAAAACTGCTTGACGGGGTCCAAAAATTTCGCGGACACATAATCCATTATTGTCAAATTTAATGGTATCGATATACTACTACTTGGAACTAAGTTGGAGATCTAAGGTTTTCGTCCTGCTACCATAATGCAGGGTTGTTGTAGCTACTATTGCTACTCCAATAGGACTCTGGAACTCTCGGGATTTATCGTTGATTTTCACTTACGTCGGTAAGTTTCGATTCCTCGCCGTCGTCAACGTTCGGGATGGTAATCTTACCCTGCGAGACGCTATGGTAATCGTATATGTCGTTGGACAACTGACACATCTCTGCAGAATTAAATAGTCAAGTTTAATTTAAAGATTTGACAGACAACTCTTGATAATACCCTGGAAAGTGTGGAGACGCCCTAAATGTCCGTGTCTTGTGTACACACATAGTTAGTATATGTGTGAAGGTGCTTGTGCTGGATCGGGACACACTCTACCTGTGGGGTAAACACCTGTGCAGAGGGCTGAACTTTTGCAGGGAGCGGGCATGTCATATGTATGTCAGATTAGAAATTTTGTTTAAAAAACGGCCCAATATACGAATATCTGAATCAAGACACGCTCCTTGCAGATTCGAGACTTACGACTGTCAGTTCGAATTCTTCCGAGTCGTTGATGCCAGGTATTCGTGTCTTCCCCTGACTTATGAGGGGATAGTCCGAGATGCGGTTGCTTAGCATCGTTATTTCTGAAAACAGCAAGCTATCTGACATACACATACATATACTGAACTGCTCAGCCTTAAGCGAAGCGCAAGCATAAAGATGGAGTATCAAGAAGAAAATTGCAATGCGAGTGACTTCACAATATGAGATGAGCCAGTTGTCTTATATCTGGACTCACGTCGGTAAGTCTCATTTCCTCGCCGTCATCGACGCCGGGAATAGCGGTCTTGCCTTGCGCCACGATGTTGTAATCATTAACGTCCTTGGACAACAAGCAGATTTCTACAAAATGACACCAATTATTTTCACTAATGGTATTGGTGCGCCACTGATACAGGTAAAACTAAACATGCCAACGAGTTTTTGGGGGGGAGAAGCGAACTACTCATGTCTCGGACCGTTCCGGGGCGAGACGCCGTGACCGCTGACCGTTTCATACGGTAGGAGGTCGGTAATAAATAAACACTTTGACATTGTCATGAGCCTTCTGATCCTTGGAAGGCTGAACTTACGTCGGTCAAATTACATTCCTCTCCATCATCTACGTTGGGGATAGTGGTCTTTCCTTGTGATACGATGTTATAATCATATATGTCGTTCGACAGCAAACACATGTCTAAATATCGTAAACATAGGTTAATTATTGCCATTGAATTATGTACATGTGGGCGTGTGGTGTTGGCATGAGTGTTTGTGTATCGTATCAGTTTAACATAAAATAAAACATATTGATACAGTAACGAAAATAGGCAATGTTTTTTAAAAAAACTATATAGAGAATTGTGGAATACTGTTTTAAAAATAAAGTATTCATTACCAGAGTGTTTCTCAAATTATACGTTTAAGAATTTATAATTTAATATTTATAATCATGTAGGTATAATAATTTCAAAATTGTAATTTAAAAACTACTATTGTGATAATTCTCTCAACAAACAAAAGAAAATAAATTGAATTTGAAGTGAAATAAACATTGAGATATAAATTAGACATTTCTCTATCCAATAGGAAACTGAAGCCGTGTACTTACCCTTAAGACCAGCAACGGAACCAGACATCATCTGGTAGAAGATGTGGTAAGAACGCTCAAGAGCCTGCTGGGAGATGACACGGGCCTTTTCAAGCAGATCTGGTGTGAAATAGATCATATGGTTATGAATATGTCTAAGTCAAGTGAGGAACCAAGTTTTAGTAATTCTTGCATCTCGAAATTGTATTTAAGTATGTAGATAAGATTCACGTAGATGCAAAAATTACATTAGATGACGTTGTATTTAGTACTTACAGGTTTCAATATCGGCACCAGCCAGTTTTCCGGAGGGACCAAAGTGGATACGGATGAATTTACCCTGCGGAAGGAAGGGAAATAATTTTAAAGTTAATGTCTAACTAAATAATTTGCAATTTTCTTAAAATTTATATTTTAAAAGTTGCGTCTACTCTATCCTCTGTTAGTCTTTAGAGTACATTTTTTTTATTGTTATTATATGGAATATATTGTCTTGTCACTTAATTAAATTATGCAAATTCACAAAAATAAATGTTAAATATTTCAAATTAGTCTTCATCAGACCATTAACGTAGTTGACAGTTTTATATTTCACAAACTATGCCCGGCATGCGTTGCATGCCCGTCAATTTTTTTCCACATAATATATAGTCTATGTGCATTTGGAATAATGTACCTTTCAAATGGTGAAAGAATTTTTGAAATCGGATTAGTAGTTTCGGAGATTACCTCCTACATCCAAACATACAAACTTTACCTCTTTATAATATCAGTATAGATTAGTACAGATGTGATTTTATTTTATTAATGAGTTCATGAACTACTTATAAATATTTATCTGTGTAATAATAATATGTAATGTTTATTTTTAATGTTCCATAGTGCATCAAAATATCGGTATCGACTGATATTTTGAAGTATTTTTGTCATTCTTTTATAGACAGCCTTACCATAACCCGTGGCTTTTTGGGCTTCTATGGCAAGACATGGTGTATATAGTTCATGTTTCAATTTGTTTCAATAGATGTTCAATAAAAGTAAACACAGAATCAGATTGCGGAATATTTTGTGGCACTTCTATTAAATGATGATCCTATTTGATAAAACTTTCACTTGTCTCAAATGATTATACATACCTACTATTATGACAATGGTATGAAATTAGAGCACTAGTTGTATTAAAATTAAATCGTGGAATTATTATTTTGATTGCTTGCAATGTGTTTGTGTAGTTTTAAGTAATTAAAAAGTACTTACGAAACGTGAGGAGTTGTCGTTACGCACTGTCTTGGCGTTACCGAAGGCTTCAAGTACAGGGTTAGTTTGGACGACCTGGTCTTCAAGGGAGCCTTTACCCTTATCCTGGCTAGGGTCCTTCTTCTGAGCGGCACCCACGGTGGCAAAGTACGCAATTACCTTCTTCGTGTTCTCAGTCTTTCCGGCACCAGACTCACCGCTGTTGAATTTAGAAGATTTCACTTAGAATCTCCTAGACAATCGACTTAGATTTCTTACTGGGTACGAAATAATCGTAAATTAATTTAAATTTCTATAAATAAGTATTTCTATAATTGTCTATGATGACAATATGCTCTTAAATGCCATCTAACTACAAAATAATTAATGTGATTTTTCTGTGGATGACCGAACACTAGAATTTAGATAATTTCAACTGTAACTTGTGGGAATGTTTTATACAAATTTGCAACTTACGTAATCAACATGGATTGATTTTCGTGGTTGGTCAACATGTTAACGTAAGCGCCGTCGGAAATGGCGAAAATGTGGGGGGGCACTTCCGAACGACGCTTGCCTCGGTAAAGCTTGGCGCATCGGAACGTGTACACGGGGAACCTCTTGTAGGGGTTGATGGCCACGCAGAAGAGACCCGAGTACGTCTGTTGGTGATGACATTAATCAAATTGGTGAAGGATTTCGATATAAGGAATCTTAGGTGTGTGATATTGATAAAGTTGATGATGAAGTAACGGATAAAGGGGCAAGAAGTAGCAAGTTTTATGGTGGAAAAAATATACGTTAATAAATGGTTGATATTTAGCTTTAACAGAGAGCCAAAAGGAAGATGAAATATGATTTACAAAGCGATAATAACATAGAAGTCGAAATGCACTGCACTGTTTGCTAGTTTATGATTTTTAATATATGAATTTAGTATTTGGTAAAATAAGGAAAACTATGTATAAGAAAATATTTATGAATTAGGTGGAAATCATAAAACAGAAGGACATGTCGTGGTAAGAATGAATAATAATTAAAATTAAGAGATTTGTAGAAAAAAAATATGAAGGAAACATTTTGTTTATGATAGGTACTAATTCCACACAAATATCAAACACACAAACACAGAGAGAGTATTGTATCGATACTTTAGGTCTCTGTGCTGAATATTAAAACAGAACTTTATATAAAAAAATGGCCATATTATTTATAAGCAAATTTAGTTTTATGAAAAATTCTGTTACACTTTCAAGAAGTAATTAGAAAACCAAATAAATCGAGTAAAACAATAGAACGTCATGATGTTCTCTGTTTTAAAATCAAATATAGAGCATGGGTATTGTATTGATACCTTATTGCTCCATGGATACTAAAAGATACAAAATAGAGGAATCATTTACTTTCAAATATGTTTGCAATGTATTAATTGATGCACATTTGAAATCTAAATAAACAAGTCTACTTAATAATGAAATACATGAAAACATTGTTACGAAAGTAAAAGATCCTTAAAATCACAACAATAAAAATAACTATTCTAAAGAAAAAGAAAACGAAAGAAGAATCCTTCCGGACGCTCTGAAGTCCGTCGCCACCGACTTGTCCTGTGTAGAAGGTTTCAAGTGCGGTTCTAGGAGATCGAGGATAAAAGGATATTGATGGAAGTGTAGACACTTACGAGTATACTCAAGATAACTTTCAAGGTGATTTTTTTTATTTAAATATTGTATACATTTTTGTATAATTGACTATAGCTTCATTCCATATATAAAGCAGCTAAGTAATTATAAATTTTATCTAGATATCTTTTCACAATTATTTAGTTTTGTTTTTTGGAAATAATTCATAATATTTGATAAATTACTGGCGCAATCGACTATTGAGTGCCATTATTACCATCCAAATATATTGTTTATAATTTTATTAAGTTATTTACTTTTGATTTCAGCAACAATTAAATCATTCGAAGTTTCTTGAACGGTACCGAAATAACAGATTCAAAATAGATTTATGCAAGTTGACGAGCTATTTATAACAAACAAATTGATATATCAATCCAAGATAAATTGCGCCGTTCATAGACAGCTATTGCACTATGGCTTGGTAGCGGTCCAATATTATCAACAGGTACGTGTTTACGATGAAAGATTGGAAAGGTGAGGTAACATGCACACTGCAACACCCGAACGCGGTCCTAACTCCCGACTTACGTAGATAAGCTTATGGTAATATCTCTGCTTCAGGTTATACAATACAGAAGCGTCGTTGAGGTATGTCAAGTTGGACATATCCTCGCATTTCTCGTACTTAGGTGGGTTGACTTGTGCTACAAGATCCTTCTTGAAGTCTTTGGTCTGTGGGAAAGATGTAATCATTAGTTCTATAGTAATAGAAAAGGCGCATTTCGCGCCTACTTACGTAGATAAGTTTCGCATAGTATCGTTGTCGGAGGTTGTGGAGCACAGCGGCGTCGTTTAGATATGTCAAGTCAGCCATGTCCTCAACTTTCTCGAATTTGGGCGGGTTTACTTGTGATATGAGTTCCTTTTTAAGTGTCTTTTCCTGCTTATTTAATACATACATTTAATAATTGTTTACATTACAAATTGTTAAGTTAGTTCTTTCATAAATTCGACTGGTTTAGATGTTATCATCCACTTATTTGAAACTTATATTGACTGTAAGGGCTTCATCTTTGGTCGATTTTAGCGTTTCGATTTCTATAATTATAATAAATAATACTGTATTTGGACAGTTTTATTCTTTTTCACGAATTACCACGTCGTAACAATCAATATTATTTGAATTTACTTTCCAATTAAAATCTTTTAACTACAAATCGAGTTTTCAAGGACTCCTTTAGTCGAAACGCTAAATTCGGTGCATTACCTCGCCTCCAGGAAGGCCGACGGTCACCAGGTCACCCTTGGTGGCCTTGATCTCTCCCTGTAAGAAGCCCTCCTTCTCATCCGGAACCCAGCAAGCTTTCTTGCCATCGTAGGGCTTGCTTTGGTCGATGCGCTTCTGTTCGAGAGAGACGAACAGGTATGGGGTCGGATCGGGATCCTCCTCGTTTTGCGCGGGCTTCGGCATTTTCGGAGGGCTAACGAGACTTCTGGGCTAGTCGAGACACAAGAACACAGCCCTGGAGCCGTCCTGCGAAACACAGTAGACGTTAGTACACGTTGTGTATTTTGCCGAGGGAGCAACTGGCCCGGCGCGTGCGTCTATTTGTGGCTGTAACCCGAGTAGTGGCCGGTTTGGGAACTGTGCCAGCGCGGACACCGTTTGCGTAACACCAACTTTTATGCGCGTTTTTATTAGCTATCCCGCTCGACCCTTCGCGGATGTTACGTCACGAGGAATGCTCGCCTGGAGAGACGCCAACCGATTTATCCAATCGTGGATTGTTGATTATTGACTTTTATGGTGCTGGTTGATGATGGATCAATCGAACATAACTATGTATAATTCAAAGTTGCGGCTAGTGTATTTTGTTGATCATAGCTGTTTATTCATCTCATGAAGTCATATTAAATTTTTAATTCAATTCAGTTTCAACTTACATACAATTTCAGTTACATTAAAACAATTTAAAACTGAATTACAGTTGCAACTTGAATAATAAAGAAATAATACATTTTTGAAACTTCAACATTACAATTACCTTCAAAATTTGTTATCTTACTTTTATTGTTATCTGTTAACAATCAAACATTTAACCAATCGATCAATCACTGAACCAAATTTCAATTTCTATAATTATCTTCCAGCTTTCAACCATAAACCAAACACCGTCAACAAACCACTGCACAATCAATCCAAATCCAATCGATAAATCAGCTGATGCGTCCTTCGGGCGACGTCACTTTCAATATCGTTATGCACTCGCGTTGCCACGATGGTACACTGCACTAATAGACGCACGGTCGAGTAACGTGCGTGCGTACTCACGTTTGAAGCCGTTCTGACCGGCGGCGGGAAGCTCTGACGCTTTTTATACCAGGAATACGATACCATCTCGCGCGATCACCCCATTTTAGGTGGATGCCTGCCGAGCTAGGCGCTACAATTTTCCGACGATCTTAGCTTTCACTTGGGCGGGAGCTCTCGCTCCGCGCATCCGAAAACACATTTTTATGCATTTTCGTATGTCGATGTTACCGCGTATGCTCCTAATGTTTACGGAGTAAGTATTGATTACGGTTAGAAGCAAATATTTGATTCTAAAATGGTTATGAGTGTTGAAACGTTAATTTGTAAACTTGCGTGTGATTACGTGGCGATTAAAACCTTGAATTTGACCATGATTTTCAGCGATTTCGGTATGCCCTAGAGATAGTTTTGATTCATATTTTGACTTATATTAAATTGAAAAATGGATTAGGGCAAAACGTTGCTTAACGAATTAAGTTTGTTTTTTATTTAATAAAGATTATATTTATATTCGACATAATCTATTTTGTGAATATTTATGATATTAATAATGTCAAGTGTTTGTTTAGTTATCATTTAATTTAATTTTGAGATTCTTGATTTTTTTTTATAAAATTTGCAATTGAGTACAAGTCTAATTAATTAATTCGTATTAAATTTGTAACATTACCGTTATAAACCAAATCGTTGTAAATAATATGACTTAAATATTAATATATTATAATTATTCACTCGCATTCTCACTAACTCACAAGCATTCTCTTAAATTCAGTCAATAGTGTACCCACCGCAGTGACAAACAGGCTATGTCACAGTCACACCCCAGTCACACAAATTGACTCTGGTGCTGAGGCGAGCAAGGAGTCGAGGAGATCAAATGCCCTCTGGACCGGCGACTGACTGTTCAGGGCGGTACGTGACAACAACATCGCGAACAAATTGTTTCTCCGCGCACTGCTCTGATCTCCTGAAAGGATAGGACATTAGTAACATTTTTAACAAAAGCCTAAGTACATTAAAAATAAATATTCAATTATTTATATACTTAACCGAAACACAAAGTCTGTGCAATTTTTTTTTTGCATTTTTCTCGAATGTCATCAAAATGACTTGTTTTTTTTATTTTTACCAAGGAGAACAGTGCTGTTATCATAAGGCGCGAACAGTCGGAAAAATAATTGTTATTTAAATGAAAACCAATACAGTATTAGGTTACACTATGTATGTGTGTGCTACATTTATACATTAGACTGCAGTTTTGTTGTTTTGACTGTTACGTTATAATGTAAGACGCGATGATCCGCCTTGTATATGTTAACTGTTGTTCGGCCCTTGTTTTACTGTTAAAGATTCTCATTTATTAGTGGACTGTACGTACACTAACAATTTTGATTGATAACATACACACATTGTTGTAAATTAACACATGTCGGTAACAAAATGAATAATTAAGTAATTGAAAACACACTTATTGCTAAAGCGATTTTTTCGGGCTAATTTGAGGTGGTAAGAAGACTATGATTATGATTTTATGAATATTTTTACATAAACACAATACGTAGCTATAATATACATATACAAACATTAAATAAACACAAGTAAATAGACAGATAATAAATTTAGGATTTTAAGAGAGAGTTCAGAGCAAAGAAAGAAAATAGAAGAAGAAAGAACACTTATATTAATATGTGATCATAAATTTAATATGTATCGCTACGCCCCGCCCAGAGAATACAGTTCCGGGATCCAGATCGATTTCTGCCTATGAAAATCCCGGCGTTAAAAGTCACCAATGCCGGGGTTTTTAGGATTGTGACGTGTAGGTACATTTATACATACATTTGTGCGAATGACACAGAAAACTCGCTAACAATCCCGCGAGAGAAATAGTAACTTATAATAATAATGTCTGTTTTTCATTATTGCTCCTGTCTTACCTCACTCTGAATCCCGGCATTACGGCTAGATTCCCAGACCCGAACAAACACCTGTCTTTAAACAAATGATGGTCCGACCGGGACTCGAACCCGCGACCTATTGCACAGGGACAATACCAACTGGGCTAATAGATCGAGTATATTAGCATATGAACTCATATATTCTCTTCATCTTTATCTTTATCCCTTGACATTTCTGCATTCTTTAGACACTGAATTGTCGTGGATACAATACCGGTATTATATTTGATGTACTGTCTGTTTACAATATACCTGGATCTGTAACATGCACTGGTATAGTGTCTTTAACAAAAGACGTCTACTGTTCTGTACAGATTTAGCTGTTTCGCCAATGACATAGTATCTTTAACAGAAGACATACGCTGTTCTATGCAGATTTAGCTGTTTTGCCACTGATATAGTGTCTTTAACAGAAGATGTCTACTGTTCTGTGCAGATTTAGCTGTTTCGCCAATGATATAGTGTCTTTAACAGAAGACATACGCTGTTCTATGCAGATTTAGCTGTTTGGCCACTGATATAGTGTCTTTAACAGAAGACGTCTACTGTTCTGTGCAGATTTAGCTGTTTCGCCAATGACATAGTATCTTTAACAGAAGACATACGCTGTTCTATGCAGATTTAGCTGTTTGGCCACTGATATAGTGTCTTTAACACAAGACATACGCTGTTCTATGCAGATTTAGCTGTTTCGCCATTGATATAGTGTCTTTAACAGAAGACATACGCTGTTCTATGCAGATTTAGCTGTTTTGCCACTGATATAGTGTCTTTAACAGAAGACATACGCTGTTCTATGCAGATTTAGCTGTTTTGCCACTGATATAGTGTCTTTAACAGAAGATGTCTACTGTTCTGTGCAGATTTAGCTGTTTGGCTTTTTCATTGACAACGGCCAAGGGCCAAGTTTTTTATATAAAGGATATTTTTTCCTTTTTTTACAAAAGAGACGGCAGACGAGATTATAAATATATAAAATATGTGTTTTTTATTTTTATTACGTTCACTTTTGCTTACGTTCATAAGTCACTACAGTGAGAACTGGCTGTATTATTTCTTTGAGGAATCCACTACTGTCTGAGCTAACACTGAGTGTGAGCTCGTAATAAATAAATGAAAGTTTAAAATACTAATCTTAGATAAATATTTGTTTAAAGACAAAATATTTTATAATTACAATGTTTATCTCTAAATAACACAGGTCATTCAATGACCCACACTAGGATTCACAACACAGGAAATCCTAGCGTGGGCCATTGACTTATTACGTTGTTTTTAGGAACATTTACAAATATTTTAAATCATGAATGAATCAAAATGTAAACATTTGTATATATGTATATACACACGTATGTGTGTAACCTCTTATAAGATATTAAAAACAGTTTACATCAAATGCATGGGCCGTACGTTGTCATATAAATGTAGGCGGAATTACACAATTTTTCATATTACACATTACACCTCATATATTTTCACTGGAAATATTTAATTAAGACATCGCAACACTGCCGTATCAACACCTCTAATGATATTAAAATACCACAAGGCATGTTAGTGGCACAGGGCATGTTAGTGGCATTTTATGTGGTTGGGCATTAACTAGTGGCGTTACGTTATTCCAAATTAAAGAAAACTTAAAATTATCAAAGTTTTGAATAACAGATCTATTTCTTAATATCATCTTTGTCAATGCAAAAACATTGACAAAGATTTGTTTCAATTGTGGGGAACAATTTTATACCCACGACGAAGTGGTATATACATTTGAGGTAAGACAATGTACGTATGTTTACATACCCCTTTGTTACCACCTTTCTCTAGAGCGAGTGGACCGATTTTAATCGTACGTTGGAGCTTGTTTGAGGATAGATAAGGAAATTAACATGTTCTTAACCAAATAGTTAAAAATAAACAGACAAAATATATTTTTTTATATAAAACCCCCGACAGTAAAACAACTCTTAACCTTTGGAATGGTTAAAATAAAAACAACCAGTCTTGTTGACAATCAGTAATAGTGTAATACAACCTGTCACCGTCGTCGTGACTGGTGATCAGTGGCGTAACTACACCGCTGAGGCCCTGGCAAATACATTGGATGGGGCCCTCCCTCAATGTAAAGAAGCTCACCCAATGTTGTAGTTTCTTTTCAATAAATCACTACGTAAAGTGCGCACAAAACGCTGTTATAATATTGTGTGCATTTTTCGATGATTTTCTAGTAACTCCTAATGGACGAGCGATTGATTGCCGCCGCTCGTCAAGAACCAGCTTTATTGGTCTATTAGCTAGTCTCGATGATGAGGGAAGGCATATAAAAGATGTCGTAGAGAACGACAGTTGACAGTTGACGAGCCGAGTTGACAGTAGACAGTTGCACCGCGAAAGTAACGCAGTGACGTTCGCTTTTACTCTTTTACCTTCCTTATTGTGCGTGCAGTAGTGCCCTTTAAGTGCCAAGCAAAAGAACCAGAGGCCGGCGCCGGCAGAAGACTTCGGTGAACCAGACAGCTTCAGGTCAGTGAAGCTTCATTAATTATTGAACGGTGACGGCAATAAATCAAAATAAGAATAAAAACCGCCCCAAAAAATACAGTCCACTTCAAATTCTATCCACCACCTAATTTAAAGGGTGTAGGTATTGGATTGAAATAACAATTTTATTTTTACTCAAAATTATAATTATTAAAATATAATTTTGAGGGTTTTCTGTTCAGCAAAATTGTTAATGACATCATCAAAGTTTAAATTTCGGGCCATGGATTGTTCTATGGATAAAATAGCTAAATTGCGTAACCTTTCTTACCTCATGGAATTTCTTAAGTATTTTTTTATCGGGTCGGGGGCCCCCCTCTGGCCGCTATACCCTATTGTTACGCTGCTGGTGATTTTTATTTTAACCTTTTAAAGCATTTAAAAAACTGCGAATACAAACCTGAGAACACAGAACTGAATGGAGAATTTAGTTTTGCTGCAAAATTAGACAACATAACCTCAACGAAGTTACGTAACGAAGTACGGCGATCGAAACGTGCATCACGGCGAAGTTTTTAAACTCTTTTAGCAACCTTATTATTTGCAAAATCAATATGAATATATTGATTGACATTTGTCAAACTATATTAGTTTCCGTAATATATTTAGGTAAGTAGCGTTTAGAATTATTTTTAGTTTTTTTTTAAGTCCAGGTAAGACTACGTTTGCTATCGTAGCTCATATGAAAAAAAAAAATGACATATGACTGAAAAATCTCAATTGTGAAGCGTCGATTTCGACTGTCATCGTAAAAAATAAACTCAACAATGATAAACTAACAAGTTCCCAATGCATTTCTTTTCAAACGAATAAACCATCTAACAGCGCTGAACACTAATTTCTTGAAAATCCTGCAAATTCAATAGAAACATCAAATGAAAATTATTTAACAGAAATAAACAGAATTATTTAAAATTGAAACGGATTGATGGGTTCAAAAAATTAAAAGTTTGGGTGCAATACCCTTCTTTTGAAACCTTGTCTTCGTAGTGTCATGTTTTTAAATATTTTTAGCAATTTTTAATTTAATTTTGACCGAAATACGGTTTTTTTTTTCTCGGTCGTTTTTAATTATCGTAGAATATCGTTTAGTATGATGGCAACACTAACAAATGTCAGTGACCGGAAAAATATTTTTAAAAAAAGGAAAGGGATTATAAACATGATCAGACTGATTCGTGAGGTCATTCGATCGTAAGCTGTCAAGGGAAGAAAACGTAGGATTAATAAATTGCTAATTTCTGTATAGTACGACAAATAAACGTATTGTTATCGTGGAAGATGAAAATTTCTTTACAAAAGACTACGGAAAGTGAACAGTAGGAGCGCTTATTCATATAGGATACAAACGAGCAGGCGAAATGTTGGTATCATAAGAGGCTTATAATATAGAACATAACGCTAAGGTCCATTAGTTGAAGTTTCATTCATAATATTTGAGAAAAGAAACATAATGAAAGCAAGATGCACCAGCGCAGTTATAGTTCTTAGGCAAAACCCATCGCGAGAGTGCGCACACAAATTCCAGGGGTGGAGTTCGTGGCAAAGCCCACTACTGGACTTTTTGGAACAATCAGAGATCTCATTCAAAACTCAGTTGATGGATTTTGAGTATATGCAACCCGAAGGGGTGACAGCTAGGGCTACCACCATCGGAATACCCTAAACCCGGAGAAAATAGTAAATTTTTAATTTAAGTTTAGATACATTAAGGTTTAACTGAAGGTTTAACTGAAGGTTTAACTGAAGGTTTAACTGAAGGTTTAACTGAAGGTTTAACTGAAGGTTTAACTGAAGGTTTAACTGAAGGTTTAACTGAAGGTTTAACTGAAGGTTTAACTGAAGGTTTAACTGAAGGTTTAACTGAAGGTTTAACTATTGTTTCCTTTCACTAGTAAAATGCGGCTAAAGGATAATAAAGTCGCTATCACAAGCCCTGAGGAACTAGTCTACCTTTAAACGACCACTCGTTTAGAGGTCCACACTCGCCAACCCACTTGACCAGATTGGCACAAGACAATGTGCGCGAAGAGGCCTCAAGTCCAGAGTGGCCAATAAACGGACTGGTTACAAAGTAAATTGCTGTATCGCGAATGTTCTTGCAATCGTACTGACCGTCTTCGCAATAAGATTTTTACTTTATATAACAAAAATTAGCTCGTTTGTTTGTGTGCCGGCATTTATAAGTCCTACATGAAGTTAAGACGGTCGGACAAAAACTTTTAAAAATTAATTCCTAAAAATATTTTTAATTACTAATTAGAGCTCGACAAGCAAATGGAAACGGTGACATAAATATATATATACAGGCTGTATCCGAACCTATCCCGAAGAACCAAGCCCGATCTCATGATTCTAAGTAATTCATGTTTTTATTTTAAAACTTTGTTTTCGGCTGTGAACAATTTGGTAAAACCACTAAAAGGAACTTTTGACTGAATAATCACTAAAAGGAATATAAGAATTTTGTATATTTTTTATGTTTCATAGAAAAAAAGACGCCAGACGAGCACCTGACGGTAAGTGGATACTGTCATCCATAGTCGTCAATAATTGATGTAGATTGAGAATTTTTTTTTTACTTTATTTATTTTATAGATGTGACCAAAACCTGCCCTGCCTGTCTGTCTGCCAAAGGATGTTTTCACCGTGAATGAGCATGTTTACATTAAGCACTCAAAATACCAGCGCATGCTCTTATTTTTGGAGCAAAACAAACATGAGTCATTGGTTAAGCATGAGTGGAATACATGAATGATGGCTGGATTTTAGTATGTACTATGTTTGCATGGTGAGAGCAATGTTTTTGAGAGCTTATGATTTTGAAACCAACTGAATCACTAAAAGGGCCCAACATCTACTGTTATTTAGGCCTAACATAAACTGGTTTGAACAGAAATGGGTAAATTTTAATTTGATCCTTAAGATGTTTTCAAAATATGCTTAAACATTTTTGTTAATAATAAACATTTTGTTTATTTTGAGGTTATATTTTCGCGTGTAATCAAGAAAGAGCGCTGATAGCCTAGGGGTATCTGTACTCTACTCACATTCGTGTAATCGTGAGTTCAAATCCTCGGCCCGTTCCACTAAGTTTCTACTTTCTATAAAAAAAGTACGGAATTTAAAAAATGTCACTTCATGCTCCAGAAATAATAACAAAATCAATCTGGAGTATGTGATCCACCAATCCGCAGTGAGCCCGCGTGGTGGATTACAGCCCGAAACCCCACCATTGATTTACTAAGGGGAGGCCTGTGCCCTGCAGTGGGACGTTATAGGCTGATACGTAATCAAGAATTTAATCGTTTTTTTTTGTTTTATTGTTATTTAACACTGTATCAACTACTTGTTTGTCTAATTTGTCTACTTCTTCACTGTATCAATAGTAATATGTAACGCAGCAGTTTTTTTCCTTTCATATATGGCAAAGGTATAATTAGCACATTCTGCCCATGTCAAGTTTTCTTAATTTAATACACATCTTTCGTCGAAGAACAGTTACCTCAAAGCAAGTCAGGAGTCGCGCAGTAAAGTGGTAGTAGGTATACTGAAGACAGAGTTGGACTCTTTGGAAGCCTACGAAAAATGGATTTTCTAGGCACTAATTTGTGTGATGTAAATTCTGTGGATAGGATTCTGCATTTTCGGCAGCACACTTACATTCCCTCTGGTGGCGCAGGTGTCCACGGGCGGCGGTGAACATTTATCGCATAAAGGGTATATACATAAAGGTTCTTTTTTTATGGACGAAAGCGGCAGACGAGCATACAGTCCACCTGATGGTATGTGGATACTTAGTGGACCTTAGTCCAAAATGACAAACGTTGGCACGCCCCCGGGTGCGCTGCCTACCTTTGGAGATATAGGAATGGATTTGGAGAAAAGGTTGGGAAAATGGGGAGGGATAGGATGGGAATGGGCTCTGGAGCATCTCACTCACTACCGAAACACATTCGTACATTAGGAAAATAAGATAAAGTGGGAAATGAAGTCGAGCGCGCCTAGCGACTGTTGGATTGCAGCGTGCACTCTCCCACTCAAAAATTTCAAACTCAAAAAATGTAATTCATATTTCGTGTAATTCAGAAATAATATCATGAGAAATTAGCTACTTCTAAAATACATACGGAAGCATGTACGGGACTACGGGTAACCAATGCCAAAGATTATTATGCAGATTGGACAAATATATAGTTGCCTTTACTTTTAAAATAGGTGTTTAGGTACAGTACCCCGCGACATATATGGCACATAGTGAATTTAAATTATTTTATTTGCACTAAATAACGGTATAGGGCATTTGAATGATTTTTACGTTATTTAGTCATGTATACTTATGGCTCATTTACACAAGGAGAATTTCCTGAATGCGAATTTATCGAGCATCGATGGAAAGCTAGCATTAACAACTGTCATCATCATCTGATCACTGTTAGCTCTGTTGTCATAAAGTTTATATCATCATGTAAATGAACAATTGTAGGCATTGTATTTAGTTTGGTCACGTAAGAAAACCGTTCGAGAAACGCCTTGTATAAACGAGCCTTTAGTCTCAATAGTACACGTAAAACTTTGTACTAGATCAATATGTTTCACTCTAGCGGGTCTACTGAAAGAAATCTCGGCGGTAATCAAGGTAATCTTACATTTTGTATATTTTTTCTTCTTTCCGTTTTATTTATTTCATGTTATATATGAAATAAATTAAAAAAAAATGTTTACATGCTTATGAGAAACAGATAAACAATTTCTCTTTTGTGACGTGTTACGACATAGGAATGGGCTGTATTGTACCTATTGAGGTTGTAAATCTTATATACGGTTTGAAGAAGGTTTGTTCAACTTCTCTGGTATTACAAATGGGCAAAACTGTTTTAACATTCGAAGCCCTCTGAGATGACTTCGGAGGAGTGTAAGTGGCATAGGGAGAGCCCCCTTCATATAGCTAAGCTATCTACCACTCATGTGAACAGGTAGTGTTGAACAAATGAATGCTGAGCGTCGAATTTTGACTCTAACATTAAATGCTCGTAAGCGTTGTAGACTCGGGCTTTAAACACTCAAGGATTTAATTCGGTTTATGAGTCGCAAGCATTAAAAACTTGGACTATTACGCTTAGGAGTATTTGACGCTCTAACCTTAAAGGGTTTAATAGCGCTAATGCAGAGCTCGGCGCTTAACGCTCGATGTTCAGTGTTCAGTTTTACAACACTACAAACAAATATAATTAGATGGCAGATGACAAATGTGTATTCCAAACAAAGAAACGCATTTAATTCTTCTGACGCTTGACGTTTAATCATTGATCTATGACAGATTATTCCTGCCTATCTTACTGGATGTACAGCAGATTTTAATTTAATAAAGACCTTCTGCCAACACCTGCTTAATCTTTGAGAGCCCAGTAAATGACACATCTCGATTGGAGCGGCCTGGCGCGACGCCAGTTAGTCTGCGCCGTGATACCTTTATCCAATCTACCAGGTGATGCGATGTATCCAACATGTTAGTAGGTAGAGAAGCTAGCAATGTCAGAATCACAATGAACAGTTTCTTTATGAAAAAAATGGATGGTAATGGATACGCCATACATGCCAACATCAGTCTAGGATGACAAATATTGGCACGCTCTCGGATTGCTGCTTACCTTTTGAGATATAGGAGTTAATTTGGAGAATGGGTTGGGAAAATGGAGAGGGATAGGATAGAGTGGGATGGGAATGGGTTGTATCATATCTCACTTACTATTGAAACAAGTACGTACATCGGGAAAATAGGATAAAGAGAGAAATTCAGTACATTTCAAGACTCCATCCAACGACGTGCTGTTCGTATTGTCGACGATCCCACTCTCACGGGCGGTTTAGAACCCCTCAGCATTCGGAGAGACGTTGCGTCTCTCTGTGTGTTCTACCGCCTGTACAATGGGGAATGCTCTGAGGAACTGTTTAATATAATTCCCACCTCGGGTTTCTACAACCGCACCTCCCGTCACAGAAGTGCGGTCCATCCGCATTTCCTCGATACGGAGGTGTCGCGCACTGTTCGCTCCAAAAATTATTTTATACCGCGAACCCGTAGGCTGTGGAACGAACTGCCTCAAGAGGTCTTTCCATTAAGCTACGATATGGGGTTCTTCAAGAGAGCTGTGAATAGGATTTTGCAAGGTCGGCGGCGCGCCCGCATGCCCCCTGGTGTTGCAGGTAACACTCACCATCACGTGGGACCGCTTGCTCGTCCGCCCTCTAATCTATAAAAAAAAAAAAATAGTCTTCTATTAGATAGGGGGTAACGTTGCCAGTTGAGTGCAGCGTGCAATCTCCAAAGATTTTGTCTTGAAAAAATCTTGTTCTATACATAGGTAGAATAAAGTGGTAACAAAGCCGTGTTTATACATTTAATATTTTTAAAATAAATTCGTTGCAGTGCCAAAGTTACTGATACAGAGCCCGAAACAACTTCGGATCACATTTGCCGCAGGACCGACAGCCAATGGAGTAAACGCATTCGTAAATGGAACGGAAGTCCAGTGTGGAACGCCCTCTGGCTAGAGGGACTGGCAACTTGAAAAAGTTTGCTGGTTGTGGCTGAATGAAAAATAAAATTAGTGGTAAAATAAAATATAATATTTTAGAATTAGAAAATACATATGACAAAGTATGTAACAACGTGTGAACGTGACAAAAATCTGTCACGGCACCTCCACTTTTATTATTCGTAGCCAAATTTCTGACAGAATAATTGTCCATTATTTTTTTTTTGCATTTTGCAAAAACGAACACCAAATTTGTTATATGTACACTAGTGCGTTATTCATTGTTTCACTTTACATCAAAATAATGAACAGTCTACTGATATTTTTCAATAAAGCTACGACATATTTGAGCGGTGTGGTGTGGGGCCGGCTATAGAATACCACCACCGACTTCTCTTCCCGTGGGTGTTATAAAAGGCGAATAAGTGATAAAAAAGCGCTGCGCTACCACAATTATAGAAAGAAGGTGGCAAACGAGCATACAATCCACCTAGTGGTGAGTGGATATTATCGCCCATGAACACTCCCGGTATATTTCTTTTACTTTTTTATAGTGAAGTAGGCGGACGAACAAGCGGTCCCACGTGATGGTAAGTGTTACCGCCGCCCATGGATACCTGCAACACCAGAGAGTATGTGGGAGAGCCGCCGACCTTGCTAAATCCTATTAACAGCTTTCCTGAAGAACCCCATATCGTAGCTTATGCCATTCAGTCCAGAATGACAATCTTTGACACACCCCCGGATGCGCTGCCTACCACTGTTGATGTAGTAATGGATTTGGAGAAATGGATAGGGATAAGATAGGATGGGATGGGAATGGACTCTAGCATATCTCACTCGCTACCGAAACACATACATTTGGAATACATTGGAGAAAATGATAAAATGGGAAATGCAGTACATTTCAAGGTTGTCTTCTGTGAGACAGGGGTAACGAGGCCAGTCGAGTGCGTCTAACTGCTGCTGGATTGCAGCGAAAACCCTCTCTCCCCAGAACTACACCACCTCTAAAAGAATGGACTCGCTACCTGCTTGTTCAGAATGCTGTTTAAACGCCATATCTCTCTCATGCACAATACACTGTGTATGAGGAAGCCCATGTCCAGCAATGGACGTTGTAGGGCTGGTCGCGGTTAAACTTGTTCGTCTGCCACTTATTTGTTGTATAAAAAAAGAAATCAAACCTTGCACAGCAGAAAATATTATCATCAACTAAACTAAAAAGGGGTTTTTTTATAGATAAAAGGGCGGACGAGCAAGCGGTCCCACGTGATGGTAAGTGTTACCGCTGCCCATGGACACCTGCAACACCAGGGGGTATGCGATCCTATTCACAGCTTTCTTGAAGAACCCCATGTACATATCAGGACGAATTTCCAGGGCATTCTTCTAATAAAATCAGTTGTTAAAACGACATTGGCTGCTTCATCGAATCTACACAATGTTTTACAATTTATTTAACGAACCTACATTAACGTTATCTTTAGTAAACTCTAATCGTAAATCTCTAATTGACATTAACAAGCTGCTAAACGTTTACGAGTTACAGAGAAGATTACTTTGTAATCGGTGATCTCGAGTAATTCACGGGCTAAATAAATCCATTCAAACTAGGGCATTCAACAGTTTCTGGGATTACATGAAAACAGTCTTTAATGTATCTTTTTGATGTGTGACCGGACTTATTTCATAAACAATTAGTGAAGCGTCGTTGTAGGGTTTTTAGAATAGCGTTCGCACGTAACCATAACCATAAACTGCTGGATAAAGGTCTCCTCTTGAACATTGAGAGGAAACGCCTTTCCACTCGTTTGGCCAAGCCTTTAGGGCGGTCCACTCTTTTAGAGGTAGTTCCTCGGGGCTTATGGTAGCAGCTATGTTATCCCCTAGTCTCCTTTTACGAGAGCCACGGGAAGAAATGGTGGTTTTATTCTAATGCCGGCCGACAAATGTCAAATTAAAAAAATGCTTTCGGCGCTACCTAGCCGCTTACTCAGTAAGTTTATGATGAGCTTCAAAGGAGTTTGTACTCGTATTTGTGCGAATGCTTGATTGGCCGATACGATACTTGTCAACATCAGTCAAGAATTATGCAAGAATACACTTGCACTTTCTCGGATTCCTTGAATTTCTTGGAAGATTTAAAAGTGGATGGATAAAAAATAGGAATTACAATGGAACGAGAAGTCTTCCTCATTCTAATGAGATGGGATTAATAGTTACCAAATTAGCCTATATTAGCAATTATTAGGTGTAGTAATTGCCTAATAATAATAATTGTAGTAAATTCATTTAAATTTTGTGTTCATCTAATGAAAATGGGTTTTCATTAGATTGTCTATATGACCTAACAAATTTTGATATTTCCAAACTTTTCAAGAACATAGTAAGTAAATTTCTTGAAATAAAAAGGCATAATTTAAGCAGACAAACGGCGAAATATGGGTTGATAATTTATATTTAATAAGCGAGAATTTCTTTGAATTTTGTTCTAGATCAATGGAGTGGTGCATTCTTCAAATATTGGTGGCTAAGTGAATCTTTGTTACTTATTTTATATTTAGAGCTATTCCATTGAAGTTTCGGTTTATTTCAATTTTGTAATCTGAAATGAAATGGCTGTCTGAAATATAAAGTTCACACCTGTTTAAATTTACTTCTAAAACAATGCCATTAAATTTATTTATAATTCTGATCAAGTCAGAAATTACCGTGTTCGCCTTACCTCCTATTTTGGAATTTAGGTATTATATGATCGAAGTTATGGACATACTGAAAATGGCCTGTCCGAGTGGTTCACCCTGTTAACAGGCGGTGGCCAAAGAGAGTGGATGGTTCCTATACAGAAGTATGGATGGTTTGAAATAACATTGGTGCAGATAAATAATTATTGTAAATGTCCTTTTTGTTGATTTTTGCTTCATTCATTGGTTGTAATGTTGGGAGTATGTTTTGAACGAAGTTTCTTTACGCGGCTTGCGGTCGGTGTGATTCGAGAGAAAATGTAACGTACACGTAAGATTTTTACCCCCTCCATACGCCTTTCTCTTTCTCTTTTTCGCCTTTCTCTCGCTCGGACACGGTATGGTCGCGATTCTCGCGATCGTGTCAGTTCGTCGGTATTCGGTAAATTTCGGTAGCGGGCCGATCGCTAGTTCTCCCTCTCAGAACTATACAGATTTTATTTCGAATTACATTCGGAGTTTAAAAAAATGCGTGAGGATCTTCGTTCCTGACGGGGGTCCCCTGACCGCACACGTTTTTTTATACAAATTTTGAAGGCGATTCGTCGAAAAGAGGACGTAGCGGCGATATGTCTGATTCCACCGTCTTTTCTCATGAGAGCAATGAGATTAGCTCCGTAAATATGGGGTACAATTGTTTGCAGGCGCGGATACAGGATTTCGTTTAGGGGGGGGCAATTTTTGTGTGATTTTATCTATCTTCCAGAAAATTCGTTTTAAAGAAAAAAAATTGTAAAATTTTAAAATGTATCATGTAATACTTGCATATGAATAATGCTCTGTTTGCCTGTCTTAAAAAAAATGAAATAAAAACACATAGATATAGAGAAAGAAAAAAACAATTTAATTTGAAGTAAGTAGGTACATAATATGGTTCTTAAATAATAATCTCCAATCTCTTCCTACGGCCGGTTTTTGCAAATCTTGTAATCACTTTCTCAATGTCAATAGGAATATGCCTATGGATGTGCATAAGGGCAAGACCGAGGAGGCGGATTTCAGTCATGGTTGCTCTTAAATATGTTTTAAGGCGCCGCAAGGACGAGAATGACCTCTCAGCAGATGCATTTGTCACTGGAAGCGTTGCAAGGACTAGTACAAATTCATGTATTATAGGAAATGCATCCTTATCGCACCTAGCCAATATATCCAGAGCAGTTATGGGAAGCTCTTTTTGCCGTTCCTTTTCTTGAATCCATTTCTCTCGCCACAGCAACAATTCATCTTTTAGCAGAAGAGAAGCAGCGCCCTTATCGACGTCAAGAAGCAATCCGAAGCGGTGGAGGAGGGAATTTATACTTTTGTCATTTTCACCAGGAGAATTTTTAACAATATTTTCTGGAATGAAAACTGATAGCTGAAAGACGTCCAAAGTTTCAGCTGAGAACCTTTCTCGCAGATCTGTGAGAACAAAGTCTAGTAAGGGTGCATAGATTGATACTCTGTAGTATTCCTCGGCTGAATTAATTTGATAGTTGGCACGATAAATTTGGCATCCACCATGGCGAGGGATCCGAGGAATATTCAGCTCGACACCCAATTGATTGGCTAGATTTTCTGCACGCTGCCAGAGTTGTTAAAACTCGCGTCCATGTTTTCCCGACGACTGGCAAGAATAGAAATTGTGTTATTTACTTGCATAGCACTGCCATTGAGATCGAGCGCCGTCTTCTGTAGTAATTTACTCAGAGACTGCGTTAGAGATAATACATCACTCAGACACAATACTGATACCATGAATTGTGTGTTGCATAAAGTTGTTACCAGTGAAGCAGGGGGGAGTGGAGAGTGCGCTCCCCACATCCCCGCCGGCCGGGCCGACTACTACTGAGTACTACTCGTGGCGTAGTCTACTCAACCCATAGGTATGGAAAACATAATACATGGACCATGCGTCTTAAATTCGTTTGTTGGCGAGAGGCCTGGAGCTCATTTTTTTAATCGTTCAATTAAACTTCGCGATGTTATTTTTATCAGTAATTTCGAGTTAAACACACTTGATTAACCGATGTAATCTACTTAGATAGTAATGAGTTAATAACGATTCTTGTAAACAGGTAGTGATGTCCTTATGACGCTTTCAAAATTTTGGATTTGGTCAAAATAAAGTGCTTGTCAGGGGGGGGCAATTGCACCCATTGCCCCCCCTCTGTATCCGCGCCTGATTGTTTGGGTAACTGCTTTGTTTTGACCTCTCAGTCTGCTTTATAGAACTCGTGTAAGTTAAAAATAACCGCGCAAACAAAATGTTATTGTTGGACTACGTTATTATTCGCAAGATATATAACGATGCGAATACGTTACGTTGTGACGCCAGCATAAAGGAACGTCATCGCATGTAATATTTTTTATTCAAGTACATATTTCCTAGACCACGTTCACATTGAGCTAATAATTTTCAGTTTCATATTCTGAAGAGCTATTCGATTTGATGCCAACTTCTCAACGTCACAGTGCGTACAGTACAGTGCGTACAGGGCAGTCAAAATGACACTTTATACAGCGAACCCGAAAGCTGTGCCAGCTGAGGTATTTCCGCTGTGCTACGACTTGAGGCTCTTCAAGACAACTGTGAACATGATTCTGTAAGGTCGGCGCGCACCCGCATGGTCCCTGGTGTTGCAATTGTCCATTGCTGGCGGTAGCCACTTACCATCATGTGGCCCGTCCGCTCGACTGCCATCTTTTCTATAAAAATGAGTTAATAGTTTACCGGTTTTACGATAAATTATGAATTAATTAACCAGTGCACGTACACTTGATATAGCTTGATAACTTGATTCCCCTGGGAACTTTGTAATGATTCTGGATAAAAAGTACCCCTAACCCTAAATGTTAACCGGACACATAAGCTATAACCGTGTCAAGTTTCATTAAAATCCGTCCCGTTGTTTCTGTGTGATGCGCGTTCAGACAAGTCGACAGACAGACAAAAAATCCAATTCTTGTCTTGGGCCGTGTATCATTTGTACTTTATATTGTAAACACTTTTTAAAAATATATTCAACTAGCTGTGCCCGACATGCGTTGAATGCTCGTCAATTTTTTTGCACATAATATATATACATAATATATAGCCTATGTCTATCTGGAATAATATACCTTTCAAATGGTGAAAAAATTTTTGAAATCTGATTAGTAGTTTCGGAGATTACTTCTTACAAACATACAAACTTTACATTAGTATAGTATAATATTAGTATAGACTAGCTGTTGCCCGAGACTTCGTCCGCGTGGACTTTAGTTTATAAATATTTTATAGCATTTTTATCGAACAAATGTTCGACGTGATTCTTTAAATTGATATAATTTTTTTATTTATGAACTGATTGAAATACAACAAACACTAAATTTTAAGTGAAGCTTACCGCAATACATTAGTGAAAACCGCACCGAAATCGGTTAAGCCGTTTCTAAGATCAGCGCACACAAACGCACAGACAAACAGACAAAAATTCTGACAATCATTGTTTTGGGTTCCATTGCGTTGATAAAGGCCCCCCAATCATATTTTTCTCATATATCTTCCATGTACAGACAGCGATCAGTTACATTTTTATTATATGTATAGATATGCAGGCACGACTCTGTTACGATTTTATTATGTAGACAGATAAAAGATAATCTGGGTTAAAAAGATATCTAAAGATAAACTAAACCGACAACCTTTTGTAAGATAATGTATTATTATTTTGTTTTATACAGCAATATTTATGTGGCGGTTTATTTGCACGACTATTAAAGTAGCAAATGAGATTCTAACCGTTCACTTAGAATTTGGACGAAACGCAAAAATTCTCTTTACGATCGGCTCAGATCTTTACGATGGCAGGAATGCTCAATTGTTGAGTTCGGACGTTTCGATGTTATTTTAGTTCGCGAACGAAACTGTTTTGTTAATCAGCTGACTTTCGGACTCTTTCTTTGTCAATTAAATCGATTTATTTTAGGAACATACCTGGTAATTACTATATATAGCACCTGGGTAGCTACTATTTATTATTAGCCCGCGTTGTGGATAACGGCCCGAAACACCCCAGTGATTTACAAAGGGAGGCATGTGCCCTGCAGTGGGACGTAATGTACATTTGTATTATTATTTCTTGTGTTATTTAAGTATGCATTACGCAGAGCGGTGATAGCTTAGGGGTATCTATAGTCGACTCATATTCGTGTTATCGTGAGTTCAAATCCTCGGTACGTACCACTGAATTTCTTTTTAAGTACGGACTTAAAAAAATGTCACTAGCTCGGCGGTGAGGGAAAACATCGTGAGGAAACCGGCATCGTCCAGATACTAAAAAAAATCTGGAAGTATATGATCCACCAATCCGCACTGGGCCCGTGTGAATTTATTAAGGGAGGCATGTGCCTGCAGTGGGACGTTATTTGCTGATACATCATCAAAAATTCAACCTTTTTTTTAGTGTTTTATTTTGACATTTCTATTTCTTCACTGTATCAATACTGTATCATCTATGTCTCTTATTTCGCGAGTCTGCTGGAAGAGATCTGGAGAGGAACAGGAGATAAGCTTGCCTCCTGTGTGTACAGGAGCTTAGCTTGTTCTGTGTGTACAATAAAATAAAAATATTTAAATTGATATCGTAACTTATTTTATTGTTCAAATATTTATTCTATTATTTCATTTAATTCCATTATTTCGGATAACTAGGCCCATAGAAGAAATATATAGGTACCTTAACTCATTATGTTTTGTGTCTCGATAGGAGCAACAGGAGCGACAGGAGTGACTGCATCAGAAGGGGAGAAGATTATGGTGGTGGCGAGCCTTATGAGAGGTCTATATCAAGTAATGCAGAGACCTGGAAGTATATAGAAGAAGCCAATCGACTTGACATCGCTCATATGCAATGCAAATAAAGCCAATGATCTGAATTTTACATTTAAAAAAAATTAAATTTATATGTACTCGTCTCATTAGTTATAAAGATGACTGCTCCGTATACAAACGAGTTAATACCTGATTTAGACATTAATTTTAAATGTGGCTACACATTTATGTGATATTTAACACACAGAGTCAATTCAATGTCAGAGAACAGGCGTAGACAAATCTCTGGGTGTTTTCGCGACAGATTACATTCGTAGCTGTTTACAAATGAATCCTAGTTATGTAGAATTATCGAATAGCAAGTAAACAGTGAGTTATTAATTATTAGCTAACAACGTTATTCGGACAATTTTAAAATTAGTTCTCGACCGTCTCGTCTTTCCTTCGGCGAGTCAAAATGAGGGAGAGAAGTATAACCCTCGGTGGGAGCACAGGGCCCTAGGGACAGAAACCACGGACGATATCGAGCAGCACCGCTTCCTGCATCTTCGCCGGGAGAGGGCCGCCACGAAAAGCCAACCGCCCCCGGTTGATCTGCGAGATCCAGAAGATATTCAGGATATAATCCGTCACACTGGCCCAGTGCGAACTGGTGAATGTTACATATGCCCCAAATTTATTCCTGACGGATTTCCTCACGATGCTGAGCTGACGATAAGTGAAAAATCCGTAGGAGACCCGTTGAAGAAATTACGGGCTCGATCGCGAAAAAATAACACATTGATTATAAAACTGACATAGACAAAAAGTTTAACAATAGTTTATTAGAAAACAAAGTCGTTAAAGTGCTATTATTACATATTACCCTGAACTACAACACATATCGTCATTTATTTCTAGTGAATATTAAACAGTAGTATTAATAATAGCATTTATTAAAGTTGTTTTTAGTAACATTAAAATTGAAGAAAAAATTGTGTTTTCGGACTTGCCAGTAAGCTAGGTAAGTAATTTTAGCGTAACATTTACAACAATTTTGAACAAGACAACAAAACCTAAAAATACACTTATGGTCATATCTATCTAAATGTAAAAAAAAATATTATTAGCAAAAATGTTTTCTGTTTGCCTTTTTCATATAGTATTTGTTTGGATCCCGTTTAAATACAAGTCAAATCATTTTAATAATTTTGTCGTGTTTAAATTCATTGTATTCTTATGTGAATAACGCACGGAAAATAGCGAAATGTCCCCCCAAACTGGAGGTTTATTTACTGTGCAGGCGTTGTCACGCACATTAGAGGAAATAACGCACATCGTATCGTTAAATTTCACATTAATAATTGCGATTTTTGTTCCACGTTTTGCACATTGTGCCTCTCGTCATTTTTAATTTATCGTAATACCAGACCGACCAAATTTCTTAGTCTGTATACGTGACAAATACACAAAAAATGTATTGAAAAAGTCCCTTCAAGTATTTCGCAAAGTCCGGCACGTGTTCCTGCTATTGTAGAACTAAAGCAAAAGGCATCTCGACCCACATTGCTGTAGCGATCTTTGCGGGGTTAAAAATAGCGTGCAGAGCTGAAATAACTGGCAGGGCATTTGGCCGAATTAGATCGGTCGAGTTTCTCTGTGGATTGTCGCTGATGGCGCCGCTTCACAGAGTTTTTTTCTTGGAGCTATTATGAGGTTAAAACCAAGGTACCAATCAAAAGTGGTCAATACGAGATAACCCAATTGGATACCATTCTGCATAACTGGTCCAAGCGACAAATATGAAATTTTATAGGAAAAATTCAATTTCAATATCAATTACCAATTTATTTATTTGCAATGTTCGTTATAAAAGGTGGTAAATACATAATCAGATTTTGTATTTGTACTAGATTATTTTCCTGGCTGACCGCCTTCTGCGCTCGGCCTAAACTAAACAAGTCCGGTGACTCTTGAAAGGCCACTAGGGCCACAAGAATTTAGTCAATCCGAAAAAAAAAACCTAGATTATTTTACAAGGCACTTGGACTAGGTACTACTAAAATATAAGTAAAAATTCAAAAATCTCTTTTAAGACGTCTAGATGCTAAACCGAGTCTGATTAAGCTAAAAAGCTATCAAATTTGGCGCTTGGACTAGTTATGCATAATTTCAATCCTGAAATTATGCATCATATAATAATGAATTATGAAATTATTTTATTGAAAATCTTTCAATAAAAACCTATAATATCATATCTACAGGATTCTGCAAGGTCGGCAGTGCACTCGCATGCCCCCCTGGTGGTGCAGGTGCCCATGGGCGGCGGTGACCACTTACCATCATATCATCATCTGCCCGTTCATCTGCAATCCGAAATAAATCTACGGTACAAATAAACTATACTTACTATAAAAATATACTATATATATATGTATATATTACTATACAAAATAAATCTATATACATATAATAAAACCGTAAAAGGTTGTATTGATTTATTTCAAATAATAAAATTGTAAGCTCTTTAGAAGCTACAGAATCCAAAACAGTATAATAGTTTTTAAAATTTTTGTCTGTATGTTTGTTCGAGTATCACGTAGAAACTACTGAACAGATTTTGATATGGTTTTCAGGAATGTATAGCTAAGGTATAGGTGTCATCTTTATATGACAGTTGAGTTATAGGGGAAAATAAAAAGAAATGACTTAATAGAATTACTCAAAAACTACTGGATGGATTTTCATCCGTGAAGTGCATCATGTCGGTGCTTTTACAGGTGTTAGACATCTTTTACAGCTGCTTAGTACATGCGAGCGAAGCCGCGGATATAAGCTAGTATATAATAAATTACCAAATACTACAGAGAATATATTGAAACACATACCATTTAAAAAGATGTCCGGATGTAAACACACCTGTTTCTGCGTGTTCTGGTTGTCAGGTAAACCCGCTATTTGTACAATGAAGAGTACCATTTCACTATTTACGTTTTGCCAGTAAAAATTATATTTATTTTTTTTTACTTTTATTCATTAATAAAAGTGAAAAAAATACAATTTTCATTTACATTTACAATTACAATTTCTTGTTTCATTTATTGTCAGATGCAATTATGCAAAAAATGCCTGTTTTGAGATCGTGCAAAAATTGTAATAAACTTTTCCCCGAAAAAATGTACTTAGAATGTTTCAGAGTCTATTTTAACCAATACGTGGGTGACACTGACAGTTTTTAGAATCTCAAAAATGAAAACAGATATAAAAGATGGAAGTTGTTTTATTGCTTTTCAAAATATTCGATACACTTTTTCATGCAATGAAACCATTATGTTCCCTTCAAAATAGACTCGTGTGTAAGGCCGTGGCTGCCCCATAGTACTCTAGCAATGTCGACCTCCACAAGAACTTCAAACTTCCCTCCATCGTCAAATACGTGAAAGACTCCGCCCGACGATACTACGACAGAGTCCCTCACCATGGTAGCTCGCCACTTCCCCTGTACAGGATCGGATGAGACAAAAATCACTACTTCTATAATGTAGATTGTAGGGGGAGAGTGTACGCTGCATTCCCACAGCCGCTGGGCGCACTCTACTGAAATGTAAAGCATTACCTACTTTATCATATTTCCCCTACGTGCGTGTTTCGGTAGTAAGTGAGATATGCCAGAGCCCATTCCCATCCCATCCTATCCTGTCCCACCCCATTTACCCAACCCTTTCTTCCAATCCATTCCTTAATCTGCAATAGGCAGCACAATATGGCGCGTGCCAACGTTTGTCGTTCTGGTCTGAAGTTGGCATGTATCGCGGATATCTATGGATGATAGTATCCACATACCATCAAGTAAACTGTATGGTTGTCTGTAGCCTTTATCTATAAAAAAAAAACAATTAAATCTGTTGCTTCTTCGGTGTTTTCTGTTGCTCATTTAGTTATTTCTCATTTTTTATATAATTTTCTCGTTGGCAAAGGTCAATAAAGATACAGACAAAGGAGGAGATGGCTGGACCATATAAAAAGACATAAGGTGCCAGGTGGGGAAGAAAAGTAGAAAATAAACAGAATGAGAAAAAATAGGGTGGCTTCCTGTGCTACCGAAGAATAAATATCATGAAAATTGTATGTGAGTTTAAAAGTTTGTAAATAAGACTATTTTTTATTATATTTTTAAAGGTATAAACAAAAATAAAATAAAATAATGAATTAAATGAGCGTAAATCGATGGTGGCTTTAAAAGTGGGGCATGTGGTTCCTTCTCTGGTGTTAATAAAGGCATAGGATTTGCACGAAGCGGAACTCGGTCGACTATGTGATGATAAAATCATAATTATCATCACGATACTTTGACAATAGACAACACTTTATTCCGGACAACACAACACACAATAATTTGTGTGTGTTTAACATGAAAAATAAAGAAAAAACCAAGATAAAAATATACATAGAATAGGTGCCCGCAATACAGTATGAAGTACAATCGTGCCGATGTGTATTGCGATGCCGGAACTTGACCTCAACTCAGCGTAAGCTGCAGTGAACCACAGCGCTGGTTTTCAGTGATTTAGTTCTCACATAGTATTTTTGTTCTACCCTTTTAAATACCAGACGTAAAATAATCATGTCCTAATTTCCATTCAACAACGAAATTTTATGGTATTTCTGGGGCAGTTGTATGCAGATCCAGAAGGCTGGATAACTGACCTGTCAAACAAATGACTCAGCGGGCAGCTGCCAACGTCAGAAACCCAATATCCAGTCTCGTGATCGGACTCTGCCAAATCTATTCTTAAAGAACAGGTAACCGCTTCTCCAAACAATTTTCAACTTTATTGTTATGATGCTATTGTACATTTGTCTTTGGTATGTTACTGCCGGTGGTGGCAATTGCATTTGAGATTCAAAATCTTAAATAAAGGTGGGATTAAAATTGTAAATGATTGAGACTTGCAAATGTTAAATTATAGTCAAATTGTTTAAGTAATAATGACAGTTTAGAGGTAAATTATAGCAATAGTTGCCAGTTTGGAACTAATTAAACATTAAATATTATACGACATAATGAAGCAGTCACACAATATTAATAATGAAGCAGTCACACAATATTAATAATGAAGCAGTCACACTATATTAATAATGAAGCAGTCACACAATATCAATAATGAAGCAGTCACACAATATTAATAATGAAGCAGTCACACAATATTAATAATTTAGTAAGTAATTATTGATAGAAATATTTTATTATAGAGTTTCATAAATTACCAATGCTTTTATGGAAGCCTGGAAAGTCAGAAATTAATTTTTATTATTTATTTGGTTAGTCTTTTCTTTGTAAAACTTTACAAAAGGCTAACTCAGTGTCTTGCAGCGCTGCCTCCCAATCAACCCAATTGCAGGTTTTGCTGAAAATCAAGTGTTAAGGCGAGTACGAAAACAGAACAAATATAGAAAAAAAAACAGAATTTACTAATTAATAGATTTACGATTAATAGCAAGTAAGTAAGTACACCTTGTGGCGCATCAAAGAATACAGTGAAATTGACACAAAAGTTTACACCCACAAAAGGTGAGGCCTTATCGGTGAATTGATATCTTCCAGGCAACCTTTGCGAGGGAAATATTTGTGAACACAAGAATATTAGGTGGATGGCGGTGGACATATTACAATTATTAGACACAAATATGTAATAAATATACTCATATACATACTATATACCAATAAACCAAGAAATAAATACCACATAATTGCCACAAGCTGCGGGTTCGCGGCGTGAATAATTTTGAGAATAAAACTTTAAGTGATATCTTCGTAGTAACTTTTCTAATGCATTCTATTTCTTACGTCAATCTGTTGACGTGTTTCTAAAGCTTAAATATTTACATTATCAAAAGTGAAGTGATAATTGCCTAAACTCTCATTACTCTTTCCACGTCCAAATCAGTTCAGCGACCCGTTGACTTATTGCCACGGTTCGTTAATGGCATCTACTCAACGCCACGAAGGTTTTCCGTGAATGAGTCTTAACTCAGCTGGAGTTACTCCAGCTGGCGGTATGTCTGATAGCTTGCGGCTGGCTAAAAATAGCGTAGAGAATGGAGAAAAATGTTTGCATCGCATGGACGTGGCAGATTTGTGTTTCTATTATTGCAACAGAAAACTCTTTTATAAAATTGATGTTGCAAAAAGCTTAAAAAACGTTTGTAAATTTATTAAAGATTGTCACCGTTTACAATTTCAGGGGGAGAGTGCACGGTGCAATAAAACAACTGCTGGGCGCGCTCGACTGGCCACGTAACCCCCCTCACAGAAGGCTACCTTGAAATATACTGCATTTCCCACTTTATCTTATTTCCCTATTGTACGTACGTGTTTCGGTAGTGAGTGAGATTTGCCAGAGCCCATTCTCATCCTATCCCTCCCCATTTTCCCAACCCTTTCTCCAAATCCATTCATATATCTCCAAAGGTGCCTACCTTTGGAGATATATTGGAGATATACCCCGCATCCGGGGGCGTACCAACGTTTGTCATTTTTAGCTAATGTTAGCGTGTATCGCGGATGTCTATTGGCGACAATATCCACTTACCATCATGTGAACTGTATGCTCGTCTGCCGCCTTCGTCCACAAAAAAAAACATGATCAATAAACATATATTATTTCAACATCTAAGATGTCATGGCCCTAGCATTCACTGTAACATTGTTGATGACGAATGTTGATTTAACAGTATCACAAGTGCATACAACTGGCTTCAATCACTGAATAATTAATAAAGATTGAATGCCCCTGAGTTTCTTGGCTCCACGTCTATGGCATGTATCATCGTTTCCTCTATTATTCTCGATGTAGCGCACGAACGGAAGATTTGAGCGTTTGTTGTATTATTTTTAGATGTATGCTTCCGTTGCTGTAAACTTTTAGGATTTAGTTAAATGATTCCCTGGAAGACATAACAGGCTGAACAGTATATCAACGCCAACCCCACCAGCCTTTTTCTCGTCCACTGCTGAACGAGGATCTCCTCATACATATTGTCTTTTACATGAAAGATGTGAGACTTTAAAACGCACGGTGACCAAGCGAGTTGGCAAGTGCACTCTTTCAGAGGTGGAGTAGGTCCTCTGGACTTGTCGTAGCAACTTTTCTATCCCTTAGTCGCCTTTTACGACACCCACGGGAAGAGATGGGGTTGTGCTATTCTGAAACCGACCGACACCACACGGCCGACGATTGAAGAGTACCATGTATTTACTTGTCAGCTCGACAGACGAATTCCGCTCGGTTGGATAGCAGGGAAGATACATCAGCTCTTCTCATCGCCTATATCATTTGTCAGGGGGAAAGTGCACGCTACAATCCAACAGCCGCTAGGCGCGCACGACTGGCCACGTTACCCCTCTCTCACAGAAGATTACCATGAAATGTACTCCGTTTCCCACTTCATCTTATTTCCTTAATGTACGTACGTGTTTCGATAGTGATTGAGATGTGCCAGAGCCCATTCCCATCCTACCTCTCCACATTTTTCCAACCCTTTCCTTTTCCCACATCTCCAAAGGTAGGCAGCGCATCGGGGGGCGTGCCAACGTTTGTCATTTTAGACTAATGTTGGCATGTATCACGGATGTCTATGGGCGACAGTATCCACTTACCATCAGGTGGACTATATGCTCGTCAGCCGACTTCGTCCATATGTTATGTTTGCAGTAATAAGTTTCCAGTCAGTGCATTCTGTCAGTTATTACTGTGCGGAAACGTAAACTTAATAGTTGATTTAAAGTCACTCAGTGAGTTATGGATACACTTATGCTCGGTGTTTCTTTACGGAACAAAATCCAATGAGATGAAATAGTAATAGGCAGGCTATATAGCCTCTATATATAGTCTCTATATCTGCTACAGGGCCAGGTATTCTAGAATGAAGACCATGTACGAGGAAGCGCTGTGTGAAACGTCCCCCAGCCACATGGAGCGACAAATTAGAGAAGTTTTTATTTAATTTAGTCTCAGTAAATTATTAATTATGTAAAATTATTACAAGTTTTTAATGCGTTGTCTTTTATACGAAGAGTTCAGTATAGATATTTTAGTTTCACAATTGTTGGATCTTTTAAGAATTAAAAAAAAAAGACAAATTAATCAAAATTGACATATGGTAATACAATGTTTATGCGGTATGTACTTCACCCAACCAGTTGTATTTATGTGCATCTTCAGAAATATCAGAGGTCAACTGGAGAAGCATTTAACATAACATCAGCAACATTAGCTTAATATACTATATAAGAGAGAGATAAAGGACTTCATATGTATATACACATATATATGTGTAGGTACTGATATGTATGTTTTATATGTAACTAGCTGTACCCGACAGACGTTGTCCTGCCTGTGTATATTTACTTATGTATATAAAATCTCAAATTATTCTGTTTTGCCGCCGATATGATTTTTGCGATCGATTCAACGGTATAGAAGTTGGTGTCCCGCAATGCCATCTAGTGGCAAGTTACAACAAAGTCAATAGCTCAAAAATATTCTCCGTGCTCAAATACCTACATATGTATGCCAATTTTTATGGTTGAACGGTATAGAAGTTGATGTGCTGCAGTGCCATCTAGTGGCGAGTTACAACAAAGTCGATAACATAGAAACCTTCTCCATGAAAAGATACATATATGTGCCAACTTTCGTGGTGATCGATCAAACGGTGTCGAAGTCTATTAACATCAAATATACCAACATCCTCTTTTATATATATAGATTATATACACTGTACACCATCTACCTGTGATTAAAGTATTTATTTCCTCTCTACCCAAAGGTTGTCTGGCAGAGATGGCTAGTAGCGATAAGACCGCCTTTCGTGCATTTCATGATGTCACAATTTATGTTACTGTTGTGTTATGTTTTTGTATGCAATAAAGAGTTTGATCTATCTATCTTCGCTTCAGACTTTATTGTCACTGTTTTTACAGAAATTGAAGTTTACAGTTTTATTTTTATAAAGGGCTAGTGGTTAGAAGTGTAACGACAAACCCCAATTTGCCATGTCACCACGATTTCAGAACAATCTTCTCGAGATTTCAGGGAGTATTGTAACACTCGGTGTCGACATTTCCAGCAAAGTCGAGTTCTGAAATTGTCCGGAAAATAATGCTGTCGTCACTACTGAGATGTCAATTAGATTTAACACTTCTGTACACACTATATTAAATTGTGCTTTGGTGTGTTGATATCTTGCTAAGTGATGCAAAAATAAATAAGGACAAAATATCAACTTAGATATGTCAATTTTCTGAATTGATCCTCAAGCAGGTAATTAATAAAAAGATGATAATATCAAATAACGCCAAACTCAATGGCTCACACTAGGATTCCGTGTCGTTCGCCTGGGGAATCCCCGGCGATACAAATACGAGTATACCAACCACACCCCCAACAAACTTTTGTCTTTAAACAAATGAATGTCCGACCGGGAATCGAATCCGGGACCTTTTGTACAGCGAGTATTATTACCAACTGGACCAATCGGTCGTCTATTGTGAGTAGATACTATATCATAAGAACGTTCTTTATAAACATGACAATGTGTTGGTGCATTGTTATAATAAATAATTTTGATTCTTTTTTTTTCGAAGCATAAATTGAGCGACCGACGCGAGGTCAAAGCACAGACGATCTACGAATATAACGGTATTTTAAAATAGATGTAGGTAGGTACACATTTGTCGTTCTCAGAAAGAATCTGTGTTACATCATAAGACGCCTGTATAGGAGTGACGTTAAGGCAAAAATTTATTTGCGCTGTTTTACGTAAAGATGTAGTATATGTTTTTATTACTATCTTAGCAAGTGTAGATGGCAGTGACTCCAACATACTACGTCTGCTTCTCTGTTGCCTAGGACTCAAACTGTCAGGGGGAGAGTGCACGCTGCAATCCAACAGTGGCTGGGCGCGCTCGACTGGCTACGTTACCCTCTCACAGAAGACTACCTTGAAATGTACTGCATTTCCCAATTCGTCTTATTTCCCTAATGTACGTAGGTACGTGATTCGGTAGTGAGTGAGATGTGCCACAGCCCATCCTACCCCTCCCCATTTTTCCAACCCTTTCTCCAAATCCATTCCTGTATCTCCAAAGGTAGGCGGTGCATCCGGGTGTGTGCCAACGTTTGTCATTTTGGACTAATGTTGGCATGTATCGCGGATGTCTATGGGTGACAGTATCCACTTACCATCAGGTGGACTGTATGCCAGTCTGCCGCCTCCATAAAAAAAAATGTATAGCATCAATTGTGCGATAGGAAATATTAACCTAAGCTGTGTGTTTACACGAATAGTGTCTCTTAATATTTATTACTAGCTTCGCTTCGGTTTATAAGCTTTTCTTTTTTCAGTTTTTTTATCAAAATTTCAAAATAAAATATAGCCTATATTAGACACAGATAATGTAGCTTCCTATTTGTAAAAGAATTTTTGAAATCAGTTCAGTAGTTCCAGAGATTACCCTCAACATACAAACACACAATTTTACCTCTTTATTATATTCGTATAGATTATTAGTGCAAATAGCCCCAGTTATGCAAATAGCCCGCCCCAGTCACTAGACCAGCGGACTGGATCAACGTGCGTAATATTAGGTTTTGTGGTACGCTAAACGATTTTTTTATTGCATTTTCCATAAATCTATAATTATTAAAAAGTTTGTTATTTTTTCTTTATATAAGTAAGTATTACATAATTACTATATGGATACAATAGATATATCTTAGTTATATCTATGCATAGAATCTTAACAGAGCCGTGTCTGTACATCGATACTTAATTTAATAAAGACGTAAAATTGTGTGCTTGTAGGTATGTTGGGGATAATCTCTGTAACTACTGATCCGATTTCAAAAATTCTTTCACGAATAGGACGCTACATTATCCGTGTCTAATATAGACTATATTTTATTTTGAAATTTTGAAAGAAAAAATTAAAAAAAAAAACATAAACCGAAGCGAAGCGAGGGCGGGTCGCCAATGAAATATATTTTGATAAAATCATTGCAGTATACTCTTCGAACGATAAAGAGTTCAAAACAACCATTTTTAGATTTTTTTTTTCTGTCAGTCTATGAACGCACTTAGGGCCTGGGTTAACATTTAGAGTACATTTTATACCCATCCGTTATAAAGTTCCCGCTGGATTTACTCTAAAGTTCACGCGAACAAAGTCGCTGGCACCGGTGGCATTCCAGAGCACAGAGCATAGCATAGCGTACGAATAGATATTGTATACAGAAATCGGAAGTAAAACTTGCATGATTTCCCTTAAAAATTAAAAGGAAGGGATGAGAAATGACACGACGGAGATAATTTAACCGAAGAATAACTTTTGTTCGGTAACTCGCGTCCCTGAACTGGAATGAACTTCCGTCACAAGCCTCCCACCCTTTTGCGCTCTCATTCGGTCGTTCGGTAGCCGGCCTCATAACCATTAATTTCTTAATTATAAATCGGTTACATATTATTTTTTAAATTATAATCAGCACAGCTCAGTACAGCACATGTCAGTACAGCACATGTCAGTACAGCACATGTCAGTACAGCACATGTCAGTACAGCACATGTCAGTACAGCACATGTCAGTACAGCACATGTCAGTTCAGCACAGCTCAGTACAGCACAGCTCTGTACAGCACAGCTCAGTACAGTACAGCTCAGTACAGCACAGCTCAGTACAGCACATGTCAGTACAGCACATGTCAGTACAGCACATGGCAGTGCAGCACATGTCAGTACAGCACAGCTCAGTACAGCACAGCTCAGTACATTACAGCACAGTACAGCACAGCTCAGTACATTACAGCACAGTACAGCACAGGTCAGTACAGCACAGCTCAGTACAGCACAGCTCAGTACAGCACAGCTCGTAAAGAAACCAACACCACGGCACAGCAGTAAAATACTAGTTCCGTCTAGTATTTCACTGTTCCTTACAATTTAGCTGAATGCAATTTTTTTTTTTTATAGATTAGAGGGCGGACGAGCAAGCGGTCCCACGTGATGGTAAGTGTTACCGCCGCCCATGGACACCTGCAACACCAGGGGGCATGCGGGCGCGCCGCCGACCTTGCAAAATCCTATTCACAGCTCTCTTGAAGAACCCCATATCGTAGCTTAATGGAAAGACCTCTTGAGGCAGTTCGTTCCACAGCCTACGGGTTCGCGGTATAAAATAATTTTTGGAGCGAACAGTGCGCGACACCTCCGTATCGAGGAAATGCGGATGGACCGCACTTCTGTGACGGGAGGTGCGGTTGTAGAAACCCGAGGTGGGAATTATATTAAACAGTTCCTCAGAGCATTCCCCATTGTACAGGCGGTAGAACACACAGAGAGACGCAACGTCTCTCCGAATGCTGAGGGGTTCTAGACCGCCCGTGAGAGTGGGATCGTCGACAATACAATTTTTATGGCAGCAAATAAATAATCGATCAACAAAATAATTCACTCAATTAAAAGAAAGTACTCAAGAACCAGTCAGCAAGAAAATTAAATAACTGCAAATAATGTATCCCGTGTGCATCGCGTTAGCTGCAGAATAATCCGCACAGAGAAGCAAAAGTGTATGCCAAATTTCGTATACGTATCAGCATAATTTATATATAGATTTTCAAAAATGTGTCTTGGCAGCATATATTAATATACTTAGCTGCATTGTTTCTATTTCTACATTCTGTTTTTTGTTTAAATTTTCTTTACATTCTCAAACAACACTTAACTGGACATCTGATTTCGTGGAAAAGAGTATTATGGTATGGTGGTGGATAAAGCCAAAAGCCAACGTTGATAAATAAATAATTATTTGAGCAAGAGGAAATACTGAATGAACAGCAAATCTATCTATTTGTGATGTCTTGAATAGAGTAGAGCAAAGCATATAATAGAGTAGAGAATAAAGTAGCGCAGAGTAGAGTAGAGTAGTTGTTCGTGCCGATTATTGTTTTCACCACGTTTTTGAACGCGGCCTTTTTAGTCCATGACACTATGACTAATTCTATTTCAGTTATTCAAAAACAGGTTCTTTCGTTGGTCATAATTTACCGTTCATTTAGTATATTTTGACGTCATTTCATTGATTTTAAGAAGTGCGGTATTTTAATAAGTTTTAAGATCTGCTAATTCACATTTTTGCTAGACAAATTAAAAAATGAGGATCTTGGGAGAAGCCTATATTAGTGACGAGTGGAGAGACCTGGGCTGATTGTATTGTGTGGTAGTTAAATACCTCCTCCAGTCTGTACTCAATGTACTCAGCGATTCATTCTTTATTCTGGACGTGTTAAGTTCTGACGTATTTAGAGAATTATCAGTAAAACAAACCGACCGATTCCAGTAAAACTGGTAACTTGAAGAAAGTTGCTGCTTATTGACTGAATGAGAAGAGCAGAAGACCCTGTGTGGTGGCGGCTTTAGAGAGGCCTATATCAAGCAGTGGAGAGACAGGCTGATGATATGGTATCGTAGGCTGATCGTATATTGTGGTGCCATTCACAAAAACAAACGCAAATACTGCGCAAATATAGTGGTAGATATGTATAATCCATACGTTCAAAATTGTGGTAAAATATCTGTTCTTTGAGTTGCCAAACTTTTTCTCATTTCGGAGTTTGTTCGGGTGCAGTCCGACACGCAGGTGAAGTGGGAATCGCAACTATATGCGCAGGAATTAAGAGCCCAGCAACTACCAAGGTTATTAGCTTCTAACTTCATAATTACTCATCTACAATTTGTCATATACGACTCTATTGTCCTAGAGACAATTGTAACGGCATTCCGTCCCTATCTTAGGGATTATGACTCAGTGGCTATGCTATAATTACGCCTGGCTACGTCACGCTGTTTACCGCACCGTGACATCCCGCACTTGTCTGATTTTACGTCTAATAGCTATATTTAGTAGTCGAGGCAAAGGTGGGAATGCATGGAAACGAAATGTGTGGCAGGTTCTAAGGAGACTCGAATTAGAATTCTCAAAATGGAATTCGTTTGCCCTAGATTAAATAAAGCCAAGTGACGCGCTCCGATTCGCTCGCTGGACTTATTTAGAAGCAACCTGGGAACGAATTACCGTATCAGGTATGAAACTGAAAACGCATAGCTTTTAGTATTTGACAATTATATATACTGGGTTTTATTGCTTTCCGTCGTATTCGATAATTACGTTATAAGAAAACGCCAATGGCACGCGTAAGCCAGAAAGGTAGATTTCACAATTTAGAAGAAATGTTTCCTTTATAAATTGTAGAGTTTTATCCAACAACATATCTTATAAACAAATGAAAAGAAATGTTCCTGAATTAGTGACTAATTGACTGACTCATCAATATTGAGCTTAAACAACTGAAGCTAGAATCGTGAAATTTAGACAATAGCTTCCTTTTAGTTAGATAACATTCTTTAATGCACACCAAAACAATAACAGACATTGAAAATACATGAAATGCACAAAAGGAGGTCTTATCGTTGAAAACGATCTCTTCCAGATAACCTTTGGGTAGAGAAGACATAATTTCAACAAAAATGATTCTGTAAAACTGTTGCCAATCCTCGCGACTGTTTGACCGGACCGATAAAAGTGGTGAGATCTGAAGATCGCCAAGACTTGTTCAATGGAATCTTACTTCACGTGGCTTAGCCATTTCACATAGGGGATCTGTTGGGTTATCAATGGTAGAGCTGCCCCCTGATGACAGGTATGTAGATAGTGTACAGTATACGTAATTAGACTAGTAAAAGCAATAAGATACGAATAATTAGAATAGATTGAAGAAAGATAGATATAAATATAGTGATTTATAAAGATGATATTACAAGAGATAATATAATAATAAAAAAAAATAAGATTGGAACATATATAATTAATAATTACAAACAAGTGACAGCAGTGGATACTGAAAGGGCTGGTTGCATTTTGCATTACACTGCAAGTTGACTTTTGAAGCTGGATAAAAATAGGGCACGCTGTACGTTGCGGGTAACTGAACCGCTTGCACAGACTTGTAACTTTAAAACTTTGTGCAAACTTAAAAAAGAAGGTAAGGAAGGGCTTTCTCGAAAGAGAAACCCGATCCAATTTCTCGATCCAACCCGTAAAGAGGTGACGGCGTATGAAAAGTTTGTATTCAAAAAGCGGGCTAAACCGCAGACAAGAGTAACAGAGCACATAATTATACTAATATAATAATTATAGTATACACAATTATGTTAATTAGTATACATAGCTAATTTCATAGTAGACCACAAGAATAAATAATAACTTACGTATTTATTCTTGTTTCTAATGGTACATAGCCATTATATATATATATATATATATATATATATTGGATATGCAATTCTTTTTGAAACTATAGAATTAACTAATTCTGTAGTTACGTAGTTGTAGTTGGAATCTTATTCTGTAGTTGGAACATAGGTATACGAACTTGACCGAGATATGTGTAGATCGAAACTATTTTTGTACCAAAGGACAATGGGTAAAAATGTCCGAAAAAATTTAACGCTTATAATTTAAAAAAATTAAAGTTTAGCACACTTGAAATATATGTATACGTCAAATAAAAGCTTTTGTTTCATAGATCTTTTAATGTTAAAGCAGTTAATGTCAAAACCGTGGGCGAACCGTGATATAAACCGGTTTTTCATTCTTATCTTTTACTGGTTAAAATACATTTCATATTTTTTAGTAAAAAAAAACCTTACTTGTTACATAATAACGATTATGGAAGATCATAATACATTCTCACTCATTTTATGTTTGTTAACCATGTATGCGTGTATGGATATCGTCCTATACACGGGTTACGATGGCATCCATACATTTTTTATGGAATTGTATCAGGTATTCACAATACATACCTGATACAATACCAACATAATAATATACCTTCAAACATTCGGATTTTTTTTATTCGAGTCAGGGGTATGACATTTAGAACTGTCAAACGGAGTGAAATTTGTACGGTGATGACACTTTAATGACACTTTAATCTACATGTCAAATGCCTGACTCGAATAAATAATCCGACTATATGTGTATCTGTGGACCCAAGACACCAGGAATTCTAGTGCATACACAGAATACATAATAATACCAGTTACTGCTAAATCCAAATATCGATTGACTATTTATAATTCTCTGAAGTGTCATATCTCCGAGACCTGTTGGTAGAAATTGCGGCGAAAAGTCAATTAACAATAGAACTGTCTGCTTCTCCATTACATATTTCATAAAATAATCTATTTATATTATTAAAACTACAAACCAGAAAAGCATAACGTTTCTTATTTTCGTGATTTTCAAATAAATATGGCGCTGGAGAGATATTTGTCGGGCGCTGGTGACGTCACACGCGACGACACCTGACAGACGAGAATAAACGACTAACCCGAAACCGCTGACGGGAATAATTGTCCCCTATTGGATATTATTAATAAAAATTTCATTTAATAAGACGATTTAAATGTTGGTTGATTAAAAAAGGCAAAGAAATTGTGATTCGCGTTGTAATCTACGAAGCGAATCACAATTGTTGTGTACCCAACTCTCTTGTACGAGTATATATGTTATATGTTATTGGAAATGTATAATATATAATTCAGGAATATTATACAATCCATAGGAAATTTATAAAATGCCATTCTGATTTAGAAAATATGTGAAATATTTTATTAATGACACATTACTATTACATACCTAGGAAATTTTAGAAGTTTCTAGGAATTTTATAAAATTACTAGCAAATGTATGACATTGTTTTCGGGTTAGATAGATTTTCGCGTTCTTGGAAAAGTAATAATCAAACTAAACCAGTCAAATTATTTCTGGGTAGGAAAGACTATTGCGCAATAGTCACTCTAAATATTCCTAACTCGGCAAGAGTTAACCGCAGACAAAAATGACCTTGACAAAAGTTGCTCTCCTCACCGCTATCAAGAATTTAACATATTTTCAATTTCTTCTTAGGAAATATACAATATACATCTCCTAGGATATATGTCTAAAACGCGCGCCACGAGCAGGAATACACATGAGATCAGCCTAAACTGGACGGAATAGAAATTTGTGGAATTCGTCGTGTGGAAACTGGTTTTTAAGTGAGGCCTCAGGCCTCACTTAAAAACCGCCAACACACACGGTCTTCGGCTCTTCTAACCAGCCACTACCTACGACTTTGTTCAAGTCGTCAGTCCACGTGGCCGGAGGGCGTCCCATGCTACGTTTGCCGATACATGGTCATCGGCATATATGGCCGATCTTTGGTGATCCTTTGATGATCCGTTACAATTTATTCCAATAATTTATAATCAGCAGTATAATTTATTCCGTTTTTTTTTGTCGCAGTCCCTCCCGTCACCGTTCAAAGGGTTAGCAGATAAACAGGTCGTTGTTACTATAAATAGCGTGCCTACACACCGAGCCGCGAGAATAGCCGCCTCTGATTCACGTGGCAACATCGTAAAGCAAAAATATTTGTTCAATGTAATATGTTTCACATGTAAGAATGCGCCGGATTTGAATAAAATTTTATTGTTTGTGTAACTATCTTTGGAAAACAATTGTAAAATGCACGGACGGTATCTATACCGTCTCTGCACGGACGGTATCTATACCGTCTCTGCACGGACGGTATCTATACCGTCTCTGCATTTTACATTTTATTTTATTATATTTGGAAAACAGACAGGACATGTTGCAAATAATACGTTAATACTTAAATGTTGGCAACGGTTATCCAAAAAGTTTCCACAGTTATTATAATAACTGCAATAGGTGGACAAAATATATTATAAATAGATAATATTTTTTTTAATAAATAATCGGTATTAAATACTATATTTGATAGATATAGATACCATAGATACCAGATATAGATTTTGATATATACCATAATGTATTTGATAGATACTGGTGAGAAACAATAAATTAATTTACAATAAGCAAAAGGATTATATTTGGGTGAGCAACTCTTTAACTTTAATTGTATACCTGTAGGTAGAGCTGCCACCTGTGTTTGACCCGGAGTCTCCGGGTTTGGAGGACGCTTGTCCGGGCCACGGGTTAACATCGTAAATCTCCGGGCGACTGTGAAGTTGAAAATTCAAAAAATCTCAGCAAAAATAGATATATGGTTTGTAATCCGGCTCTAGTATATATTACCTAATACCCACTAAGATAGATTACTTTAAAGATTATTGTTGTAACAATATCAAAGATACAATTTAAATCGTCGCTGTGTGTATCAAATACAGTATAATTTTATCTTGTGGTAATTTTATTCGTAATTTAATATTATCTCAGTAGTATATTATAGGTTATATTATAACTTAAAGTACTAACTATAAATGAAAAATGTACTACTATTTCCTGTTTCGTTTTTGTCCCATTTTTTTAATCTCCGGGTTTAGAGCATTCTAAAGGTGGCAGCCCTACTTGTAGAGTGAGAAATGAAACATCTAGTCTCAAAATGTTTCGTTATGAACAAAACAAGCTCTGTATATAAATGCATTCTTCGCGTAATTTGTTCTGGTTAAGGTTACATGCCTGAAATAAGCTTTGGACTGGAAATTAGCGTCATGCGTGACCATCTCATGAGTCAAAATTGAATTGGATTTTCACTTAAAATTATGCTGAGTCGGAATTTTAGTTTCCTGCTGCAGTACAGTTTGTTGTTTACTCAGTTTATTTACTTTTTTAATAATTTGTTTGTTCTTAGATGCATTTTGTGTGTTCTTTTGTTTGTAACTATGCGTGTGTAACTAACAGGACGGTCTGGCATAAAAGAGGGGACGTTTGACCAACTGAGACACATGCAACTCTTAAGTAAGTAGAAAAAACTAAGTAAAATGAAATGTTATTTTTCTGCTATACAAGTCACTGCATATTTATTTTATAGACAAAAAGGTTAATACGAGCTGATAGTACACCTGGTAGACGCTGTCACCTCGCGACATTCACGATACATGCCAACATCAGTCCAGAATAACAAACGTTGGCACGCGCTTCTGATGTGGTACCTTTGGAGATTTAAGAGAAAATGGGGAGGGATAGGATAGGATGATAATAGGGTTTGGCATATCACTCACTACAGAAACACGTACGTAACATTGGGAAATAGGATAAACTGGGAAATGTAGTACATTTTACTGTAGTCTTTCGTGAGTAGTAGTGAGTAGTTGAATTAATGTTTCTTAAGTTTATTAATGTGTAAGGTACAAATTTTCAAATTAAAAAAAAAGACATTTTTTTGTATTAGATAGAACCTTGTAATACACGGCGCAATGACGTCACCGGCATGTGCTCGCAGTGGGGAAATTGCCTGTCGAAATCGCGTCGTCCTTGCGCCCTAGTTAGCATACATGTAAATTGTGACAAAAAGAATATAATTATGATTTAAGAGTTAATTTTGAACTCATTTATTTCCACGTATCTACTCGAACATGGACTTTCCCATACACAAACATATTTATTGATATGTTTCGACTATCTCACGCCATTTTTCTGGCAGAGCCATTATCCCATCGCTATAAAATTTGTGGGGTTTCAGTGCGAAAAACTGATTTAAATGTTTTATACGGGCTTCTCTTGAATGTAATTTTACTCCATTTAGAGAATATTGTAGAGAGGAATAAATGATAATCTGAAGGTGCTATGGAGGATGCATTAAAACTTCCCAGCCAAGGTCCAACAATTTTTGTTTAGTCATCAAATATGTATGCAGTCGAGCATTGTCGTAATGGAAAACTACACCTTTTCTATTCATTAATTCTGGGCGTATTTCTTCAAGCAGTTGTTTCAATTTTACTAATTGCTGACAGCAGACATCAGAATCAATCGTTTGGCCATGTGGCAAAAGCTCGTAATACACAATGCATCTCCAGTCCCACCATACACATAACATGACTTTGTTCGGAGTTAGGCCTGGCTTTGGGACTATGTTTATACGATAACAATGTTTTCGAACATTGTTATCGTAAGTGATCTACTTCTCATCGCCTGTTAGCAATCTCTTCAAAAATGGATCGATTTCATTTCGTTTTAGAAACATCTCGCATATGGAAATTCTATTCACTAAGTTCCTGTCATTTAAATCATGCGGCACCCAAACATCTGACTTCTACAAAATTCAGTTTATACAGATGATTCAAAACTGTTGAGTAGTGAATTCTAAGCTCTTTTGCAACTTGATGACTGCTTGTGTCGATCCGCTTAATTTTTTTCTATGATAACATCAACATTTACCTTAACAGGACGATCACATCGAGGGACATCATTCACATCAAAAGTTACCAGACCTGAATCGACTGAACTATTTTTTGCAGTAGTTTTAGATAGAGCATATTCTCCAGCAGTGAGCACTAGAAGCATTCATATCCTTGTCAAAAAAAAAATGTAGAACATCTCTATTTTTGTCCTTATTAACATAAATTTTAATATTGTTAAAAAATATGAAAAGATAAAACTTTTAACTTGTATATCCAATTTGCCGCTATTATGAAAAAAGTCAGCTGTCAAACGGTAAGTACTCGTAAATGTACTCGTACTCATAATGTTGACTAATATTACGAACGGTTGCCAAATGATAATTCGGCCTGTAAACGCCTGTAAGCTGTAATGTTGAACGTTCGCGTTCATTCGGGATATCAACTAAATAGATTGTCACTAATTTGGGTTATCGACACAAAGTTGTGGTGACTAATACTGTATGGTAGCGACCATGTTGATAAGAAAAGCGATTGATAAAATATTAGTTAAAGTTAACGATAGAATTATGCCAAAGTAAATCATAGAAACCCATAAACGATAAACAAACATACATTGTGTCCAATAAACGGAGCATATACAAAAAAATGACAATATGTATGAGTTTGAGATAATGGTGGACGAACACACCATGCAGATCCAAACATACATTTGACTTGAAACAAATGAATGTATGATCGGGACTCGAACTCCGGGATCTGCAACAGTTTCAACAGCAAAAAATTCCTTACAGTTTAAATTCTCGCTCAAATGCAAAATGAAAGATATTATTATGTTCAGAGACATTGATTTCAAAGCGAAAACACAAACATTAAACTGTGCCTTTGAAAAACAATTGATTTTGAACAAACAACAACAATTCAACTTATCATGTGATAGTTTATGAGTCAATCAATTATTATAACCATCGTCATAAGATGGGTTTTAGGAAAAATCTTATCAGTTGCACAAAGTGAACATTGAAGTGGAAGGAACCATAAATTACGATTAAGTACTTATTGCGTGAGATAGTTTGACTAGATGTATGTGAGGATTTGTGATTTGTGATTTGTGAGGGAAATATCAATTTTATTTACATAACTTCCTTCTACGATTAAAAATTGTTATTTTTTGCGGTTAGAAAAAATCTATGGTTATACCGCGATTACACCCGCTCCCGCTCCGCTTATGCATACAGCTACACCACCCGGCGCATGCGTCACGCAATGCAATTGTTTGACATTTGCCAAGAATCAATTCTGGCGCGGCTTATAAATAAAATATCTAACTGTGACTGCAATACAGGTGTTAATTCTTACCTGATGCAATCTGAAAATGTGAAAATAAGACTGACTAAAATCGTATGCCATTTTGACTAAACATGGCTGTTACTGTAATAGAACTTCTTTAGAATGTTGCCTAGACTGTTTTTCATGTCAATTTGAGTCATTTTCCAGGCAAATCAAAGTCTGAAAATATTTTTCTTTGCAGTAAAAGATTTAGTTTTTAACTGTATTTAATTGTACTACAGCACTCCTAAGGAGAGAAGAATATCAAGAAGAACAAGAATCACCTAAGAAATAACAAGAATAACACTAAGAACTCCCAAGAACGACCCCTGGCCACAGGGCGTCTCTCGCTACGTTTCCCGTTATGCGCTCTCTACTCAAGGACTTGACTACCCCATCGGTAGTTGATCCTGCCACAGAAGTGATCTACTCATTGGCACTTCAGCATTCTGATTCTTTAATTTATCAAAGAAACCTAAGTTTTTTTATCGCTTGTTGAGCGATGGAAAAGTTATGTTATGAAAATGGATATACCATGGAAACAAGCATAGAATAGTTATAGCTTTACATAATGTGCATGAGGCATGTATGGCCTTAAAACAACAAGGCAACAAGAATTGGTGAGACCACACTATTAAAGCGGTACAGTTCCTCAAGGCTTTGTTGTCTCTTAGCATCCTTTTACGACACGAACGATTATCCAGCTCGCAGTTTTTTTTTATATAGAAGTGGGCGGACGAGGAAGCGGTCCCACGTGATGATAAGTGTTTACCGTCGCCCATGGATACCTGCAACACCAGGGCATACGGGTGCGCCGCCGACCTTGCAAAATCCTATTAAATCAGTTAAATCTATCTATCAATTTAAAGCTCAAAATCAGTATCCTATTAATCGTATTAAAATGTACCGAAGCCATTTATTTAAATTTAAATTAATAGTTTCCACAAATCAGCTATCAAATTGTACTACTGTTATCTGTGAACAAACAAGTCGAACGTTCTCAATTTTATTACTTAATTCAAACAAAATAATCAATTACGTTTACGATACCGTAATGACGCAATAACTGTAAATCCAAACGGTTATTTGAAATTCAATCGATCTGCGGTGGTTCGATTTAAATAAACATCTTCGTTTTACGAGTCAGATGTATTCCTTTGCACATACACTTTGGGAAACCTCTGCATTTTCGTTGAATCACGGAACAAAAAAGTTTATCGCATAGAACGTAGCGATAAATTAATTGTCGATGGCTGCTCGCCTACCCATCTTCTGTGTATTTTAATCGTAACAAAAGCGTGTATGTAAGTACATAAAATATTTTTGGAAAAAAGTGATTGCAATTTAATGATTTCCAACTTTATCTTATTTCTCTAATGTACATACGTGTTTCGGTAGTGAGTGAGATGTGCCAGAGCCCATTCCTATTCTATCCCTCCCCGTTTTCCCAATCCTTTCTCCAAATCCATTCCTATATCTCCAAAGGTAGGCAGCGCATCCGGGGCGTGCCAACGTTTGTCATTTTGGACTAATGTTGGCATGTATCGCGAATGTCTATGGGCGACAGTATCCACTTACAATCAGGTGGACTGTATGCTCGTCGGCCTCCTTCGTAAATAAAAATATAATGTACGAATGATATAAATCCGAAAAGAACGCGCATCACGTGAAACTAGGTACTGGATGGATTTTAATGAAACGAGGCATAGTTATAGCTGCCGGGTTAAAATTTACGGTAATTTTTATCCAGATCCATGGGAATCTTCTTTCTATAAATAAAGAAGACTTAGTTATCTTATCTGGTGCCACTTCAAGCCTATTGATTCCTTGAGGTGTGTCGGTGACCTTCTTCGGTTCGGTGTCTATATCAGCCTTAGCTGCATATCCAATACTAGCGACCCGCCCTCGCTTCGCTTCGGTTTATAAGTTTTCTTCTTTCAATTTTTTTTTTCAAAATTTCAAAATAAAATATAGCCTACATTAGATACGGATAATGTAGCTTCCTATCTGTGAAAGAATTTTTGAAATCGGTTCAGTAGTTCCAGAGATTACCCCCAACATACCCATAAACAAACACACAATTTTACCTCTTTATTACATTAGTATAGATTAAAAAAAGGTGACTTAAATCGTGACTATGAATCAATTATAGTATAGATTAAACTAGAATTAATAAATGAAACAGTCTCACGATGCTCAGAATATATTAAAACTTAATGTATAATATAATATTGTCCAATCTTACCCATATTCTTTCCATGTATTTATTTCCATATCCTATAAAGGCCGGCAAATCATCTGCAGAATAATGTGGACATTTTCCATTAGACATTAGAAAAAGCCATAGAAAAATACATAAATAAATACATAAATAAAACGAATAAACACATGCAGCTGTAGCTTACATTTCACAGCGTTTACATCAATACGATCACCAAAAATCTTTCTTTTCCAATAAGATTTCTCTCTTATTATTAATGTACACGTAAACAATTAAAAATCTAAAAGTCCCTTTTTCGTACATTTTTCTAGTATTTAAAAGCACTCGTAAACTCAACTGCTGGTTCTTGGAACACATAACATACTTGGCGCCCGCTATGAACGACAATGCAAAGCTGACGGTGACATTTCTAACATTGATTTTTAGTATTCCTCTTATAGTACATTTATTTTGGTTAAGAGTACAACTGAGTACATCTCTAGTACATTCTTTTCATACCTGTCTCGAATTTATTTTGTTCGAATCACTTAGTAGGTCAAAATCAAAATAGATGGACATTCCTTTTTGTTTCATTCACTATCATGATTAGTATACGTAATTAAACCTACCTTCAAACATCCCCTAAAGTCTATTTATGTCTATAATCAGGGATATGACATGTAGAACTGTCAATAAAGTGTCATCTCCGTACAAATTTCACTCCGTTTGACAGTTCTAAATGTCATATGTTATACATTTAGAACTAAGTATAATGGATAGCTACTCGTATACTACATATAACATTCGTCACCTTCTTTCTATAAAAAAATAATAAAGTATACAGAACTCACTTATATGTTGAGCAAATTGTTCGTCATATTCCAATCATTGCATTTCTTCAAGTAATAATCATCTTTGCAGACAGTTTTCACGTCGGTGGTGCTAGCAGTGATGACACTTATGGAGTCCTTGTTCTTGGAACCTCTGAAGAAAGGCCCGATGACGGTAGACCAGATCTTACCAGCAATTGTCAGTAGACCGACGACAGAAAGACCTAGCAGAAATCCCTGTAGATAGAAATTTAGAAATGTGATTTGTGGTTTTGCAACCCAACCAAAACCAGCCCCTATTTTGATGTCGGCCTGTTTGAGAATTGCACTGACCCGTCTCTTCCAGTGGGTGTCGTAAAAGACGACCAAGGGATAACATTGTCGCTACTATGAGCTCTGAACACTACACCACCTCTAAAAGACTGGACTCGCCAACCCGCTTGGCCAGCGACATTGTGCATGAAGAGGGTTATGTCAGCAGTGGACGAAAAAAGGGCTGATTACGATCATTTATTTAAAATTAATCCTTTACAGGTACATAGATAGATAAAACATTTACAGAGCTCCAGTTACAAAAGGAAATACAAATACATATTGAAGCACACTACAACAGAGAAAATTTCGGAAAGGGAAAAGAAAAAGAGATAACGAGGGAGACAAAAGAGAAAAACAAAAGACAGACAAAAAAGATGGACACGTGGACAGCAGACTACTGCTGTCCGTGTGTCCTGTAACTGCCCTGAATGGGCGTCCAGCTCAGCTTTAGCTGTGTGTCTGTCTGTATGTGATGACACACAGATGTGTGTGTCTGATAATCAGCTGGAACCCATGGTGAAATCGGTACGAGAGGGACTAATTTTTAATAATACTAAAATTTCTCGACATATTTAATTACGTATAGTATACTATACAATACTATCGACCTGTGTGTCTCCATTGCTGGATTTAGACATCTCCCATAGCTCGCCAGATTACACTTTCTTACCCACTTATCCAGCGCCAGCTCTAGCCCATGTAGCGCCCGGGTGCAATCAATACCCTGGCGCCCCCTAGCAGGCTCTTTGGAGGCGTCGCGAGCGGCGCTCGGCGCCCCCTAAAACCCTGCGCCCGTGTGCACCGCACACCCTGCACCATAGGTAAAGCCGGCTCTGCTCTTATCATTCAATCATTACCGACCGCTTTCTTTATATTATCCTCTAGCACTAGCTATTCTTTTTTAATCATTAATGGCTAAAGCCACAAGAACCATCGATTTGAGAATACATACAAGATATGTTATACAAGCACTCTAGCGCAGCTATGTTACAGTCAGAAGCTCTCAAATTCTTTAATGCATATGTGTTTTAAAAATTGAACAAAACGAAGGTGGCAGACGAGCACACAGTCCACGGTAAGTGGATACTGTTGCCCATAAACATCCGCGATACATATCAACATTAGTCCAAAATGACATACGTTGGCACGCCCCGGATGCGCTGCCTACCTTTGGAGATATAGGACTGGATTTGGAGAAAGGTTTGGGAAAATGGGGAGGGATAGGATGGGAATGGGCTCTAGCACATCTCACTTACTACCGAAACACGTACGTACATTGGGGAAATAAGACAAAGTGGGAAATACAGTACATTTCAAGGTAGTCTTCTGTGAGAGAGGGGTAACGTGGCCAGTCGAGCGCACCCAGCGGCTGTTGGATTGCAACGTGCACTCTCCCCCTCGAAACTTATTACGTAAAACCCCCTCTTATTACGTAGTACTTAAGTTTCAAATTTGACTTTTTAATGAACCCCTTCTCATCTGCTTCACCTTGAACCCAGCACATTCAGAGTTAAAGCTCACCAAACGATAGCGATCCTTGGAAATTATCTAGAAAAATAAAAGGTCTCTCCAATTCTTATGCAGAATCTGCTGGCTTAAAGCCAGAATATCTTGAAATAATCAATGCTCGGTAGCGAAATATTTATCGCTTGTATGAATTAGAGGTCGATCTGTGAAGACGTCTGTGTTGATTGCCTAGAGGAATTCAACCGAGCTGAAGGTCAAGACTGTTATTAACACCGCAATTTCACTGTTCACAGGTAGATTATAATGTCTTGGATACTGATACTGCAAAAAATGTATCATAGACAAACCTTTATGCTTTATTAGATACCTACAATGAAGATAGTTTTATGCTTTACGTTTTTTTTTTTATTTTAGGAAAATTTGTTCCATTTCCGAATACATTTCCTAAATAATTAGAAATGGAGTAGTGTTCTTTGTGAGTTTGTGAGTTGATTTGGGCAATCGAGTGCGGCTAATAACGATCGAGTGTACTAACGATTGTGTATACTTCCACACAGAAACCAGAAAATATACAACATGTCACCAAAATAACGCAAATCCGGAAACACGCCAACTAATTTAATATATATATATATAACCGTTCTAGCGAAAATGAAATGATTTTAAGGAATAAATCAATAAATCAAACGTTACAAACACTATGCTCTTGTTGTCCTGTCTAAAACGTCTGTAGCGCTCATTACTGAGATCCGGCGCGCCGGCACGACCTATATAAGGGACAAGAAGAAGTTCGTGTGGTGTGGAAGCACTCGGAGGAGAACGCAAGCCATGGAGCGAACTTCCCGCTTTTAAATATTCTTTAAGGCTATCAATCAAACGTTAACCAGCTAGCCTCATCCTACATATAATTAAAACAGACGGCATACAATATTGTTAGTTTTTAAGGTTTCCAGATCCGGTGCACCGTACCTGCTGTAAATGGCTTGGAAACTGAAGTTCATCCTTTACATAATAATATATGTACTTACAATACTACCACCAAGGTCTGAGATGAACAAGTTCCAGTCGTAATTGTAACGTTCCTCGTGCACTGACACCATCATCGTGTTGAAATTGAGATAGAGCTGAAACCAATATTATAACAATACCAATAATAGCATGTATCGCAGGTGTCAACATCCCCCTTAACACGGGGTGAACTGTGCTCTTGTTTCTGAAGACGTCTGAAGACGTTCGTAAGGTCTTGAGCAACTCGCGTCTATACCACTAAATTTCTTCTTAGGTACAGATTTCTCTATTATCTATCAGCTTCATAGTTATTGTAACGAAAGCTCACGGGCGGTGGGGCAGAGTGGGGCGCTTGTGTAGTATCATATGTGTAGTGTAGTCTCATTTTAATGAAGTAATTATATGTACAATTAATCAAATGCACTGGGCGTCCTGCGTAAATAAATTTAAAAAAAATTGTTTTCGTAAATTTTCCAAAATGATTTGTCGTTTTTCCCGGACTTTGGTATATTGGATCTACAAATTCTATTAAGGGTAAACATATCAGTATATTACCTGCATTTGCAAAGCAGCATTGCCTGTTACCGTGTACCATTGCCTCGAATTTGAGTCCCAGGAAAAACCTATCTGCCTGTTAGTGACATAGGCGTTGTACATGTAGGAGCGGCAGAATCGAGGGCAGATACTGCAGCTGTGCTCCTCATACGTACTGAAAGAATAAATTAAATAGAAAACTAGAACCTGGAAACCGTTGATGGATTCCAGTCTTGATTCCAAGTTAATTGGCATGAAAAAGGATGTTAAACGAACCAATATGGTAGACAAATCTTACCATCAAAGATGATGCATACGGGTAGTAGACGAGCAAAGAAATGGTAAGCGGCTACTGGCGTCCATATGCATTTGGAATACATGGTAAAATCAATCAGAAGTAACAAATGTCGACAATTTCACTTTCCTTTGGACATTTAGGTATCAAGTTTGAAAATATTGTTGTTTTGAAATATTCTCTTGGACTAATTGTTTTAGACTTCGTTTTTTTTGGAAGAAAAAAAAGTTACTAGCAACTCCAAAAAATTTGTTTCCAAGACTCGAAAGCATCAAACAAGGCTCATAGAATATACAAAACCATGGGTCTTTCTTCGAGCTCCACCTACGTTCTCCGCCTGGGTGAAGCACGAGGAATTATAATATCCTTGTGCTCGAACTGATGACGTTATTGCATACTCACTACCGTTATCTCTAGCACACTTATGTTATTGTCACAATTATTGTCATTCCTATGCCATCTGATCCCATCGAATGCTACTCTCCTGCTCCATCGAATGGGGAGTATAATCAAATAAATGAAACTCATTCCATTATACTCTTTACTTCTCATCCCCCAAGGAGAAATGTGATAATCGTAATTATGGTAACTCCTCGTCTCATTCCTCTGCTTCCCAACACTTTTCAAATCTAGATTTTTCCTGAATCTCCAAATCCGGACAGCGCATCCGGAGGCGTGCAAATATTTAAAATTCTAGACTGATGTTAGCAAGTATTTTCGAGGGCGAGAGTGCACGCTGCAATCCAACAGCTGCTGGGTGCACTCGACTGGCCTCTTTACCCCTCTCACACAGAATACTACCTTGGAATGTACTGCATTTCGCACTTTATCATATTCCCCAGTGTACGTACGTGTTTCGATAGTGAGTGAGATGTGCAGAGCTCATTCCCATCCTATCCCTTCTCATGTCTCCAACCCTTTCTCCAAATCCATTCCTATATCTCCAAGGGTAGGCAACACATCCGGGGGCGTGCCAACGTTTGTCATTTTGGACTAATGTTGCCATGTATCACGGATGTCTATGGGCTACAGTATCTACTTAATATCAGGGAGACTGTATGCTCGTCTGCTGCCTTCGTCCATAAAAAAAATGTATATATATCAATGCATGGTCAATCGTAATTACTTCATATAAGCAGAGATGAGATTTCTCATGCTTGTAAAGTTATTGCAGTGCGGCAAATCGCTGGTCATCCAGGGCCCTGAACAGCCAGCCTGATCTCCCACCATGTTCCAGACGACTTGCTCAGTACACTGAAAACGAGGAGATTGATGACCAAGTCAATTGTGTTTATACGTGTGTAACTACTTAACATGGGTGTACATCTCGTATTTATATAAAGAGAAGAGTCCTGACTAACTGATTGACCGATTCATCAACGCCGAACCAAAACCGCTCGAAGCTAGAAACATGAGATTTGTACTTTTATGACGTAAAGACATGCTATGAAGGGATTTCTAGTAATTCAACCTCTTCTCTAAGGTTAATAGGATCTAAGGTTATGATCCTATTAACCTGAAACTTGGTGTGAATATTCTTTAATACAAATCATTAAACACGTATTTTACAGTTCATCAGAAGTATCAGTCAGTCAGGTTATCAAACTATTATCAGTCAGGGAGCTAAAATACAGGTGTCCTATTTCGTAAAGAATCATAAATAAACGCAATTAAACCCACGCTAGCCAAGCTGCGGACAATAGCCAGTGGATAGAGAAATAAACTCTTAATTAATTTTTATTAATTTTTATTAATAATTAATTTTTATTTGGAGGATGCAATTCAACAGCCGATAAGTGCACGCGACTGGGCAAGATCTCTCTCACAGGAGACTAGCTTGAAATGTACGGCATTTTCCACTTTACCCTATTTCCCAACGTGTTTCGGTAGTGAGTGAGATGTGCCAGAGCCCATTCCCATCCCATCCTATTCTATCCCTCCCCATTTTACCAACCCTTTCTCCAAATCCATCCCAAATCCAAATCGTTTTCTTTTAGTTTAAATCAGTTTAAAAATAAAATTAGTATGGTACATTTTATGTAAAACGTAACTTGAAACAGTATTTTGACAAGTGGACTTGAAGAAACCCACTAGTAGCTAGATGAGAAGATTATGTGTAGTGGCGGAAGAGGTCCATATCAAGTACGTACATTAGGTAAATAAGATAAAGTGGGAAATGCAGTATATTTCAAGGTAGTCTTCTGTGAGAGAGGGGTAACGTGGCCAGTCGACCGCGCCCCGCGGCTGTTGGATTGCTCCGTGCACTCTCCCCATCAGTGTTTAGAATTGTGTTTACATTAAAATACATTTAAATAGCATATATCCCGTCCTATGTGCTTACAATTTACAAATATAAGTATACAACAAAACAAAGGTCGATGCTTTCCAAGAAAATAAGACTAATCAGGACAATTGTAAATATGCGTACATTTACAATAAATGCTCACCATACATTTAGGCACAACAAAGGACCTCACACTAAACATTACCTGTATCGTGAAGGCCAGTTAAAACAGAGGAATAAAAAGAGTTTATCTCGTTAAACATTGAAACGGAAGAATGTAAAAAAACCGCCAGGAATTAAGAAACTGTATAATGATACTGACAGCATTGGCACTGTAGTTCTCCTGATTAGTACAAGGCTCGTCTTCATCACTGATTTTCACGTATTCGTCTACTGTGAGCTTCGCTGTGATGGTATCTCCGGTGTTTATGTACATATAGTCAACGAGCCCGCCGTTGTATACTTCCACTTCTGCAGACACGAAAATAGGTAAAATACATAAAATTAATAAAATGGGTAAAATTGGTAAAATGGGTAAACTGGATAAAATGGGTAAAATGGGTAAAATAGGTAAAATGGGTAAAATAGGTAAAATAAAATGGTCTTAGTAATTAAATGATTTCAAATCAATTCAATTCAAATTCAATTTTTTTAAGGACATCTCATAGCGCTTGGTCGACAGTAAGGGCACCCCTTGGGCTGGTCATTACCTTTCACAACGAGTCAGCCTAGCAAACCAACGAGGTAATGCAGCGTGCGATCAAACCAAAAACGCAACGTGCGTTCGTTTGCGGCGTTCGATCTGTTTGCTGGCGTTGTGCGTTCGCATATACTGTGTTGCTGCCACGACGGATCTCATATTTGAAAATAGCTCGAAGTTTAACTTTTCCTCGGTCGGCAAACACAACGATATCTAAGCAAAAAGTCGTTTGACGGAAAAACAAAGGAATTTTGAATTTGAAACTGATTTTGAATGTCATAAATTTAAATTAATATGAATTTCGAATTCCAATCCAAACGCAAGATAATTATGTTCAAAGTGGCCACTATGAACAAACAACATTTTCATAAGTAAGGTCCTAACAGTAATTCTGCGTGTCGCAGCGTCGTATTGAAAGAGTGTTGAGCTCAGCATTATGTCGAAAACCATTAAATGAATTTCAGCTGAAGCCCATAATGACGTTTGACGATTTAAATGAAACGTTTCGAGTAATTTGATACTTCCAGTTAAAATAAAAATATCAAAATGTTGATAAAGATGTGAAATCAAATCAAATAATTGAATTGCAGAAATGTGGGTGAGATGATCTTACTATACCTAAGTTTATACGAACACATTTGTAATTTCTGGCGTGCAAAATATTTTGGAATTTTTTTAAATAATAATTATTAGAGAAAAACAGCAATAATAATTAGAGAATAAAAATAATGTCACGGGTAATTATAAATATTACAGAATATTATTAACATAAATCATATATTCTTTTGGTACCTATGTATCGCAAATGTTCATGGACGACAGCATCAAACCTTTCCACAAAAAATCTTAAATTCAAATAAAATAAATAATACACACCAGTAAAAGGCTCCCTGTGATAATGCACATAGACATGGTATCCTGGTGGGTAGATACTGGAACTCGTTGCAATATCAACTGCATTATGCTTCAGAGTTATAGAGTATCCCGTCTCTCTGGTCGCTCTGGTGCTATGGTTCTTGGGTGTGAGCGTGTGGCAACGACCAAGGACGAAGCCGAGGGTTGAGGTCAATTCCACATCTAGAAAATACAGAACACGGTTATTCTGCAACTACAAAACGTCTCATAATTTGGCTCGTGCGTAACTAAACAAAATATATTTTGTTTATCTTGCATAAATAGTTCCCAAAACATACTTTCCGGGAGTCCATCTATTCCATACTGCACGAAGAAGTCGTCAACGTCATACGTGATTTCGTTCCAGAGGAAATCGAGAGGAACACCGGAGAAGTTGAAGTTTCTCCACGTTGACGAAAAACGGGGATGAGAACTGAGGCCGTACTCCTGAAATCGAAAAAGCTTGAAGTTTATTTATTTATCTAACACTTCATTTCACATTTTCGTACAAAAGACTACAATTCTCTACCAGCCATACTTTAGGTTGATCAACCTTAGGTTCAACTGGGAGGTGCATGAAAGACTCAAATGAGATTGTATGAGAAAATAAATATAAAATACACAAATATACTGTATTATTAAATATACATATATACAATCCTACACACCATACCATCAGCCTATGTGTCTCCACTGTTGGATATAAGTCTCTCCCAAGGCTCGCCACATCCTCGATACACACGATCCTCGGCTCTTCTCATCGGTCCACCTGGCTGGAGGTCGGTCCACCTAGCTGGAGGTCGGTCCACCTAGCTGGAGGTCGGTCCACCTAGCTGGAGGTCGGTCCACCTGGCTGGTGGTCCACCGTCTCACACTGCCCTTCCCCGTACGTGGCCTCCCTTCGAGGACTCGTCTCACCTATCGGCGATGGGTCCTGCGGCAAATATGACCTGCCTATTGCCACTACAACATGCCGATTCTACAAGCAATGTCGGGACCTCTGTTTTTTTGGCGAATGTCTTCTTTTCGGATCTATCCCGCATAGAAACTCCGAGCATAGTCCTCTCCATAGGTCGCTGAGTGACCCTAAACTTATGGTTCAGGCCTACCGTTAGTAAAATGGCCACGTTTCAGCACCATACGTCACAATCGGCAGGACGCACCAATTGAAGACTTTTGTTTTCATACATTGTGGTATAGGCGACGAGAAGAGCTGACGCATTTTCCCAAATGCTGCCGAGCCATAAGAATAAGTATAATATATACAAAGTATAAAATAAAGTATTATAAATATATCAAGAGAAACGGATAATAAAAACCATGAAAAAAAGTGACTACTGACAAAAGTGAAAAAGGATTGAACCATAAGCAATGAGAAATGAAGGTAGTATGTGCCCGAAGCATAAGTGTCTTTTTATTTGCTAGCTTTTAAAATATCCAGCACCTTGCAGTGAAGAAAGGCTTTGCAATCTCCAGAGCATCTGTAGATTTCCAAAGTAAAATTAGGGTTGTATTACCTTTTAATCGAGTGGGAGGGAACTGGTCCATTCAATTTGAAATATCTCCGTTTTCTTTTAGTTTTTTTTTTTTCAATTTAATTTTCTACCAAATATAAATACCATTTATTTACTTATTGTGTTTATAAACACAAATTTTACAGAAATCCAACTAGAAACTATTGATAATAAACTGAACGACGATATAACAGCCATGAATGTAGCCTTGAGAATAATAATTTCAAACTAAAGCAGAATCTAAGAAAATGGTATAGACGAGAAAAATCAGAATAAGCTGGACAATCGAATTGAAGACACTCTAAAGACTAAATAAACAGTAGAGATATAAAACAGAGGAGAGATGATGAATAAAAGCTCCATTCGATGCAGCGCCTCTGTTTCGAGGCGCTCCTCTTAAAACTGCTAATACGATAGGGATCCTAGGTGTCGATATTTCAAACAAACTTGTAGCCAATCGGAGAATAAGGCCAAACTGGCCTCAAGAAAGTTCGAAATTCTTAACAGAGCTAAACAGTACTTCACTTCTGGGCTACATCTGTCTGGTGCACCAAGATATCAGCTTGATCCTCTCAACGTCGTTCAACGTTCTGTACGGAATCCCTTAGCGTCCGACGAGACCTTGCCTCTCTGTGGGTGTTCTATCGGCTATACAATGGGCAGTGCTCTGAGGAACTGTTTACATACCTACATCGGATTTTTATTACCGCACCGCCCATCATCGAAACGGAATTCATACGTACTTTCTTGATATGTGGCAGTCGCGTAATGTTCGAGCGACTAGATATTTCATACCGCGAACCCGAGGATTGTGAAACGAGTAAACAAACTTACCTCCTGAGGTGTTTCCGCTGCATGTAGGGTTCTTCAAGAGAGCTGTAAATAGACATTTGCAGGGTAGCCAGCGATCTGTAATCCTCCTGGTATTGCAGGCATCCATAGGCTACGGTAACCACTTAACACGAGGTGGGCCGTCGGCCTGTTTGCCACCTTTAATAAAAAAAGTGGAATAGGAATTCTTTAATGAACTTCCTACAAATGAAGACTTGAATATACTTCAGTAAGTATCCCACCGTAGACGAAAAGAAGTAAAGTTCAACCACTCACCAGTAGTTTGTCAAATTTGTATGGCGGTTCTCTACAAAACGTCAAACTCGGGTACAGTATTGTCTGGTTGAAATCGAAGTGCGTATACGTCGTTATAGGTATATTTATCAACTTTCGGACGGATGATATTATCTGAAACAATATACAGAATGGCAAAGAGGTACGAAAATATATGCAGTCACGTGCGGGATTTTTGACAAAAACAGGAAATGCATACAAACACAATAAAAAAAATCCTACAGTGTCATGGCACCGAGATATTTACAGTTAAAATACGATGTTTATTAGATTGTGGTCTTTATTAAGGTGATACTCAGATGAGATTTTTATTCAAATACTTATAATACAATATATCGATTTAAATATGAGTTAAATCACTGGCTGTTTTCAAAAATGGTAGCTGGTGACCTGTTCCTAAAAAAGAGAAGCACTATAAAACAATCACCATTCGGTATATTTGTCTTTGTGCTACCAGGTCTAACATACAAGTGGAGGCCCAAAAGTTTCCGGGTTAACAAAAGAAAAGGGACTTATTTTTATTTTGCAATATATTCTCCGTCTATTTAAACACACCTTTTGGCTCGTTTAATTAGCATTTATATCCCAGTATAAAAATAGTCAGAAGTTTTCTCTTTAAAACGTTCAAAAAATTTTGTCTTCTTGGGCGAAAACCGTAGCGGTTACTTCATCATCAGTGGAAAATCTTCTACCCCTTAAGTCCGCCTTGAGTTTTGACAACAAATAATCTCTCTCCCGCAACCAACAAATTAGTTGCCTCACTCTTCTAACTCACCTATTCTCCCGGAGACTCCCTGGTCTGTCTCCTAATTAAACAACGGAACTTCTGTTTGGCAAATTTAAATTATATTCTTCTATTACAGAACTATATCATATTATTATATAATTTCTGCTATACTAAAAAGGTTTGAAAATTATTATTTTTTAATTACTAAAATTGTATCAGACGCCATGTTAGCAACGACAAAACTGTCTGGCAACTATAAACTTATATTGCTAAAAAGGTATAGAACATTATTAAAAAAAAATGTCTTAAAATGATTTCAAAATGCACTATTTTTACCTGTACAGAAGGGATGCGCACAGGTGCCAGACGTACCGCATCCCTACCTAACTTCAATAAGAAAGGTAATATCAAAAAACCAGTCGACCTAAAATTCACTTTTTCGTGACGTTGCTAGCTCTTATGCTATTAGGATGACGCACTTTGACAAGCGATGTTCCGCATACTATTTCTTCGTGATGTAGGGTATTTAAATATAATTTTATATTGGTGCCGTTTTCTTGAAGATCACAGCATTTGGGCTTGCCCCTGTCTACCACCTCCTCGATGTAGACGCTTAATAAAATAATAATTAAAGTTACCTGATCACAAACGACAGCAAGGCATACCACCACGACTATTGTCTTTATCAAATTCGGCCCTTTGATACATTTTGCACATTTTTGCTTAATGGTTTTAACAGGTTCTTCCAGCTGTATTAAGCAAACAATTCTTAAACACATATTCTTTTTTCACAGAAAAAAGCGGCAGACGATCATACAGAACCACCTTGTGGTAAGTGGATACTGTCAGCCATAGACATCCGCGATATATGCCAACATCAGTCCAAAATGATAAACGTTGGCACACACGCTGCCTACCTTTGGAGATTTAGGAATGGATTTGGACAAAGGATTGGGAAAATGGAGAGGGATAGGATAAAATGGGATGGGAATGGGCTTTCGCATATTTCACTATTTATACAAATCTTTTATCAAAACTAACTCAAAAGTGTAACTATATACTTATATATCATACCATTAGCCTGCGTCTCTTTATTATTGGATATAGGTCTCTCCAAAGTTCCGCCACCACAAGCGATCGTCTGCTCGTTGATCCAGCCACTACCTCCTGGAACGCATGGGCGAAAATACGACATCATCTCCATCCACGAGTAAACGTATTGATTGTAATTCGAAAATCTACATCTGCAAATGTTTTGGCATTAGATCTTTCCAGACAGGTTTTTTAAAGAAAGTGGCAAAATGTCTGTCTGATAGTAAACAGACACAATCTGTACTAATACTAATCTATACTAATATAATAAAGAGGTAAAATTGTGTGTTTGTTTGTGGGTATGTTGGGGGTTATCTCTGGAACTACTGAACCGATTTCAAAAATGTTTTTACAAATAGGAAGCTACATTATCCGTGTCTAATATAGAGACTATATTTTAATTTTATATTTTGAAGAAAAAAAACTTATAAACCGAAAGCGAGGGCGGGTCGCTAGTCGCTAATGAATGTCTTGATTCATTGTCTAGCGATACAAGCCAAAATGAAACAAATTTGACAAATGATGACACGTCCGTGAAAGCACTGGTAAACTATGGGTATTAAGGTGTAAGGATATCGAAAAAAGATGAGGAACACGGTCAACAAGAAATAACACTATCAAATCCCATAAAAATGTATTCCTAATTTTGAAATTTAAGTGAGTACTTTTGATGAAGAAATACATTAAACTTTCCTTTCTCGTTTTCCCGCAAAGATTTCGCATTCGATTTTCATCAGAGGAGTATTAGTTTAGTACCATGAAATTAACAACCTTAAATCGAACAAGATATAATCTCAGTTACCAGAACCGTATCCAGACTCTTTTTTCGTCCACTGGTGGACATGAGCTTCCATTTCATAGGGACATTGTATTATGCACGAGGGATGTAAGACCGTCAAACGCCATGTTGGCCATGCGAGTTGGCGAGTCCACTCTTTTAGAGGTGGTGTAGTTCCTCAGCGCTTGTGGCTTTGTTATAGTCGCCTTTTACGACACCCACGGACAATAGTCGTACCCGTAAAGGTGACCGATACTAAACGGCTGATCTCACTTACCACAAAAGACTAAATACGCTTTTAAACGGTTTAAGAAGCGTCTAACAAATCTGATGGTCGAGGATATGTTAGGTCAGCGTTGAATAACATTTTAAGTGTGTATTTGTTTTTAATAGTAAAAAGATTTACCTTCTCCTCCATTTTAACCGACATCTAGAATATTCTATTCCATCTTCGCGATTTGCTCTTCACTTATCAACGTGCAGTTTCACTAACTCTTCGGTAGCGTCTGCGAATTTTTTTTTGCTAAAACGATATTGTATTACAATATTTATAGCTCCATCATAAAGTTTACACCATGAAATATGGCAGATAACTGTTATTAGCCCTTGTGATATGTCATTCGGTTGAATATCAAGGTCAAAACCACGAATAGAAAATGTTCCTTCAGGTTCAATCGGACTAGGCACGCGTTGTGTAATACGCTGTGCAAATAGTGCAACGTGAAGATGTGAAAGATGGCAAATGTCACGTCTACTAGCCTATAGTATATGGAACAGCCTGCTGCAGTTGTTATATACCTTTCACTCGTAACTTTTTATTTTATCGATCTGATCATTTAACCTTCCCAACCCTGCGTTCAAGTTCTTTATTAAAAAAAACATGCAGCGAAGTCCACGGATTTATCGACATCGATCGTTCATAGCATTGTACAATATTATGTAACTATAAAGCAGTCAATTAGCGACAATAAGCACTCTATCAGGAGAACTCTCTATAATATTCATAAATATTTTTAATCCTCGGCCATACTGATTCCTTATGACCTTTTTCGTCACCGGTCGAGTTAATGGTAATTGTAAATTGAATTCATGCATATTTAACTAAATCCAATCATAACCGTGACCAGCTTTAATTTTTAGTGTAGATACTCAGAGCTTTTGGCAGCGGCTTTGTTATACATACATATGCATTCCATTTTTTTAATTCTTAGACGTTCTACAAATTATATACAAATTAAAAATTACATTATATTTAAATTACATAGGTACTATCTATATAAATAAAAGTTAAATGCTGTTCGTTGGTAAGCGCATCACTTGAGAACGGCTCGACCAATTTGGCTAATTTTTTATTAGAAATATTTGTAATAGTCTGAATAAGGTTTGAGTGAAAGAAAAATTGGAAAAGTTGCCCGGAAAATTGAAAAATTATGGAACGGTACTTTTTTCTATGGGATTTTTGTATAAACTCAAGACCATGACTCACGATTCGAACGATGGATATGCGTTATTCTTTTTTTGTTTTGTTCGTTATGGTCCTGGAAAAGTTTCCAGGAATTTTTTTTATTGAAATTTATTGAAATTTTGACAGGACGTCTGTCGGGTCAGTTGGTATTTAAATAACTTTAATGTAATCTTATTGTATCGTGTGCAATAGAAGCCTAGCACAGGTTTAACCTAATTTGAGGTTCAAGGTAACAAGTATTTTTGTTAAAACCTTCTATAAACAAATAAATAATAATTATAGTATTATTATTATGATTCCATAGTCGCCTTTACGACACTCGCGGCAAGATTTGCGTGTAGTTTTTAAACAAACAATAAATAATTACGTATTTCCTCCAATGTATTATCCCAACCTGAATGAACCGTCTGTAGCGGTGGATACAAGTACTTGAAGTGTTCAACAAATATGTTGCATATCGCCGTTACAATAATTCCGTTTGATGTCACCGACCACTCGAATAGATAACTGCGATCATGTGTGACAATTTATTGTAACATCGTCTTTGAGTACGCCCACGCCTGGCCCATTCTGTCATTTATATTAATGTAGTCTAAAATAATACGAAAATTATGTGTAAATTAAATGACACTTCTAATCCAATGTTAAACGAAATCCCACCGGACGTTACAAAAAGAATAAACGATGAAAACGTGAAATAAAAACTAAAATGTTACTTCTTTAATAAACTTAAAAATGGATGCAGTTGCCAGCCAGAGCCCGGATGTTCCATTTTTAGGGCCCTGGAAAAAAAGCGGCTAACTAGCATACAGTCCACTTGAGGGTAAGTGGATTCGACATCTGCGATACATGCCATCAGTCCAGAATGACAACACTTTGGCACGCCCCGGGCATGCGCTGCCTACCTTTGCAGATTAAGGAATGGATTGGGAGAATGGGGAGAGATAGAATAGGATAGGAATGAGCTCGGAGCTCTCACTCACTACTGAAAGTCGTACGTACGTACTAGATGCGTGCGAGTTGGTATTTATTTATTTATTTATTCCTACTTCATTGCACAGAAATAATGTACAAAATTATCCTTATGGTATTTTCTACTAGGTACTCAACCTTTGAGCAAACGAAAAATATAAAAGGGAACACAATCCCGTTATACGAGACTTAGCCCTTCGAATTTTAAAAATAAAGTATTTAGATATGTAGGGACTCTTCAGTATTCCGTTACTGTGCTAATAATTTTTTTTTTGAAACCACCATCGTTAAAAAAAATAAAAGAGTGTAATCGATTTGTGGCAGTTTCCATTATTTATCTACTCAAAACTTTCATTGTAGCTTATACTACAAGTTTTACGGAAATCTATCTAGGACGTCAATAGTTCCTTAGGATCCTATTTTTTCAGCCCTTCTTTGATTTGATGGCAGCAGTATCAGTTGTCGATTGACTATTTTGACAGTGTCAAGTAAAGTGTAGCTATCAAGCGTTTTCTTCGTCGAAGTAAGTTAGGGGTCGCTCAGTAAAGGGATAATAGATTAATGAGGTCTCCATGGAGGCACACGAACACTTTGAAGTTTAATATTACCTACTTAATATAAACCATCTCCGTTAAACCACAAAACCCACAATTCACTATTAAAGCAGGTAATCAAACGAAAACTCGACCTTCACTTCTCCAGTTCCCGCCAAAAAAATCCTTTTCCAGCCTTGTTCCGCATTTGATTTGTCAATTTCCCGCAAATCGGTGTTTCAGTTCCGAAAGAGGATATTTTGTCTATTCTGTTAGCCTGGAACGTGTGGCGCCATCTAGTAGAGTTAATAAGAATTAAATAAAAATATAATGAACAGCTTTTGTATGAAAATGAAAATAGATGTCGCTATTTGCAATATACCTTTGATAAAAACGAAATTGGACTTTTTAGACTGGAGAAGTAAAATAAACTTTTCTTTGATTTATTATAAAAATAGTGTATTTTGCGTTTTATAGTATAATAGCGAAGTTTATTAAACTTCAAAGTGTTTTTGTGCATAATATCATAACCAAATAATAGGATAGGACTGCGTTTTTCGTATGCTTCCATGGAGTCCTCTTCAGTCCTCAGTTAATCTACTATCACGTTTACTGAGCGACTCTCGACTTACATCTACGGGACCGAACATTGACAGGATGTTTTAAACTTTGCGTTTTGTCGCCGCTACAACTGTTCACATAATGATAAAAACTCGATTTTAACGGTGATCAGATGATGATAACAGTTATTTCTACTAGCTTTGTTATTTCTACCGATGTTCGAGAAGCTCGCATTCGAAAAACTGTTCTTGTGTAAATGAGCTTTTAGCCGCTTACTCGGAGAACACTCTGCTCAATAGAACCCATCTTTATCTTGGAATACAATCTTTCATATGTCTTTTATGTAGGAAGATTAATTTAAAGATATTTTTTATTAAAATAATTTATGTTCACTTCAATTTTTTGCGATAAACTAAAATAAAACAAGGAATGTTTACATTGATAGCTCATTATTTACATTTTATTATTATTTACAAAAACACGAAGCTCGTAAAACGAAGTTAGCTTAAAATATCACTTTAATTAAAGGCACAAAATTATGTAATAAGTACAAAATATAATGACACACACATCTATAGGCACTTTAACATCAAAATAAATAAAGCGGTAACACGTACAACTAATTTTAGGTTTACCTAAGCATGTTTTAATAGCTGCAATTATTAATTTAAAATATAAATTAATAATGTCGGAATTATACTAATAAGTTGTGTGTATAAATTTTACATACGACTGTAGCTATTTTATAGCTATCGTCATCTATTTTCATGACATAGTGTTGCAATAATGAGCGCTGAGCGCTCGAGCGTTAAGTCAACGCTAATGAACCTTAAGAAACATAACCTTAACCGTTTTAGACTCGAGTTTTTAATCTCAAGGGTTTAAAAATCATCAAACGTTAAAAATTTGAACTATAACGCTCACGAGTGTTTAACGCTCGAGTCTCAGCACTCGACCATCGACCTCTCAGCGTTCATTTTCACTATACTATCACAATGGTATAATTTTTTCCTATCGTTTAGCGAGAGGACCCTATATTTAGAGCTTTTTTGTTGGATGGATATGAAACGAGAAACTTCATATATGAAGTAATTTCGCCACGACAAAAGTTATGTGCAAATTTTTGATGGATGCTATCGGATACAAAGAATTTATTGTTTATTATTTTGAAGTTCAGTATCAAAGGGTGACCGGTACTTTTGCAATAACACTATAGAACGGATAATAAGACTCCACAACAAAATATATAATACAATTCCAAGCTCCAACCTCTGTGTGTGGAACCCTTAAATGATGATTTTTCATAAAAGTTACAAGACTAGTATATTATTTATAATAATATGATATATATGGATAGACAATTTAATGAAAACATTGCCATAAGTAAACTATCACAGCGTATTTCATTGTATCCATTAGGTATATGTTTAATTCATACTTATGATAAAATAATGTATTTACGACAGCAACGATTTTTTACTCGTCTACTAAAAAAAACAAACGTGGCATAGAAAAGACCATCTAATTAAAAAAAAAACCTGGGTTTCTGTTATATCTATTATTCAGTAGTTTATACGTAAAATGTGAATATGTTCCCACTTCTCATAAATATTATTCTCACGACTCACCTAAATGGTTTTTCTAAAAGCAACCAGTTAAAACGATTGTTCGAAAAATATTCCAACGTAGCATTTTAAGATTTTATACGAGTTTTCGAGGAAACCAGTGAATTTCAGACCCGGGATATAATCAAAGCCACAACCCAACTCGATAGTAAAGCAACCAATGACACAGGCCCAAATGTCGCACCTGAATTGGGTTTGATGCTCGAACTAATCTTATTGGTGATATTCTTAACTTTATTCACAAATTTGTCCAAAATATCCGACCTGGGTGTGACGTCACAAGCCGTATGACTGATTGCGTCCAGCACAGGTGCCATAAAGACTCTAAAATTGACTTCGTTATAGTTCAGTTTCCCATACATCCATATCGGCATTCTATTCGACAAAATCCAGAGATTATCATTGTAATCCACCTTAATGTCAGTGGGATACACCATTGTTTCTTCATTCATGTAGATTCTGCCTTGATTCTTCATTTTGTACTCCTTGTTCGACGTTCTCCAGCAAGCTACAGCGTTTAAATTGACTAAAGAGTAGAATAAGACACCAGTTTTTTGGTCGACGAAGGATGCGCTGGATTGTGCATTAGGACCTCTACTTCCTAACAATTTGAAGGCACTGAAATGTTCATCAGCAACTGACTGATTCCTCAAGTACTCTGTAGAAACGGCGAACTCGTTGTAACTGGCCATTGGGTGGAAGTAAAGAGTGCTGTAATTATCAGCGTTAGGACCTGACAAACCAATACCGAATAACGCATCTGTCCAACTGAAGTTGTACCCTTTAACGCTGAAGTCACACGCCAGAGGATCTGGGTGGAAAAAGTGATGAGTGATTCTCCAGGACTCATTCTTTTCCCAGGAATAAACGACAATGCCTGGTTTACCCAAATCGGCGGCGTATGCATAAGTCTTGGCACAATCGGTGTCCTCAACGGCAATGTTAGCAAAACCAGAATCTTCTTTGACTTGGTCAGAAGGAAATACGTATTTTCTGATGAGATTGTCTGTCTTTAAATCGTATACGATGATGGCAGGTGGGTATTTTGTGGTGTTGTTTTCTAGATTGCCCATTTTGCCATTATCCAGGACCCAGAGGCGACCGCAGCGATCTGCGCGTACTCGGAACGGAGAGACGATTTCTGGTGGTTTTCCATCTAACCCCATGGAGTGAGCTGCCCAGCTCGGATAAGGAATGAGCTTCGGCATTGTTGTTGAATTATCTGAAATCATAAATCATTTATTACATCTAATGGAACATTTCAATAATTTTTCCATTAATGGGGATTTGTTCACAACCAGTGCGGCGTCAATAAGGCGAGCCCCAGCGGCGGTACGGTCGTAGTTCGGATTTTATCCAAACAATTTTATCCAAGATGGGGCATAGCAAACAATTTTCTTATAATTTAAATAGAGGTAGTGTAATGCAGAGAGTCCGTTACTTATTATTCCACTAGCGACCCGCCCTCACTTCGCTTCGGTTTATTAAATTTAAAACAATCGGAATAAGATATTTTCCTGCGGTAAAATGCAGCCTATATTTTATGTTAGACCTCTAACAATACATCGGTGAAAACTGCATTCAATTCCATGCAGTAGTCTTTGCGTGATGCGTGTACAAACAGACAGACAGACAGACAGACAGACACAATTTCTAAAAACTGTTGTTTTGGCTTCAGTTGCTCTAATAAAGACCCCCCATATTAGTTTTTTTTTCAATATCTATAATGTACAGACATCGGCCTGTTAGAATTTTATTATATGTATATATAGATAGATGTGGCGGATGAGTGAGGGGGGCGCAAGCGCCCCATCCTGCCCCACGCCCATTGTCTTATGATGAGAACGAAGTGAAGTCATATAGAGTAAAGAAATAAAAAGGAACAACGTGTATAATTGTTTAATTGCAGAGTAAAATTAACATATTCTTTAAAAAAATTGACTTGTGAATTGTGACTCAGAAGGATTTAAATACAAGATTAGATAGTGAGTCAGTGTACGGAGGTGCTCTGGGAATAAAAATCACGTCATTCTATATTCCAAACCGTAGCAAGATACAGTTTTAAGTGAAATTTAAAACCATTATAAAGAATTAGGTACTTTGCGAATTATTAAAAAGTATACATAATGAGTTTATTTCACTTTTTATTTGATAATTATAAAAAAAGTGTATTGTATATCTAATACCATAGTTTAATAAAACTTCAGTGTTTTTCTAGGTAATGTTTATAATCTATACAAATGTAAAGAGAGAGTGCGAATTTTGTAAGTTTGTGTGTATATGGAGGGTAATCTCCGGAACCACTGCACTTTATTTGAAAAATTCTTTCACCATTTGAAAGGTAGGTACATTATTCCAGATGAACATAGGCTATATATAATGTATATATGTAAAGAAAATCTATTTCTTCGATTTTAATTTGCCGCTCATTCCGGACGCCATCGATATACAAGGTTATCGATCTTGTATATCGATGTATGATTTATAATCTATGATGGTCTGTAATGTCTGGGTAGATGACGACGGCGTTGTTGATTTGGATAGTTTAATATTGTGAATTTGTCTGTTGTCTGAAACGAAAGGGATTGACATTTGAAGAATAGACTTTAATGTCGTTTCTTGTGTTACAGAGAAACTCAATAGTGTCATTTCCATGAAACACTATTATATATATATATTATGTGCAAAAAAATTGCCGGGCATACAACGCATGCCGGACACAGCTAATAATCAAATAAAATCATAAGACTTTTCTAATTTTTTGTTTGCTCCCAAGGAGTCCAATTTTCCTGTTCTCAATATCAATTTACTGAGTGACTCCTAACTTACTTCGACCTGACTGGATATTGACGAGCAGTTTCGAATTGATTAGATTTTAATTTTTAATTATGAATAAAACTGACACTGGCAGAATGTGTTATTATGCTAATTCATGTGCCGTTTAAGAAAAAAAGTGAAATTATGGGCAAACCGATCAAGATCAAGTTGATTAGTTGTTAATTACAATCAGAAAGTAAAACTGAAAAGTCATTGTCATTTGTTAAAATAACATCGTTTTCGCTTTCAACTTTCACTGATTGATATGAGTTGGGTTACATCGATGCAATATCTGATAATGTTGTTTTTGTGACTGTTACAATCTTCCTATGAAATCAGATTATTCGCAACAAGGCTGGTTTTTATATAAAACAATGCCCAATTAATTGTAATCAATTAATTTCACTTTATTTAACGTAACTGTATTTCAGAGATCTTATATTTTGTAGCATATGATATTAATATTGATTCTATTGAAGCAATCTGTATTAACCTATATATCCAGGACAATGTTTTTATAGAACGAAACTAGCAGGCAATCCTGATGCTAATGTCATACATGGACATGTGTTATTAGAAGAATAACCTTCAATTCGGTGTACCTAAAGTCTTTATTTACGTACGCGAATGTAATCCTAACTAACTAATATATACAAAAGAAATGATATTTGTTTATTTGTTTCAAATGACGAACCGAGCTAAAATTTTGCATGGACCTTCTCGGGGACCAGGACCAAAGGCTACATACAGATCTATGGTTCCAGTGGGATAATAAGCACGCTGGTGAAACTGCGAGCAAAAGCTACTGTTAAATAATTGCCTATATGCCTTATCAAAAAAACTTTAGCCAAATTAACTGGTTAGATTCTTTTATTCGTTTAAGGATTTTATTTATTTTTAAATTCAGGTCAAATTCGCAAGTAAGTAAATGTTATTAAAAGCCTGCTACATGCCCTTAACTATTGTACGGTCCGTGACATACTTCGCCCTCTGTATCTAACAATAGTTTTGCTGTTTGCGTAGTTAACAACAAACTTATTGTTTCCTTCAATATTCGATTAATGAGTCTATTGTTGGCGGGACATATGACATTATAGATACTCTTATCATCTACCACATTTTAATCAAAATTATTCGGATCATAGAGTCTATATTGTTTTCTCCTTTTCCAAATTCGCAATTGTTAATTAGGGTCTTTTTCTGCTATTTTTGGAACGAAGTTCCTTTACGCGGCTTGCGATAGGTGTGATTCGAGAGAAAAATGTAACGTCACGTAAGATTTTTACCCCCTCCATACGCCTTTCTCGCCTTTCTCTCGCTCGGACACGGTATGGTCGCGATTCTCGCGATCGTGTCAGTTCGTCGGTATTTGGTAGATTTCGGTATACACATACAGATTTTATTTCGAATTACATTCAGAGTTTAAAAAAATGTGTGAGAATCTTCGTTCCTGACGGGGGTCCCCTGACCGTACACATTTTTATTTGGTTTTCTATTCTTCATAATTATAGCTGATCATCAAATTTAGAAAACAATTTTCTTGGAACGTGCCTACAATAACAGTTAATATGTATATAGTAACATATGCAATATCTATAGTTAATGTGTATCAGTTAATATTAGTTAATATGTATGTCCATAAAAATAGTCTGTAGACCTTTAAATCTATACTCATATTGATATGGTAAGAAACATCTTAAAAATTAATTCTATTGACAAACCGAATTCCTCGTCGAAACGACTTTTGTAATTCTATCCAAAAAGCATTTTCTGACTCATTTTGAAGCCTAGTTTTTCATAAGTCAACTCTCGCAGCTCCTTGACTAAAACCTGCCGCTTACTGTGCGGTCTTCAAGACACTTTAAGCCACAAATACGAAAGTCGTGGGATGAACTGCCCACTGAGGTTTATCCAACTACGACATGGGGCTCTCCAAGAAAGCTGTGAATAAGATTCGGAAAAGTCGGTAGGTAGCACACCAGCATGCCCCCTGGTATTGCAGGTGTCCACGGGCGACGCTGACCACTTACATCTAGTGGGCCATTCGTCCAGCATCTCTTCTATTAAAAAAATAAAAATTGTTTTAATACTGACCTTTCAAACTGATATAAGTCAAACTGGCTGGTACGCCAGATCTCCACCTCGGGACAGTAATAAACAGCCTGTCCCCATATATCTCCAAGCCCATGGGGATATTGTTCTCCGGAATAAAGGCTTTGCTGTCGATAGCCTGCTGTCGAGACTCAGGAGTCAGGAACTGGAAGTCCACCTGCTTCCATTCATACACGATGTGCAGCTGATCCATGCAGCTGGTGATGTAGATCAGCTGGAGCAGGATGAAAGACTTCATGCCCCCCATTTTAAAGACCTGGAATTTTAAAGAAAGTAAACTAGTAGGATTGCGCCGACCTTAGAATCGCCTCATCTTATCTCTTTCCGCGGCTGTCGTAAAAGGCGACTAAGGGATAACAAAGCCACAACCACAAGGGGAGGGAGAGGGAGAGTGCAGACTGCAATCCAACAGCCGCTGGGCGCACTTGACTGGCCATGTTACCCCTCTCTCACAGAATACTACCTTGAAATGTATTGTATTTCCCACTTTATCTTATTTCCCCAATGTACGTACTTGTTTCGGTAGTGAGTGAGATATGTCAGAGCCCATTCCCACCCCATCCAATTCCTCCCCATTTTCCCAATTCATTTCTTAATCTGCAAAGGTAGGCAGCGCATGTCTGTACATTGAATATATTTACCAAAAACTAATTGGGGGCGATGAAGGAAGAGTATCAGAATACAAAAGGACGATTTTGAAAATTTTTCTCTGTCTGTTCGAACACGCTAATCTCCAAAACTACGGAACGGATTTTCATGGGATTTACACAGGTTAATTAAGCTTAGCTTGGCGCTTCGAATAGGCTTTATTTCATCGAAATTGGCTGACGGGAAGAAAAGATGCTGTATACAAAGCTTTATAAATCAAACTAAAATACCACGCGTACGAAGTCACAGTGATATCAAATCACAGTCGTACGTAACAAACAAGACAAGTACTTATAATACGGCAAAATTAAGAATAAAGCCCATCAATTACTTCTTGCTACCGGACAAAGCCACGGGCAAAAACTACTAATAAATAAAAAAAAGCAAGTGACATGAACACCTTATGTTCTTGTGTCACTCGACGTCTCGTGTTATTTAAGTCACCTGATACAATGTCTTAAAAACAGGTATTATATAATTATTCCGATATATATCAATCAATTGCATATATGTGGCCTTGAGCGGGCCAAAAGTTTTCGAGGTCAGTCGCTTGCGCGTAGAGGTAGTAACATAATGTATTATGTAAATAAGATATTTTAAGACCGACAAAACTTTGATATAAATGTTATCTAAGCCTATGTTTTAATAGGCTCCTAATTTAGCTGTCACTTAACAAAACTAAAGTGAAATATGCTTCATAAATCCATGTTTTGGTTTATTTTTCTCGATGTCCTTATTATGTCATCTACCACTATTTGGGCCTATTTATTTTATAAATACATTGTGAAAGAAATATGTTAGATAAAGTAGGCACAGAGATCTTAATTTGAGAAATAATTAAATAAGAAGCAACAAATAATGAATGGGCAGCAAATCGACGACATCAAATACTTAATAAGCAGATAATTGACGACATCACTGAATGAGCAGCATTTCGACGACACCAAATACCGAATGAGCAGCAAATCGACGACACCAAATACTGAATGAGCAGCAAATCCGACGACGCCAAATACCGAATGAGCAGCAAATCGACGACACTAAATTTAAAGTTGGGTTGGGTTTACGTTCTCTGGTAACAATACAGATAATTATAGGAGTCCCGCGAAGTGAGCCTTGATGATGACAGTAATTTAAAATTATTTACTTACCTACTTCAGTTATTCAGAAATACTCGTAAATTTACATACTCGTATTTGGTTAATCATGATCTAGTATTTTGCTGTCCATTTAAATACAAGCCTCTTCATTTATTTAAGTACCTACAGTAAAAATTGTTACAATTTTATAATTATTAGTTCTTTTTCAATAATAATTAGTTCTTTAATAGTAAACGAAGTGATTTATCTGGACCTTCCCTCCGTGAGAGGGCGAATTCATACAAAAATATAGGTACTCGGGACATTTTCTTGCAACAAACTTCTTAGTTTATGATAAATTTTTCATACACGATATGTGTTTGATAAATACAAAGAATTAGATATTTTTACCAAAATAATGGTAGGTACGTAACATTATCGAATATAATCGATTACATCTTGTATACTCACGTGTATTATACAGTATCGGAAGGAAGTTTCTTTAACAGCAATACAACCGTGTATTACACAATTAAGTAGAAAGGTCCGTGCGCCGGAAGACCTTGCATGAGGTCGCCGGTCGACAGAAATATTCCACACAACCTTGTAAAAACGAACCGGGAAACGATAATATTTACAACAAGCTGGTGCCCGCTACTTCCTTCGCGTGAACTTCATAATGATTCCCTAAGGAGCTCTTTAATGGATCTGGATAAAAAATACCCTAAATGTTAACCTGAGATATGAGCTACATCATTGTCAAGTTTTATTAAAATTCATCCAGTTGTTTATGTGTGATGCGCGTTTACATAGACAGTCCAGACAGACAGTACATGCCAACATCAGTCCAGAATGACAAACGTTGGCACGCCCCCGGATGCGCTGCCTGCTTTTGTAGATTAAGGAAATGTATTGGGAAAAAGGGGAGGATAGGATGGGATGATAATGGGCTCTGGCATATCTCACTCACTACCGAAACACGTACGTACATTGGGGATATACAATAAAGTAGGAAATGCAGCACATTTCAAGGTAGTCTTCTGTGAGAGAGGGCAGTGGCCTCTATGGCCAGTCGAGTGCACCCAGCGGCTTTGGGAATGCAGCGTGCACTCTCCCCCTTACAAATGCCACCTCGACCTGAGGGATATTCGCAGGGATATTTTGCGATATCTAAGCTAACGGCTATAGTCTCACCTCTACACTCGATGGCGTCAGCCCATCGGTGTGTAAAGAATACTAAAAGGTCGCCAGCTGACCGATTATGACTGAATTCGTACTGGCGATCGCTTGTCAGCTGGCGATCTTCTAGGTACCCAAGGAGTAGTGCGATAATGACACCTTCCATCACCTTGGAGAAGGAAGGCCTTTCTTAGGCAGCGGGTGGACGTGAGCTATTTTCCAAGCTTTCGGAAAGCGTCTCACGAGACGCTTTCCGAAAGCTTGGTTGCTCGCTTACTTCACGGAGTAAGAGAGGTTTTTTTTATCGACAAGTGGGCGGACGATCAAGCGGTCCCACGTGATGGTAAGTGTTACCGTCACCCATGGAGACTAATGTTAAAGAGTTAAAGAGTCGCGTAAGTACTGGAGACAATTTAGGAGCCTAAAATTTGAGTACCACCGCAGGGATACCATCTGGCCCGCTCTACTTCCGGACATCGAGAGATGCAAGAGCTCGCCGGATTTCACGTTGAGTGAAGCAGATGTCCAACATGGAGCTTACACACCGCGAGATCGTGAGCGGTGTGCCACCCCCATCGTCCAGAGTCGCGTTAGAGGCAAAAAAGCGTCCCAATAGATCGGCCTTGTCCTCTGCACTGTGGGTCAGGTTGTTATTTAAAATTTCTGTTTAAAAACATGTTCTAACATCTGCTTTTTGAGGTACATCCATAGACAATTGTGTTATTTTATTTAAAAAAAAACTAAATTCTCAATATAGAATATATTGGAACCGACAATAAAATTCGATTTTCTCGGATAATCTCAAAAATAAATTTAATATAAACTATAGAGTCTATAGTATACTCATATTGTATACACCAATAGCCAGTCTAGAATTGTTTCCCGTGTGCGCTACGTGTACTCGTTATAATAAACATTAATATTCTATACATGGACCGTGAAGCGTCATGAATTCTCTATTTGAGCGTGAATTCCAAATGGGAATAACAAAAAACATCTTTATTCATATTAATAACAAGGCGTGCCGACTGCCTGTATTATGTCATAGATAGCATTGATTGATTCGTTGTGTTCCGTTATGGAAAACTCAAATCAAAATAAAATGGTTTTTTGTCGCAGGAAATTATGACTTGTAAGGATCTACATTGCAGTCATTTTTAGTTCAACGGGTGGTTTACTGAATGACCTAGATGGCCACGTTGGGGGAGACTCAATAGCCCAACAGCAAAATTTAGTAAAAACTAGTTTTGTAAAAGTTATATACAAATATATACAGACCGAATTTGGCGCAGTTATATTGACAATTAGTTATATATTTCGGTCACGTTATTGTAGTTCCACACTTAATAATTTAGCGCTTTCTGTTGTAACTATCAATTATTGCAAAACTGTGTGGTTGCATCGAACGGCAACGTATCACAATGGATACTTTAAACACTTTTCGACTAATGATGGCTTAGGCCATCATTACTATCACACCAAATATGGCTTTTTTTATGGCTCAAGGGCTTCCAGATAAATTTTAATGTCGCGTTGTAGAGATAATGTGGACATGTATACTAGGGTGGGTCAAAATTTTTTTTTTCTCAAATCCATTTGTAATAGTGAAAATATGTTGTCTTATTAGGTCAATTGTAACTGTAAATATGTTGTTTAAGGTTTGTACCTGTAAAATATTATTCATTTATTTTCAGTGTAACAGCCCGCGCATCAATCCCCAAGTTTGATACAAACGTATAAAATAGTGGTGTTATGCAACGACATCCTAAACCAATTGAGATGTTATATTGTGAACTAAACGCATATTATTGTTGTTATTAAGTGACATAGAGGTATTGAGCCTGCCGTTGTTTACAAATTCTTTTGTGTTTATAACTTGAGAGGGTAATCGCTCGTGGTCGCGCGCGCATCGCATCACATAGTAGCGTAATTGTTTTAGTTTGCTTTTAGTGCTACAAAAATATTTTAAGAGTACGATTGTTCGCGCGTTTAACATTCGTTACACTATTTTCTTTTTAATAACTAATAGATTACTATGGAAATTAGAAGACAAAGTTATCAGTGCCCTATATTCGGGAGTGTAGAAGATATTAAGGATAATGTATTGCCGACCTACGAAGAAGTTATGAAATGTTATGAATGGAAAAAATCACAACTTAAAATTAGCAGAAATACTATAAAAGAACCATCATTTTTAGATATTGCCGAGCTTGTGTCTCAAAAAGTAGAAGATGTTTGGAGAAAATCGTCCCTTCCTACTGTTTCACACACAAGAGTCTTTCAGCTATTAAAGGCTTATCATTTAAAGTTCAAAAACCTAATCAAATCTCTAAAAAGATTATCTGCTGATCAGAAAAATGATTTTATACAGCATAGCAGAGTTCTATTCAACATTTGTTCATGTAAATGTAAACAAATCCAACTCTGTTGTTGTCCAACGAGGAGACGAGGCACCAGAAGAAGAGCAGGAGTTTTTGCTCGACCAAAGACAGGAAAGGAAGATACGGATTGGTGGAATAGACCGCATTCTTACAACTAAATTACAAAACAGGGTAACACGAACCTCTAAGACAAAAAATTTAGTTTGAACATTAACAAAAATCAAGAGAAGTGTCATACTGAACAGCAGGAGCTAGTATCATCTTCGAGTGAGTCCGAATGCAACATTTCTTCGCCTGATAGCCTATACTTCCACATCACAAACAAAGAAGAATACAAAATCAGTAACAAGTTCGCCTATGTTGTCAAAAACCTGCGACCGTTACGATATTTCTGACAGAGCACTAATCAAGAAATAAACGAGGTTATTAAGTCTCAGGGCAACGAAAACTACTAATTTTTTTTTTAATTTACGCATAATATTTTTTAAAGCTACTATGTCATACGCAGGCAGTCGAACGTTCCGGAAAAATAGTGACGATGTGACGATCGATAAAACATCGAGAGAAGGTTTAATACAAGCGAAACATGCATCCAGAAAACTTATCCCTCGATTTGAGAGTAAACGAGATTTTGTAGCAAAAACATAATAAGTTAAGATTTTTTTTACAGTATATTAATGTTTTCTATTTCGAAGTTTTTGTGCTATGTTGATTGTTCATGCAGTTTATGTAATATTTCTTCATTTTCTATTAATATATAATTGTTTCTTAATAAAATATATAGGTATAGCCAAACGTTGTTTTTTCAGAAATTCCCGAAACTTGAATCACATGCGCGGGCTAAAGATATAACTTAATTTAACTTTTTATAGCCAATTATTATTTGTTTAGACCTAAGACAACATAATATCACTATTAGAATATGATCAAATAACTTTTATTTTTTCCCATACATTAGCGACCCACCCTAATGTATACATATAATACAACATCGTCATAGGCAAGTATAGTTTGATCAAAACATTTAAGAGTAACAAAGAGATATTCAAATACATCAGATATGTCTAAAATCATCGAACACGAAACAGCGACCTCCCTTTCATAAAAACTCTACCACGTGAGACGTACACAACCTCTATAAAGATGATCTCTTTTTTTTATGTACGAAGGCGGCAGACGAACATACAGTCCACCTGATGGTAAGTGGATAGATACTGTAGCCCATAGATATCCGCGATACATGCTAACATTAGTCCAGAATAACAAACGTTGGTACGACCCCGGATGCGCTGCCTACCTTTGGAGATATAGGAATGGATTTGGAGAAAGGGTTGGGAAAATGGGAAGGGATAGGATGGGAATGGGCTCTGGCACATCTCACTCACTACAGAAACACGTACGTACATTAGAGAAATATGATAAAGTGGGAAATGCAGTACATTTCAAGGTAGTCTTCTGTGAGAGTGGGGTAACGTGGCCAGTCGAGCGCGCCCAGCGGCCGTTGGACTGCAGCGTGCACTCTCCCCCTCCCGGAACATACAAACCTTAATACTAGTAAAATATTATATTACTAACATATTTAAACACACAGAATTACATTTCAATAAGTGACAACGTTTTATCGGCCATAATTACATAATGTTAATTATAAGAAAACTCGTTGGTTTTCGTAACTAATGTGTTTTTATCATACAAGAAATGTATTATAGATGAAGTGTTGGAACTTTACTTAGGTACCCACTATAATCAGTCTAGAAGTTTCAAAGCTTCATCTAGAAGATCTATAGACATTTTAGCTCTAATGTTAGTAATTTCCGTGCTTGATTCTGGTCAACTCTGGTGGGTATCACGTCCGTTTAGCTTCAAGAATCGAATAGTGAGATGGAAACAACAAACATTTCTTTTCTACTACACAATTCCTCGTGTTCTCATATTATGCTTTGGTCAATTTCAACACTATATAAATGTTAAGTGCTACATCCTCTGAATAGGCTTCATCTTTTAAATGTCCAGGTCCGGTCAAAAGATTATCGCGTATCTCCATTTTTTTTTTCTGCAATGATCGTAAAATTTGGACAATGATAGCATCATCTGCGCCACCAGTGGAGCTGAGACAATGGACGTATGAATCAAGTATAAAATCAAGGACACATTCTTCAAGTAATTCCTTGTTTCTTTTTTGATTCTTTGTTCTGAAGTCTCATAGGTTTTAAAAGGACGACCTCTCTGTCAATGTAGAAGGCACAAGATTGCAAATGGGATTTTACAGAGTTACCCCGAATGTTCGATACAACCAGTTGCTAAAGTATTTTAAAAACGGATCTTTACTTCTACCAGATTTCCTATAGCGTCCTCTAGACTAGTAAACTGGTAAACTAGATTCAAGCCGTCTTTATAAGAGTGAAAATCATGTCTCAACCTCTGGTGAGTTAGTTGTAAGAAGTGCTAATATCTCACTCACTACCGGAATACGTACATTGCGGGAATGAGATAAAGTGGGAAATGCAGTACATATGACAGTAGTCTTCTGTGAGAAAGGGGTATCGTGGCCATTCGACTGCGTCCAGCGGCTTAGAGACAGCATCTCTCCCTCTCATCTCTCCCATATCAATCACTGTAAAGAGATCATTTGTAAAGAAGAAATGACATCGGTACAGATGATCTAATTTGATTATTAAATTTTTAAAGTTATATAATGTTCTTCACTCCACACCCAGTACCTACATACGTACTTACAAAGAATATGAAACAACACTTCCTTTGCTACAGTTGATTAAAAATACCAAATTACGAGTTTTGTTGTTCTAAGCTCGCACAGGGACACGTTTAGAATTGTGTTCAATTCATTAGTTATGGGCGAACATTATACCGAGGCTGTTGCAGCACGAATAGAGGTCGCACATGTGAACTGGCACAAGACAAGGCGACTACAAACGAACGACGATTGTAAATGTAATTTTAAGGTTCACTCATAGATTTATAATTGCTTTGATAATCGCATAGATTGTTTTTATTTATTTATTCAGAAATTATACAGTCAACAATGTAACAAATATATACACAAAATACTTTGAGATTTCATTACTTTTCCAAAAAAAAAACCAAGAGATTACTGTGCTAAGAATAACTACATAATTCTACATAATAATTTAATGTGGTGTTTCCCTAAAATAAATAAATAAAATCTAACTGCTCGTTATATTTTTTGTTTTGCTTATTTTTATTTGTATTTATTTGGATAGTATGATAATATAAATAGATAGTATAAAGATTTATTATTATTATTATTATTAGTATATGGATGGAATAAGATTTTATTTATGCTGCCTTAATGTGACCCCATATTTTCAAATGACCACACAGAATCCTTTCCTTCTAATGAAAATAAAATATGTATACTATAAAGATATTGATTAAGAAGCGATGAATAGCGACGGTTAAGTGTTTAGATATTTATTAAGTAGCCCAAAAATTAAGTAGCGACGAAAATTATGAATATAAACAATAAAATAGTTCCTGTGCGTTTTAAAGCACAGTCAGTCAGAAGAAGAAAGTACTATCCATCAAACGGAATAAGTGGTGAAATAATATTGTGAAACAAACCAAATAACCGTGTGAACGCTCAGTTGGCTAATACTTTACTTTCTTCTATGTGAGCTTGGGAATATCTGAGACTTATCTCAGATATTCTCATTTCCTAAGATTATCTCTGTCACACACGCTTGTCTGTGTTGGTAAGTAATATTTGATAATGACGTCCTTAATTAAACACTAGTGTGTGGTCCTTGCCTAGTTTGCAACCTCTAAGCCCAATAACTTAACCATTTGTCAAGTTATTTGGATTTAAATTTTAAGAATTGGTTTCTAATATATTAATTAATATGTAATATAATTGTAATCCTATTTGAAACATTTCTTCAAAATATAACCTACTAGCTGTACCCGGCCACACGTTGTTGTGGCAGCCCAACAGATGGGGCTTACCCTGTTTTCGCCTGTTTTTGGGTAAAAAGCATGTTTTTACCCTGTGATAGGTATATAAAAACACGCGCGTAGTCGATGCGCAACGTTTGTGTCAAAATTTCAAATCAACCGGTAAAAAACTTTCGGAGATTTAAGATTTTGAACAAACGAACGTTTACATTTTTACTTATTTATATATATAGATTGTTACAATCGTGTAAGATGCCTTATAGCCTCGCAAGTATTTGTTTACAATGTAATTTAACATTGAAACAGTTGTAGTAATAATTATTTAATAATATTGTAATTACTAACTGGTTTCCTTGAGTGAATTATGAATTGTAACTGCTCATGAGTACCGTAAGAAACGGCTGAATCGATTAATACTAACTGCTCATGAGTACCGCAAGAAACGGCTGAATCGATTAATACTAACTGCTCATGAGTACCGCAAGAAACGGCTGAATCGATTAATACTAACTGCTCATGAGTACCACAAGAAACGGCTGAATCGATTAATACTAACTGCTCATGAGTACCGCAAGAAACGGCTGAATCGATTAATACTAACTGCTCATGAGTACCGCAAGAAACGGCTGAATCGATTAATACTAACTGCTCATGAGTACCGCAAGAAACGGCTGAATCGATTAATACTAACTGCTCATGAGTACCGCAAGAAACGGCTGAATCGATTTCGTTAAAACTTAACATTTAAGTAGATTGTAATTAACATATAGGCTTCATTGTAGATCACGCGAACGAAGTCGTGAGCGAAACGTAGTATATTATATATACAATGCTTGCACCCTATTTCTATGATTATTACACATAGCTATTAACATAAGGCAAACCCTACACTTTATACTTCACCTTGGAGTGCTAGGATTCGAATTTTTTAGTTAGTGGGTGTTGGTTGTTTATACTATACAGTTTAGATATCGACACTGGACTAGCTACTCTCTATACATACATTAAATACTACAATTAGTATATATGGCTTTTGGAGGGAACACGAGAACTGAAGTTTCTGTTTGATTATTGTAAAAAATTTGTATTGTGGGATTTGTTTAATACTGATACCTAGTTTATTAAACATCAAAGTGCCTAATGTTTGTGATAATTAAAAAAAAGCATAAGACCACTTTTCGTGTGCTTCCAAAGAGTTCAACTCTGTCCTCGGTAAACCTACTATCACTTTACTGAGTCACTCTTGACTTCCTTCGACGTAACTGGAGTTCGACGAAAGATGTGTATCAAATTGTTTTGACTTTAAATACGAAGGATACTTGACACTGACAGAATGTGCTAATTGCATCATTGCCGAATATAAAAAGACAAAAAAAGTAATTATGTGAGGTGGTGTCTTCGCTAACGCTTATGACGATTGTTTAGAAGCGTATGTTTACATACAGAATCTGAGTGTTCATGAGACTACCTGTCTGAATATCTTCAGCTGATAACGATGGTTTTCCTGTCGACGGAAGAACTTCCTCATTGGGCTCTATCTTATAAGCTGGGTCAGCTCAACATTATCTTCTGTTTCGCTTCCAGAATCTAATTTCTTATCCTTTTCATAACGAATTGAAAAAAATGATTATTATTTAATATAACAGTCATTAGGTACCATAAAGTAATCTGGTCATAATTGTTATTAATTAAGGGTGGGGCAAATCGCGTGACTAGCAGAATATTTCCATTGTTTATGGATGTCATGGAAGCCAAGCCTTGTAACTCGAAAAAACATCTTTTTTTTTACAATTACGAACAATTATAATCGCTAGTACGCACGTAAGTTGTCTTTCTACTTTTGTATAGAAAAAAGGCAGCAAACGAGCAGACAGTCCACCTGGTGGTAACTGGATACCGTCGTCCATGGACATCCCCGCAGTACATGCCAACATCAGTCCAGAACGACAAATATTAAAGACACCCCTAGATGCGCTGCCGAAACGACTGAAGGTAGAAATTTGGACAGTAGCTTCCTTTTATCATGTAAATACTTACTAAGAAGGGATTTCTTAAATTTCAGCCTCTAAAGGGGTGAAATGGGGTTTCATAGTTTGAATAAGAAAAAAATATTTGATGGTCCCATTACCTTTAAAATTAGTACAAATGTTCTCCCCAATACAAGTTTTTCACTGTTTTCTTAATTATTCAAGGTTATAAAGAAGTCAAATTTGTATGGCCACCTGTTGTATATTTGACAATTAAATTGACTTGACAAAATTGCAATTAAATCCAGAGTGAAACGAGCAACAGCTAATTATAATATATAAATGACTTCTATAACCATTACATTTTTCTGCCAAAATAAGTTTTATTAAAATACTTTTATTTAAGTAACCTAAATGAATAATATCATTTAACTTAAAATTATTAATAAAATCCATACTTAATTCCCCCGTACAAAGTATTAAAGATAATAAATTGTAATTAACAAGAAGTCGTTATGACGTCATTTTATTGTCGTGGACGGGTTTAATGAACCTGTTGTTAAAGCAATCACGAGTGATCCGTCGATGACGTAATCAGTTGTAAGTTTGTATATTTGTTTGTCTAAGAATATTATCACCCCATCTCTTCCCGTGGATATCGTAATAGCATCACCCCATCTCTTCCCGTGGGTATCGTAATAGCATCACCCCATATCTTCCCGTGGGTATCGTAATAGCATCACCCCATCTCTTCCCGTGAGTATCGTAATAGCATCACCTTATGCGATAATTCGCATAACCCTAGTAATTTCCAAACTCCGGAATCCGGTGGATAATGATTTTGATAAAGTTAAATCTCATGATTTCTCGTTAGCATTGTCAACGTCGTTCTATGTAATTGACAAAATAAATTAATGTTGTAAGTATTCCAGACTATGAAGACCAAATGCGGGTAGCTGAAAAATTGCTCGCAGCTCCGACGTTGACTATCCGCCTCTTCAGTCAGTTCCCGTGACCATGATTGGTATAACCTAGCCGAATCGTCGAGTCAAATAAAAATGAAAGTGTTAACACCACTATGCCATACAATACCATCATGCCTGCGATAGGTAGGTTACTTTGCTGTACTTTACTTTACTTCACTTTACTGCACTTTACTGTACTTCACTGTACTGTACTGTACTTTACAAAACTTTGAAACTTGTTTACTTGTACTTTGAAATTTTTTATTTTCATTTATATTTTTACCTTTGATTTAAAAACAATTAAACACGTCCTGTTGCCTTTAATAAAGATCGTACTCGGTATCAACAAGATAATATGTAATTCATGTATACGGATATATACATACATATCCGTAATATTTTCCGCATTTTTGACCTCTGCTTGTCGGATATCCTAATTATTTCTTTTTCCCTATCTTTATTATTAGCTTAAGGGTAAACAGATAAAGATCGCAGGTTACCTTTTGCATAGTCAGCGTTCATTCACAATAGTCAGTCACAAAGGTCGCTGAGCTCGACTCAGTGCGGAAACCTACCATATGAAGATGAACTCAAAAAGCTGAATCTTTTAGCATAATTATCTATTATGGATAAGGAGCTGTTACGCACAATGCGCTTTTCAAGACACTTTATACCGCGAACCCGAAAGTTGTGGAATCAACGGCGAACCTGAGGTTTTTCCACTAAGCTTTTTGTATATAGATAAATGACAGACGAGCGGGCGGACCACATGATTGTAAGTGGTCACCGCCGCCCATGGACACCGGCAACATCAGGGGCTTGCTGGTACGCTGCCGATCTTGCAGAATCTTGTTCACACTGTTCTTGAAGAGCCCCATGTCGTAGCGTAATGGAAATAACTCAGCTGCCAGTTTATTCCACAACTATAGATAATGTTATAATATTATAACGAGCTACGAGATGGGATTCTTGAAGAGAGCTGTAAATAGGATCCGAAAAGGTCGGCGGCGCACTTGTAACCCCCATGGTGATGCAGGTGTCCATGGCGGAAACCACTTAACATCTTGTGGCCGCCTCTTGTATAAAAACATATTGTCAGATACCCACTCGGTTTTACTCTTTACAAGGACGAAATGATCAGCGCGCAGAAGCCGCTATGGCAACCGCTTTGGGATCCTTTGCGTGAAGATAAAAAGAAAGCATGTTTTTGATTTCGATTATCCTGTACTACGATGTCCGATGTGTACGATGTCGAAGTCTGACTTCCTACATACAGGTTCCTCTCTTCTTTATATTTCAGGGCCGAATAAAGGACTGGGCAAGCTGGCTGATTACACAAGGCGCTAAGTAATCGAGGGGCGCCGCGAATCTGATTCTTCATTAATTTTTTATTCATCTGATTCTTCATTTGATATATCATTAAAGTGTTAATCATTAAAAAAATGTTCGATCTACTTTTTATACGCGCGAAAAACGCTGCTCTCAAAGGGGCGCTGCAAATTTTCAGCCCAGAGCGCTAGACACGTCTGATCCGGCCTTGTAATGGTTGTATCATTTGACATTGTGCCCTTTGTAGTAAGTAGTCTATACTGGTTCGTGTTACAATCGGTTAAAATAAACTCTGTTAGAAAATACCAAAGGTAATTAAACTTTAAGAGTTAAGGTGGCAGTGTCGGCAGTGCCAGATTTTGTATGTCATGGCGAGCGAGCGCCGCGCCCGCGCAAGGAAATGTCGCGACGTCTTTCTTTGCCGTACGTTTCGTTCAGAGTGAACGCTCCATAAATCAAAATTATAACATTATCAATGGAAATGGACCTCATTGTCAATTCTATTTTTTCAGATATATTAAAAGACTGCTTCAAGATATTTTCTGTCCTATTTTTCAACCGCTCCATTAATTTTTTTATTCTCTTGTGTATTATTTATGTATTATAAAATTATGTATGCAAATAAGTGTATTTTGTGTATGTATAATATAATATTATTTTATTTGTTTATATTATATTTATTATTTGTATTATACAATTTACAATTAAACAAAATTGTAACCGCATTCCTATTTCTGTTTGATCTGATCGTTGATTGGTACAAAATGTCGTATGCCATTAAGTCCGCTATTTATACAATTACTCGTGCAATGAAGTTTAAAAAAATAATCATGTAAATAAAAATAAAGGATATAATATATTAATACTACAGTGAAATTAAAAAAAAAATACGCAATAATACAAATCAAACGTTTGATCAAATTTCTATTTAAACAGAATCCTTAAACAACAAACAATTAAGTTATAAAATCTTAACCATCTATACTAATATAATAAAGAGGTAAAATTGTGTGTTTGTAGGTATGTTGGGGGTAATCTCTGGAACTACTGAACCGATTTCAAAAATTCTTTCACAAATAGGAAGTTACATTATCCGTGTCTAATATAAGCCACATTTTATTTTGTAATTTAGAAAAAAAAAGCTTTTATAAAGCGAAGCGAGGACGGGTCGCTAGTATTCAGTAAGTCTGTACCGACAATAACGCAATAAGTAATTTTTTTCGGAAGGGCTAAATTATTTTGGCCCTAATGGCCTTTCAAGGGTCACCGAACACGTATGGTTTAGCCAGGAGCAAAAAGTGTGTACAGCCCTTTCTCCCAATCCATTCCTTAAACCGCAAAGGTAGGCAGCGCATCCGGGGGCTTGCCAACATTTATCATCATTGACTGATGTTGGCATGTATCTAGTATCCACTTACCATCATGTGGACTGTATACTCGTGTGTCGCCTTTTTTCTATAAAAAAAACATACCTCACGCACAAAAAAAATATGCGTGATGTCCAGCATTGAACGATTAACATGGTTACGGTATACCCACAATAAGGTCCCTTTTCTCAAAGTTTAAACAATAGTTTAAACAAATTCCTTAGCTCTCGACCTCTGTTTCGACAGCCAAGGCCTATCTTATCTGGATGCTGCATCTGTTGTTCTTTGCAACACATTGGTTGCCCCGCCCCATTGTACGATTACACGTTTTGTCTCCATCCGTAATACCAATTTCTAGGAACTCGTTTGGTTATTATACATACATAATTCAGACACTGGATATTGCCATGACATACATATGGGACCGAAATGGGCAGTTGGTTGCTGTGCGAAAGGTTCTGCGTTCGATTCCCGGTCGGACATGCATTTGTTCAAAGACAAATGTTTGTTCTAGTCTGGGTGTGTATTTGTCTTTGTGGGTCCAGCCCAAGACACAGAGAATCCTTGTGCAGGCCATTGAGTGTGACGTTATTTGATCATTATATATTTATATTAGGAAAATTTAAAAGATATAAAATCAACGGGAGGAAATTCGTATAACCGAGAATTAAAAAATCTTTGGCATGTAATAGTGCAGTTAGCGCATTGTGCCAGTGTCAACTTTTCTTTGGAAGTAACAGCTTGTGAATGTCCAGTTCAGCTTGAACAGCTTGAAGCAAGTCAGGAGTCGCTCAATAAAGTGATAGGTTTACTGAGGACAGGAGAGGACTCCTTGGAAGCACGCGAAGAATTTTTCCTATTTGATTATCACAAACATTAGGCACTTTGAAGTTTAATAAACTATCACTATTAAACCACGAAAACCAAAATACACAATTTTTATAATAAAGTGAAACGAAAATTCAACTTCACTTGTCGAGTTTATGTGAAAAGGGGACGTGTAATACCGACTTTCATATTGTTTACAAGCGATATTCGCTCTTTTTCATAAAACAGCGATTGTCTAAGTTAAAAGATTTGGCGGGGTTCTTGGCGGGAACTCGAGAAGAGAAATCGAGTTTTTTATTTTCGTATCCTTCCAAGGAGGCCAACTTTTCTATCCTTAGTAAACCTCTACTATCACTTTACTGAACGACTTCCAACTTATTTCAACAGAACTGAACATTTATGAATTGTTAATTATGAAGTAAACTTGACTTGGCACAGTTCGCTAATTGCGCTGTTGCCGCATAAGAAAAGAATAAAAAGACTATCAGCGAATCAAATTCTCACAATATACCTAACTGCGTTTTCCATAACGAATTCGTAAATTGAAAAAATAAATACATCTGGAAAATTAAAACGAACAACTTCTTAAATGTAATTTACGCGCAATAATTGCCATGAAATTATACACAGTATAAATAAAATCCGGTATATGGACTTCACACAAATGCCTAAAATATGTTTGCTTAAAAATCGTGTTAATTGTTTTCCAGCTCTGGTTGTATATACCGCCTGCAAGTACTCGTAGCACAGGGAGCGATAGAGTGAACAATATTGGGTATTTCTCTGAGAGATCGTGTTCCTAACAGTCAGATCAGGAGGCGAACAGGAATGACTGACAATGTTCGGAAGATCGCTATGCTTAAATGGAGCTTAAGAGCGTTGGAGCCGTAAGCTGCTGGAATGGCGACCGTGGATTGGTCGGGGAAGTGTGAGCAGATCAATGGCCCGTTGGCGCGACGATGAGCGATAGGTACGAAGTGGATGCAGCAAGCGACCAAAAGACAAAAATGGAGTGGAGTGCACAGAAAGAGGTCCTACTTCAGCAGTGGACTGCAACAGGCTGATATTTGATGATAGTGATGAGATTATCACTGCTTTCCTCATCGCCACATGTTACTCTTTACCTATATGTGAAAACGACCTTAAAACGTAATTGCCTGGCAATAAATCAACTTAAAACAATACGGGTATACTGACTCACTTGTGTAACGGATGTTTCGCGATTGTGTAAGCTATCGTTGCAGTGTGTTTTTATAATTTACGCGCTTACACAGCTGCTATTAACTCATCGATTGATCTTACATTATTAACTTAAAACATACCATTGCAGTGTTTTGGGAGGGGGCAGTTTGGCCACGTTACCCCTCTCTCACAGAACACTACCGTAAAATGTACTGCATTCCCCCTACGGACGCACGGTTTCGGTACCGAGAGAAATATGTCAGAGCCCATTTCCATCCTATCCTATCCCTCCCCATTTTTCTAACTCTCTTCAAATTAATTCCTTTCTCAGCGCTTCCGGTGGCGTGCTAACGTTTGTCATTTTGGACTGATGTTGACATATACCGCGGATACCTGTGGGCAATAGTACCCACCGGGTGGAGTGTCTCGTCTGCCATCTTCAAAATATGAAAAAAACACGAGTAGCATATTTTACGCCCATCTTCTGTGACAGACTGGTGTAAAATGTATCAGGAAATTCGCTGTAAACTAATAAATTCTAACTAATAATAAACTAATAAAACTAAGTCAGCTGTAAATTTAATTGCAGCAGTATTCTGATATTGCTAGTCTAGCACTGTCAGTTTCACAGACTACCGCCGCGTTTGTCATTGTCACCGTTACCAGACCTTTTATTATCCACCGTTGGACATGGGCCTCGTCACGCAAGTTGTCTTGTGCACGAGACTTGCCTTAAAATAACACGCTAGTCAAGCGGTCCGAAGGTCTTCGCACGAGGGTGGAGGGTAACTGTTCGGGACTGGGTCTCCTTCTTGATCACCTCTGTCTGCCAACACGGACAGGGCTGGCCCTCTATGGCCAAGCAGGTTGGCGATTCCACTGTTTTATTGATGGTGTAGTTTCTCGGGGCTTGGTGGTAGCCGTTTTGTTATCTTTTAGCCGCCTTTTACGACTCCCACGAAGAGAGATTGAGTGTAGCTATTCTAAAGACGGCCTACATCACACGGCCATGTTTGTAGCAGGCCTAAATCTAATTACGTACGGAAATAATGAGGTTCAAAACAGTTTAAATTCGTCTTTCATTAGGCCAATTAGACCGTAAGTAATTATTATTTAATTATGCTTACGTATCAACAAGTGACCTTGGGCATGTTTAGATATTTACATAACTTGTTTGAATATAGTCAACCACTTTAAGGCTCTCTTACACAAGAGTTTACACGACAGTTTTTCGAACGGTTCGAGCGAGAAAATTGTAAGTAAGTACGAGTATACGATACTCGTTTGCGACGATACTACATACAATTCTCGCCTACAACTATTCACATGATGATAAAAACTCTATGATAATAGCTCTATTTATACTAGCTTTTGACCGATGTTCGAGAAACTCGCCTCCGAGAAACTCTTCTTGTATAAATGGTTGTATTAGTTTTTATTTAGATGGCAGTAAAGTGGATACGGAAAGGTGCAAAATACAGGTAACTGTGCTAAATGTTGAAATGCTCTAATAATTGTGTATTTCGTGAGTTGAGTTTATAAATTAACACAAGTCGATCTAAGAGGAAACTGTTTATAGTCAAGTTGACTCTTTATATTATAATTCAGTGTTTATTCCAGTCAGACAAAGAAATAGTTACAAAATGAATATGATACTATTAGAAGCGATTTATTTTATTATAAACTAGCTGATCCGACAGACGTTGTCCTGTCCAAATTTAAATAATACAATAATTTCAATAAGTTCATACAAAAACCTCATAGAAAAAAACAACTTTCAGTTTTTCCCGAATTTTACAATTTTCCGGGCAACTTTTCCAATTTTTCTTTCCCTAACAACCTTATTCGGACTATTACGAACATTTAAAAAAAATAGCCAAATCGATCCAGCCGTTCTCATGTGATGCGCTTACCAACGAACAGCATTTAACTTTCATTTATATAGATTATATATACAACAATATTATTATAAATTGTTAAAATATATCAACACATAAAAAACTTTTTACATAACTATGTACATAACTATGTACAAGTATATTTAAATCCTGGATATATAGACATGAATTAAGCTCACTGTTTAATTTCTACTGCGGCCAATTTAATTTTTCACATTTAACCAACGGTTGACTGGTAGAGAATGCCTTAAGGCAGTGTTTCCCAAAGTATGGGTCGCGAGCGAATATAGCGAGCGAGGAGGGGGAGAGTGGACGCTGCAATCCAACAGCCGCTGGGCGCGCTCGACTGGCCACGTTACCCCTCTCTCACAGAAGACTACCTTGAAATGTACTACATTTCCCACTTTATCGTATTTCCCCAATGTACGTACGTGTTTCGGTAGTGAGTGAGATGTGCCAGAGCCCATTCCCATCCCATCCTATCCCTGCCCATTTTCCCAACCCTTTCTCCAAATCCATTCGTATATCTCCAAAGGTAGGCAGTGCATCCGGGGGCGTGCCAACATTTGTCATTTTGGACTAATGTTGGCATGCATCGCTGATGTCTATGGGTCAGTATCCACTTACCATCAGGTGGACTGTATGCTCGTCTGCCGCCTTCGTACATAAAAATAAAAAAATAAAAAAAATAAAAATTTAGTGGGCCCCGAAAAAAATTAATTTTATCAAATTTTAAGTATAGTGTTCTGATTTATCTTATTTTTACTTATTAAAAATTTCGATCATCACTGGATACTAGATTTTTTCTTATTTTCTTAGTTGTACAACCCTTCACATAACTACGCTACGTAAACGAGAACATGCTGCAGCAGCCACATAATGATGTTTTCATGTAAGGCGTAGCGTAGGGTGGGTGCCAAATTTTGTCATTTTTTATGTCATTATGCCATTTTTTGTCATAAGTAGCGAAGAGATTGAAACAGTGTGAATAAGTATTAAAATGAATGTGTAGCGTAACACGGTTATTCTTAAATACTACTAAGTTTCTTAGGTGATTTTGTGATGATTATCAACTGGTAATAATGATCAACTTTGTGATCATCACACGAGGCAAAATTTTCCCATTCTCAAGATGTCAATATCTATGTATTTGTGTCAATAATGAAACACAATTTACACGACTAGTTGCTCACGTAATCTACGTAATGTTTCCACTTATGTAAGTGCGATCATATGATTTCACTTTGCATGTGACACGCGGTAAACAACGACAAGGCAAATATTAGCAATTATGACACACATTTAACTGTAGTTTAGAGATTTTCGAAGATATCTAAAAACGTATCTAGGCATACATATATCTAGATATATATTATATATTAATATATTATCTATACATATAATAGAATCGTATTAAATCGATTTTAATGAAACTTGTCATAGTTTCCATATGCCATATTGGGAGTTACGATCTCCAGGGGGTTCGCGACCGGGTCGTAAACCAGGTATATATAGGTCGGAGTTGAAAAATTAAGTACTTATCTATACATATAATAAAATTGTAAGACCGATGTCTGTACATTATAGAAATATTATAGTCTGTCTGTATGTTTGTACACGCATCACGCAAAAACTACTGCAAGGAATTGAATGCAGTTTTCAACGATGTATTGCTAGAGGTCTAACTTAAAATATAGGCTCCATTTTACCGCAGGAAAATATATTATTCTGATTGTTTTAAATTTAATAAACCGAGGCGAAGTGAGGGCGGGTCGCTAGTATAAGAATAAAACCTTTTATTAATTAATGGTTTATAATCAAATGTTAAACGGTGAAAACATACCGCAACCACAATTTCGCAACCAGCCTATTAGTATCCATTGCTGGATACAAGCCTCCCCATGCATATTGTCTTGTGCATTTTTTTTATAGAAAAAAGCTGTCGCCTTTTGTCGAGTAAGCTGTCGAGCGCATACAGTCCACTTAATGGTAAGTGGATACTGTCGTCCATAGACATATGCGATACATGCCAACATAAGTCCAGAATGAGAAACGTTGGCGGGCTCCCGGATGCGCTGCCTACCTTTGCGGATTAAGGGTTGGGAAAATGGGGAGGGATAGGATGGGAATGGGCTCTGACATATCTCACTCACTACCGAAACACGTACGTACATTGGAGAAATACGATAAAGTGGGAAATGCAGATAGTCTTCTGTGAGTCTTGTGCATGGGGAATATATAGACATAAAACGCCACACTGATACAAAAGCGGGTTGGCGAGTTCACTCTTTAAGAGATGGTGTAGTTACTCAAGGCTTGTAGAAGTCGCTCTGTTATCCTTTAGTCGCCTTTTACGACACTCACGGGAAGTGATGGGATGGTGCTATTCTATAGTCAATAACTAAATGCTACAATAATTAAAAAACAGAACTAGGACATAGTTATTTAGTGAGGGCGTCGTGGAGTCATCTACTTTAGTTGGGACCTTTACAGGGGCTAAAGGCACTAAAAAGTTTGAGTGATGCGTCATCGATGTTGTAGATGTAAATCGTCGTAATCGAGCAACCATAAAGGCTTATTTACATAAGGAGAGTTTCACAAACGGTTCGAGCGAAAATATTGTATACGATTTTTGTATACGACCAGAGTTCATACAATTATTGCCTACAACTTTTCACATGATAATAAAAGCTCGATGATAACAGGAATAACAGTGATTAGATAATGATAACAGTTGTTTATAACTAGCATTTGAACGATCTTCGAGAAACTAGCGTTCGAGAAGCTCTCCTTGTGTAAATGAACCATAATACAGTAGGTTCATTAGGACAAGTTACAGTTTAAAACAAGTTATACGGGCAAAGTCACGGGGAATTATAGTTTTACATAATTGGTTAGCATAAGCTATTAGGAGCTACAAATTATGTTATGAAACTGTCATTAAGGACTTGATGAATGGACCCTGATGGCCTAGTTAGGGACCACCTTGAGAATTGTCAGCAATCTGTGACAGGTTCAGTTCAGAACATGCTGTTTAGTTTTATGGGAGTGGTTGCTCTGGGCACCGCCAATAGAAATAACCTATACCTACTGTCATTTTAAAGGATTACTGTGAATTAGTGTACATGAATTTCATGTTTGTTTTTATGTAAGAGATAAACTCAAAAATCTATGAACCAATTTTAAAAATTATTTTACTTAAAAGAAGCTACACTAATGCCGTTTGCATACTAATGCCGGTAGACTGTAAGCGGAATATGCGGGTTTGTATAGTTTTAAAGGAAAATGCAGCTTTTTGAGAAGAAATCGGTATAATAACTGGCATTGACAGAAGATAGCAAAACAATAGAAAAACAAAATGTATTATATAAAAAGAACACTGCTTCCACAGAGGTAAAAATATGATGGCCAGCATCAGTTGCCATCAGTAGGTTTCGATTCCCGGCTAGCCGTTCACTTGTTTAAAGACAAATGTTTGTTCGGGTCTGGGTGATGTGTTCGCATCTGTATGTGTCTCTAGACCCACGATACAGGTAATCCTATCGTGGGCTATTAAGTGTGACGTTATTTATTATTGGCTTTATAATCTGAGTGAATTCCGGCCAAATACCTAGTATAGAATAAAAGAAATACTATTTCACATAATCTGTGGAGAAATGACCCGGTCAACTAACTAAATTTTAATCTTTTTTTTATTATTTATAAAAAAAAATTTTTATTATTATTATGAAAATATATGTATTTAGTATTTTCTGGGATTGGAGGATTAAATTAAAAATAAAAGTGAGAATGGAAAAATAAAATCGTTTTTCTATTTTTTTATATATTTATTTAATAGTAGGTAAGTAGCTAATTTTTTTTTTAGTTTGAACAACTAATTACCAGATTAAGTCGGATACGACGTTTCTAAAATACGTTATAAAAAATAAGACCTAGATCACATGATATTTACTCGTGCACCTAAATTGATTATACCTTAGTTGTCCTAAAATTCAGTTTGTAGTCATTTTGTACCTACATTTTGTCTGTACAATAAAGTTTAAATAAATCGGGTAAATACGCGTTAGCTGCATAGATGTGTCTTAGATTGCTTTTAATAACTTTGATTTTAGTTTTAGCAGAATGCGTAAACGTCAATCACAACTTAAACTAAATTTAGATAACTTTTCCTAAATTTTACAGAAAGTTTCAGTAAAACACGACTCGATGGAAGTCTAGTCAGATAATCTTCTATTTAACTTGTCCTAACACTATTTGCATTCAAATTTGAAAGAATATACAAAAAAAATGAATTTGACGGGCCGGTCTTACCTTCTGTTACGAATCAACGCATAACAACTCAATACTAGAGACATAAAATACGGTATGCAATTAACCGCTTTATAGCAATTTCAAACAGCTTTGTTAGGAAAAAAACTCAAAAACTAACGCTAAGGGTTACACTCTCTAATACCGTTACTTGGAACGTCGAAATAAACTGTAAAAATTACTAACCTTTACACGTTGGTTCTGGGAAGAGTTGATAGAAAAAAAAACACTGAATGTAGTATTAGTTTAGTGGGTTTATGTGCACTTTGCACACACAATTGGCAGGTTCGGTGTTCGAATGTAAACTGAGGTTCCTGACGCCGAGTTGTACAAGTCGCATACCGGCAGAGTAGGGTGACGTTACGTTTCCAACGAAGTGAGACGCGTTTGAATGAGTCATGAGTACAAAACCGCGAATAATAAAATGGTTTTTGTGAGTAAAAACAAGTAGAATAGCTTTAGGGAATCATTAATTCCCAAAAATGTAATAAAGCTTGAGTATTCGTACTTTCCTTACAAACAGCTACTCCGTACAATATATAAAACACTTTATATCGCGAAACCGAAAGATGTGGAATGAAGTAAGTACCAACTGAGGTTTTTCCACTCAGCTACTACAGTACCAACTTTTTCAAAAGAGTTATGAAGAAAATATTGTAAGTTCGGCAGTGCACCCACATCCCCCTGATATTGCATTCCCTTGGTTTTAATATTAAATCATGGCTCCGTAAAGTTTAGATGTTTTAAATTATTCATAGTGCCTAGATACAATTGCATTCCTTTAACCTTGTAGATTCCTTATAGATTGACATTTAAACTTGCAAGATTCCCCAAAAGATATATATCTTTTATCTAATATCTATTGAAACATAAAACATTTGTTTTATAAAATAATCCAAATGTTAAGCTTTAGTTAATATTAAGTCATAAAACAATATACATTGTCATTTATTCTATTTAATAAAATATATCTACTTAATATTAATACAGCATACTTATTCAGAAATAATCATTTATCCAAAAAAGTACGACATTTATATACCATAAGGGGGTTACAAACATTTTTAACAGATAGGGAGTTAAATTGAACAAATAAGGAGTTAATTTTTTTTTTACATTTTTTTATATTGTTGCAATTTTTTAACTTTCACGAGAAAGTGGTACATGAATTATATATTTTTACAATAATAAAAGCGCATAGAAACCTTTCATTTGATACGATAATCGGATTTTTTATTTGAGTCAGGGATATGACATGTAGAACTGTCAATAAAGTGTCATCTCCGTACAAATTTCACTGTGTTTGACAGTTCTACATGTCATATCCCATAATCGAATAAATCGACTTTAAACAGAATACATTTGTCCGAATTTTCTTTTTTGCTACTTACGCATATTTTTGTGTTTCACGTCCACGTTATTTAGCCCGTTCACACGACGACGATTCGTCTTTTTTTAGGATCGTGATTTATAACGAATCGTTTTTATTGTTTAAGTTGTTTATGAACATCTATGACAGAGCACACACAGGCTTACGGCATAACGAATCGTGAAAAATAAAGAATCCGTCCGAATGCGACATTCGGTTTTGTCAACAAATCACGAATGCGCAAATACGGCAAAAATACGGCTCCGTCGTTGAAAACATATGGAGATATATGAACGAGTTCACACTAGTCGTTTTTTTGACGAATCGTTTTTATTGCAATTGGTCTGACGCTGTGTGTTAGGTGGCAGTGGAATAGATTCCTACATGAGATTGATGTCTGACAAGAGAATGCACTCATTGTCTTCTGGTTTTCTTCTAACGGGAACGGTTATAGTATCAATACAAAATCATCAGAGTATTTACGTCCATCTTGTTAAAAGGTAGTATTAATACTGGACTTTTCGCATAAACATCACATTCGTTTGACGAATTGTAAATAATCACGATCCAGAGCGCCGTGTCAACATCATATTCGTTTTTGATGTATTGTCAGTAATGACGATAAGTCAAACTCGGACCTCCGGGTGAACGGGCTGTTACGCGGAACATCAAGACCAATCCAACGAAACCTCATTTGTGAAAATGTGATGAGTAGTGAAGCTACGAGGGAACACATGAACATACATACTAACATAGACTGCTATTATAAAATCATAACCCTCCTTTGGCTTTGCCGTAGTCGGGTAAAAATCGACTTCCTAATATGAATTGGTGGCATTAGATTGAGTTGTGGGACCATTTAATTGCTGCAAATGAGATTTGTAGTTTAAAATTATAAAAAACTGCCACGTTTCATTTTTTTAATAAAGCTATTTCTGTTCTATTTTATTCCCTTCTAATATTAACTCAGAAAAAGGATCTTATTTTCGGTTCTTATGTCTATTGAAACAGCTATTGAGATTTTAGTGACCATATTAAAATATCTAAAAAAAATATATATTTGAACTTGACCTTGAAAAACAAAATTGTGTTGGAAAATCTTAAATTAAATTGTTATGTAAACGGGTTACTCGCGATTTGTTATTTATTTATTTAGCCCATATTCCAGTCCAGCCAGTTACATGGACCGTGCTATTGAAAGCTGTTGTTGCTATTGACAGACAAATCTACCTACCCTCCGTCGTGTTCGTTTTTGATTCACCTACCCACATTGAACCACATTGAACTTGTTTTTGTTGAGTTCCTTGCACACTACTAACAATATTAGCACACACACGCGAATTTGAAAACGCATCCACTTTTCTGCAAAGTTCAAACATTGGGTTCCAATTACCACACTGGGGTTCAATGTACTCCGAAATATCGGCTATAATAAATAAATAATAAATCGTAAGTAACCTGTTTACATAACAATTATTACCTATGTTCAACCACGATAAAAAAAAGTTTAAAATCTTAAATAAAGTCTATAAGCCTACATCACCAATACGAGTAAAGTCACTTTGCTTCGTAAAAGAAACTTTTTTTTTTGTTTGGAAAGAGTCCTCAAAAGAAAAGTTAATATGGTGACCACAATCCGCTTCCATCGTCAATGACTCGAGGCGTAGGTGATTTAAGTCGAGCGGCGTGCGGCGGACCTGACCATAGCACTACAATACAAGTGAACTTATACAAGACAGTTAGAGGTCAAAACTAAGGGGCCTTTGTGTTCCAAATAGAGGGATAGATAGAGCAAGCTGTCCGTTGCTGCGAGTCCCGAAGTTCGCGCTAAGCTTGTGATGGACGTGGGTTTAAGTAATTGCCCCCAGTTTGGGTTCTTGAGGTAAATTAAATGACAGCAACTGATATCATGCAATCAATAAATATAATTGACGGGTCTAACAAATGCTAACAAATATAGATAGGTAGGTAATGTAGGGAAATAAAAAATCTATCTATCTATCTATCTATATATTTATTATACTAACACTAACGACTATTTATCTATTTAAACGGATCTCAGCGCGTATTTATTTTACTTATTAATTTTTTTGACTATGTTTCGATTGGGTTGCCCCAACCATGGTCACAAGCTGACTAACTAAACTAAATTATGAATAACAACTAACTAAGCCTAGCACTATGTCCTCAACTGTACTCCAGAACCAGGTTTTTGTGTCTAATGCGGCGGACTAGCGATATGAAAGGGTACGCAGTGATAAGAAACATAAGATTCAGCGGCAAAAAAGAACTTGAGTCAATAGATTAGTAGACGAGAGCGAGACTATTGCTACTACTACTACTCACACCATGACAAAAACCACCAAAATTCTGTCTATCTCCTCCTCGGATGTGCTGTCTACTTTTGGAAATTTAAGAGTGAATTTAGCAGAAAAATTAGGAAGGATTGAGAATAGGAAGAATAATGAATATTCCTGTTATTTCTTGGGGAGATGGGGTATGGAGAACACATAGTATAATGAAGTAAGTAGTTCCTATTATCCCATAAACTGTGGCAGAATTACGAGTAGACTAAACGACTGGACTAATTAGACGTGTTTCGAGATTTAATCAGATTATATCCCGAAATACGTACGTCAGTGTTCTATAAGTCTTCTTTACGCATATTGCTTCACTAGAAATCCGTATAGGTTTAGAGTAGTGTTGTAAAAATGAACGTTGAATGCTTGACGCTCGAGTGCTGAGTTTTCTTTATCCCATTATACTCTCTAGGTTATGTACTGCAAAGGTACATAATGCATTACACTTCTATGTTTTAATTGTATTACAAAATTCTTTTCGCATTTATATATACCACTAAGGGTGAGTTTTTAAACGTATGAAACTTCCTCTTTAACAATTTAAATTATTCTATATCTCTCTGTATCACAATGATAAATAAGCTATGTGAGGGGGATAGAGAAACATGCATACATTCATAACGATGACAAACATATCCCTCCTTGGGTGCAGCAGTCGGGTAAAAACATGAACCCTTTTTTCAGTGTCAAATAGCTATTTTTGCACGTTGTGAAACGCAGTCTTGACAGCTGTCATGATGACGTTTGTTTATGAAAGATTTCATGTATTTTGTTATATGGTTTTTCTTATTTTTCTCAATTAAAAAGTTTAATTTTATGTAGAATTTTGTAATATAATAGACCTGTTTACATTTAAGATTGTATTCCAATAATTTATATTTCATTTTCAACCAAAATGTCACGTCTTTTAACAGTTCTGTTTCACAAAATGATTGTGTATATTTTTTTATCTTTTGTAGTAAGTTCTTCAACAAATACTCATAATAATTGTAATTTCAAAATAAGAGTGACACAAAAACTTCTCAACGAAGGTTATCACAGGTACATAAAACACATTTTTACTAAACTTAATCATATAAAAAGTCATAAACACAAACTTATCACTTACCATCATGTGGACCGACGGTCTGTCTGCCACCCCGTCTATAAAAAGAATCTTCATTTTCAGAACATTTATGTGATGAAGTTGAAATATTGATTATGCAATTCATGTCAAAGTTGTTAGAACATATTTATACCATCACCCTGTGCCTCTCCACTGCTGAATATAGATCTCACCCAAGAACCCCCACAACATACGGTCTTCAGCTCTTTACTTGTCTCATTTCGGCACTGTTCCAATTTTGCTACTCATAATTATTCATTAGTTGTCTAATTCTGAAATTGTCCAAAATTTCTAGTCACCATTTAACAACCACGTTAATAATCGTCGTGTGGCTTTAGAGTAGCTGCCACCCCATCTCTTCCCGCCAGTGTCCTAATAGGTAACTAAAGGATAACAGAACTGCTACCACAAGCCCTGAGGCACTACACCACTTCCAAAGAGTAGACCAACCCACTTGGCCAGCGTGACATTTTAAAAATGTACAAGACAAGGCCTATAAATATGGTTGAGGCCTATATATATGGGTGAGGCCTATATTCAGCAGTGGAGAGGCACAGGTGATGGTATAAATATGTTCTAACAACTTTAATAATACCTCAAGTCTCTTCACCACTGGATATAGGCCTCGCCCAAGACTCACCCACTGACCATATTTTTTGATAACTTTATAGTGTTATGTTTTAAAGATTTTTTACCATTCTATAATCAGTTTCATTTTCCACATTCCAGGAACCTAACCTACACAGTTGAAGGCTTGTTAAAAAATTCAAATTTTGAAGACACTAAAGAAAGTTGGTTGCAAAGAAACTGTTTAGTGGTATTGGAGCAGGGGCTCCCTTCAGGGGTATATGGCAACCCCGATGAACTGAATGACTTGAGAAGAAGTAGGAAGGTATTTATATTATCCTTAGAGTTTCTAATCTTTCCTTATTTTAGCTGTATAATTAATATTTCCTGCAACCATCCGTACATCCCCCTATACATCTGATATTTCTTACCATCTAGCCCAGGGATCACCAATTAGTTTCATTGGGGGTCCGTTTTTAAAAATTATAAGACTGTTGCGGTCCGTTTGGTAGATGTTGACTAGCAATCAAGATTTAAAATGTCAATTAACAAATAAAACGAAAAGAAATCTGAATATTTTTTTATTAGGGATACATCTAACTACCTGATGCACAAAAATAACAAAGTAAATTAAATTACCACAAATTTTTATTTTAATATTCTTAGATTCTTTTACTACTTTATTGTTTTCTTAAGGTCTGCACAAAATACGTCGGCGGTCCGGATACGGACCGCGGTCCGCCATTTGGTGACCCCTGATCTAGCCTATAACATAACACACCTGGCCTCCTCTAGTAATGAAGTGGTTTCGGGCCATAATCTATCAAGCGCCTGCTTGATAGCAGTGCTGATATACATATTATATTCCCTAGATTCTTTATGTCCAAGCAGTGGAGAAAAAAAGTGCTGATTACAGTAACAACATGATTCTGTATGGTATGAAAAGTAAAATTCTTTTGTGTGCACTGATCAATCACTACGGATCAATTGATCATTCACTGGCCCTTCACTAAAATGTATTTTGATTTTTAATGAGTTTTATTTAATCTATACTAATATAATAAAGAGGTAAAATTGTATGTTTGTAGGTATGTTGGGGGTAATCTCGGGAACTACTGAACCGATTTCAAAAATTCTTTCACAAATAGGAAGCTACCTTATCCGTGTCTAATATAGGCTATATTTTATTCTGAAATTTTGAAAAAAAAGAAACTTATAAACCGAAGCGAAGCGAGGGCGAGTCGCTAGTAATCAATAAACTTATTTATCACTGCTTCAAAAAGTATTTGAAAATTATCATATAAAACATGACTTTCAGGCAAGTGTGATTACTAAAGATCGTGTCAATGTAGAGCTACCAGCAGAGATGTGTGGACCGACCACTGTGTATGCTGTACGTAGAGTGCTGTCCAGTAAGGTTGATATGTGGATACCTCTCCATGCTAGATATCACAAAGCTATCAAAGGTGGAGGGTATGTATCTGTATTCATTTATAACTAACTTTTGCCCGCGACATCATTCACATGGTTCATATGAATAAGCTACTATGTGTCAATGGGGATTACAATCTACTTATTTGGCAAGTTTCAACGAAATTGATTTTTTTATTTTTTATTTATTTATAGAAAGAAGATGGCAAACGAGCATACTGTCAGTGCCGGCTTTATCTATGGTGCAGGGTGTGCGGCGCACACGGGCGCAGGGTCTTAGGGGGCGCCGAGCGCCGCTCGCGACGCCTCCAAAGAGCCTGCTAGGGGGCGCCAGGGTATTGATTGCACCCGGGCGCTACATGGGCTAGAGCCGGCTCTGCATACAGTTCACCTGGTGGTAAGTGGATACTGTCGCCCATAGACATCCGCGATACATGCCAACATTAGTCCAAAATGACAAACTTTGGCACACCCCCGGATGCGCTGCCTACCTTTGTTAATGAAAGAATGGATTTGGAGAAAGGGTTGGGGATTGATTGATTCAGCTGTTTCGACGCTATTGATTAACAAACACTTTCGCATTTGAAATATTAGTGGGATGAAAAAATGTTAATTTCAATAGATTGATTCTCAAAAACTTCATGAAATCATGAGAGCCAACTCCTGACTCACTCCCTTGTCAGTACCAGCTGTGGGAAGGAAAACTGATGAAATAGCAGTAGGTTTTATCTATAGACATAGACAACGCAAGTTCATGAAATTGTATGGAAACAAATCCTGTCACGTAAATTTTAGTGATGGAAAACTGGTGAAACGAAACATCTCCCAAGGGAGATGATCACTTCATGTCAAAAGTGATGACTCCGTTCATCACTTTTGACGAATTTTTACAATAGATTACAGCGAAATTAGGCATTTTTGTGCTTTGCAACAACAACTTTCTAACGACAGGTCGGAAAATACTGGTCGATCAGCAGGAGCGTAGGAACTCAGCGCCACTAACAATGAACAGATTGCGTTATCTAAATCTCTATATCTGTGGTCCTATCTATCTTTATTTCCTCTCCTTCATCCCGTGGGTCTTCTTTATTGTTCATTCTACCTATTCTTTTCCAAATCCAAACATGTAGATGTGCCTACATTTTGTCATTTTTTGTACATAAACACAAAATTTTCACAGATCCTATTTCCAGATCCACGAGAAATGGTGCTTACTTAGCGGTGAATGCGCAAACTTGCGTCTTACTGCGGTTAAAGTGTCCTTCTACCTTGCCATTTATTTGTTAAAATTACAACAATTTAAGTTATTTTTTATTACCCATTATTTTTCAGAACCGCAAGAAATGATATAGAGAAACCTAAAGTGCATATCCGATGCTCAAACTACAGTCTGGATGAATGCAATAAGAATGTTTATCAGAAAGTTAAGGTCCTGTGCAATGAATTCCCAAAAGAAGAATGCAGCTGGACTAATATTCCATATGATAATGTAAGTAAACTTTAATTTATATGCGAACAAGATAAGTGAGTCCTCGCCTGCGCAGTTATTTGACATTGTTCAAATACCAATGTTCACATTGGTATTTGAAAATAATAAGATATCTACACTAAAAATAAACATAGTATGTTTATTGGCATTTATTCTGTTATTGTTTATTCTATTCGATCTGGTGGTTGACTGGTTTTATATATGTTACTTTTCATATTGGAGCTTTATTGTATAGAGTATTTTGTGCGCCCTGTGTCCTGTGCGCGGTCGGCTTGGCAATTCAGTTTAGTGTATTTTCATGTATTACATGTTATTTAAGTAAGTTTGATGATATTTCGTCGTCTAATTAATTTGGAGGGGGAGAGTGCACGATGCAATCCAACAGTCTCTGGGCGCGCTCGACTGGCCACGTTACCCCTCTCTCACAGAAGACTACCTTGAAATGTGCTGCATTTTCCACTTTATCGTATTTCCCCAATGTACGTACGTGTTTCGGTAGTGAGTGAGATGTGCCAGAGCCCATTCCCATCCTATCCTATCCCTCCCCATTTTCCCAACCCTTTCTCCAAATCCATTCCTATATCTCCAAAGGTAGGCAGCGCATCCGCGGGCGTTTCAACATTTATCATTTTGGACAAATGTTGGCATGTATCGCGGATGTCTATGGGCGACAGTATCCACTTACCATCAGGTGGACTGTATGCTCGTCTGCGGCCTTCGTACATAAAAAAAAAAAAAAATCACATACAATACCAACATAATAATATACAAATAACATCCTCCACAAGTCAAAGCACTCTTAACGTGAATATACTATAGTCATCGTTTGGTTATTGATGCGTCTAATTCTGCTCGAATTATTTTCATTGAGAAAAAGTATTAGTTGAGATGAGAAATAGGGAATACAACGGTATGACGGAGTTTCATCATCCTATTACACTTTCCATTCCTTTTATGGGATGGGATTGGAACGTAAAAAGAAAAGAACAAGGAGTTTCCTTTATCTTTTATATTCCTTTGTTCTCTACTCAGGATTAGATGAGATGTAGCTATCTAGAATTAAATATAAGACTTCGCTTCGAATTCGATGGGATATGAGTGTTTTTTTATAGGAAGAAGGCTGCAGACGAGCAGATTGTTTACGCGGTGGTAAGTGGATACTTACTATCAGCGTATGCGTGGTACACGCTGATATCAGTCCAGAATGACAAACATTGTAATGCCTGGGGGCTGCTTACCTGAGGAGATTTAGGAATGAGCTTAAAGGTTAGGGATAATGGGGAGATGTAGTATGGTATGTGAATGGACTTTGACATATCTCACTCACTACCGAAACACTAACTTACATAGAGGGAAAATGCAGTACATTTGACGGTGTGTTCTGTGATGTCTTGTTGACTTGGTCAGTCGAGTGCACCCAGCGGCTGTGGGATTGCATCTTCCTCCCAAATTATGATGATGATATCATAGTATTGATGTCATAACATTTCAGGGTAACGAAGATACTGTGGTCTGGTACGTACCAGTGGGCAATTTGGACCACTATTACGTGGTCTCCTCTGTCACTACAATTGTAGTACTTGTCGGCTCCTTGTATCTGGCGAAGACATTGCATGAGTTCAAAATTGCATTTAGAGATAAAATTAAGTGACTCATTAAGATTGATTAAAAAATGTTTAAGAATGTTATCTGTACAAAAATTTAGACATAACTATTGGATTATCAAATAACAATGCTTGGATTTTAATCCATATAAATAAAAGTGTGAACGTTCGTTTGTTCAAAATCTTAAATCTCCGATAGTACTTCACCGATTGCTTTGAATTTTTGACACAACGTTGCATTCGAATACGCGCGTGTTTTTATATACCTATCACATGGTAAAAACATGATTTTTACCCAAAAACAGGGTAAGCGCCATCTATTGGGCAGTCACAGCAACGCGTGGCCGGGTACAGCCAGTTTGAAATAAAAATTGAATGGTATTAAATAACAATGTATTTTACGTAATCTTGAAAATTAATGATTTTAAGTAAATTTTATGTGATTTTATGCCTCGAGACATCTATAAAAATTCTATTCTTGAAAACCAATTTTTGGACATTTTTCACATGAATCAGTCACCAATCATTTCACGAAGAACATTAATGTTGACTTTTGGTCCTGAATTGTTTGTGATTTACTGGGATAAACCAAAGGTGTTATATATCTTGGTAGCCAATTTACATCAGCATTTCGGGAGATTGCACATTCTCCAAACTTTTCTATCAATAAACTGTGTCAAGAGATGTATGGCATGTAGGCACCGTTTTTCACATATTTGAAACCACATATCTTTCACAAACACTACCAGTTGACTCGAATTTTCCAATTAATCTGTGTATACTGTGAATACTTGACTGAATATAAATGTTAAATATTTATATTTGAAGAGAAAAAAAAACGGCTTAAGCATTGTCAAAATCCAAGCGCTCTTATTTGATAACCCTTTATTAGACATAAATCTAAGCGGTGACCGTCAATTATTGTGTTATCATTCCTTCTTAACACATTCACAGTCCAACGAACCACATGTGGTTCGTGAATGTAGTCTGTACGTCCATGACCCGCATATCGTTCATACGGTATGTGTTGCTTTCATTTCGGTATGTGTTCTCTTTCGTTGAACTTATGAGTATCCTTATTTATTGTTCCACGAGTGTCTTTAGTTGTGACATTTTGTTGTTAATATTTTATACTAAAACTAGCGACCCGCCCTCGCTTCGCTTCGGTTTATAAGTATTTTTTTTTCAAAATTTCAAAATTAAATATAGCCTATATTAGACACGGATAATGTAGCTTCCTATTTGTGAATTTGAAATCGGTTTAGTAGTTCCAGAGATTACACCCAACATTTTTTTTTTATATTCTAGTGGGCGGACGAGCAAGCGGTCCCACGCCCATGGACACATGCAACACCAGGGGGTATGCGGGCGCGCCGCCGACCTTGCAAAAACCCTATTCACAGCTCTCTTGAAGAACCCCATATCGTAGCTACATACCTACAAACGCACAATTTTACCTCTTATTTAGTATAGATGAACATTCCCCACTGTATAGTATAGTATAGTGTAATTTTGTATCATACCCAAATATAGCTCAGTATTCTCAGTTGTAGACGCTAACATATTTCTAATATGATCTCTTAACACGGACGTTAAATCAATAAAAACGTTTATGGGAATTGTGGACTTATTCTTTGTATGGGGACTGTGATCGATTTAAACTTAGTCGTGTTTCTATTTATTTTATATAGAAATTGGCAGACAATCCAGCAGTTCACTAGTGATAGATGGATATTTTGACAACGTATAGATACGGACCCAGCCGTATCTGTACATTGTCAAAATATCCATCTATATGCCAGACGATTTCGCCCGTACTCCGCGTGCGAGTTGTGCACTTAATTGTTTACGAAATTGAATTGTATTTATACAAAGATCGAAATAGTAAATGTTACTTTTTTTTTAAAAGATAAATGTAATTTTTACGTAACTGTTCAGAAATCGTAGAATAAGTCAGTCAAACTAATTGTCTGCCAGAGCACTATATCGTGCTCCGGCACACGATGTACCGTCGTACATTCCATTCTACAACAAAAATGTTTCAATATATCTTGTAGTTTTACAAAAAATCAATAGATGTCGTTAATCATTAAAACGTTAACTATAGGAATCAAGTTACACATAAAAATGTATTATATAATTGAAGGTCTACTCATAAAATATTGTATTTGTAAGGCCTTGTCTTGCTAGCAGCGCGTTGCTAAGCGTTCCGTCGAACGCTGCGGTGCGATGCGTCGCGTCGTATTGTCCTGCGTGGGAGTTGTTGACGCGCGATTATCGTCAATACTAGTAAAATTTTAATGTGATACATATAAAATTTATCACTTATTAGTTATTAGGTACTCAGAAAAAAAAATTACTGAAATATTTATATTTAGAAAGGTAAGGAGGAAAATAAGTCTTAAACGGTCTCGCGTCACATGTCGCATCATTAGACGCATTGCTCACGCAGGACGGCAGGACATGTAACACGCGCGCGCAACGCGTGTTTTCGCGACGCGACGCGACGTACGACGCGGCGCGTTGCTTCGCGCCACCCAGCAAGTTACATGGTAACTCATGTCACTGAAATTGAATATAAAAACTACAGAACAAAATCAGTATTTTATTTTTGAAAACCTCGATTTCTGTATACATAATTCATGCAATCATAAGTAACGTTGCTTGTAGTGTTATTATAAAAATAAAAAACAGACTGCATCCTACACCTATATGAACATGTTGAAATAAACTAAAATACAAAAAAAAAAAACCCAGTGAATTTGCATAACCACTGTGTCCAGTAACTGGTTTGTTTGTTTTGTTCTATGAAATAATCTATTTTGACAATTCAGTATTAGACTCAAATGACAATCTGGTCCCGACCCAGATTACAATATAAATAAATTTGCTCCAGACTGCTTACGGTACAAAGCAAATCAAAAGTACCGTAATTTAATGTGTGTATTTTTTTTTGTTATTGGAAAATAAAAGGCTTAAATAAAAAAAAGAGATTCAAAAATTGTATCTATATGAATCAATAAATCGGTATTCTTGATCTCTTAAACACTTAAATATTTAGAATTTGTCCAATAAAATGTCATGTAGCGCCATCTATGCCCTATTCAGTAAAGTTCAAGAAAGCGCCTTGAAGGAAAAGCTTCAATAATTATAAACATGGCAATGTATTGCCTAAGATGGCAGCACCCTACACATTTTTTGATTCTATAAGTCTTTACCTACATATAAATAACTGTAGCTAGACGGTTGTATTTCCTCAAACACCCAACGGAATGCCTATAATATTGTTTTCTGAAAGGCGTGAGGTGTCGATGACATTCCTATACAATTAAATCTCCCTTGCTCATATCCCTCCTGCTGTTTATGACAGCTTCCTGTTTTCATTTGTCACCCTCTAAAACAATAATCCTTTGAAGTGCATATTATTGCGTCTGTCTGTACGCGTGATTACTGCGGAGCGTTTATTCCACCGCAAAGCTCAGACGGGAGCCCCTGACACCCCCCGTTGGGTTCACAGGGGCGATCGCTTATTGTGTCGAGACCAATTACGGTCGAGAGGTCTGCGGTCGCCCGCCGGAACCATTCAGCAAACAAGGTGACACGCGACATGCTCAAGGTGAGCTCGAGCTTAGTCGGAGCGGCGCGGTGTGCGACCCAGCATCGGGGGCGTGCTGCGGGCTAATGTCCGCGGATCTCCGGAGTGCCGTAGATATGGATTTAAGATTAACGAGGCCACGTAAGCGCGGCAACGTCGCGGGGGTCGAGGCGCGCGCGGTGTTTACATGCGGGTGCAGGCGGCGGGTGCAGCGGGCGGGCGTGCGCGATCGATCGCTGGGCGGGCCGGGGCGAGGGCGGGGCGGGGCGGGGCCGGCGCGCCGCGCGCCGGGCTCGCGCCAGTCCTCCTCGGGGCCGCGATCGCGCGGTCGTCGCCTGTACCGCAGTGCGGCGCGCCGGAGTGTCTCCGCGGGTTCCCGGCGGCGGCGGCGAGCCTCGCGCCGCCCGCCCCCGTGCCGATGCCGCCCGTAGTCGCAGCGTGCCCTCACCCCGCGCCCCTCAGAGCCCGCGCCGCCGTGCGCGCAGCCTGGCCGCTTGCCACGGTCCCAGCACGCCGCCCGCTCCGCGCCTGCGCCCCGTGTTCCTGTGGGCGCGTCAACACGACGGAACGGTGCAGGAAGTTCGCTGTGAGGATTACGACCCACGTAATCGCATTCGTATAGCTCGTACCCCTAACGGTTGGCGTGTGATCCCACGCACCGAAATATACAACTCTATTCGCGTCCCCCTAGTGCCGCCTCTATCGTCCCCCCGCGAGCGCAAGGAGCGGCGCAGGCGCCGACGCTACGGCAAATCTAAGCGCCACAGTATTAGTGATTCCACCCCCGGGTGGCTCGCTCCCGACCTGGAGTCGCATATACCTTCACACACGATCGCGGTGCCGCGTGCTCCGCCACCGCGATCGCCAACACCAATACCTGCGGAGCCGACGCCTCTAGATAATCTTCTCGCAGTGGCTGAGCTAGAGCTGAATCAGCAGCGTGGCAAGGAGGCGCTCGAGCTTGAGCTGGAGGCGAGTGGAAGTGCACAGTACGCGTTCTTGCCTGCAGAAGAGGTAGCTCGTGACGTGATGTCATTTGAACTGGGTGAAGCACCGAAGAACGATGTGGAGGACGCTTTCCAAAGCAATATGGGTGTACATAAGGACCTTTTTGATACCCTTAGTGAAGCTCACTACTTACCGGAACTCAGTGGACCGCACGACGAGGCGCTACTCGAGTCCCTCGTCGAGAAAGGTTGTGAAGACAATCAGATTCTCGGTCAAGCATTGGACAAGCTCGCTCATCTTGTCCATGGATCAGGAGACTATGCGGAGGAGGAGGAAGATATGTTGCTAAGTGGTGCACCTGTCGCAGATATTATTAACCGATTAGAGCAATCTCTTGAGTCACCAGGACGAAGTAGTATTACCGCTGCTCAGGGCCTTTTGCATTTACATCACATAGGAGATCACCTTGCTCCCCCGGAACATGAACAATCCGTAGATCAATACATGGCAGACGAGGTTTACGCGTCCGAACCGTCTGCAGAACATTCGTTGGAAACGTTGGACGCGGGCTCCAAGTTGCAAGAGACCGGCGATGTCAATCATATAGTAGACTACGATCAGAACGCCGAGAAGAGGCTAACAAATGACGTCGAACATAACGACGTGTTGTATACTGAATCTGTACCTGACCCACAAGATACTTATGATGATAAGATAGCTGAAGAACAATCAGAACAGTCTGAAACATTACCTGATCAAAGTGAACTGACTCTCAACAGAGAAATATCTCACGAAGATCTTAGTACAGACGTTGGTGAACAAGGAGAGAACCAACATGAAGACGAGACTGACACAGATACGTGTGATACTAAAGATCAACAATCAATACTCGAACCGAAAACCGAGACTGCAGAATACGTAAATAAGGAACCAGATGATGAAATTAAAGTTGAATTAGTAGCCACGGACCTAAGTATAAAACATGTAGATAAAGTGATGCCTCTAGTTATCAACAATGTAGAGGAGACTTCAAACGCCATGGAAGACAATTTGTCGGAAAAGAGCGACGAACAACCTAAAGATCTAAGTGTACATAAAAGGTTGCCAACTCCGCATGCGTCGCCGAGACGAATAGACATACCGCGAGCACCCTCGAGGGAATCCGACGCGATGCAGTCGCCACAACCGAGTGGTATACCCGCAGTGCCATCCTCACCAGAAATATTTTCTATGCCACAAACTAAAAGTAAACAAACATTGTTCTTGGAAACCCTCTTATCGTCTCCGTCACCTAAAATGTACACTTCGGAAGTTACCATCACTAAACAGCAATGTGAACCGTTAAACTTAGGTAAACACAGAAAATCTGCAAGCCCGACGGTTTCCAGCTGTTCCGATGAAATGAGGAAGTTGAATAAAGAATTTGGAGAGCCCGAAGAGAAAAAGGCGAAAAAAGAAGCCTCGGAAGATAATATGGTTAAAATTACCAAAGTATTTAATAAGTCTAGTGATGATCATGTATCAAATTCAAAACATAACAAGGAGAGCTCATCGCATAAGTCACTGGACTCCGTCAGTCCTCTGAAACAATTGCAAATACTGAAAATGAGTATTGAATTTAATGTACCAGATCCTCTTCTAGTTCCTAAAGACAAATTGAACAATATACTTGCCGCGCCTGGAAAAGAGATTCCGGCCCTTCTCCTTCAAAGGCCTGAACTAAGGTTACCGGAGGCCTTTGCTTTTCCTGCCGTATTACAGGATCCAGACATCCTTGTCATATCCTTATCACAGTTAGAAAGTATTTTAGAGAACGACTTGAAGTCCCATAGTGAAAAATCTACGAATGCAAGTTCTAAAGAAAATTCAGCTAAAACTACGACAGCAACGAGCAATTCGTCCAGCACAGATAAATCTAACACACCACAACCTGATCAAACAAGTCAGCCGAAACCAATCCCTTCGATGGACGCGTTAGCGGGTGATATAGACGCGGCCACGTCTGCTGCTCTTAATCAAATGCTGTGGCTACCATATCTCAGTCAACTAGAAGCCATGGCAGCCTGTTCACAAAACATGGACTTCCTAAAAGCATTAAATTCGTCGGGATATACGGGGCAAAACTACCCTGATTTATCACAAATGTTTAACCCGTCCGCGCGGTTCATGGGACCGGCGGGTTTCCCAATGATGCCTTCAATGGATTACGACAATCGATTGCAGTTCGCCATGTGGCAAGAAGCAATGAATCATGCGAACGCTACAGCATCACAACGACAGAAGCCTAGTTCAGCAGAGGTCATGAAAGATATGACGTCCAAATCGAGTGATGTTCAAAATCCTTATGTCCATTCGACGAAAAGTCAGCAAAGCAAAACACATTCGTCGGCGCGGACGAGCCCCATAGCGCATAATTACAACAACCAGCGATCGATGGCACATCATCCGTTCCTACAAGGCATGTATCCTGGGATGAATTCAAACATGCGACCTAACATGCAGTTGCCAGGGCTACAAATACCATACTTCAATCCTGGTATGATGGGAAATCAAAGAGGTCCTAGAACTGGACAGCAGAAGAGTCCAACATCTCCATATTACCCTAATAATAACTATTTACATTCCGTGAAACATTCTGAATCACAAGCTCATCAGAGGAGCGGTAATACAAGTGAGCGGACGAGTCAAGAGACGACTCGACCGCGAATCAGTGTGAAGTCACTGCAGAATCTTCTAGAGCCTACAGCGGCCGCAGCGTCGGGGATTGGATCCTCTAGGAGGACTTCTAACCCTCCCGTGGCGTCAATGAGCAGGAGGAGGGACGAGCCTGAGGTTGGGAGTACTACGCCGTTAGGAGAGCCGACGCCGCATCTCGCGCCGCATCCGCACGACCCTTCGTCGTTCCATTTATGGCATCCGCTGTTTGGCAAGTAAGTGCATTTTATTATTATTAGCATAATGGCCGTCTGTTGGAAATGTATTTTGAAATAATCTTTATTGAACGCCGCTGCCTGTGGGAAATCTCCATGCTCTGCAATGATCATTATTTACACTCGCAGTGTTATTGCTGCTAAAGTAGGTCATCTAAACTAGGACGTACGAATCCGTGCTAATCATCTTGCTTTCCACTTTACCTTAAGAAATGAGTACCTTAAATAACGTTAAATGTGGTAACAATGTTATACATCATTAGTATTAGGTGTTGATCAAGGTCCAAATAAAGTCGGTTAATATTATGTGTCGGCAAATATTTTCCAAAGTCAGGCCAAGATACGAGTATACATTCTGAGCCATACATACGTGTTGGTCTAGTTGGGTTACCGTGAGCACAACGACAAGAACAATGTTTTTGAATGACTGCTAAGCTATATTCTCTGTTTAATGCTGTTAAATAAAACGTTTTATTTGTTTTAATAAATAATAAAGATACGAGTACATACCTGTTAGGGATGTCCCGAATATTCGTATTCGTTTTGGCGAATACTCGCCATATTTCAAGTATTCTAAACGAATACTCGAATAGTGAAGCCCCAATGTGAATAGCAGGTAAAAGTGGTTTTCTGCAAAATAGCAAATGTTCATTTGGGAATCTAATTTTTTAGTTTAATTAGAGAGTGATTTTTTAGTTTAATGTAAACTTATATAGACACCTAACTTTAGATTAAACCAAAAGCTACTTACTGATTGAATTAAAAAATATTTTATTTATTGTAATTTTATTATTTATTTATATACAAATAGCTCACAGCTTATAATATAAATAATGCATGAGTATAATATTTGGCAATTAATAAGCCAATTACTACCACGAGTATATATATACCTAATCCAATAATATGTTTAGAGCTAAGTTTAAATACTTATAGTTCATTTATGAAACTACATTCAAATTGAACTACAAATTGCCTACTTACTAATTTTACAAGTGTATGCGTAAAGGTTAGGGCTCTGTTCGTATTCGTATTCGCGAATACTGGCCCAAATTATTCGTATTTGTTTTCGCGAATATCTAGTATTTTTTTCCTATTCGAAACATCCATATGGTGTCGTTTTTGAAAATATCTCACATTCCCTTTGGTAATACTTAGTGTTTGGAGATCTGTCAATTATTATATGAAAGGTGCGAAAATAAATAAAACTACTACGTCGGCCATATTGTATTTTTCCTTTTCGTTTACCATAAACTTACTATTAATGCCATAGACTGATAACTACATAGATAGACTAATGGATGAGATCAATCCGTAACAATTGCTGAGTTTGAAGAAATGATTACCTTTATTCATATTACGAAGATTCCACTCTCAAATAAAAAAAAACAGTCGTCAAACGTTTAGATTGAACTTTGATCAAATTATGGGTCTTTTTCTTAAACAATATTACTTAAGTCTTACATAAACATGTTTTGTTCATCAATTATGTTTATTTATGGATTGTTTATGGGTCAGACGACGGGCTGAGACGGTTTTGTGGAAATCGATGCGAGCCCAAAATAGCTAGAGGGATTGAAAGGTTAGCGGTACGGGTCGCTAACTCGGGAACATTGTTCGTCTTCAATTTAGTAACGCTTTTGAGCTGTCAAATAAGGGTTTTGTCATTTAGGAAACGTTGAATAACAACCTTTGTGAAGGTTGTGATATAGTTAGGTGTAATATTGGACAAGTTTAAATAGGAAAATAGTTTTTTTTTAGAGAGCGCATACTGATTCTTATAATGCAACTGACATATGGTAGCTTGAAGTAGATAGTAGAGGCATATACAGCTTTCTTGCGCGTTAATCTTCTAAAATATGCATGCATAAGAAAAATGAAGTATTTCTAAAAAGATAAACTATAATGACTTTAATGACACACTGAAAACATCATTAGTATATCAACATAGTATGTTCATACAAACATGCATGAATGCACACACTCACACATACATACGGTAATCTTTTTACATAAAACGTGCATTGTTGAGTGGAAAATAATTTATATTGTAACTAAATTAATCATTATAGCGATAACATAAAAATGTTTAATAAAATTGACAGAGTGGAAAGAACTCACTAACCTCTAGGGTTTAACTCGATTTTTGTATAACTGTTACTTAAGTAATACTTTAGTTAATATATATATATATATATAAATATATATAAATATATATATATATATATTTATATATATATATATATATATTAATTGCGCTGCAAATTACATTCTACGTCCATCCCATAGATTCTATTTTCCATTCCGTATTATGAATTACGATAGCAAAATAAGTAAGTGGTCGAATAGTAATTCGATCCAATAGGGTATTTCGTGTATGCCTAACTCTATCTTCTACTCTTGGTCTCCAAATATGATATCTACAAACTTCAGGATATCCGGCAGCCGTGAAAGCCTATAGTCTTCTGGCTCCGGTTTATGATTACCTAGAAAACTCATTCTACGTCTCGACAGACCGGCGCATTCGCCCAGAAGATGCACCAGGATTCCTCCTCCTTGCACGCTCAGCAGATGTTATCAACTACTAAATTCATTCTATGGAGGATGTTTCTTTGTACCGAAGTGAACCGTAAATACTCCTGTCAGTTGCCTTGGTTGTCTTTTGCTGTAGGATAAGATTTTTTTCCTCCAGTTCCAATTAATTTCTGATCACTTTTGTTTAGAAAATTGAAGAATGATGAATAATAAATGAACTTGCCCTGCCTCTTTAGCAGCATACAAGTCTATAAAAGTATACAGTGTTGATTTATAGCTTAAACTTCATACATAGTCGGTACATTTCAAAATTTCGTTATCCTTACACATTGATTTATATTAAAATACAATGTCAATAATTTACATGCAGACTTGGTACCCAGCCAGTGCAGGGTAAAGCTAGGTCTAAGCGGGTAGAGTCCGAACGCCAATATATTTCAACTAGCTGTTGCCCGCGGCTTAGCTCGCGAGGATTTGATTGCTTTTGTGATTTCAATCTAAATTTTTCACCCTTTACTTAAGCCGCCTATTTTATTTTGAAAAAATGGTAAAACTGGTTTAATTATTTGTATTGTAGAATATTTATAGTAAGTTTTAAGTTAATAGGGACCATTAAATTTTTTTTTTCATATAAATTTTGTTACCCCGTTTCACCCTTTTAGGGGTTGAATTTCGAGAAATCTCTCCTTGGTGAGTCTTTATATTATAAAAGGAAGCTACTGTGTAAATTTCATATTTCTAGCCTAGGCGATCTCGGCTCGGTGTTGATGAATCAGCGAGTCAGTCAGTTCCGTCACGTAACGTGACGTTTTTGAGATATACGAGTAGATTTTGCGTCAGTATCAAAAAACCGTGTTACACGTGTTTAATTGTTTTAAATGAGAAGTTTTTATGCTAAACATCACGTCTCTAACTTTAATCGTTCCCGAGATATAGATGTCCCTTATATGCTTCCTTCCGTGTCAAATTTCAAAAAACGCAGATACACTTGTTTAATTATTTTAAAAGAGAAGTCTAATATGCTAAATTTCATGTCTCTAACTTATAGATATAGTTCTTGAGATACAGACATCGCATAAAAAATATTTTCCTCCTTTTCCCCCCTCTTCCCAGTAAGATTACTAAAAATACTTCCTTGGTGAATACGTATGTCATAAAACCTATCCACTATGCAATTTTCATGTCATGTTTCAAGCTTCAGCGGTTTTGGCACGGCGATGATGAATCAATCAGTCCGGATTCAGGACATCTCTTTTTATATGTATAGATTGTGTTTCGGACTTTACTCAGAGATCCTGGGAAATATTAACTTAACCCACCTTTAGACACGATTCTAACATTACCCGTAACGTATATATTCTTCACATATGTGCAATTCCTTGCATGAGTTATTAAAACTTCAGAATTGCACATAATATATGTCATTAGGCTATGATCTATAACATTTATAGGTTTCACAGAAAGCCCTAGGTTTTAATATATTCATAGCCGTGGGAAAACATGCCTTTCGCTTCTATTTCTGGCATATTTGCATGAAACTATTGACAGCAAAATCGATCGCACTGTAAAGTAGATAAAACCAGTGACAGATATTTTGTATTAGATGCTGACTTTAAGCAAATAATTGACCTTACCATATACCATCAGCCCACGTCTCTCCACTGCTTGAAATAGGTCTCTCACAAAACTACGACACCTGGTCGGCGAGCGACCCACAACGCTTCGCGGTCTTCCCACATTACTCATCGAAAATTTACTACACTATCGGTAATATCGATACTCTAAAGGCTCATTTACACAAGGAGAGTTTCTCGAACGCGTGCAGAGGCGAAAATCGGTCAAAAATTAGTATAAACAACATCATCATCAAGTGATCACTGGTATCGTGGAGTTTCATGTGAACTGTTGCAGGCGGGAATCGTATGAAGATTGATCGTATTCGAGAATTGTATACAGTATTTTCGCCCGAACCGTACGAGCAACTCTCCTTGTGTTAATGATCCATTAGACTATAGACTATTTTTCAAGGTCGACTACCAATCCTTGAGCCTTCTTCCTGTCCTGTACGCTTTCATGAAATATCTATATAGATATGTATATAAAGATTGTTTTTAATCAACTGGAAAATGTGAGATACACTAGCTATTTCACGTGAGCGTTAGCGTGGGCTTATCGTAGATAAGTAGTAATCTCTGTTCAAGTTAAGAATAAACTGTCATCACTATCAGTCACGTGATTCCACCTATTGACCAATCATGAGAGGGCAGGTTCCTCAATTGACCAATTAACACTGTTATGCCACATCGGACGGATGACATCACTTTTTTCTTAATGTGAATAAGGGTAGGTATAGTTAAATTATAGGCTCTGCTTATTCATAAAAAATCGATATTTATAATAGATATCAAAATATCCGATGTATAAAAGAGGTCTAATATGCTAAATTTCATGTCTCTAACATATATAGTTGTTGAGATACAGACATCGCATAAAAATATTTTCCTCCTTTCTAAAAAAAAGACGGGAATTTCATTCTGTAAGTGGTTTTAATGTGTCGAAATTGTTAAATGAAACTGAGTTTGATTAATAAACTTATTTATTAGAAAACAGAACAAAAGATAAATGTAAAATTAGAGTAAAAAAAATTAAAGTATTGAGATTAATAAAATCAGTCTACTTAATCAACATTCAACTAAATTATAATCTTTAGTGTTGGATCACTGAGAGTGATCATAGTTTTATTTATGTCAGTATAACAATTTCAAAGCGTGGGATCTGACAAAATTCTAGTTTTGACGATAAATATCAATTGATATATATCATGAACCTTGTTTTAACATAAAACATCTACCCCATTTAAGGGTTGTTTTGTATAAGCGTCTAACCTCCTTTGTGGGCTGCACTAAATAAATAATGGACCGAACACTGATTGCTTCTAATACTACGTCGTAAATGAGTCTCTTTGTTTCGAAGAAAACATGCTATTGACATCGAATGGAAAATTAAAAACATGTTAAAGTACTTAGATACTCCCATTTGTTGAATTTCTTTGGAATATTTTGTGAAAGGGGCAGATACACGCCCTTTATCGCCACCTACGACATCAACTTATGGATAAGAATCAGGACGTGTATTTACGGAGGTAATTCTTTTAAAAATTGAAAAAATAATAATTCAGTTTACAATTAACCGAACAATTTCTGATGCTTGAACCCATGAATTTTGCTAATGATTCTTAAATTAAATGACGTAGGGTATTATGTATTTTTTGTAACGCAAATTTGGTCTTTGTATTTAGCAAATTTGTATGAAAAATTTAGCAATAACCAACGTTTTTTTTTAGAAGAATATGTTCCTAAAATTTTGTTTTTAATTTATTCTGAATTCATTCATGAATCCATTATTCCGTTTCAGGGTTTTTAATAATAATACTAATTTTCTTTATTTGTAGAAGGTTTTAACAAAAATACTTGTTACCTTGAACCCCAAACTAGGTTAAACATGTCCTATGGGCTTCAGGCTTCCATTGCAAATGATCGCTACAATAAGATTACATTAAAATTATTGAAATATATAACCTGTGTAATATTATGCGTATGTAGGTGGTATAGCTACATTTAGTTTATTATTAAATCTGTTTTATTATTAATAATATGGTTGACGATTTGAGTGTGTATGACTATGTGCGTTTGCGAAGTGTGTGTTTGTGTGATTCACTTTATTCATTTTCTTTGTATTTCATTAACATAAAAATATTACGAATCCTTTTCGCCAAAATCTCAAATTTTTTTTTAAGTTTTCACCAAATTTTTCAAACAAAATTTGCTTAAACAGAAAAGTTCGAAGTTTATACTTTTACAAAAAGAAACAAATTCTTAACATCGTATGTCTCGGTAAACATTTTGTTACAGGTTGTATGTTAATTGTAGTACAGATAGATATATACGTTGTTAATTTGAAAATAAAAAAAATAAGTTTGAAATTACTGTAATATATATTTACCTTAGCTAATCAGATAAATTACAAAACTAAATAAAGATTTGATCACAACCTGTATATAAACTATAGATAGAGCTTGTAAAAGTTTAACTATTGGAAACCCTTTTTTCTAGAAGGTACGGGAAATCCCTTCCGACTGGCGCTGCCATCGGATTTTTTTTGTATTTCTATTATTTTTTCTAGAAAAATGGCGGCGGACGAGCATACAGTTCACCCAATGGTAAGTTGATACTGTCGTCCATTGACATCCGCGGTACATACTAACATCAATGCAAAATGACAAACGACACGCCCGCGGGTGCGCTGCCTACCTTTGCATATTAAGGAATGGATTGGGAAAATGGGGAGGGTTAGGATCGGAATGAGCTCTGGCATATCTCACTCACTACCGAAATACATACGTACCTACGGAGTAATACGATAAAGTGGGAAATGCAATACATTTCAAGGTCTTCTGTGAGATGGGTAACGTGACCAGTCGAGTCCGCTCAGCAGCGGTGGGAATGCAGCGTGCACTCTCCCCCTACAAATTTAATATAAAAATAATAAGGGTAGAAAGAGAATATCTTAGCTCTATTTGGAAAACGAAATTCCATCTCTATTAGAGGGAATTTTGGAAAACGCTGACGCAAACGAAACCGCGGTTAAACCTAATCTAATTAAAATAAAAGCAAACCTTTCCGTCCATTAATTTCTATTTGTAACAGTGACGTCAGCGGCGTCTTCTTCCACCGCCCTACGATTGGCTGATGTCACCCATCCTCTCTGCTGATTGGTAGATAAAGTTTTAATCGTTTTATTCGATGCTTTTACATTTATCTTCACATACAATGGATTTTTGTGTCATGCCTGATTGAATTATGTTATTGTTTAGCCGGCAAATGGATAAAAAAATATGGCTTTATTTATCGTTGTGGCAATCCAGACATAGTCCCTATGGATGCATTAGTTTTTTTTATAAAAAGAAGATAGCAGAAGGTGGAGAAGTCAGTCCACCTGGTGGTATGTGGATACTGTCGCCCATAGACACCCGCGATACATGTCAACTTCAGTTCAGAACGACAAACACGCCCCCGGATGCGGTGCCTGCCACCTTTGAAGAATTAGAAATGGATTTTGAAAAAAGTTTGAATATATGGAGAATGGGAAATAGAACGGAATGAGAATTTTTCCTCCTTCCAAGACACCTCCCAATCCAACTTTGGGAAATGGTACAGGATGGGGAGTCAAGTGTATAATCGAATAAGGAGTTTCTTTTATTCTATTATACTCGTACTGAAAGAATAGGAGAGAATTGGACAGGATGGAATGGAATTGGGCTCTGGCATATCTCAGTCGCTACTAGGGCTGCCACCCCTCCGGGTTTCAATGATGGATTATTTATTTATTTAGTATTTACAAATGAAGGCTATTACAACTTTGTGAGTATCTCCTAGTGAAATTGTAGGTATCGTAAATCTCCGGTCGACGCGACAGAACATCGAGCATAAAAAAAATCTCGTAAAAATGATAAGTATGATTTCAAATATCAAACTGGCTCCAGTAAACATTACATATTTATTGTAGTGATTCAAATGCAAGTTATACCACCTTTGCTTTGAATGACCGTTATACGTTTAAAACGTTCCCGTCTGTACCAAAGACAGTTTATAAATTTATCTTATGTTAATTACAGGGTTCGTAAAAATCCGATATTTATAATAAATATCAAAATATCTGATATTTCTATATCATTTATATAAAAAAAAACGCAAATTTCATTCTGTAAGCAGATCAGAAATCGTCAGGCAGATCATTAAAAAGTCAAATTTGAAACTTAAGCACTACGTATTATACTAAGACTGTTCCATTTTCAAAACATATATATGAATTAAGTAATTAGAGAACCATTCACTTATTCCATTTTAATGAAATTTGATTGATGCCTCTGCTATAGAACTCTCCCGGGGACGGGAATCGATGAATTCTCTGAAGGCACTTTTCACTGCCTCATCGGAGTAGAATTTTTTACTGTGTAAAGTTATCCAAATTCCGAAAAAAAATGGAAACCAGTGGAAAAATGGAAATGGAAAAGTTTCCAGTCGATGCTCCTGTAACTTTGAGACTCTGTCGTGCAATGTGTGAGCGAGGCGAGCAGACGAGCGATTCACCAGACTCGGTTGTTTGACAGCGAGCTTGTCTATCATCGGTTGCAGTTCTTCACAGTACACATCTGCATTAATTGTTGTACCAGTTGTGAGAGAGGGGTAACGGGGCCAGTCGAGTGCGCCCATCGGCTATGGGAATGCAGCGTGCACTCTCCCCGTACGAACACTAATAATGCTATTTTTAACTTTGAACATGGTTAGACAACGATGTCTAAGCAGAAAGTCATTTGTCATAAAAACAACGAATAACTGATGTTGAAAAAGAATGTCGGAGGCTTTAAATTGAAATTATTTTGAATTTGGAATTCTAAGCGAAACGCATGATAATTAAAGTCGAATTTTTTATTGCAGTCAGGGATATGACATGTAGAACTGTCAATCAGAGTAAAATTTGTACGGAGATGACACTATTGACAGTTCTACATGTCATATCCCTGACTCCCGACTATAAGTTTAAAGTGGCCACTATTAAGAAATGGTAATTCATAGGTAAGGCCCTAATAGTATGTATTCTCAAATCGATTGTATGAATATACAAACCATGACAATGTTATTGCTGTAAAAAGCTATCGCTTAAACTTCCGGGAGGTCCATAACATCGATTTAAGTCATTCCCAGACTCGCCATAAAATCCTTACGTAACACATTAAAACAATCTTAATTACCCATTTTAATTAAAAACGAGCTGCAGTAAAGCTTGTAACGCCTCGATAAAATCGGTATTCCTTCCCTTGTCTCGCTCCAGGAAGATTTTGTATCGCTGTCTCGTTTGCACATACGTCATCATGCCTGGATAGCCTTCAGGGTTGGTGCTACATCGATTTTGATGCGTCCGTCCGGGTTAGTGATTATATATATAATATGTTGATAGATATATGTAGAAAATCTATTGGCCACTTCAACGTTTGCGCAAATACAAACTCCTTTGCGACTCATTATCAACATAGTCAACAAACGGCTATACAACGCCAACCGCAAATATAACGTTGTAAAACAAACCTATCCATCCAGTTAGAGTAACGAGTATGAACGCTGAAATAGCCGTAATAACTCGTTTACGAATGCAAATAAAATTTGTAATCTTGCGTACTTACACTTGGGTGACCAATGATGTACACGTACCTACAACGAATAGTGGAATTTAATTTGATTTTATTTGACACTGCATTTACTCGAATCGGTTGTGGAATTAAGTCACATACAGTGACCGTAACCAGTCCTTTTACCGTCCACTGCAGCCCTCACAACGGCGCGCTGCCCAACCGGGTTGTGCGAGCCTACGCTTTTATAGGTGGTCTAATTCCTCAGGGCTTTGAAAGCTGTGGTAGCCACTTTGACAGAAAGAAAGAAAAGTTATTTATTTGTCACAACACGACTCACAAAACAAAGGAAATGCTTAGTAATAACATAACAAGCTGCATGAACAAAAATGTGTGTCGCGACGTCAAGGATACCTGCCTAGCTCGGCATGAAGTTGTGGAACGGGAAGAAATTAACCACAACGATATTCTGCTACGGCCCACGAACAACAACGAGGAGTGAATTAAAACAAACTAATATTTATGAATCCTAAAAATGATTAAATAGGTACTGTAAAAGTTAAAATGCAATTTATGTTTATTTACAATCGAGCAGAGAAGAAGAAAAGAATATAATAGAATCAAATGAATTAATGAAATGAAATATGAAATTTAAAATACTGCTTGAACATAAGGAGAATACATACGAGTATAATGTATATATATATTTTTTTAAAATTTATAATACACAATCAGCAACGCTATGAGTACTTAAATATGTTAAATGTTAAATATAAGAATGCATAATTCAAAGAGTTGGTACGCAATCTCTTTAAATTCTTGTCTACCTTTTACAGATCCAGAAGGTAACCATGAAATTTTGTTTTTAAAACCTTGCATTGATTTAAGATTTCGCAAGGATGGATGGTTCCAGCATTTAGTAGCTCTGTAATCCAGACCATGTGAGCTTCTTAAGTAGATACATCGGTCTTTGAGTTTTAACGATACCAAATACCAAAATTGTGTGCTGCAGTAACTGCTTGCTGTCTGAGTTGATGCGTAATCATAGAAATCTAAATAATCTCTTATTATTTAGATTTCTGTGTGCATGATACACTAGCTTTGTTTAAGAATGGCGTTACATGGGGTCGTTGAGGGATGTGATACAGGAGCCAGTACAAGCATTTTGTATACGTTGAATATTCTTTTTAGATCGCGATAAAAGACAAACACCATAAACACTTAAGCAATGATTTATTTTTGAGAGGATGTGGAGTTCGCGAAGGTTGACACGTGTTGAGGATGTGTTGATAAATCGCGAATCTGATAAAGAACTTTGAGTCTATAAAAGCAATTTTGAACGAGCTCAATCACATACATCTCGAAGCGCAGTTCTCCGTCCAGAAGATTACGCGCCTCGGGTACTCTACTGATTGACCCCGTATAACTATTTGAGCATTTGATGATTCGATGTTTTGAACTTGTCTTCTCGATCCAAGAATCATATATTTAAATTTAGCTGGATTAAGGACAAGAGAACTTTTACATGACCAGTCTTCTATATGCTTAATCTTGTTTACGCCTTCATTTGTGTTGTTACCGTTATAAGAAAAGTACAATTGTATGTCGTCAGCATTCATGTGATATTAACAGTTTTGTTATCCCTGAGTCACTTTTTACGACACCTACGGGAAAAGATGGGAGTGGTGTTATTCTACATATTACTAGCTAACTGTTTTATAAACAGACTAGAATTAATCACTGAGGGGGAGAGTGCACGCTGCAATCCAAGCTGCTGGAAGCGCTCGACTGGCCACGTTAGCCCTCTCTCGCAGAAGACTACCTTGAAATGTACTGTATTTCCCGCTATATCTTATTTTCCTAATGTAAGTACGTGTTTCGGTAGTGAGTGAGATGTGCCATGTGTGGGAATGGCCATCCTATCCCTCCCCATTTTCCCAACTCTTTCTCCAAATCCATTCCTATATCTCCAAAGGTAGGCAGCGCATCCGGGGGCGTGCCAACGATTGTCATTTTGGACTAATGTTGGCATGTATCGCGGATGTCTATGGGCGATAATATCCACTTACCATGAGGTGGACTGTATGCCGCCTTCGTCCATAAAAAAAACGTACTGCGTGCTATCTTGCTGCTATTCTACATTCACATACAATACTACTAATTAAATACGATCAGTTGGTCACCGTCCGCAATCATTTCGGCATTGATGAGTAAAAAAGAAACTACTCGGTTCATTACGTTACGTTGTAACCACTCGATTTTGTATTACAGTCTCTTAGCATTCGGTAATGGTAGGAAATACAAAAATGGCCGACCGGCAGTATTCACTATATTTTTTTTTATAGACAAGTGGGCGGACGAGCAAACGGTCCCACGTGATGGTAAGTGTTACCGCCGCCCATGGACACCTGCAACACCAGGGCAGTACTCTTCATGACAATACATGACAGTACATGCCTTAAAACATTACCCTCCTTTTGGCTTTACAGTAATGGGGTAAATCCGTATTACACCACAGTTTATTCTGCTCTGTTACTTATAAATCCGATAGCCTGGCACTATGTTAACCGTATTTCTCGCTAAGTACTATGTCGGACCATTAGAGCCTCCTTACATTACACACTTCCGGTCGGCGCGAAGCTTTCACGGCTATCTTTGGTACAATCACGATCTATTGTATGAAATTGCTTCCAACTTTTACGTCTTTTTACCCTGTTCTTGTTTAAAGGCTTTAAGTTAGGTTTAAGTATATACTTGTATCAACCTATACGTCCCACTGCAGTGCACAGGCTTCCCCTAGTAAATCACTGGCGGGGTTTTTGGCCATCATTAGGGCTGCTACTCGTTTGAGCTGGAGTCTCCGTGTTTGAAGGATGATTATCCGGGCAACAGTTTAACATCGTAAATCTCCGGGCCACGCGGCAGTGGCTTCGACTATTCAAAAATGTCAGAATAATGACAAGTATGATTTTCAAACTGGCTCTAGTATTTTTTTTTACAGAATAGGGCGGCAGACGAGCATACAGTCCACCTGGTGGTAAGTGGATACTGTCGTCCATAGACAACCGCGATACATGCCAACAGCAGTCCAGAATGACAAACGTTGGCACGCCCCCGGGTGCGCTGCCCACCTTTACAGATTGGGAGAAAGGGTTGGCAAAATGGGGAGAAATAGGATGGATTGGGAATAGGCTCTGGCATATCTCACTCACTACCGAAACACGTACGTACGTTGAGGAAATACGATAAAGTAGGAAATGCAGTACATTTCAAGTTTCAAAGTCTTCTGTGGGAGAGGGGTAACGCAGCCAGTCGAGTGCGCCCAGCAGCTATGGGAATGCAGCGTGCATTCCCATAGCTACAAATGTCACGGGGTCACTACAAATGACCCCCTACAAACATTCTATTAAACAAATATACTAATACTAATATACTCTATTAAACATTATTCTTTGGACAAGTGTAAGTAAGGGTAGGTATAATTTAAAGGGTATCAAAGACCGTATAAATTGATCTAGTGTTAATTATTACGTACAGAAGAGTTTGTGTTTACCCAAACGCGGGTTTGAACAAATACAATGCTGTTATACAAAAGAGTATCACGAAAAAAACACTTGGCAAAAAAATAAAATCAGTCGTACGAATTTACGCCAATTAATCGAGATTAATTGGCCAAAGATACGAATTTTAGCCAATTAATTTATCGCCAATTAAATTAATATTAATTGCTATTGCATACACCAACTCCAAGAAAACTCTTTTATGTTACGTTTTTATTTAAAACTATCATACATTCCAAAGCCGGGCGTGATATTTTTAAATACATACAATACAGAAAATTGGCTGTAGGTATACGGAATTATTGTGACCGTCACAACAGAAGCCAGTTAGATGAAGTTGAACATCTATATCTATAAAAACCTACAAATGACACAAGGTTTTTACCATGCGTACACGCACATTTTTTTTTTATTAGTACTGCTTAACACTCCGTCGACAAATAAACACATTTGATCGTTATTGTCCCAGTACTATTTGAGGCACTTTGACAGCTGTCATTCTAATCAAGCTAGATTTTTATTCTTTGGCAGGAGCTCGAGAGGTTGAGTTTTTGTTTGATTACCTAAAAAAATATGTATTATGGACTTTGTGGTTTTATTGTGATAGTTTATTAAACTTCAAAGTGTTTGTGCGTAATGTTTCTGATAATTAAATAAAAGCATCAGACTGCGTATTTTGTGCCCTTCCAAGGAATCCAACTATCCTCAATAAACCTACTATTGCTTTACTGAGCGACGCTATATTTACTTGAAATTCATTTACGCGTGACATTGGCAAAATAGTCGTCACGCTTGAGTCGACGACTGATACTGCCATCAAACCGAAGAATAAGAAAAGATTGTAGGTACTACATGAATAAATACACACGTTTTTTACAGCTGAAGTCACGGGCAACAGCTGCTCGTAGACACGTTGTTCACCGCTAGCCCATTGTTATCCAATTCACTAAATAAACAATTGATTTTGAAGTTTGACGTCACTTCTCACTGAACACGAAATGGGCAGATAGCTATGTAAAATACGCACGCCCCCAAAAAGTATCGATGTCGTTAGATACGACGCGACAATGTTCATGCCTATGAACCCAGCCTACTTATTCTTTATTCAAAATCTAAAACGGTTATACAAAATAGCATTGGAACTAATTCTATTCACTGCTGAGGGATGTATGGCTTTAAAACGCCACGCTCTGGTCAAGCGGGTTGGCGCGTCCACTCTTTTAGAGGACTCTTTTCTCATCAGGACTTGCGACATACACGGGAAGAAATGGGGGTGGTACTTTTCTATAGCCGGCCGACAACACGCGGCATACAAAAGAAAATTAGCATTAACATTTGACAAATTTCAAACCTGCCTCTGGTCTTTATATGGATAGATCTCTTATAAGGAAAGGAAGGAATATTGGGAGGTGTAATGGGATGAGGTATGGGGCCAGTTAACTTCCTATTACTCTTTTTCCTAAATCAACAAAGGTAGGCAGCACATCTGGAGGCGTGCCAATGTTCTCATTCAGGAATTCTGGACTAATGTCGCCAAGTATCACGGATGTCGCAGGGCGACAGTATTCATTTACCATCGGGTAAACTCTCTGCTGGTCTGCCACCTTCTATAAAAGAATTTCAATCATTGATATAAATACGATCGAAAAATTAACTACTTTTATTTAATTCCTTAACTTATAATCATACACTACAGTGAAATCAACGAGGCATGAGCTTTGCGTTTGTGTGAGTGCACACCGATAGTGTACAGTGCGAGTCATTAGACACAGATGCAAAGCTCATGTCTTGTTGATTTCACTGTACCCTTCTAATGATATTTTATTTTTCTAACACTCGTAGATAATTCAATACAGATTGTTTCCATTTTATGTAAAGTTTGATTTGACAAACTATCGACTTCTCTAAGTGGACTACTCAATATTCTATACCATCGTGTCTGACATTTGATGGATTTTAATGACATTTTTAGCATAGTTATAGTTATCCTGGATGAGAATATATTTTTAACATTTAGAATCCTTTTTATCCAGAGCCTGTATAAAACGCCCGCGAAAACCATAATAAAATACACGCGAAGGAATTCACTTCGCACAGCCGGTACATAAAATTTCTTTTTACACAAACACCGAAGTCACATTATTCAATAAATCAGGTTGTACAGATTCAGGTCAAAGCAACCCCAACAAAGTCCCAAGTGAGTCAACTTAGCCTAAAACCCTAACCCAACAGTTTGAAAGAGCGTTGCCATTACGTTAACGAAAATTCGGGGCTCGTGGCCGTCGATCCGTGAATTGGAGGTCATAGGTTCACTACCCGGGCCGTTCACCTCGCTCGGTGACATAACATCATACAGAGCTTGCAAAAATATCAGCTTTGAGTAAGTTCGTTGTCTTGGGTGTAGTATTTTCGAACTACGGCTAATTTAGGTAGCGTTTTATTAATATTTTGAAGAGATGTGAATTCCAATTCAAATCTAAGAGTAACCAACTGAATCCAGAACACCAATCAGTGTATCCAAAGCACATCCGGGAGCGTGCCAACGTTTGTCATAATTGACTAACAAACTAAATAATTGTGATTCCAAACATACTATGGTAGGGTTTCTCTCACTTACGTGAGCTCGTGAGTTCAAAACCCCGATCCGTACCAGTGAATTTATTTTAACGGACGAATTTATTTAACAAGTAAAGTCATCGACAATGGCCCACACCATGATGTGTAGTGGGTCTAGAGACACATACAAAGGCGAACACACCACCCAGACCGGAACAAACTTTCATTCAGATCTAGATGTGCATGTACGACAGTCAGTGGACTCTGGACTGTTTGCTCGTCTGCTACCACCATCTCTATAAAAAGGTGTCAATAATTCTAAACTTTCCATAAAAGGGATGGCTAGGTAATTGGGCTAGTCTTGGCTGGCTTTCGAATAACACCAACCCATCTCTTCCCGTGAATGTTGTAAAGGCGACTAGGGGATAATAAAGCGGCTATCACAAGCCCCGAGGAAGTAGACCGCCTCTAAAAAAGTGGACTCGCCAACCCGCTTGTCAAGCGTGGCGTTTTGAGACACGAGACTATGTGCATAAGGAAGCTCATGTCCAGCAGTGGATATTGAAAGGGCTGTTTACAATTACAGTTAGTAATTCTGATTATTTATTTATTGAAAGAAGGCGACAGATGAGCTGACAGTCTATGTGATGGTAAGTGAATACTGTCGCCCATGAACATCCGCGATGCATGCCAACATCAGTCCAGACTGACAAACGTTGGCACGGCCCCGATTGCGACGCCTACCTTTAGGGATTTAAAGGAATGGATTTGGAGGAAGGGTTGGGAAAATGGGGTGAGATGGGAATGGGCTCTGACATATCTCACTCACTACCGAAACGCTTACTTACATTGGGGAAGGTGGATAAAATTGGGAAATGTAGTACATTTAAAGGTAGTCTTCTGTGAGAGAGGGGTAACGATAGCGATAAGGGGATCTGACGACGATGAACAAAGAAACGTCCGTAAATTTTCGTCGTCAGACTTCAATAGTTATTGTTATCTTATTGGGTAGAACTTTAAGAACCCCCGCGACTAAGGAAAATGAAATAAAAATTTGAAAAGCAATCGGACAGTATTGTGTTCTATAGAATTTTGTCCGAAGCCAAACTAACCTAGGTTTCTGGCGACGATTCCTTTGAAAATTTCTTCCACTTGTGAGTTTTGAAGTACCTGGTCGGTGCTTGTTAATTGTATCTTGAGTTAAGGTACGTGTTCGTATATTTAATTGAGACACGTAAACAATATCCTCCAAATACTTTATTTTACCCAAATTCAAATGACAACCTTGGCACGCCTCCAGTGTGCTGCCTACCGCACCTCCCGTCACAGAAGTGCGGTCCACCCGCATTTTCTCGATACGGTGGTGTCGCGTACTGTTCGGTCAAAACATCATTATAAACTGCGAACCAGTAGGCTCTGAAACAAACTGCTTCAAGAGGTCTTTCCATTAGCTACGATATGAGGTTCTACAAGAAAGCTGTGAATAGGATTTTGCTAGTTCGGCGGCGCACCCGCATGGGTATAGTGTTTCAGGTGTCCATGGGCGGCGGGTGGTAACACTTACCATCACGTGGGACCGCTTGCTCGTCCGCATTTTTTTCTTTTTTTATATATACGAAGGCGGCAGACGAGCATACAGCCCACCTGATGGTAAGTGGATACTGTCGCCCATAGACATCCGCGATACATGCCAACATCAAACCAAAATGACAAACGTTAGCACGCCCCCGGATGCTCTACCTACCTGTGGAGATATAGGAATGGGTTTGGAGAAAGGGTGGGAAAATGGGGAGGGATAGGATGGGATGGGAATGGGCTCTGGCACAACTCACTCACTACCGAAACACGTACGTACAATGGGGAAATACGATAAAGTGGGAAATGCAGTATATTTCAAGGTAGTCTTCTGTGAGAGAGGGGTCACGTGGCCAGTCGAGCGCGCCCAGCGGCTGTTGGATTGCAGCGTGCACTCTCCCCCTCAAAATAATTTTCACTATTTCACTATAAAACAAAAATTCAATTACCAATAACGGTTACACAGACCAGTTCCCAAGATACGAGTGTAGGTAGCAGGGCCGATACGGTGCCGCTTAGGCTTCTACTGCTATATTAAAAAACACTGTGTCTAATAATCGACACTGTGTCCGTGTGTCCCTCAGTCATCAGCTCCTTGAAAATGTTGGTACAAAATTTTATAGTACGACCCAAAACACATTAACAACTTGTCACAATTGGTTAAAGAAGCTGAGTGTATCGAACAAATGCTGAGCGTTACAAAACATATCTAGGTTCCAGATTGTTATGACTAGTGTTGCTTATCGTCGAATGGTGTCTAATTTCACGACAACTGTGAGTCTTTGTGACTAAAGTTTCACCAACTATGGGCGACAGTATCCAATTACCATCAGGTGGACTGTATGCTCGTCTGCCGCCTTCGTCCATAAAAAAAAACTTTACAATTCAAAGAAGGTAATGTATTTCTGTTAAGTTAACTTATATTACGCTTGAAAAAAAAATATACTAGGACTTAAGTACATGATTACGATTACTTTGAAACCATGTTAAGCGCATGTGAGTTTAATCTAACTTGATTAGAATGACAGCTGTCAAAGTGCCTCTAATAGTACTGGGACAATAATCATGAAATCGAGGTTATGTGTTTATTTATCGACTGAGTCAAAAACACGTGTATCTATGGCAAAAATCTTGTGTGATTTTTAGGTTTTTATACAATACTAGCGACCCGCCCTCCCTTCGCTTCGGTTTTTAAGTTTCTTTTTCAAAATAAAATGTAGCCTATATTAGACACGGATAATGTAGCTTCCTATTTGTGAAGAAATTTTTGAAATCGGTTCAGTAGTTCCAGAGATTACCCCCAACATACAAACACACAATTTTACCTCTTTATTATATTAGTATAGACTAGCTGTGCCCGGCATGCGTTGCATGCTCGGCAATTTTTTTGCACATAATATATAGCCTATGTCCATCTGGAATAATGTACCTTTCAAATGGTGAAAGAATTTTTCAAATAGGTGCAGTGGTTCCGGAGATTACCCTCCACATACACACAAACTCACAAAATTTGCACTCTCTCTTTATTATATTAGTATAGACATTAATTATTTTTATCAAGCTCTATTCGAGGCACTTTAACAGCTGTCATTCTTATCAAAGCTAGATTTAATAGACTAGTACGTTTTTCTAATATATCTATATACCAAATTTCCGTGTAATTCCAATTCGCAAGACCATTTCGTACTATTGCACACCGCTATGAGGTAGATCTCTTCTAATATCAACACCGCTGCCTGCATCCAGGCTATCTGCGCCGGTAGTTCCGCCGACCAGATGTCGTAGCGTAAAGTGCATGACCACGTTGCCGTTCTCTAGCAGGCTGAAGTGGTTGACAACTAAACACAATGCCTTACAAGGGTCGATCCAGCGCAGATCTTCAAGACACATACGTTGGAATCCCTTCTGTCGGTTAGCAGCGTGTCCTTGTGCATCCGTCGTGAAAAACATACTATAACAATGTGCACATGGCAACCGTGACTTTATCGTACACGTACCGACGGTTACCATAGACTTACTGCGTAGTTTTCGTTTAATTTTTCACATGTAGCTCTTGATGTTTACGACGCTGCTTAAGCTTGGGTGATTTTCATATCTACTGTTTCTTAACTACTTTTCAGTTAGGTTTTTAGCAATTAATGCGTGAGTCGAAAAACAAAAAAAAATATTGCCTAGAGGCGCGAGGGAGCAATCTCTTGCGTTACCGTTTTGCGAACACTTATTACAACACTTTTAATACCCAAAGTTCAATGTTCCAATACTTATTAGCACTTTTCAAATTACGTCGGATTTACCAATTTAAGAGTTCGGGGCTGTTTTTAATTAATTGTTTATTGAGTCAGTTTTTGTGTTCGTATATTTAGTTGAGACACTTAAACAATATACTCCAAATACTTTATTTTACATGAATACAATTACCAAAAACCGTTACACAAACTAAAGGAACATAGCAGAGGCGGTACGGTGCCGTGTAGCCTCTCCTGGTGAGTTAACTAAACACTGTGTCTAGCATTCGACACCGCGTCGACACTGTATCCCTTACATAAGAGTAATCGATGGTTTAAATGTCAATTTGAATAAACCACTAGGTATTCTTGAGAACAAGCAAAAATCTTTTGAGATTTTCGTTTATTTCACACATTTCTTACTTTATCCCATTTCCCCGGTGTACATACGTGTTTCGATAGCGAGTGAGATATGCCAGAGCCCATATCTTAACTATATTTAAACAAACTATTTTTGAATAAAATTTCTAAGAATATCACCACAAATTCGACGGAGTCTCGATTCGCGGAACCCCTAATTCTTTACCCGAGAGCCTAAACCAAACGCTCCTTTAAATTTTATATTTCTATTTGCTACTCATTTAATATTGTCTGCTGTTCATTCAATATTTTCTGCCGCTCATTTAATATTTTCTGCTGCTCATTCAACTTTTTCTGCCGCCCGTTCAACATTTTGTGCTGCTCATTCAACATTTTCTGATGCCCACGCAACATTTTCTGCTGCTCATTCAACATTATCTGCTGCTCATTCAATATTTTCTGTGGTTCATTCAATATTTTCTACTGCTCGTTCAACATTTTCGCCAGCAGTTTGGTGAGTCCACTCCTTTAAAGGTGATGAAAGTCCTCAGGGCTTTGTTATCTCTACTAAGCCACTGAGCTCTGTTATCTCTTGGACGCTTTTTACGACAGCCACTGCCCAAAACCCGATACCAAAGTTGGGTTTGATATTAATACCACAATGAGATTAATTATACACCAATTTATAGAAACCTAACACAATTTTTAATGAATGTAGTACAAATTAGTACGTTTAAAAACAAGAATTTATACTGCAGATACAGCGTTTTGAAACAACGGTCCTGCCGGGAAGTATAACACAATTATCAAAGACATTGAAATTGTCATAAAGAAATCAAACCTAGCTGACGACAAAAGTCAATAAAACTGGGCATTACACGACAACTTTTTTGTATAACCCGACTGTACACAAAATTCTTTATATTTCAATAGATAATGAGCGTAAAAACACAATGGTTTCCAGTTTAACGACCTCACGACTCATCACTATGAATATGGATATATTGACTTTATGCCTTGTGGTCAGTAAGTATGATCACCTTATGCTTTATGTAATTATACTCACATGACCGTTTAATGCGCACGTTAAAGTACGCGACTGCAAAAACAAGATCATCATAGTTTGGTATAGTTATTAGTGGTGGTATCTACGTAAATAGATGTTTCAAAAAACTTTTATATGTGTCAAAACACTAAAATTTATCAAGAAACATAAACAATTTGACTTTTATAAACATAGTAATGATAAGAACATTATTGTTAACTTACAATCTAACCCATGAGCCCTTGTCTCTCCACTGCTGGATATAGAGTTCTCCCGAGGCTCGCTCTTCACACGATCTTCGACTCTTCTCATCCAACGACTAACAGGAAACTTCTTTTTAACATCGGTCCATCCGGCCGGTGATCTCCAATCCAGAACTCATTCACCCCATCAGTTGTTAGTAAAGCGGCAAGTTTCGGATCTTATCCCATAAAGCAACTCGAGAATAGGCTATAGTAATATTAAACTATCTATACATTACGGTTGTTAGGGATTTCATATATCGGATCCCGATACGGATATATACGATATTTTTTACAGGTTTCCGTTACGAATATGGACTTATTTCGGATATTGTTTCGGACACGGTTTCGGTCATTGATATGATTTAATATTAACATTTACAGAAATGTATTACTAACTGAGAGCAAAGAAAAATAAAACCAAATAGGGAATAATTGCAATTTTACTCTCATAAAGACAGCGAACGAGAAATCAATTAAAACAAATGCAAGCAGCAAGGATTTGTGAAAACTCGCCTCGTTTAAATCCCGCCCCTAACAGCAACGAATAAAAGTATTTGTAATAACATCAGAATCTTTTATTCCGCGTTCGGTTTCATTTTCCAATTATTATTTTTTAATTTAGATATCCGATAGTTTCGGTTACGGAGCTTCATAACATCCCTACTATACAAATAATAGGATCGTAACAGAGCAGTATCTGTACATTTTATATTTTTTTGAAAAAGTCATTGCAGTGTAAATTATGAATGATACAGGGTACACCACAATTTCTGGAAAGTTTGTCTGTCTGTCTGAACGCATACCACGCAAAAACCACTGGACAGAATTTAATTGAACTTGGCACCGTTATAGCTTATGTACTGGTTTAACATTTAGAGCACTTTTTATCCATATCAATTATTAAGATCCATCGCGAATCGCGCTAACCATACATTCACGTTCACGTTCACGCGCACGAAGTCGCGGGTAACGCTATTAATAACATAAAATAAAAACACTATCTATACTAATATAATAAAGAGGTAAAATTGTGTGTTTGTAGGTATGTTGGGGGTAATCTCTGGAATTACTGGACCGATTTCAAAAATTCTTTCACAAATAGGAAGCTGCATTATCCGTGTCTAATATAGGCTATATTTTATTTTGAAAAAGAAAACTTATAAACCGAAGCGAAGCGAGGGCGGGTCGCTAGTAATCAATAAAAAGGAATATGAATTATAGAAAAATAACCTTTTTTTTTTCAAACATAACAATAAATCATCTCTAATCTTTGACAAACCACTTTTTTCAAGTAAACATTCTTTCATTATTAATCGTAATTGTCACTTTAATGTCCACCGTTTTCTAGGTCAAGGAAATCAATCAACCCAATCAATAATCGAGGAATATTTGTTTTGATTGAGCTCGAGTACCCTGTAACGGTCAATCAGTTCAACTTCCCGAGGCTGGCACAGTTTATGAATCAAATTATTTCGAAATTGCCTGGTTAAAGTCGATTTAAATAAATATTTTAATAGAAAACGATTATTTTATTTTCTTGATCCACGACAAGACGAAGATGAGGTTTGGGGTAAGAGAATGTGATTCAAGTTCTTTATAAGAAACTAGCAACGCGCCCTCGCTTCGCTTCGGTTTACAAGTTTTTGTTTTCAAAATTTCAAAATAAAATATAGCCTATATTAGACATGGATAATGTAGCTTCCTATTTGTGAAAGAATTTTTGAAATCGGTTCAGTATTTCCAGAGATTACCCCCAACATACAAACACACAATTTTACCTCTTTATTATATTAGTATAGATAACTGATACTACTGAACGGGCTGGCAGCAAATCGATGACAACTTTAAACGTGGGTTAGGTTGCAGTTCTCTGGTGACAATAAAAAATAGGAGTCCAGCTTCTCCATCGACTTTGTGACGTCATTCTTAGTAACTTAAAATTATTTATTTCAGTATTCAAACATAGTTTGTTTTCTGGTCGTGATTCGCTGCTAATTTTTTAATACAAACCAATAATAACCGCTAAAATTAAATTCTTACTTAAAATGAATTAAACAACATCTCTTAATGCGCGTTACATTTACGAGTAGCATACTACTATTCGTCTACTTGACTATTTATTCCGACTCGTTCTCGCTTATATTGACCAGGTCTACTCATTTTTGTTTTTTTATTTAACAATGACATACCTAATAACGAGGTATTACATTTAAAATTACGATCTAGTCATAATATTAAGACTAATGAGTAATTTAAATTTTACCTAAATTGCTAAGTAGGGTAAAACTAAGAATGTGTCCAATAACACTTTACTTATTGTCTCTATTAAGGGGAAGTCACTCTGTTCTTGTGAACTTTATTAGGAGCACTTATTTCACTAAGTACCTACATAATATTAACACTACACTAACTCAAAAGGTTTCGTCCTTTTCAGTCTTCTGACTATGTCCGTGTTATCAAGGAGCTGGATGGCCTCAACGTTCACATGGTGATGAAGTCTTCGTTCGTGAGCTTCGGCGTATTTTTTAATTATTTTTTAAGGTCTACTCATGAACCACGTTTTTTTCAATAGTCTTCTCTAGGTTGTAGATTTGTTTTTTTTTTCTCAAATATTTTTGATCTTTGAGAATACCAAAATATAAATCCTCTATGAGCATATGAGATGTGTGTTATACACGCGTATAATTTGTCACAGTGACCGTGTGCAATCGTGTTTTTTCCAGCCACGGAACTCTATTTCAACAAATTTACATCACTATAGATATGTTTAACTGTATTTGAAATAGAGCGCAGACCATTTTGAAAACATAAGTATAACTAACCGAGAATTTTGGGAAAGTTTAATCTGTAGTGGTATTTTGGGGAGTCCGATTTTGAAAGAACTAACATCAGCGTACTGGGGCGGCAATGGGCAGGTCATATTTGCCGCAGGACCGACGGGAGTAGACGGGTCCTCGAATGAAGGTCACAGCCCACGTATCAGGTAGCGCAGTGCGGGTCGCACTTCGCCCATATGGACAGACTACTTGAAGAAGTTCGCCGAGTTATTTAAAGGTATTTGGCGTTAACTACCAGTTATTCCAAAGCTGAACAATTACTGATTGTATTACAGTCTAATATGACTGTGTTTTTAATAGAAAATAACTATTATAACTAACTATTTATTTGAACTTTATTAAGTAACTTTTATTAACTTTATTAACTATTATAACTTTTATTAAACGAAATACTGAGCGGTGATAGCCTTGGACTATACTCGACTCCCATTCGTGTGATCGTGAGTTCAAATACTCGGCCCGTACCGCTGAGCTTCCACTTAAGTACGGATTTTTAAAATTGTCACTAGCTCGGTGGTGAGGGAGAACATCGGGAGAGAACCCTCATCTTCCTGAAAAAAATACCTGGAGTATGTGTTCCACCTATCCGCACTGCCTACTTCGAATCCGTGGTGGATTGTGGCCTGAAACCCCCCCAGTCATTTACTATGGGAGGCCCGTGCCCGGCAGTGGGACGTTATAAGCTGATACAATACAACATCTTTCGTGACTAGGTTTTTTTATTGTACAACATGAAAATTGCAACCGAAGATGTATTTAAAAAATGTCCGTGTGCCAAATTTAAAAGTCCGGGATATTCGAGATCCTTTTCCGGGTTTGATAACTTTACAAAGTTTTTGTTTGATTGTTACAAAAATTGTGTACTGATCGTGTTGTGGTATAATAGTGATTGTTTATTAAACTTCAAAATATTTTTTGTGTGTAATGTTTGTGCTAATAAAATAAAAGCAATAGGATTACGTTGTTCGTGTGCTTCCAAAGAGTCCTATTCTGTCCTCAGTAAACCTACTATCAATTTACTGAGCGACTCCTGACTTATTCTGCGAGACTGGACATTGCCAGGAAATGTTTGTGTATTGCGAAGAAACTTGACATTGGCAGAATGTGCTAATTGCACCATTGCCATATATGAAAAGAAAAGAACCTTTCCTAATGTCAATCCTAGCTATGTGGAGCTATCAATCCTAGTCGGGACGAACGAAGACCATAGAGATAGATAGTAAAATTGTATGGCAATCAAACATGTAACATCACGATTAAATTTAAGAGATAGGAAACCAGCCATCGCTGAAACGAAACATCTCCTTTGAATTGGTTCACCACAGATTTTTTAACAACTGATGATAGCGGAATTGGACATTTTTGTGTTTTGTAACGACTTGCTAGCGACACAGCTCGGAGCAGACTGATCACTGAATGCTCGGCGCGAGAAGTGGGATCTTAGCGCTAACTTCGAGCACGCAGCTACGGACAGCTTGCGTTATCTATATACACATATCTGTATTAAGCACATTACAATAGATTCTTTGTGTGTAGATCTATTTGTCTGTAGATTGTAGACACCATTGTTAAAGTGGAAAGTAGCTCAAACAGTCGTCTTTTAATACTTTGATCCGCTTATATCGGATACAACAAGCGAATACTTGAGAAAACATCAAGCGTTACATTTTGTTCAATGTTCGTCTTTATTACCACGTAACAAGGTTTAATACTATTACACTGCAAGATTCTGTATATTACCAGGCTGCTAACTTAACATAAAGAAAGCAGATTCCTTCTATCGATCATCCGGTGCCGTCTGCGAGTATCCACTTACCACATACCCTCTGCTCGTATGTCGCCTTCTTTCTATTTAAACCCATTTAAGACCATTTGGGTGTAAGACCAATGAATGTTAAAAACTTGGACTGTAACGCTCACGACTGTTTAATGCTCGAGTCAATGATCATTAGCGCTCACTCGGCGCTCGAGCCTCGGTCCTGCGACAAATATGACCTCCCCCCCACCCCCCACACCCCTCCCCCCTTAAGCTCATTGATTTTTTCGGATAAAATATTTGTTTATTTATTCTTTATTGCACAAATTGACAAAAGGCGGACTTAATGCTTAGAAGCATTATCTCCCAGTCAACCTTTGGGCTATGCAGAGGTGGCGCGGTAGGTGTAATGATAGGTAAGATTAAGTAAAACTTTAGTTAAGTGACCTCATATTTAAATAACACAACATATATATACATACATATATAAATACATGCCATATATACCATACTTAACTATAATATACGATTAATAATACCTCCCTTAATTGCTTTGTGTCTAAGCAATGTATATTAATGTGTAATCTAATGTGATATCTAAGTTTGTCGTTTGCTTTTTAAGGTCCGAATTCACGTGAAAAGCAGTGTCACGGCCTACCTATATCTACGTTTATAAAGAGCCTTGCCTATAGAATCCCTATAAAACTAGGTCATTCCCGATGTTGTACCGACCTTGCAAAGCCTTTTCATTTTCACAGCTCTTTCGAACCTTTTCACTGTTTCAATTGAGCGGGAAATCCGGATATGGTAGTTGAATGGCGGTCTTTTTATTTATTTTCTTAATGAAAAAAGGGTTCCGTCTATGTATGTATTATACTAAAGCGGACAATCAGTTGTGTATTGTGCGTTTTATGGTTTAATAGTGATAGTTTATTAAACTTCAGTGTTTGTGGTAATCAAATAAAAGCATAGGACTGCGATTTTCGTGTGCTTCCAAGGAGTCCTTTTCTGTCCTCAGTGAACTTAGGTACTACGACTTTACTGAGCGACTCCTGAATTACTTCGATGGTACTGGACATTGACAGGATACGTTTTAGACTTGGAAATTGTTTATTAGGAAGAAATCTTTACACTGGCAGAATGTGCTAATTGCACCATTGCCATATACCTACGTATGAGAAAAAAAAACAACTTATGTTCTACGACAGTTTAGAATTCAACACTTTACTTCATAAGAATACAAAGGGAGTGGGACGGTAAAAGAAATTAACTATTTTTTTGGAGAAAATAAATAAGTTCAGAAAAACTTATAAAACAAAAATTGTTAGTTTTGATTATAAAACTTCATTGTTAAGAGGGTGCAAGTAAAATTTATTTAACTTTGTGTAATAAAAGAGACATTATTTATAGTTCCTTGGTAGAAACACATTCAGTTTCAGGAGGGTTAACTGCGACCTCGAGTCGAGCACGACAGTTATGTCATATTGCGTTTCAACTCGAAAGACAACAGATATCAACATATTTTCTGTACAATGTCGCTCTTCGCTTCAAAACATACTTATTTGTTTATAGAAAAAAGGCGGCAGATGTGCATACAATCCATCTGATGGTAAATGGATATTGTCATCCATAGACATCTGCGATAAATGCCAACATCAGTCCAGAATGACAAACGTTGTCACGCCCCCAGATGTGCTGCCTCCGCAGAGAATGGACTGGCGGAAAAGGGTTGGTAAAATGGAAAGGTATAGGACCTATTTGGCCTATGTCTCCCTCCCCCTTTCAGAAAAAAACATACACAATGATAAGAATGTGTATCCAAAGTTTCCATTGTCATAAATAGGTCAGCAAGATTTATTTATGGCCAACTGCGAACAGCTGCACCTAGTTCCAGCCGGCTAGACCTAGGTGTAGCCACACTTCAAGTTCTGGGCGTAATGTATACAATTAAAAGACTGCCTCTGTACTTGAAGATCTGAATATTACCAAAATCGTCACACTTGTGACACGTTCATCATATTTACTGTTATCTAATGAGACAGCTACGTCACCCGTTGACGTTGATGGTAATTACTCTAGACGAAGACAAGAAGCAGTGAAATGTGTGGCACATTCTATTTTAAGATGTGAGTGTATATGTCCTCAAGCAGTTAAATTTCCTTACCTAAACTCATAAACTTTGTATACGACTTCAAAAGATCAGGAGCGAAGGAGATAGAGATCTAATATAATTAGACAAAACATTTTTCTTTTATTCAATTATACAAGAACATGGAAAAGATAGTGATAGTATTTTGGCGAGTAGTATTTCATTCAAACATTTCCAACTCGTCTCGTTTTCCAATTACTAATTCATCTAACTAAGGTAAGCAGTTCATTTAGGATCGTTGAACATTTGAAATTATTAGTCCAGTCATTTCGGAGTTTTTTATCCGTAAAGTTTTCCGGGAGTTTTGAAAATTGGTATTTTTTATATATTTCTACGTGCTCTTTTCGAATTTTCACTTTGCCACCTCGTATCTTTGCCGCTCGCGCCGCCATATTGGAAAAATGGCGCCCAAAAACGGTTTTTTGACAATATCTCCTTTCCAACTCATTTTGCGATGAAAATAGTTATGTGACAAATTAAACAAGAGAAAATTTCCTGTAATTTACGTACTAATCTGTTTTGTTTTAAAATGAATAGTTTCAGTGTACGAGCGCCGCAGTCTACTCCAACACGCGTATTAAAACGCGCCACTTACGAGACCTCATGGTGGTGGGGAAATGAGTTTTTCGCCAATAAGTCGCTTTAACAATATTTAACAATGCTTTATCCTATATTATGCCCCCCCCCCCCCCCCCCCTCCGGCATAGGGAAGAATATGTAACAGACTTTTTGCATTACACTACCTCTATTTAAATTATAAGAAAATTGTTTACTTTGCCCCACCCTGGATAAAATTGTTTGTTTTTCCCCCACCCTGGATAAACTCCTGACTGCGCCCTTGGCGGTGTGGTGTCAATTAGCGTAGTAAAATATCTTACGATTTTTTCAAGCATAATGAACGGGTTCGATTCCCGATTGTGTGTGAGTTTTTGAAAATCTTTGAATACTGTTTTCCATACCTCTAAAATAGACGCCATGGTTCCTTAGAACAAATTTCTAATAGTTTCTCCTTACTGACTCATGTAGTCTCAATATTAAATCCTGTATATTCTTCCAAATACTGTTGCTAGCTACTAGTATGTTGTGGCAATGAATAAATATATCTTGTTACTTCTCTTCTTTCTTTCAAATTCAATTGAAAGACTCACAGTAGGTACCTACTTGAACGCTTTCAACTTGCAATTCCATATCATTTTTCTTTGCGCGGAACGTTTGTAAGCCTTTCAAAGGACCAATGAGAATTATGACTGCGATATAGCGTTTTCTATTTCAATTCAATCTATTGAAACTTTATATGGTTTGAGAATGTTGAAATGTTTTAGAGCGGCGGTTTTAGAATGCTATCCGATTCAATATTTATCAAAAATGCGGTCAGATTATAGTTATTGATTAGTTTTTTGAGCGGTTAAGTTATTTTGTTAAGAACGGAAACCGCAATGACTGAAGACTCTCACACTGAGGAGAGTTTCTTGAACATCGGTCAAAAGCTAGTATAACAGTTGTCGTCCGATGAGTGATATTTCTGTTATCATCTAGTTTTTAGTGAACATTTGTAGGCGAGAATTGTATAAGTTTGTACGCATCCGAGAATTTTATACAACACTAGCGACCCGCTCTCGCTTCGCTTCGGGTTACATGTGTTTTTTTTTTAAAAAATTCATAATAAACTATAGCCTATATTAGACACGGATAACGTAGCTTCCTATTTGTGAAATAATTTTTGTAATTGGTTCAGTAGTTCCAGAGATTACCCCCAACATACAAACACAATTTTTACCTCTTTATTATATTAGTATAGATTCTCGCCCGAACCATTCGAATAACTCTCCTTGTGTATATGAGCCTTTAGGCATAAGGCATTACATTCTGAACTATAAATGAATTCCTTCCTCACACCGACCTAATAACGTTCTTATTATTCACTTGAAATGTTAATAGTTCGCGAACTAACAATAGATTACGATTGCACGTGCCTACACAAATACAATTGAGTAAAATTCTCGATCTTTTTGGAATTCATCATAGTACTTTCAGTAGGAAATAAAACGCACTGACGGTCAGCAGTTAACATCCTGGAATACACCAATTCATTAGCTGTCTTATACATAGCTGTAATAAACATAAGCCCTTCTGTCAATCACTGATGCACATCTTCGTGCACATTGTGGCTGACCGAATGGGTTGGCAAATCTACTCTTTTATGGGTGATATAGTTCCTCTGGGCTTGTGGTTGCGACTTTGTTATCCTAGCCGCTCAGGGTGATATAGGGTTGGTGATATTCTGATATTCTATACTTGTAATAATCTTACTGATTTGGATATTTCGTAAATTTCGCTCTAAATTAAGTACTTAGGTAAATTATATCAATATCAGCCTATAACATCCCACTGCATGCAGGAGTTAAAATTGGCTTTTTTTTTCTAAACGCAAACGCTCCAGCAATAATTCGACGCAAATCATGTTTGACCATAAGCGAGAAAAAATTAGAATCAACTGTCAAATGGCACGCTATCTCAGATAGTTGTCGAGTCCCGACGAAAATATATATTGAGAAATGTATAGGTATATTGTATTCCATTATATTGTGTATTTTTTAAAAAGCAGTATAAATCTATTAACAAGAAAATCATTCCTTAATAACGCTTATTATAATTAAGGCGGTGTTAAAACTATGAGTTAAAGCAACTACACAAAACGTTACACAGCGCAGCGTTAATTGATTTTCTCCTTCAACTTTCATGTCAGATAAGAAAGTTGGTGCCAATGTACGGGAACCTACACTCGATCTATGGGAAATGACCTAATTCATGTACTAATTTACTATTTATGTCGACTGTTTTCATGTTATTAGTTCGATCGACGGAACTAAATTGATAGCTAAGCAAGGAAATTCGGGGAACGGGTGCATCGAAGTACAAATTTAACTCTGCGCACGCAGAAATTCGGAACTACTAACTTCTTATAGCGAAATTCCGAATGGATATAGAAAGTGGCGCCAGTGGCGACAGCAAAAAGTTGTTGTAGTACACGCCTTCGTGTGCCTTCGTCTACAATGTGTGCCGGAGCTAGAGTTTTATGTAGGGGGGGGGGGGGACTGGCGGTCGATCGCCTTTGCCGAGACTCGGCTCACCGGACGGCCTGCACGTAGCGGCAACGTCGCCGCGGGGGCGTTGTGACGGAACGGCAACGCCGTGCGATCAGCTGTTGCTCGTTCCGTTTTATAGATTCAAAACAGTCCGCAAAAACGTGACGCCCCGTCCCAAAGGGCCGCACCGAAATAGATCGCGGACCAAAACATTGGGTTTAAGGACAGCCCTTATCCGATTACAGGAGACTACAGGAACGGAATAAACTGTAATTTTATTAGCTTGATATTTTTTAACAAACAGGTTCTACTGCCATTAGGCTTTCGTTAATAAAGCTTTTTAAAAACCAGTTTCCTTAACCCTTCATATGTCCTAAAATAGGCTTGCCTGTAAATGTTACAACTCATAATTTAGTTATATTGATATTTGCAATTGGTCGACAAATATTCTGTAGAAGAAAATTTTGAAATATTTTAAGATAGGACTGTGTTTTTTATGCTTAGGTAGGTGTATCATAATTGTATTTTCTTGATTGTAAGTAAATAATAATCATTTTAAGCGAGGTTTTGGGATCACAATCGTGTGTTCCTTTGCTTTATTGGAATAACAAAATCAAAATATTTTATTTCATCAGCTTAAACATACAGTTAACATCAAAAACGCTATACTTCTGCAACACTAATTATAAGTACCTACAACATTAACGAATAAGTTCAGTCAAAATTTATTAACTTTTCAACTTTTGATATTTATTATAGACTTTCGACCTTCAAGCAATCTCGTAGGGATATCGACTTAAAATCAGGGTTCGCGAAAATTAGATATTTATAATAAATATCAAAATATCCGATATTTGATATATATCGGATATAAATTTATCATATGTATAGAAAAGACGCGAATTTCATATTGTAAGTGGTTTAACTGTATCAAAATTGTTAAATGAGGCTTTGAGTTTGATGAGTTGACTTAGGTAGGTATTTATTATAAAAGGAAACAAAAAATAAGAGTAAAATTAGAGTAACAAAAAATGTTAGTGTTTGAGATTAATAATCAATCTACTTAATCAATATTCAACTAAATTATAATTATAATCTTTAGTATTGGATCATTGGCTGTAATCATAATTTTTATTTATGTCAGTATAATAATTTAAAAGCGTAGGATCTGCCAAAATTCTAGTTTTGACGATAAATTTTAATATCAATTGATATATATCAATATCAATAGATAGATAGGTATTTCAATATAAATATCAATTGATATATATCTACTGTTGGGCTCAAGCTTACAATCACACCATGAGATAATCATAATCCCCCAGAGCTGGGGAGAAATGGTGGATAGTTCATAGTAAAGAAGTAAACACTATAGATATTAAGGATGTTCCGAATATTCGTATTCGTTTTGGCTAATACTGGCCAATTTTCAAGTATTCCTATTCGTAATATTCACCATTTTCTAAACGAATACTCAGATATTAATCGAATAGTAGCCTACATTTATATACATTATAAATAGTAGATAGAATTGGTTTTCTATTACCAGATTTCTTTTTATAGAAAACCAATTCTATCTACTTATACCTACTACCTACTACTTATTCTACCTACCTACTTATAAGAGTAAACATTCATTTTAAAATCAGTTACGTAGCTGACTTTTTAGTTTAATCAGTAAGTGATTTTATAGTTTAATTTAAAATTAGATAGGTACTTAACTTTAGATTAAGTCAAAATGGTACTTACTGATCGAACTAAAAAAAATCTATAGCGGGAACTTTTAAACTACACATTACTTACTTACACACTGCAATTCAACAGCCGCTGGCCGCGCCCGACTAGTCACGTTACCCCCTCTCTCACAGAATACTACCTCGAAATGTACTGCATTTCTCACTTTATCTTATTTCCCCAATGTACGCCATTCCCATCCTATCCCTCCCCATTCTCCCAAGTCTTTCTCCAAATCCATTCCTATATCTCCAAAGGTAGGCAGTGCATCCGGGCGCGTGTCAACGTTTGTCATTTTGGACTAATGTTGGCGTGTATCACGGATGTCTATGGGTGACAGTATCCACTTGCCATCAGATGGACTGTATGCTCGTCTGCCGCCTTCGTACTTTAAAAAAAAAACATTACCTGCTTACTAATTTTCAAGTGCGTGAGTAGCAGGTTAGGTACTATTCGTATTCGCGAACAGCGGGGCAAATTATTCGTATGTGAATTTGTGAAGAAAGGTTTTTTATTATTTGAAATATCCCTAATAGACATACAACAATGAAGCTGCCATGAATGTCATTAAATTATAATTATAGAATATTTCCATATATTCTATAATTATAATTATAGAAATACACTAAAAGAGTAAAAAATATTTAGTTTAATGTTTACCCGTATTATCTATATTCCGATTAACTAAAGATTATTAAGTTTGTATTCTGTTCAACCAAAAATTGACTGACAAAGAATGCCACTATATAAGTCCGACTATTGTGCAATGTTTCTTTGTGCACTAAAGTATCATTAAACAAGACTCGTCCTCCGGCGGGCGATAATACAAAAGAGAACAATAGAAGGTGTAATATAGCTTAAGAAAAGCTTCATTTATTTAAAGAAAAGCTTCTCAAAATCACATCACAATAAATAACACACTGTCGTAGCGATGACACACAAAGCATTTTATGTCGTAGGTCTTTCGTAGCATCCGTAACGCTACGCAAATAACCGAAAGCCAATTTAATAAAATTGGCGCTACGCTACGACCTACGACCGCTACGAATGACAGTACTACAAAAGTATAACTCGCAGTTCTTGTAACTCTTTAGTCCGGGTTAGTACAACATGAGCGCTGACAGATTGGGGCGCTACTGTCGCAATAATCGTTTTAAAAAAAAATATATGACATACGAGTCGCAAAATTATAATTTTCCAATGTCAAGTGTTTATTGTTCTTCCAAAGTATATTTTAACGTTATTTAGTTCGAAACAACGGATAAATTCATTTTCCTCGATTAATATGTAAATTCACATTATCGTGTAACGGAATATAAATTGTGTTATAAATACAATACAACCGACGTGTATACAATATTACGGAATATAAATACAACCGATTCTTTTTTCGATTGTTGATTATCGATTATTTAATGTAATATAATTAATATTACATATAGAATTAATTGTATAATTAGATTAAAATATTGTATTTAAATTTAAAAAAAGTCCGGTTTTTATTTTGATGCTTTGATCCTGTTTTATTATTATATTTATATAATTATGCAAATCAGTATACTCATTTATATTTCCTGGCTTCTAAATTTCTAGTTTTAGTTCATATTTGGGTTGAATTTTAATAATAAATTGAATAGTCAAATAAAAACTTAACTTCCTTATTAGGATTACTTAGGTTCGTAATCAATCCTTGATAAGGAAGTTATTTCATAGTTATAATCAATAATTGAGAAAATGATTAACTAGGCTAACGATTAACAAAGTCTCATCACTGTGTTTTTTTAACTGTCTACCTTTCTAATAGTTTCATCAGTCACCGTTCTTTTAACGTCCACTGCATGGACACGGGCCTCCTCATCTCGCTGGCCAAGCGGATTGGCGATTCCACTTAGAGGTGATGTAGTTACTCAAAGCTTCTGGAAGCCGCTTTATTATCTCTTAGTCGCCTTTTACTACATCGACGGGGAGAAATGAGCTGGTACTATTCTATAGCCGGCCGACTCCATACAATCATGTGTTTTAGTGTTTTTAATTATTTGTAGTGACTTACTGGTATTCTTTTAAGAACCCACACCTATCCTAGCTAAAATTGTCTACTCTGATTTTATACCGCAGTCAATTTCCAAGTAGTCTCACAGAGACTGTATCCTAAAATTTATCCTAAATTTGGATTTGGATTTGGATTTGGATAAATCCAAGCATTTATCCAAATCCATTTCTCCTTCCTCCAAATCCATTCCTACATCTTCAAAAGCAGGCAGCGCATTTGGGGGCGTGCCCACGTTTGTGATTCTGGAGTGCAGTTGGCATGTACCATGGGCGACAGTTCCGATTACCAGGTGGACTGTAGGACTGTATGCTCGTCTGCCGCCTTCTTCCTATAAAAATATAACCACCGAAGTTTCAGACCCGAACGAAATTCGAACGAACGAAATGCTATACCCATACACTGATTTTTGTTCGGTCGGAGCTCTATACATCGGTTATCGCCAACTATTTAAAAGATATCTCCCTTGTTACCGTGAAATTTGACGTTTGATTCCGAAATATCTCCTGTCAAAATCTGCATTTCGATCGTTGTCTTGAATAATCCAAGAATAGTTAACATAACAAATGTTAATTGAACTTCATTCTGGCCGATATATCAGAGTGAACGTTTTTCGTTATAGGAAACAGCTGAAACATCATTTTTTGTGATTGAAGTCGGAGTTGATTTTTTCTAGTTCACGAGATTTCACTTTTGTCAGATGTTAATTTTCATCCACAATTGCCAGAACCCCGACATGTTTTACAAACGATGCCATCATAAAGTGATATGACGTATGTTATGACATATAATATAATCATATGGCACATGAGTGATGATAGAAGATGGTCACCACCTCCGCCCATGGTCCTACCAACCATTTGGTTATACGGACCGAATCGTCGGGAGATACGCGCCGTACTCGCCTGCTAAGGGCTATGTTGCGGCGCGTATCTGCTCTGCCTCCCTACAAGTATTCTCTTTTTCCTATGTCCCTTCGTCACTCTCCCCTTTTTGGGGCTGTTCTACAGCACTAAACGATCCACTTCAGCGCCGAGCAGCTCGTTCGGGCTCCTGTTCCTGTACCATCGGTGTGCAAACTCTCTGAGCCCGCGGAAGTTCGCTTCGGAGGACACGAGGTCGCAGTAGTATACCGGTCCATCCTCCCGCCGTATAATCCCCTCATCAATGCTCCGTCGATCTTCCTCGTATAGAGGACAGGACCACAGAACATGGTGCAAGTCCTCGTCTGCCATGCCACACTCACACTGACTTAAAGTGATTTTAAGTGGCCAGTGAATCTTGTACTTGATATTAATATCATATATGCAAAAATGGAATCTGGAGAACGTGGAAAAATCGAGTAGAGCCCGACGCCAGGCCGGGTCGATAGTATACTAATGTACAAATTATATACTACGAAAGCCACAAAAATACTCTTTATCGTGGCTCGTAGCGTAACGTTCGTAGCTCGTGTAACAAAATGAAAACATACCTCCCGCGAGGCATTTTAAAAGAATTACAATATCTTCGCGATTGGTATACTTTACATTGCTATATATAGGCATGTACCTACGTAGTATATTTGTAGGTATAATATATGTTATAATATTTATGTATGATTGTTGTGTAGTGAATTATAGTATAATAAATTTATTTACATGTGTATCTATTATGTACTCGTACGTACCTATTTTATGTAAACGTGTTATTCTTGCACTACTGCGTATATATTGTAGTTTCTACTCAAACTTATCTCTATCCTATTGCCTAGAAGAGATCACTTAAGCGATAAGGCCGCCAATTGTATAAATTTTTCATTATTGTGCTAAATATCTATGTTATATATTGTTTATTTTTATGAAATAAAGTATATTATTATTATTATAGGCGTTTAAATATTTTTAATGTGATTTTTTGAAAATTTTCACTTAATTTTGGGCGTCATTGTCTCGATCTACGAACTCAACCAGGTATAGACCTAAACCTGGGGAAATGTAGCGTTTGACGCCCTCCGGCTAGGTGGACTGACGACTTGAAGAAAATCACCGATAGTGGCTGGATGAGAAGAGCAGAATACCGTGTATATCCAGCAGTAGGACACAGGCTGGTGGTACGGTATGGTGTGTATCAATTGAGAATTCAAGTATTATAAACATATAACCATAACCAATCCTTTTAATATCCACTGATTTATATGGGTCTCTTAATGCACGGCGTTTTGTACACGAGTGATGTATGGCTTTAAAACGCCACGCCTGGCCAAGTGTGTTGGCGAGTCCAACTCTTTTAAAGGTGGTGTAGTTCCTCGGGGCTTGTGGTAGCCGTTTTCTTATATTTTAATAGCCTTTTATAAGCATACTTTATTAAAATAAAAGTTACGCGACCTTTCTCTAATCTCTGATTGAAGTAGGTAATGTGTGGACAATGCAACTCGTAATACAACCCGTAGTAGATTCAGCTATCGTCCCACTTTAATGATAGTATATTGGCCCGCACACACCTCCTTCGACAAACAGGAATAGAAACGAAACCGAACGTAGGTACTCTTACGTACAGAATCATAACCTAACACAATCCGAGTGAAACTAGAATCCCGGGCGCGGCGAGGGACGCGGAAGGAAGTCCGGGGGGAGCGGAGTAGCTCAATAATTTGCGTGCGGAGGCACTGCGCGCGGGGGGGGGGGGGGGGGGGCGCCAGGGCTGCCAGCTACGCGACTTTAATTTTTGATGTTTAGAGTTTTGTTAATAATTTTACATGGAACGGCTCCAAAACCTGAAATTGAGATTACGTTCATGATTCTATGTTCATTATCAAATCAATATTCTGATTTCAATGATCCATTTAAATTGTTTATTTATCAGTCTATATTTTATTTCATCAGCCTGTCTCTAGAGCCCCTTGTGGATATAGACTTGTCACAAAGCTTTCTCTCAAGCTCCATCTTCTAACATATTAATTTATTGTCTAAATGTTTAGTTCTTCTTTGGTTTGATGGCAATATCAGTCGTCTACTCAACTATTTAATTGTCACAAATCACAAGTATTCTAACCACAATACCCACTATGCACAATTATTATAGTAATCAACCGAAAACTCGACCTTCACTTCTCGATTTCCCACCAAAAAGTCCAAAAGTTTTATCTAAAAAGAGTGAAATGTTCTTTTGTCAACCCTACATAAGGTGCATGGCGCGGGGCCAGGGAGGTGCGGTCATACCGCGCGTGCGGAGCAATAGCCTGCCCCACTCGAGTGCTCCACAAGGTCACTGCCGAGCTTCACGCGACCCATTCATGAGCACCGACAATAATTATGGATACATTTTTTCCACATGCAGTTTTTCTACCCCTGGCGGTACTACAAAAGTGTATTGCCGCAAACGTCATTAGTTTGTACGATTTATGTCGATGTATTGCAAAAGTAGCTAAGTGGGGGTTCATGTCTAGGGAAATCAACGAACTTAGCTCTTGTCCAGAAGTTTATTACGGAAATTCTTAGGCGCCGTGATTTATAAAAATACTACTAATAATTACATGCTAATTAATACCACCAAAAATTTACTTTTTTTTCAGAATGCCTAAATTCTTGTGGCCCTAGTGGCCTTTCAAGAGTCACCGGTCGTGTTTAGTTTAGGGCGAGCGCAGAAGGCGCTCAGCCAGGAACGAAATGTGTGTGTGTGTGTGCAGACAATGGTTGAAGGCGGCAGACAAATATACAGTCCACCTGATGGTAAGTGGACACTGTCGCCCATAGACATCCGCGATACATGCCAACATTAGTCCAAAATGACAAACGTTGGCACGCCCCCGGATGCGCTGCCTACCTTTGGAGATATAGGAATGGATTTGGAGAAAGGGTTGGGAAAATAGGGAGGGATGGGATGGGAATGGGCTCTGGCATATCTCACTCACTACCGAAACACATACGTACATTAGGGAAATAAGATAAAGTGGGAAATGCAGTACATTTCAAGATTTCAAGGTAGTCTTCTGTGAGAGAGGGGTAACGTGGCCAATCGAGCGCGCCCAGCGGCTGTTGGATTACAGCGTGCACTCTCCCCCTCAAAAATTGCTTAATGTTAAGAGTCAATGGTACTAACATAGCGCGCCTATTTGTGTGGCTTTTTACAATAAATTGAAAAGCCACTTGTTTCTCTTGAAATTGCCTGTTAAAACCCAATAAAACCGACTGCTATATTTTCAAACACCGATTAAAATTCACCGAGACACAATTAATGCTAATGAAATAATGCAATTGTTGTTTATCGTTGCACTTTTCCCGCAGAGTTTCTTCTTTGGCGGTCACTAATTAAAGTATACATTACTTACTGGCTTTTAAACGTCAAATGTAAAAAAAACATTAAAGCCCTCAACTATAAACTAACTAGCGACCAGCCCTCGCTTCGCTTCGGTTTAGTTTTTTTTTTTTCAATTTTTTTTTTCAAAATTTCAAAATAAAATATAGCCTACATTAGACACGGATAATGTAGCTTCCTATTTGTGAAAGAATTTTTGTAATCGGTTCAGTAGCTCCAGAGATTACCCCCAACATACAAACAAACACACAATTTTACCTCTTTATTATATTAGTATAGATAAACTAAACTACTATCAACTCTATAAACTAATATGAAGAGCGAGAATTGGATTTTACTTTTTTGTGACAAATTACGTTATGGAAATTATAATTTTCCAGCTGCCTTTAAAGTTCCTTAGCGACTCCGAAATGGAAGAAAGTTGGGAGTATCGGAGTATGGTATAGTATATTCATGTATACCCTGTAATATTGAGAGATAAGATAATATATACAAGATGTACTCGTAAAAATATGTATATATTCTCGAAGACTAAATCCATGATTTTGAGTCAATTGGTCCATATTTGTAAGATTTTTTTGTGTTTCGTGTTCAGCAAATAGGTAACATTTAACAAAATTCCCAAAATAAAAGTATTTTACGAAAAAAAGCACGAAAACTTTACGTAAAATACCACCAGGTAGACTGCCTGCTCGCCTGTCACCTTTTTCTGTAAAAAAGGCCCCGAAAAAAGTGTATAATTTTCGTTGGAAATTAGCTCTAATTTAAACTATAAACACGACTCGAATTAATTCTAACACCGAGAATCGCCTATTAATTGGGGCCCGAAAGTCGAGAGATAAGATTTCTATTAATAACGGGTATCATACGAGGATACAGTCCAGCCGGTGGTAAGTGTATACTGTCGCCCTGCGACATGCGCGATACATGCCGACCTCAATCCAGAATGACAAACGTTGGTACACTCCCAAATGCCGCCTACTTTTGAAGATTTAGGATTGGCAAAGCATGGCAATGGCAAAATATAATGCAACGAGTTTTCGTCACCCATTGTACCTTCCAATCCTCCTTAGAGGGACGAGGAGTCAAGAGTGTAATGGAATAGAAGTTTTTATTATTTCATTACTTCATTTGATGCGATAAGAGATGAGGTGGGTTGGCAATGAAAAGGAATGTACAGTCGGTCAATGTAAAAGTGAAAACACAATGTTGAGCACTTTAAAGTCGAATTGCAATTAGTCATTTCTAAAACATACGTTCGATTTTGGCTTGTCAATTTAAAAATTGAACTTCGTCATCATGTGTTCTTTTTTTATACGAATCAATCGTCAAGCTGCTGAACATTTTCATGGGACCACCGTACATTTGATTCCCACCCAGCAACAGCACATTTAGTATCAAACTAGAACCGTCCTTCTAAAATGATGATTTTAAACGTGTAATTAAACATTAAAGTACACGCGTGATCAAGCGCAAGCAATGTAAATATTTGCAGCTGTTTAGCAGACACGCAACACTGGAAAAAATACAGCTATTTATGATTAACTAATGGCATTTAACCGCAAGCCCATAGCCATTATAGTTTTTACAGGTTATAAAGAAAATAATTTATTTAGTTATGAGATCGTTGATTTTTTCTGTGTTTAGTAGAAAAACAGACTCTTTTTTTCATGCATTTACAAAGTTGACGGCTACAAATGATAGGGAGAGTAATTATACAATTTATTGCCTAATTATTGCCTAATAAACCCTTTCTTCATCCGACGTTGGACATCTTACACCCCATTTCACCACTTTACAGGTTGAATGTCGAGAAATCCCTTCTCAGTATGTTTTTATGTCAAAAAAACGTCAAAAAAAAATATTTGATGTCTACGTGTTTCCAGTTTCAGTGGTTTCAGCTCGGCGTTAATGTGTCAGTCAGGATAATTCTCTTTATATATAATGGTAGATTACTGAAGTTGGTAAGTTGCATTATTTGCGCTATTTCACCTGTAACGAGGAACATTAAACTTTTTATCCGCTCGTTTAAGTAACAATCGCCGATAACAACGTCCGGTAGGCTGTCTACCGTTTTAGAGTTCCGCGAGTAAAAGTTCCGTCACCAATACATACTTGTTATATATAATGTGACCATTTATTTTTCCCCACAAAACGGGACACCTACCTACCTTAGGTAAATAAAAGTAGGTATATTAAAAATGGACTGTTATCGTCACAGTATTTATATTAAAAATATCAAGAAATACCGAAAAATATTATATGAAACAGAAAAGTAATGTTCCTAATCATATTTTTACACATACCACCGTTTGGGGCCACCGCGCTGCCGCCATCGAACACTTCGAACAGATATGCTGTCGCCCACTATGCTGTTGAAAGAGTACAATGGGACAAACCACCTAAAAACGGGATGGTCACATTCAAAATGGGACGTATGTTCACATTAGTTGTATAACAATGAAGGAGGTTAAAAGTGAAATTTCAGTACTTTTTTAGATTGGAATGCAGCTGCAATAAATAGTCAATTTATGACGATTATTTGCGACTAAAGAAATAATCAAATAAAGTCGCACCTACGTATCAAATAAACTGCGTATATACGCATTTTATTTGGCTAACAATAAACAGTAAACCCTGGCTCAGACCCTCGTTACTATGAGCACAATACCAAGGACGACTTTGGACAACTGCTAAGCTCTTTTCTTTTGAATGATGTGGAATAAGACTACCGACCTGAATAAATACAAAACAATTTAGATTACACAGCAGATATCCGTTTGAAATACAATGGGATAAAATTAATTGACACAATATTTCTGGGCAGAAAGTAACACTTAATTAAAGCGGTCAAACATATTTTTTAAGTTACTTACTAATATTTGTATGTATCTGTGTTGTCTTATTGAAAGAATTAAATTAAATTAAAGCTACGGAATCCTTAGACTTTTGTTCAGCTCATTCTTATACAGTTTTTTGTTATCGTTGTGCTGCAGTAATTTGTTGATAGTTTGTCTATCATCTGCGTATAATGAACCCACGGTCGCGGCGTCAGCCATTTTGCTTTGTAGACTGTTTTTTTGCTTGTTATCAACCAGCAATAGCATTTTGAAAACGTCACATGCTCATCATACTTGCACTTCAAACCCTGAAGAACGATACCCACCTGTTTTCTTCTTTTGGTGCTATCTCCTAACGGAGATTGGCGATCAAAAATACTTCATATTCATTCCAAACGATTCTCTAAGATTTCTGAGTTAAGATGTCCGTCTTCTATCAGGTTTACGGCGATCGTATACCTTACTGTGCATTACATTACAACTTGACCATGAAACCCTTAAACTATAGATGGCTATTTATCTTACCTTGCGATTGTAATGTAGGAAGGTGTAATAACATCTTACCTTTTCTGGTGTTGGAAAAAAGCCGAGGCGCTATATATTAAACTAGCAACCCGCCCTCGCCTCGCTTCGGTTTATAAGTTTTTTTTTTCAAAATAAAATATAGCCTATATTAGACACGGATAATGTAACTTCCTATTTGTGAAAGAATTTTTGAAATCGGTTCGGTAGTTCCAGAGATTACCCGCAACATACCTACAAACACACAATTTAACTCTTTATTATATTAGTATAGATTAGAATTATAGATAAATAAATCTTTGGATTTTTAAAGAGAAATATTTACATTATGTACATATTTTCTTTTTATTTATCTATTTCATGTAATTTGTGTACAATAAATTATTTAAAAAAAGAGAATACTGAATTGTCAGCAAATCGATGACAGCAAAGAGTTTCGATCATTTTACTAAACCAATTTCATTTTCTTTTCAAAACTACGTCGCACGATGGGACCTAGACATATATATATATATATATATATATATATCTCGACAGAGGATCCATAGACAAACAAATTGTTATTCAATATTCCTGTGGCACTTTACCGAGATATCATGATTGATTGACAGACCGCTATATGACCTTAGCAAATCTTACCTCAGTGTAAAGTAATTAGGTATAAGTAACCTTCTAAATATTTCTTTTATTTTTACCAACACTTATAAAGTAAGGAAAAATAGTTATTTGATAACAATTTAATCAGTAGCACTTGATTTGTTCATTTTCTTTATACACTCTTAATCGTAACGTGTCACTTTAGGACATAATAATAGGTAATCGATAAAGTTCGCGGCCTTTTTGAACGTATGACTTTAGCGTTTAATGGCAACACTGATCACTGGCGGGAAAGCAATATATATACCATTTGACAGCTGACTTTTTTTGTAATGGCGGCAATTGAACGTTAAAAGTTTTATCTTTTCATATTTTTTAACAATTTGTTAATAAGGAGAAAATTAGATTAAGTGTAAATTAGATTAGAGAAAATCTTAAAACCATATCCCCTTCTGGCAATAATCAAACTCAGTAAAAATTGGCAAAGACAATTAGGTAAACAGCGTGAGTAAGGCAACTATTATTTATGAAAAATATACATTATCTTTACACGACCTAACCTTGTGTAGTTTGTATTGTGGTCATAATACCTGTGTACATTTAGGTTAACGACGTGAATTTTTCAAGGCATTTTCCTTCTCCAAAGTGGTCAAGGACTATTATTTAAGACATAACAGTCCTCGAAAATGTTCAAGTTACCATTATATGGCTTGTATTTAAACGGGCATAAAAAATAAAATTAAACGGGTAGCAAACTCATGAACAACAAAACTAAACTATATTGGAATAACTGAAATAAACAATTTTTAATTATTAATTATTAATACATTAATTATTAAGCATGACCGACATACAAAGCCGACGGAGCCACCAGAGAACCAAAACATAACCCACCTTTAGCTGCCATTTTGAGTACCTATTTCTGTAGCTTATTTCTCTAATTATTACCCATATTTTATCTAGCTCGAAAGTATATAGTGTGGCAAATGAAAATTGAGACTAGAAAAGCGCGGCAAATTCAGAACTGTAAAAATAGTTGTAAAAATGATTATGATACATGATTTTAACGCTAGACAAATGTAATTATTGAATTCAAGTATCAAAATTATTTTTCCGACTATTTTTAGTGATAACCTATTTTTTTTTTATTTGCCGCGGTCTAAAATAAAGGCGTTAGGTGTCGCCTAGTTGTGCGGCCAGCAGTCAAGTCGACTTAACAGCTTCGAGCGACCCCATACAATTTCGTAACCGTATAGCATCACTGCCCATTTTTTCATCCACTGCTGGACATGGGCCTTCTCATGCACATTGTGTTGTACACAAGGGATGTATGGCCCTGAACGCCGGTGTAGTTCCTCAGGGCTTGTAGTGACGGCTTATTCCTTGGTCGCTTTTTACGACACCCACAGGAGTAAATGGTGTGGTACTATACTAAACCCTGCCGACAGCACACGACCGGACTATTGGTCAACTAGTCGTAATTCATTTTATATTCTAAATCGGGTCTGAACGCGTATAATTTAAGAAACCGCCAAACTAGTAAATCAGCAATAGCCGAACACATTCTCAACGCCGGAATTAATCACTGGATAGAACTCTGCACTCTCAAAATCCTCTCCACTGAACATCACTATTATCCCGGGATTATACGTGAAGCGATTGAAATTAAGAAATATAAAAATTTCAATCGGGAAGATGGATACAAACTGTCGTCGACGTGGAATCCGGTGATTAACAAAATTAAACCGTGCGATTTACTGTCTAATACGTCCGCGGACTTTGTTAGTGTAGTGTGTAGCAGCCTTTCCGAATGTAAAGATCAAATTTGTAAAAATTGCTCGCAGCTCCCATTCTGGACTACCCGCCTCTTCAGTCAACTAGTGACCACGGCTGGTGTAACCCGTGCCGAAACGTCTAGTAGGAATAAAAGGTAATAAGGTTTATTATACGCGTCCAGGCCCGATTTATGATATAAGAGAGGGGAGAGTACACGCTGCAATCCAACAGCCGCTGGGCGCGCTCGACTAGCCACGTTAGCCCTCTCTCACAGAAGACTACCTTGAAATGTACTGTATTTCCCGCTAATGTACGTACGTGTTTCGGTAGTGAGTGAGTATGCCAGAGCCCATTCCCGTCCTATCCCTCCCCATTTTCCCAACCCATTCTCCAAATCCATTCCTATATCTCCAAAGGTAGGCAGCGCATCCAGGGGCGTGCCAACGTTTGTCATTTTGGACTAATGTTGGCATGTATCGCGGATGTCTATGGGCAACAGTATCCACTTACCATCAGGTGGACTGTGTGCTCGTCTGCCGCCTTCGTCCATAACAAAAAAAAAAAATTGTACAAAACGCGAAAGTTCAAAAAGTTGTAGTCGTAATTCTAAAATTGTCGCACTTATCTACATTTTTTTATCTCTAAGTCGGATCAGAGCTCATTCAAAATTTCCAAAAAATTAAGGACAAGGAGACAAGTTTAATTTCATGTTACCAAAGTACATAAAATTCTCATGATCAAATCAACCTCTCTAAGTACATGTGCGTATATGTTGTATAGTGTTTCTATGTGAATTGTAGCCGTCACAGTGCGTGAATCTGAGTTTATCCATTACATTCAAACAATAGGTTCAACAATAAAGTCGGCAAGGCTTTAATTGCGATTGTCTGTTCGTTTGTCACCAAGTAGGGACAAAGGGAAGGGCTGTGTCCGTGGAAATAATGGGTGTTAGGTTTTATATGTAAACAATGCATATGGGTAAATATCTCTGCTTTCTATAAGGTCGAACGTAGAGAAAGGGATTTAGTATGGACTTGTTGAATTTGATAAAGATTTTTTTAAGTTATAATTAATTTATTTCATGATTCTGTTTAAATACAAGAAAAATGCTCTAACATCTGATTTTTAAGATCAAACAGTAATTTTTTTTTTTAAGATTCTCTTTAATATCTTGGAAACCAGAACTGACGTGGAACTGTACACTGTACGGAATATTATAGCACTAGAGAAAACTATACGGAACTATGTGTAATAGTATAAAACATAGTGCTGAAATACATAGGAAATGCTGAAGATAGGCATCGCATCCGGGGGCGTGATAAAGTTTGTCGTTCTGGACTAATGTTGCCATGTACCGCTAGCGTCCATGGGCGACAGTATCCACTTACCACCGGGTGGACTGTATGTTCGTTTGTCACCTTTCTATAGAAAAAAAAAGAAATTGTAGGAACCTGAGCGAAGCAAGAGCGTGTCTCTATAAGAATATTTTGTCAGATTATTTTACTAACTACCTAATACAAGATATTTCGTAACTTTTCGACAACCTTAGTTGCTTAGCTCTCACTGTAAGTACCAATTTAATAAGTAGCAATCGCTTGAATGTTCGATTAACAACTCTATCTGGGGACAACATTACGTATCGATTAATCTTAATCGAGAACCGGGTTACAGTGCTGCAATTACAACTTGTACTAGAAAAGCTACACAAAGCAAGTTGTATTTATAACTTAACAAGGCGCGGCTAGGGTTGTCAAAAAATGGGTGCGAATCACAGAAATACAAGTTGTAATAAATTTCACCTGCATCATTATAAGGGGCTACTGTAAACGTAATACATATATAATTCAGATTCACCATTATTTCATTGATATTCAAACATTTTATTGTATTTCAAAACAATGATTACTGTCCACAATGTAAGAAAAGCAAGGTCATACAGCTCACTCAACGAGACATGATCTTTTGTTGGGGTGCACACCGATAGTGTACAGTGCGAACCATTTCGACAATCGGATTAGACAATTGGGGATCCACTCACACAGACGCAAAGCACATATCTCGTTGCGAGGACTGTACCAGCCCATGAAGTCGCTATAATATACCTATTTAGTGTAACAGAGTGAAATAAAACATGCCTGCACCCTCTTAACACTGTATTTCTTTAGTCAAACTCAACAACTTATGACTTTTCAAAATTCAGAACTTTTTTCATACAAACCACTCACTCACTTGTGTTGGCTACGATATATATATTATATATAAGGCGGTGCTCGCGATCGATCTTATACCGCAGGGCCAATGTTGCAGGCCGCACGTTGCCTTCCAACGGGGGGGTGTAGGGGTGAAATACGGAAATAAAAACGCTGCTCTAATTCACATTGAACCACAGGGGGGCAGAGAGGAAGCGGCAGTCGGCAGCGAGCTTGCTTGTATGAACTTGTTAGGTATCTCCACAATGAGGAGTCTGTTGGATCAAGTTACTGCTTGAAGTGATAAATGTAAAACTAGCAGTTCAAGTTACTACTTGAAGTGCTGAGGACGAACTGGCAAAGAGAGGTCGGAACCTATGCCTTTTATAGCAAGTTCGCTGCCCGTGCGATCCCCCTGCTCCCTGCGGTAGTTTATTGTGCTATTCGCTCTCCAACGTCATACATAACTTCTAGGTTACAAGTCACTTATCCTAGGGTCGGTTCTCCTCTTATGCGGAGAACAAGGCTATTTTCGATGACGATGCATGATGATTTTACATCTTTCTGGGCAATTTAGCCCTTTTTTCCCTCCCTCCTTCGTTGAGTAGCAAGGGGAATGGGAGGACTGAAGGTAAAGGGGAAGTAGTGGCGCCGATACCGGAACTTCGTCATCTAGCCCGCAACTTTATATGTTTAATTCAATGCTCAATAAAACACACTGCGGGCGGTAGCCTTTATTTTGCCTATACCCTGACCTGTAACCTAGTTTCCCTAATACATTTATGGAGAGCGAATACAAACACATACAGTTTATAAACAAGACACTTTAAAAAATATAATATAAATGTACGTACTAACATCCCATGCGTCTCGTAGGAAAGGTGTATGGATTTGTCTCGTACGCTTTTATTAGTCTAATGTGAGAATTCATTCGTCCTCACCTCGCTAGTTGCGCAACCCTTGTGAGACAACCCCCTTTCTTCCCCGAGCCGTGCGATGCCAGTACGTACACATCATGTACACTTGATTTACATAATATTTACATAATTTACACATTACATAATAACATATATCTTAATTGTACTGCACTTGTGCTACGCCCTTATTTATTCTGTCGTGCACAACTTGCCCGTATAGGTAGGTACACTCGCGCCGATTTACATAGATCTAGGTATCAAATAAAATCGATTTTATTATATGATGTGTATCAATGTCGAGTACATTAGTATTAGCGTATGCGGTGAAATGTAATATGATGACGCACAGATTTGCACGTTGCTCTAAAGAGGTTAAAATAACACTACGTAAGACATATTGCCAGTCTTATACGTGCAATATGTGGGTCAATTACACGCAAAAATCGTTTAATGCCCTGCGTATCCAATGCAACAACGACTTCGGGGTGCTGTTGGGGTTGCCGCGTTACTGTAGCGCATCGGGGATGTTCGCGAACACTCGTATGGTCGATTTCCATGCCATATTGCAAAAAAAGAATGTCTAGGGTGCAGGGCAGCGCCGACTCTCTGCTGATTGTCGTTGCGAAGAGGGTGGATGGCCAGATATTGAGACATTGGGTAGAGTCGCACGTTACTTCATACAAGAGGTGACGGGCGGTGACAGCTAGTGCCCACAATGTAATTTATATGTATATGTCTATGTGTGTCGTATGCCGTCGGCCAGATGTAGAATAGTACCTACTAACCCATCTGTTCCCGTGTGTGTCGTAAAAGGCTACTAAGGGATAACAAAGCCCTAATGAACTGCACCATCTCTAAATGAGTGGACGCGCCACTCCGTTTGGCCAGCGTGGCGTTTCAAGGCCATACATCCCTCATGTACAAGACCATGTCCAGCAGTGGATACTGAAAAGGCTGCTGGTTACATTGCATAATTAGTATCTAATAAAATCTTAGTAATAACTACTAACATAAGTTAAAATTGTTACTAACACTAATAATAATATAGATCTTTTGTAATCTGAAATAAATAAATAATTATTATAGTGAGTACAGACTAACAAAGTCAAGAGACCTTGAGTCAGAGTCAAGGTTACAATAATTGATTTTGGGGGGCAATATCAAGTTCAGAAAAGATCGTAGAACAAAATTTGTTAGTTTTAATGATAGAGATTCAGTGGTGAGTGCTAATGCAGGCATGTTTTATTTAAGCCTGTATACCACCATCATGAATTACGAACGTTGTATTACAATGTTGTATTTCTAAATTAATAGTTATATTAAAATATATGATCATCCACGCTATTTCATTTATTAACTCAATATTATTATTATTGCTGTTATCTGCGACGTTATTAACCAATTATCGTATAATTGGACCCAATTTAGTTTAATTTCTTCTGCATTTGTACAACCCTAATTGCAGCAAAATGATCGTTACAATTCAATTCCATCCGGTTCGTGAGGCAGCCCTAGCTGCTCCCCATGTTTTTATCAATTAAAATGTGGGTCCCCTGCAAAATACTTGTCAAGGATGCATGCCTGTCGGAATGCATCCCGATACAAACTTGCAACGCATTCTAACAAGCGTGAAATCGGCCGTATTACAAGTTAATACCGCCCATCCGGGCCGCAAACAAATTTTGCGTGAGAGCGCCAAGTTAATTCTGTATCGTGACGGGAGAATTAAGTCTTTATGTTGAAGGTGTTAAAGGTCAAATGAGCGGCAATTGGATTTGTTCTGTTTATTCCGGTCGTGCACGTGTCCATTGTATAGACGTCAAGTGAGCGGGATCCCTCTCAATGTGATCGTTGATTTTTGCTCGTTATAACTTGAGAGCTTTCGTAAGTATAAACTATGATTCCCGCGGTTTCGGTCGCATCTCTCCTAATCTATCTGCAGGTACTAATATTATACAATAGGTAGACGGTGAGTTTTATTTTATTTATTATTCATTGCATAAATAATTGTACATACAAACGGCGGACTTATTTTGACATTTTTGACTGGTAAAAAATGGAATACATTTTCTTTATTTAAATATGTATAGTATAACACAAACATATGTTGCCTGCTTTGTGCCTGTAAATCTAGAAGGTTTGGTGCATACACTGCCTGTGCCTGTACATTCGTATACAAACCAAACTATAAAATATAAATTGCCGGATTGACATTGGAACTTATTTATATAACTCGTAGTATTGTATAGTTGTATAGATTTTTTCATTACACACCCGCATCCGATAATCGTATATTCTATACGATTCTCCTATGCGATCATGTTGCATACAATTCTCGCCTACAACTGATCACATGATGTTAAAAACTCGATGATAACAGCGATGGCAGTGATCGGATGCTGATAACAGTTGTTTATACTAGCATTTGTTTATACTGGCATTTGTTTATACTGGCATTTGTTTATACTGGCATTTGTTTATACTGGCATTTGTTTATACTGGCATTTGTTTATACTAGCATTTGAAGGTGAACACAACAATTGACAGAGATAATTTGTAATTAAGGGAATAGCAAACACGAGGCGTACAAATATAATGTACGTACTTGTTAAGTAGACTTATAATAAGTTATTATGTTTATACGTAATTTTTATTATAGTATCAGTGTGGAAAACTTAAGAGATTAAAAGGAAAAATTAGGAAGTAGGTACCAAATCAACAAAGTCCTAATAAAACAGTTAGTACACTGTACAAAAATGACAAAAAGTTAGTTGTGTATTTAAACGGGACTTGCACAGAGCAAAAAGTACAAGAGTACAGAGTAACGGCGTAACAAAAGACCGTTTTGTAGACCTTTACAATAGAACCTCTTTGAGTTTTAACCTTATTATGCGTTTACTATTTAGCACTTCATTAAGCTTGGTCATAGACTACATAATACTACTTATACAATTGAAATAACGTAAACACTGAAAATAGGTTGTTTGGTATCGGGAGTAGAATCGATTCTACCAGTTTATACAATAATTTAATTTTTCGGTTTGTTCATTTCTAGTATTTCTTTTATTCTACACGCAGTTACCCAAAAAAAATACACTCGTAGCACCTAGCGGGCTCGATACGCCTCGCCGCCGGCACTACTCTGTACCTACTTAGTAATGAGCGCTACGAACGTTTTAGATACAACAAAACCTTACTTACATACACGTTTAGATTTATTCCCTAGCCCGCTGTGTAAAATGTTCGGACTGGTCGGACATTATTTTGTTTAAGGACAAATGTATGTTCGTGTCTCGATGGAGTGTTTTCCTTTGTATGTGTCTCTCTAGACCCACGACACAGGGCATTCTAGTGTGGGCCATTGAGCGTGGTGTTATTTATATATTTATATAAATAACTGTCTGATACTTATTACACCGCCATATAAATAACTAACGCTTAATACAGAAAAATATATAGTTCTAGGTTATATATAAATATATTATGTATGGAGAAGTATATAATGTCGACCTCAAAGATTTCTTACACGTATAGCGCGGTATGTGTGTTAACGCCATAGTTACAGACCATGACCACAGTGGAGGTAAGAATACAGTAACGTAATGCAATATTCTTAATATTGTCAACTACGACATCAGACTGTAAGGATTGCCGCTTATAGGTTGATTTTCGATTTGGTTGCCTTAGTATATTGATTTAAAACAACACTAAAATATACCAATTAAATTTAGAAGTATTTTTGCTTAAATAAATAGATGTATAATTATATAAAAGTATCGATCATGTTATAAATATTAACTGTTTTCAATCTCTCGTTTAAAAATACCAATCGTGATTTATCTCATAAGGAATTATTTTTTTAGTTTTCGTTGCTTTTCTGCGCCGCATACAATCCCTACTTATTAGTATGAATACGAAAGTAGGTTTGTTTGTTGTTAGTTCTGCAGCAAAGTAACAAATAGCAAGGCACGAGGATGATTCTTCAAAGTGGTCTATAAATCTCTGACTTTTGATTACCACAAGCTCAGTAAAAAATGTATTTTTTAATATATATTTTTTTATATGGCAATAGTGCAATTAGTACATTCTGCCAGTGTCAAGTTTTCTTTGCAATAAACAATTTTACAGTCTGAAACGTATTCTGTCAATGTCCAGTCCCGTCGATGTGAGTCGGGAGTCTCTCAGTAAAGCGATGTAGGTTTAGTGAGTACAGAAGAGGACTAGTTTTGCAAGCACATGGAAAACGCAGTCCCATGCTTTTATTTGAGTATCACAAACATTATACACCAAAAAAACACTCTGTAGTTTAATAAACCATCACTATTAAATCACAAAATACACATTTTTTACAATAATCAAACAAGAACCCCACTTCACTTCTCGACTTCCCGCTAACACGTCTATCCAAATTGTTATTATGTTAAAAATAAATCAGTAGTGTTGGCCTGTTAACTGAACTGGAGTACGCGAAGCTCCGTTGGTGTACTGACATAATATTGACGAGAGAAAGTTATGATAATGACGTTTTTTGATTCTAATTAATAAAATATTCATCACTGCCAGTTTCACCACTTATATCAGTATTTTTTTTAAAACTTTATAGATACAAAATATTTATAGAAGTAACAAGCACTATTACAAGAAAAATTAATAAATTCGTTTGACAATATAATTAAAATTTTCGTCATTAGAAGCCATTTTCAAGTCGGTGTAGTCATGGATTTATGTCTAGTTCTGGAGAATGACCCACGAAGAAATACAAGACGTAGCTACCAAGTTCGTGGGACGGATTAACACATAGGATGATTTTTAATTAATTATAATTCCAATGGAGCAAATCCACAGGATACAGCTAGAAAGTAAGCGCTAGTAGTATTACGATCATAAAATACACTACTATACGAATTACAATCAATTAATTTTAACAAATATTTGACGAGTCAAATTTCGCAACGTGTCACACAAGTGAATGCTTACTTCCAGAAATCCCTAGCACGCGAGTAAATCTCTGCATTTGTGTATCTGCGGGCTAACATACATATCTTAGGCGTTTTGTATGAAGTCGACTTACCGTTTTATTGTGGCGCGACTTAGCAACAACCTTGGAAGTCTCGTTGAACCTAACTGGTGTGTATATACGTACAACATAAATATGTATGTCCGTCGTGCAATACCAAATGCGGGCTTGTCAAGAACGTGCGCTTTGAAATGGTCGTTAATAACGTTGTGTGTAGGATACCTAGGTATAACCTAAGTACTCGTAGAGTAAGATTTGACTCAGTTTACCTGGCTTGAATTTTGCGCTACATTTCCTTGTGTAGACTACTTAATCCATCAATCTATAACCCTTGACCTCTTTTGCAAGCAAACTGTCAGTCTCATTGAGCGGCTGCGCTAGGTACACGCTAACTATCCATGAGGTGGATACCACTTACCACCAGGTGGACTGTCTGCTCATCTACCACCTTATTTCCTTAAAAAAAATACATCGTTCACAGAATCATGCACACCAGTGTTTACATGAAAACTCATTCTATTAAATTTCAATTTTAAAAAGGGTTCAATAAACTTTCATCAAGTTAAAACGTCGCCCGTTGAAGCACTGAACGTTTCATAACAAAGGAGTTGACGACCTGTAACCCAGATACAGTATGTTAATGAGAACAACATGGGAACGGGTGTACAGGCGAGTACAAAATTTATTAAATTGAATTTAGTTGAGAAATTAATTTACACATAAACTTGACAATGAATTTATCTATCTGTATATAATAAAGAGGTTTCTTCCCATCTGTTCACGCGATCAGTTTCTTGTTGCATCTGATCACGGCGTAAGTTTCCCATCGGATCGCGTGATTTGAAAAAAAAAAATCAATCGTTAATTCAATTTAATTTATTTGCTTTAGAATGCGGGTACATATTGTTCTTATGCTATGTTAATAAACAAACTTTACACATTCTGCCAAACGACTGGCGAATCATATGACATATATCAATTTTCAATAAAATATAAACATGCAATTCAAATTTAAATGTCAAATATGTCAAATATGTCAAAAGTAAAAAAAATAAAACAAATAAATGTCACCAAATTATTATTTCATTGTCATTCAAATTGTCTCTAATAACATGTGCCAACTAAAAATAAAAAATAGATTGTTTTTTTTTTTTTTTTTTGTAAATTTGCATTAATTCCTTTAAAGACGTCAGACAACTTATTATATATTTTACTAGCGACCCGTCCTCGCTCCGCTTCGGTTTGTAAGTTTCTTTTTTCAAAATTTCAAAATAAAATTTAAACTAATTTAAACATTACTACATCTCTAAGTTTTATGTTTATCGATCTGTCCATTGTGGGATAAAAAACCATCCACAGAGCTATGCTCGGAGTTTCCTTGCTGGATAAGATCCGAAACGAAGAGATTAGCCAAAGAACTAAAGACACCGATATAGCTCATGGAATCAGCATGTTGCAGTGCCAATAGGTAGGTCATATTTGCCGCAGGACCGATAACTGATGGAGTAGACAAGTCCTCGGATGGGGGCCACGTATCGGGAAGAGTGTGGGACTGACCACTTGAAGAACTTCGCCGGTGGTGGTTGCATGAGAAGAGCCGAGGATCGTGTGTGGTGGCGAGCCAAGAGAGAAGCAATGTTGACATAGGTTAATGGTATGATGTATCCAATGATTTAGCCCTGTTCAAAAGCTTTTGACTTACTATATATTAAACTGAGGACTCATCGAATTGTATCAATTTAATTTGATTCATTACGAATATTAAATCAAATGGATTCAATTTATATAAATGAATCAGTCGTAAGCCCCTTGGTATTACATGATGTAATTGCTTTTAAATCTCCGATGTTGCTGTTCCGTATATTTTCCTGATTAAATTAATTCCCAAAACACAGTCGCTTCACCTGGGAGATCTGCACTTCATTACTCTGTGTCATTTTTATGTAACGAATGACAGGTGGAATCTTTAAGACATTTTTTGCAGTATCGCTACTTCCATACCATACCATCAGCTCGTGTCTCTCCACTGCTAGATAAAGACCTCTCCTAAGGACCGCCCCTTACACACAGGGTCTTCTGGTCTTCTCATCCACCCACTACCGGCGACTTGCTTCATGTCGTCAGTCCACGTGTCCACATTGCGCGACCCACGTTACGTTTCCCGGTACGTGGTCTCTATTCGAGGACTCGTCTCACCCATCGGTTATCGGTCCTGCGACATTCTATGGCCCGGCCACTGCCACTTCGGCTTGTTGCACCTTTGAGCTATGTCGGCAACTTGAGTTCTTGAGCTAAGAAACTCCAAATATAGCTTCGAAGTAATTCCATCGCTCGATGAACGAATTTCGATATAGAAGCCCAAAAGCCCGACTTATCAAACAAACCGCAATACGGCGCAACCTCACCCTTCCATCCCATTTCAATAAATAGCCGAGAAAAAAATTTAACAATTTTAAAATAGGTAAGAGCAGCTCGAAACAGCAAAACGTGTAAGTTACTCGAAAATTATAAATAAGACATTTCGCTACACACAACAGTACCTGCCATTCGCCTCGCTCGTCGCATGTCTGGAACATTCCACGTGCATTCTGAATGCAGCTAAAATATGAGGTACGGGGACTGAGTAGTTCACCATTAGATGCAATGTTGCTTGCATATTATACGTCAAAGGTCTCCGGCCGTTGAGGTTGCGCGTTCTCAAGTTTAAATACGGTACGTTTTTCGCTAACATTTTGACGTAGATTTCGATGATCTCATTTTTAGATATATCTACTGCGGTGATCACGAGTTTCGATTTTGGTAAAATTCTTCCTACATCTCGACTAACGATCACCAGCTGAGTACAACATTAGTACAATTGAGTACAATCAGGTTCGAGGTTCATATTTAGGTATAACGAAATTTTTAAGGCAAACTGCAGGGCGCATCTGATTGTAATGAAATTTGGCAGAGATATAACCTGAGTCTATATCACGTTTTATTTCAAACATGAGCCAAATCGTTTCAGTAGTTCCAAAATTATGGAGGTATAAACTTCTCAAAAAAAATCAAAAGGGAAAACGTTTCGACCTTTATACATACAAATTCTACATACGTCGTTGGATAGGGCTTGTGAGGCTCTACAACTTTTATCTAAACACTTTCTTACGGAGAGTAGAAAAATCTATCTTTTTTGAACCTGTTAACCGCAGAATTCAACAGTCAGACTTATTCAATTCCGATGCTAATACAGATCATTCAATGCACACTGTATAAGCAGTGGACATATTAAAAAGTGGTCAAATCCAGAGGAAGACATTTTAAAAACTCTTCTCTGACTGCCGAATCGCTCACGTTTAGGCGCCGCCAACATGAGCGAGTCTCTCACGGCGATATCCTCGCCCAACCCTTTAATTTCCGATATCTCCCGTGGATAGTTAGTGGGGATATCGCCCGTGGATAGTTAGCGGGGATATCGCCCGTGGATAGTTAGCGGGGATATCGCCCGTGGATAGTTAGCGGGAATATCGCCCGTGTAGATTGGCCGCGAGAGACTCGCCCGTGTAGGCGGCGCGCGCCTTAATTGTAAACGTGTGTCACTTCAGAGTTGGTTCTTTTTATTTCTTGCTTTCAAAGAATGTGCTACGATTTTTTTTTATCTATTTTATAAAGCACACATGGCAGAATTTAGGCAATACATGAAAAAAGTAACCAATATAAAGTAACATTACAGTTAAAATTCCTAAGGCTGTGTATATAAACTATGTGTATACAAAAATTTTAGAAATCGCTATCACAGTAAGTGCAGTAAGTAATGCCGTAAAGTAATTACGGTATTCCAACACTTATTCTAAGTGTTGGAATACCGTAATACAAAACAGAATAATTATAAAACTACAGAATTTTCAGGAGATTGTATTTGAATACTAATGAATTAAACGAAGAACACAAAGAACGAATGAAGATATAATTCTCTGTTGCCTTTTCTTGTAAGGTAATTTCAAATGTGACACAATCTAATATTACGACTCACAGAATGTACAGACACTATCTTGAAATGTACTGCATTTCCCACTTTTATATTATTTCCCTAATGTACGTACGTGTTTCGGTAGTGAGTGAAATGTGCCAGAGCCCATTCCCATCCTATCCGTCCCCATTTACCCAACCCTTTCTCCAAATCCATTCCTATATCTCCAAAGGTAGGCAGCGCATCCGGGGCGTGCCAACGTTTGTCATTTGTCATTCTGGACTAATGTTGGCATGTATCGCGGATGTCTATGTATGCACGTCTATCGCATTCGTACATAAAAAAAAGTTACGAGCAACATTGCTATTAGATACAGGTATCAAAAATGGTTGAAAATGTAAAATCGATTTGAATAGTTAGCAGAACTTAATTTTCTCTTACGCAACCATTATCCCTGAAAATCAAGTTCAGACTGCGGTCAAAACGCACTTGGCATGAGAGTTGGCGGACTGACAGAAGTCCACCTGACAATGGAGACTGCTGCCAACCTTTAAATGCTCTCGAACGCCAGAAAGGCACTAATTTGGCAACGACAAGGGGGTAGTAAACTATTAGTACTGTGGATAGAAACAGCAAGCTGCGACCTACAAAGCTGAATCAAATGGATTTGAAACACATCTATATCTATTATCTATACCTACATCTATAAATTGAAACAAATTATACTGTCTGTACATAAAATATTTTTTGAAAAAATCTTTGTAGTATGTATGTACATTGTGAACTATACAGAGCCCAAAACAACATATATTTTTTTTCTATCTGTCTGTCTGAACGTGTATCACCTAATAGCCACTATTGTCGGATTTTTTATTAGAGTCAGAAATATGACATATGACATGTAGAAATGTCAAAAAAGTTAAATTTGTACGGAGATGACACTTTACTGACAGTTCTACATGTCATATCTCGGCTCGATTAAAAAATCCGACTTTAAGCGGATTTGAATAAAACTTATTACAGTTATAGCTTACGTGCCAGGTTGAAATTTAGGGTACTTTGTAACCAGATCCATTACAGAGCTCCCGCGGGAAATATTCTGGAGTCGCAGGCACTGCTGGTTATTTTAATAATTATTATTAATAAATGTGAATGGTTATAAAGAAGGAAAAGTTATAAGAGGTACGTAAGCAATTCGATTTCGATTTTGTTAACGTATAATGTGAATTATATACGCTGTGGGTATTTAGGCACCGGCGGTCGATGGTAATACAATTAACATTCCGTGCTAACGGCCACTAGTAGTGACGGTTTTGGTGGTGGCCGTGGGGAATCATCTGTATGTACTAACACAACGTACAACACGACAATTTGCTACTCATCACAGTGTAAAAAAGAAACAGATATGCATCTACATACTAATTATACAAAACAACAATTTGATAATTACTATACTAAACTGTGTCTGCCCTTCTTTGAATGAATGAATATTTCCTTCATTCATTCAAATGAAGGAAATTTGAATTCATTCATTCATTCAATGTCTGCCCTTCTATCATACGGATATGCTCACAGATCGATATTATTTTTCTGTCAAGTATGATTTCGGTCTGCGACGTTAGCTAAGTTGGTAGACGGTTCCAAGGAATGGATACAACCGGTCCTCACTTTATCAATTTTAGTTTTGGTATAAATAAAGAAAACACCCAATAAGGTGTTTTTTTATAAATTTATTGTTGAGTATACAGCCAGGCGCGGATACAGAGGGGGGGCAATGGGTGCAATTGCCCCCCCCTGACAAGCACTTTATTTTGACCAAATCCAAAATTTTGAAAGCGTCATAAGGACATCACTACCTGTTTACAAGAATCGTTATTAACTCATTACTATCTAAGTAGATTACATCGGTTAATCAAGTGTGTTTAACTCGAAATTACTGATAAAAATAACATCGCGAAGTTTAATTGAACGATTAAAAAAATGAGCTCCAGGCCTCTCGCCAACAAACGAATTTAAGACGCATGGTCCATGTATTATGTTTTCCATACCTATGGGTTGAGTAGACTACGCCACGAGTAGTACTCAGTAGTAGTCGGCCCGGCCGGCGGGGATGTGGGGAGCGCACTCTCCACTCCCCCCTGCTTCACTGGTAACAACTTTATGCAACACACAATTCATGGTATCAGTATTGTGTCTGAGTGATGTATTATCTCTAACGCAGTCTCTGAGTAAATTACTACAGAAGACGGCGCTCGATCTCAATGGCAGTGCTATGCAAGTAAATAACACAATTTCTATTCTTGCCAGTCGTCGGGAAAACATGGACGCGAGTTTTAACAACTCTGGCAGCGTGCAGAAAATCTAGCCAATCAATTGGGTGTCGAGCTGAATATTCCTCGGATCCCTCGCCATGGTGGATGCCAAATTTATCGTGCCAACTATCAAATTAATTCAGCCGAGGAATACTACAGAGTATCAATCTATGCACCCTTACTAGACTTTGTTCTCACAGATCTGCGAGAAAGGTTCTCAGCTGAAACTTTGGACGTCTTTCAGCTATCAGTTTTCATTCCAGAAAATATTGTTAAAAATTCTCCTGGTGAAAATGACAAAAGTATAAATTCCCTCCTCCACCGCTTCGGATTGCTTCTTGACGTCGATAAGGGCGCTGCTTCTCTTCTGCTAAAAGATGAATTGTTGCTGTGGCGAGAGAAATGGATTCAAGAAAAGGAACGGCAAAAAGAGCTTCCCATAACTGCTCTGGATATATTGGCTAGGTGCGATAAGGATGCATTTCCTATAATACATGAATTTGTACTAGTCCTTGCAACGCTTCCAGTGACAAATGCATCTGCTGAGAGGTCATTCTCGTCCTTGCGGCGCCTTAAAACATATTTAAGAGCAACCATGACTGAAATCCGCCTCCTCGGTCTTGCCCTTATGCACATCCATAGGCATATTCCTATTGACATTGAGAAAGTGATTACAAGATTTGCAAAAACCGGCCGTAGGAAGAGATTGGAGATTATTATTTAAGAACCATATTATGTACCTACTTACTTCAAATTAAATTGTTTTTTTCTTTCTCTATATCTATGTGTTTTTATTTCATTTTTTTTAAGACAGGCAAACAGAGCATTATTCATATGCAAGTATTACATGATACATTTTAAAATTTTACAATTTTTTTTCTTTAAAACGAATTTTCTGGAAGATAGATAAAATCACACAAAAATTGCCCCCCCCTAAACGAAATCCTGTATCCGCGCCTGTATACAGCAGAACATCAGTCGCATGCGCAACCAAGCGTTTTATGAGATGTTCATTAATTTTAGCGGCACTGCACTGAGGGCTTTTCGAAATGTAATATGTTGTTAGGGATAGAAAATTAGTCAGTACGTACGTGTTTCGGTAGTGAGTGAGATGTGCCACAGCCCATTCCCATCCCATCCTATCCCTCCCCATTTTCCCAACCCTTTCTCCAAATCCATTCCTATATCTCCAAAGGTAGGCAGCGCATCCGGGGGCGTGCCAACATTTGTCATTTTGGACTAATGTTGGCATGTATCGCGGATGTCTATGGGCGATTGTATCCACTTACCATCAGGTGGACTGTATGCTCGTCTGCCGCCTTCGTACTTAAAAAAAAAAAAAAAAAAGAATAGAATAAATCGAAAATCAATCAAATCAAAGAGTTTTGAGCAAATTTGAATTTAGGTTTTTCATTAGTGGCCAGTTGTTATAATTTAGTAGCAAGAAGTTCGGATAGTGACAATACTCGAAAGAGTATTGTTACAAGTTGATTAAACTAAACAATCTGTAGATTATTCACAAATTTCAGGTATATAAACTTTGGAACTGTAGGTGGTATCGAGATGGTGATGGTCATCTCGATACAAAATGCTGTAGTTGCATTTAAAAAAGAAAAAACAATACATTAGAACCATTGATAAATATTCTAAGTGTATGCAATATTAGTGTTTGCAAACGAGAAAGACTTTTTGTAACACCTCTGGTCTCGTATAAGCGTTACGTATGCGTGTACGACGCCCATTTCAGTCACTTTATAGAGAATAAGTGCTGTTTTCTCTATACACTGTTGCAACGGACACATTGATCTATTTACTCACCATGACTCATTCTATCTAAGGATGACGCTAACGAGAAACTATCTATTTATATCGCGACGAGTAATTAAAACTGAATTGAATTTCTAAATGTAGCGTTCATGTCTTTTTCTATTTATAACATTGCAGTGTGACTAGATGAGTATAACTATTTTTTCTGACTTCATTATATCTTAGCATCAACTAAATATATATTTTATGTCCACCACGAAGCTAGATACTGATCGACATTTTATTTCATTATTTTTTTATATTTGATTTTTGTTAAGAAAAATCAGACAAAGCGTAATTTTAAAATATAATAGTTAAACAGTTATTAACAAATTACAAGTTTTCAAAATCGTTCTAATAGTTTTTGAGTTTACGTATTACAACAAAAACGCGGACGGCAATCTCCAGTCGGGATGGAAAGTGCTCTAATTTCCATACGTTTTAGAAAAGAAGAGTTTAGAGTAGACTAAAGTCGTAGAGATTGTCGAGCCCTATCCAGCAAGTTTCTGTATCTCTGTCTCTGTCAGATAACCTTTGGTTAGAGAGAGAATAAATATTTGAATCCCTGGTAGATGGTGAACATATTAGATAACTAGCGACCCGCCCTCGCTTCGCTTCGGTTAACAAGATTTTTTTTTCAAAATTTCAAAATTAAATATAGCCATTTTATTTTGAGGGATCCCTAATTTTTTCTAGTAATAAATATGGCCTACGTTACTCAGGGATAATGTAGCATTCTAATGGTGAAAGAATCTTTGAAATCGGTCGAGTAGTTTTTGAGTTTATTCGTTACAAACATACAAAAATACAAATCTTTCCTCTTTATAATATTAGTGTAGATTACATAATAGTCAGGGTTAAATAAAAAAATCACAACGCTCATTTTTTTTCATGAAAGCTAACAAGGGATTTTTGGCGAGAACTCGAGAAGTGAAGTTGACTTTCTGTTTGATTAACGTTTTGTGATTTAATAGTGATATTTTATTAAACTTCAATGTGTTTTATGTGCGTAATGTTTTTGATAATCAAATAAAAGCATAGGACTGCGTTTTTCATGTGGTTCCATGGAGTCCTCATTCGTCCTCAGTAAATCTACTCTAGCTTTATTGAGCGACTCCTAACATGCTTCGACGGGACTGGACATTGACAGGATAAATTTCAAACTTTGATATGATTAATTACGAAGAAATCTTTACACTGGCAGAATGTGCTGATTGCACCATTGCCGTATGGGAAGAAAATGAAAAAAAAAACTAACAATGTCCTGTGACTTTTTAAAATTCAACATACATATTTTTATACAAAAAGAAAAAAATACTCCGTGAAGAAAAAAAATATGCAATGTTGTCATCGAATGTTATACCTACAGAAACAGAAATTGCAAGTGAGCGGTGCATTTAATTAAGACAAAGAATACGAAAGAAGCCGGACGGACTACAAAAAAAGAGGAATCGACAAACACTATTTAAAAAAAACTTTTAATTGAGGGAAAATATAAATATCAGACAGTCTTACTATTTTTAACGATAATTTCATTGCAGCTATTTTTATTAACTTTGTATAATAGATACCTACATATCATAAATCTATACACAATAGCCATAAAGTAATTCAATTTAGTAAAATCAATAAGATAATTATTACAATAAAAGGAAAATTATTAACATGTATACAATCTGTCTGTTTATAATATTCGTATTATTTATAAAATTATATAAGTATTTGTAACTAACTCCGTGGATATCATTACGCGGCAACAATATTCAATTGGCTTTATTTAAATATAATGGCGGTCGTATCAATAAAATGACCATTGAGCTGACTAAAACACTCATAAAATTCAATTTATGTTAATGGTTTTGTGTGTTTTCGGCCATTTAAATTTGTATTGAATGCGTTCTGATCTAAATTCCCGTGTCAGCGGCAGTAATCCATCTAAGGCCTTGACCATTTTTAGACATTCATTGCACTAAGACCGTTATACTTACCTTAGTTATATAGCTTACCTTTTAACTAGAGTAAAGGTGACATCATCTGAGTAACCGTGATCAACGCGTTGTGCACGGGGGATGTATGTATAGCCTTAAAACGGCACGCTGGCCAAGCGGATTGGCAAATCCCTTCTTTTAGAAGTTCCTCGAAGGACTTGTGGTAGGGGTTTCGTTATCCCTTAGTCGTCTTTAACGACACCCACGGGAAGAGATAGGGTGATGCTAGCTTTTACGACATCCACGGGAAGAGATAGGGTGATGCTAGCTTTTACGACATCCACGGGAAGAGATAGGGTGATGCTAGCTTTTACGACACCCACGGGAAGAGATAGGGTGATTTCGACACCCACGGGAAGAGATAGGGTGATTACGACACCCACTGGAAAGTGATACTAGTCAAAAGCCTGCCGACACCACACGGCCAATTTGTACGAGTACTTTACATAAGTATAATATACTCGTAGTAAAGAGACTCATATTCAGGAAATAAGTATTCTTGTTTGAATAAAATTATACAAACAAGCCACTTTAAAAATAATAAAATAAACTGAATTAATTTATGTCAAACTAGCTGTGCCCGGTAGCGTTGCATGCCCGTCACATCCAAATTAACACAAAACAATATTAAACTACGTATAAACCTTCGTCTTGAATCACTCTATCTATTGATGAAAACCGCATTAAAATCCGTTGCGTAGTTTAAAAGATCTAAGCGTACATACAGAGGGACAGACGGCGGGAAGCGACTTTGTTTTATACTATGTAAGGAAGCTCATTAAAACCTTTAGTTGGTTTAAAATTACAGTGAAATTGATAAACATTATTATTCTGGCAACACTTTTCTTTTACATAATATCAAAAATCGTTCAAAGTACATTTTTAAAAATACTTTCGTTTCTAACACAAAATTAAGATATGTAGTAAACTGAACTATATTATTTTATTAATTGATGTTAAGTAAATAAATTAAGATTAGAAATAGTAGTAATATTGAAGATGTTTACCCCTTTCTACCTGTAACTGATTATTTCCACTGTTATGTAAATAATTCTTACACAAAACATGTTACAACACGTAGATTTCATCTGACCCCAGCAACGTCGAACCTATCTATAAGAAAACCTTTCTTGTATAAACCTGTCGGTTGTATGAAATGTGAAAATGAAATATCTTAAACATAACAATTATAATACATCAAAAAATTATAGAGGAATCGGTCACGCACAAAGCTGGGCTTTGTTCATTCGCCCACTAATTATATTTGTTCAATTGTATTTGCAATTCTCATTCTGTCTTATTTTTAGCTTTTCAAATATTGTTTTAAGGAGAAACAAATTTGCTTCTCTGCCACAAAGTAATGGAAAACAAATTTTAATCTAAAGTTACACGTGTAACCATATATTATAAACACATTTGGCATGTTGGAACTCGAGAAGTGAAGTCGAGTTATTGTTTGATTATTATAAAAATTGTACCTATATCGTAGGTTTTGTGACTGTTTATTAAACTTCAAACTGCATGATGTTTGTGATAATCAAATAAAAGTGTAATAGACTGCGTTTTCATGTGCTTCCAAGGAGTCCCACTCTTGTCCTCTGCTAACTTACTCGTACTTTGACGGAAATGGACATTGACGAGTTGTTAAATCACGAAAAATACTTGACACTGGCACAATATGCCAATTGCGCTATTGCCACATAAGTAAAGAAGAAGTACTTAAAAAAAGGAACACTATACCACAGACTATATAATCCTAAACTATACTTACGCTAATACAACTTTGAATACGTATTACTATTCGCGAATACTAATAGTACCTACCAAACCTAGTTATTCACGCACTTTTAAAAATACCAAATAGTTTTTAGTTCAATTTAAATTTAATAAATATTTTTTTAGTTCAATTAGTAACTTCTTAGTTCTATTTAAAGATATGTAGGTACCTACAACATAGCTGATATTCGAATAACCGTTTATTCTTAATGTTTGTTTTCTTTATATATTGAACCGCTTTTAGCTACGTTGGGTTTTACGATACGATTAGTACTAGAGTATTCAAAAATGGTGAATTCGTAAATATGAATAAAGAATACATGAAAATTGGCGAGTATTCGCCAAAACGAATATGAATACAATTATGTAATTGTAGTGTTGTGACGACGAATAAATCTATTTTCTTCCTTCCTTTTTCCTTCTTTCTAGACAAAACACTAAACTCTCTATACGTTCATCAAACTTTATTACCTCTAACCACAAATACCAGAACCACAACTAAAAAGAAAACTAAATAAAATACATTTTCAAATACCTACCGAAACCAAAACCGCATAGGTTTACTGCCTGATGCTCGTGTCCTACAAACACCACCGCAGAGCGACGCTGTCACAGAGATAAAAACAGATAGAATGGCTACACGTATTGTATGTCCTTTAATTACCTATGGCTCGTTTAGAATGGTTATCAGGAATTGACCACCAGATGGCGTAACTGTCACTTAAGTTAATCTATCTGGAATTTAACTATTATTTATATCAATTTTGATCATAAAATTGTTATAATATAAAATGTCACATTTGTCCACTTATTGTAGTTATTTAACTGTGAAAACTTTTTGAATAACTTTCTATTTTTTCATGTATTGCATATTACTCGTAAAATGTTCTTTTTATTTCGCAAATATAATAAAATAAACAAAACAAAAGTAAGTTATAATAACGTATGTAAAAAGACGCGTTTGTGTGTGTTACTTCTAATCGTAAGAACACACATGTTTCGTGGTTTTTATTTTGTATATTAACGAAAAAGAAATTTTGTGGAGAATGAACAACACGCTTCGCTGAGATGACATTATAATTTCCCAGGGATTACTATTTACTTTCTAAAACTAAAATAACTTTAGAAATAAACCCAGTAGTTATTAAATGTAAATTCACAAACGGCTGTGGTGCAAAAAGCTATGTAACTCAAAAAGTTACATAGCTAAATACATAAAAGTTCCCTTATGCAATGAACAGTGCCGTAACTAGGGCGGTGCCAGCGGTGCCCAGGCACAGGGCGCAGACCCTGGAGGGGCGCAGAAATGACCAGACCAGGACCAAGTTTTGGGTCATGCATGGTAGTTAGTAGCATTTTTCAAGGGCGCAGTTATAGAATCTCGCACCGGACGCATAAAAGGCTGGTTACGGCACTGGAAATGAATGACCTTTATGGCCACCATAAGCCATACCATACTTATACCATAAGCGTGTACCCTAGATGTACTGCTAGATACGTTCCAACGTTCGCCAAGATATTCTTCCGCTCTTTTATATCTCCAGCGTATGTCTATTCACTGCTAAATACTTCGTTCTATATGTTTTTTTACTCCTCTCTCACCGTCAAGCCCACTCTACATAAATTATCTCTGTGGTCGCGCCGCGCGCCCGCACGCGGTCTGTAGTTAGGTTCCCCGCAAAATGTACCAAAGTTCGAACCCTCCCTGTATATTGCTAGTTGGATTGTGATGTAATGTACCTACTTATAGTCGGCAAAACTACCAAGTTATACAAAACCATCCCATTCCAACAATAAGCGCTTTGATTTGATTTAACCATTATTGTTTTAAAGTGTTTGTTTGTACAACTTGACTCAAATTCAAAACTCAAATGGTAAATTACTCGTGCCAGAAACTCCTTAGCTCAAAAATTTTGAAATCAATAATTGTATCAATGTCTCGTGGTTACTGGTAACCTATGCCTGCCAAACGTGGTAGTTTACCTTACGTGCAACCTTACGTGATAGATGAAAGCCACGAAATGCAAATCGATAAAAGAAAAATCTCGAAAATTAAAACTAAATTAACAGTTGTTGTCTGTGGATATTTTTAGGGATTAATTTGTGAAAATTACTGTGTAATTTTTGCATTTTTTATATTTAAGTTTTTTTTTTATGGACGAAGGCGGCGGAAGAGTATACAGTCCACCTGATGGTAAGTGGATTCCCATAGACATCCGTGATACATGCCAACATTAGTCCAAAATGACAAACGTCGGCACGCCCCCGGATGCGCTGCCTACCTTTGGAAACATAGGAATGGATTTGGAGAAAGGGTTGGGAAAATGGGGAGGTATAGGATGGGAATGGGCTCTGGCACATCTCACTCACTATCGCAACACGTACGTACATTAGGGATATAAGATATAGTGGGGAATCCATGGACACCCGCTATACTTATGCAATAGAACCTATCGTTCCCTCACTAAGGCCTATATATCTGTCAGTATTCTATCTAATACTCACGGTCCTCGTGTATACTGTCTTACAATCAGAGGATAAAAGGCTATAAAACGCCGGTCTCTCCTCTAGGTCCGACAGGATTATCCGACTACTCGGATTACACATTATTATTTTTTTTATACTAGTGGGCGAACGAGTAAGCGGTCCCACGTGATGGTAAGTGTTACCGCCGCCCATGGACACCTGCAACACCAGGGGGTATGCGGGCGCGCATACTTTATTTTTCACATTGTCAAACTGACCTTATCTTGAGGCTGAGAGATAAAACGTAGTCGTTAACAAATATGTTTTTAGAATGAAAAACGCGAAGTCCGAATAGTTGGACAATCCTGTTAGACCAAGTGTAACGGCTCTACAACCCCGTGCTAGCCATTGAAAGTTAGCGAATCGACTCTTTTTAAAGGTTATTTAGGTCCCACGGCTTGTGGTATCCGTCCTGGCAAGCCAGGGAGGGACTGCATAAGAAGAACAGAAGACCGCGTGTGTTGACGAGCTTTGGGAGAGGCCAAAGAGGCCGAAGCCAAGAGCTTTGGTACGGTATATACGTAATACTACTGGTACTATATTGCTACCCACTACTCGATATATAGTAATATGCAACTGATCGCCATCTCGCTGTTCGTTACTCTTCGACAATAGAACAAATGTTTATAACGAAAGTGACCCAAAAATAAAAAGGTCTTTATGTAACAAAAACCTGAACCAAATTGGGATCATTGACTTAACTAGAGACTTAGTCCCATTCTTTATAAAGACTATTAACTTAATCTTATAATATACATATATGTGCAATTATGTATAAGTTGTACCTTCAGACAGAGATTCACGTGGGTGTTGTAATTCTTTAATTTTGATGACTTAGTAAAATGTGCCCCGTGCGGTGTCGGCCGACTTCAGAAAACTAGAACTAAGAACTAGAAAGGGATAACAAAACCGCTATATACCACAAACGCTGAAGAACAACTCCACCACAGGGCCAATACGATACAAAGAATAAATTATAATTACAATTTTCATTTTTGACACAACAGTTCACAGCACTAATGTTTATACTTATTTGAATTGTAGTGTCTAACAAATGACACAAACCAATATAAGTCTTATGTGTCACTCAAACCATTTCAAAACACACTCGACTCGGAGAAAAGACGTCGTGCAATGGAGACATGCAGTCTCACGCGGCGAGGTCGTTGACCGCCGCCGCGCCCAGCGATTCATCGCGCCGAGGAATTCTATAATAAAGTTTTCATGTTCTAATACCCATGTTGGGTGAGAATTCCTATAATAGGAATTATTAACGAGTTGGAAATTATTTATGATAAGATTTTTTAGATAAATAGATAAAACTATTTAGGGGCCATTCAAGTACATATTAGGTACGTAAGCACCAAAGCGGGGGGGGGTCTTTACTTTTATATTGATAGCTTATTTTTGATGGCATGCGGGACGGGGGGGGATCTGAATGGCGATTACGTCAGCAATGTTTATTTATTTACTTTCGTATTTTTTTTGGCAAAATTTAGGAGATTCTGATTAAATGAGAAACTTGAACAGATTTTGTAAAAATTATACCAATGCTTACGTTAGCATGGGGGGGGGGGGGGTAAGAGCTTTGCTTACTTTCCCTGACGGGAGAGGGGGGGGGGTTAAACATAACCAAAATTCTGCTTACGTAATACTTGAATGGCCCCTTATTACAACACACCAAAACAAAAATAAGAACGAACATTGTAAACATATAAAATGTCTTAAATCGATCTCTGTCAGACAACCTTCGGGTAGAGAGAAAATAAATATTTTATTCACAGATAGATGGTGTACAGTATACAACATCTACATAATATACAATAAATAAGTATCGTAAATCTTTATACGATACACATAAAGTAGTTAAGTTTAGTACAAACAATAAGTTATAAGCCTTCGAATAAAAGAGACTTTTAATGCCTTTTCTACGGGAATAATTTATTTATTTAAATCAACAGCTTATCTAATAAATATATACTTAGTATACAATTATAATTAACTAACATTTTGCAGTCAATAACAGATTCGAAATAACCAGACTTAAAAAGTACTAAATCTACTGAGTTAAATAATAAAACAAAATAAATCGATATTTTGATCAACTCAAATCAAATGTGACGTTATTTGAGGAAGTACGGTTTTATTTCCCTAAATATTGAGACATTAGTGTAATATTAACAAAATACTTGTTTTATTGTTTAATATTTATGAAAACTCAGATGGTAGAGCATATTTCGATTTAAACATAATCTTGAAACTAGGAAATTTAAATATTGAAAATCTTAACCAAAATCAATAAATTCATATAATAAGGTAATTTTGTGCAAATAACGTATTATTTATTTCTAATACTGATGACATATAATTTCAGTGTCCTAGACTGTAGACTAGGATTTCCTGTGTCGTGGGGACACGACCCTCTAGTCAATGGAATGTAAATCTATTGTCGAGAATCTAAATCAAATATTCTTAAACTTTAGGCACTCTGCCTCCTTATAGGACCTATTGCTGCTTTAGCGTGTTGATTCTACGAGCTATGTCGGTGACGTCAGTTCTTTGGCGAATCTCTTCGTTTCGGATCCTACCCCGCTATGAGACTCCGAACTAGTGGTGGGTAATCAAGACTTCTGGGAGTGTTTTAACTCATTTAATCCTGCTCCGCTTGCGGATCCGACTCCTCTTAGTTACTCCTTAACTCTTTTGATTCACCTACTTAATCACCTTCCGAGAGCGTTTTATTCCCTTTCCCCGACGGTTGTTGCATAAGCAAAAAAAAAAGCATGACATCATTGCATCTCGATTTGAGCCCCCGACAAGTGCCGATGCGCGATTATACTCACAATCATGATTGGCGCCGAAATCTGAATCGGAATGATTAACAATTCGATGGAACATTTAAGGGATTCTACTCCGCTCACGGATTCAACTCTTTTGATTCATTAACTCCGGAGTTACCCACCACTACTCCGAGCATCTCGCCGAGCTCTCTCCATGGCTCGCTGAGTGACTTTGTATTTCCGGATCAGGCCTACGGTAGTAAAACTATAACCATTAATTGTTTAAAACATTGAAATAGTCAACGCATGCGAACATTTCTCGCTAACTGTACACACAGACGGTTATTATAACTGTACCTAATCTTAGTTAATACACTCTCGTTGGCCGTTAGGCGAACACTTGAAACTGGGCTGTTTGAACAATGAACATGGATTTGCTCATATTTTTAGGAAAATCTTGGAAACATTTCTGTTTCCAATACAATATTGCGTTCAGAGGAGTGTCAGTGTTGTCTACTAACAAGTATTATACTAATTATACTAATAAGTAGAATAAATAAATAAAAATATACAGTTTTTGTTTCATTTGCGTTACAGTTTCAGTAGAAAATCGAATTTGATTCGAAACCGTATTCTACTAATCATTATGACATTAATCTATACTAATTTAATAGAGGTAAAATTGTGTGTTTGTAGGTATGTTCGGGGTAATCTCTGGAACTACTGAATCGATTTCAAAATTTTTTCACAAATAGGAAGCTACATTATCCGTGTCTAATATAGGCTATATTTTATTTTGGAATTTTGAAAAATAATATTGAAAAAAGACTCATAAACCGAAACGAAGCGAGGGCGGGTCGCTAGTGTTATAATAATTATCATAATGTCATTTTGTATAGAGTTTTTCGACTAATAACGAAACTGAATCGTTGTAATTAGTGGAATGCGAAAGATGACATCATTCCGTACAGTTTATGCTACGGTTCAACTTTTCAGTCCACTTGTAGGTACTCGTAGGCTCAAACTCACGCTGAAATTTGCCTTCTACAACGAATCACTGAAAGAACGCAAAAACTGAATATAGATTGTTTGGTATGAGAGTAGAATCGATTCTACCAGTTTTTACAATAAGATTTTTTGTTCATAATTAGTTCATTTCTAGTACTTATTATCATTTATTCTACGCGCATTGTCCGCGCCCACCGCCCGCGCCGCGCACAGCCTGGGCGCCCGGTCATTACCCTGTATCGAGTGATGAACACTTCGAACGTTTTAGATAAAACAAAACATTACATGTTTGTAACTATTGTTTCATTCTGTAAAACAATTTTATTTTTCGCTACACAATTTTTATATTTTTCAAAGTAGTTGATGCTTTGAACAAGTTTTGCGTTATTTCAGTATTGTATCTCACAAAAATGCGTGTAAAATATTTATGAACCTTATTATCATGGCCATAAGGTACATCGATAGATACTTCTGTGCCCCAAATTACATAATACAATCAACGTCTAAAGGATTACGGTAATTGTATTAATTAATCCTATTATGAAAGTGTGTTACTTCGCAAGTACGAAGTTCGATGCCACAACTTTATTATACTTAACTATAGAAAGTTGGTAATGGCCTTGCTTGCTGACTTTCAGGAACATTCTATTATAAAATCAATGTTATTCGTTATAAGACTTATAAATAAGTTAGATAACTTACAGAAGCCCGAAAACAAACTGATGAACATTAATACAAACTAATCATATTACTTATTTACCTATATTGATTATTATCCGAAAACCAAGCAAGACCATACAATACGACACATAAACACAAATAAACGATTTTTTAGAAGTGTTTTCGGCTCGTTAATTATACGTGCATACCATGCGGTTGGTGAATTTTAAATCGTGATTATAAAGAAGCGCGATAATGGAGATGTCTGCGATTTGTAATATAAGTTCCAAATGAAATCATTTTATTTTTACAAGAAAACACCACTTTTGCGTTTAAGAAGGAAGTATCGTCTGCTTGCTAATGTTATCGGTAACTGGAGAAGGGCAGAGGTAGCGGAGGCAAAAAAACCAAATTCCTCGCGTTTTATAAACGCACAGCGGACCGTAGTAGCTGCGTTCTAAACGCGCGTTTGTTTAATTCACATTACGCGCTGATAAAACGCGCCGTAAGTACGCATAATAAACGAACGTGCTTTATTCTGGCTGGAATATAGGATTTGTATTTGAACAGACTAATTCTGTTTTCTTGCGACTAATTATCGTCTTTTTAACTGTCTAGTTCCCTCCATCCACTAAGGCAGCATGAATCAGAATTCAAGACAATTACTATGTGCTGTCACTTCTCTACTATCAATTTCGAAATATAAATTAAGATCTCTAATATTAATATCAGTCTATATAATGTGCGATCTCAAGGCCTCATTTTACTTCATTTCTCCGGGACGTCTTCATTTTACATGTCATGTTCTTTGACGTTTCTCCACAAATATCATTTGAAATTCGAAGTTGAAATCACATTTGAAATGTCTTGAACATTATATGACATAAACAGACAGAAACGTCGCACATAATAATATAACATAAGCGGGTAAAGAATTTTTAATTTGGGCAATATTTATCTCAAGAGCGGTGATAGCCCAAGATCTATTAGGGATACTCGGACTTTGTGAAATGTGATGTTACATTTACCGTCACTTTAATTGTCGGTTAGCTTAATCAGAACTTTACTCAGAGGTAGTGAAATAGGCCCTTAATTTTAATTGTCATAGCGTTTACTGAAGTGTTAGGACTCCAAGGCCTCTCTAGACTTGTCGAAAATGTGTGCCATGTAAACATTTTGGATAATAAAATTTGTATCCCCTTTCCAGGTTAAATATGTTACAAACTAATAATACGGATACAGATACCTAGTTTGAGGGCCAAGAGGACTATTAATTTATTTAAAATTAATAAAATTGTAATTGTACTGTACCAACTAGATACTGTAGCTGAAATAAAGATATAATTTAACAATGTACTTTGTTCAAATAAAGTCAATTTTAATTCAAGATATGCTATTTGTATCCGCGGATACTGTACCTAATTTCACATGATGATTTAATAGCGTCAAATATTCCATTTACAAGTCTAAAGAAGAAACCAGCGTAGAGTCGTCAGTTGATGGCGTATACATACGTATTGTAAGGTATTGTAAGATATATTGAACTCTGTGCATAGTTACCTAATCCACCCGTTTGTCCGGAGTGATCCCCTGGGTTGAATAAATCGGGTAGGGCTATAACTTGTCCCCGGGGGAATCAGTCTAACTGTTGTGGTGAATCTAAGACAACCCTACTGCCCTAGTGATCGGTCGGTTATTTGAGACGCTACTCGTTGAATTTGGGGATCGATTCAAGTTCGATTGGAGGCGACAAAGAAACCATTATCTGTAATGTATACTTTAATGTAATGTAAAGTATAATTGTGTCTGTAATTATACTTTACATTACATTAGTTCCAATGTACGTACGTGTTTCGGTAGTGAGTGAAATAAGAGCCCATTCCCATCCCACCCTATCCCTCCCATGTTCTCAGCCCCATTTCCAAATCCATTCCTATATCTCGATACGTTTGTCATTCTGGACTGATATTGGCATGTAACGCGGATGTCTATGGGCGACACTTACCATCAAGAGAATTGTATGCTCGTCCGCCGCCATATTTTCATTACAAAAAATGTTGACTGTCAGAGACTGCCATTCACTATTAAATTCGCCCTCTGTACAATTTCTGTGCGTTACATAAATATTTAAATTAAATAAAAAGTATTGGAAATTGAACGAAGCCGCAAGAAAATGCCGGTCCATATATATTTCGTATATATAATTACCTATTTAAAAAGGATATGTTGAAAAATAACTAACGATCAACACAATAGATTTTCGGGGAATATGCCAAATTAAACTTTATTTATCAATAGCAGCAATATACTTGTACTTAATATTCCCACTCGTGTATTTGATTCTATTTTTTATATAATTGTGAAAACATTTCGGGGAAAAATCTTTAAAACGTTTGCTGAATCGAATATTTGAATTCTAGTTACAATTTGAATTGTAGTTACTACCTTATATAACGTATAATCTATATATATATCTATACTAGAAATGGATGTTGGTATATCTGTCTGAGATTAATAGACTTCGACACCGTTTGACCGATCACCATGAAAGTTGACACATATATGTATTTTTTATGGAGAAGGTTTTATGCTATCCACTTTGTTGTAACTCGCCACTAGATGGCGCTGCAGCACATCAACTTCTATATACCATTCAACCGATCGCCATGAAAATTGGTATGCATAGGTATTTGAGCACGGAGAATATTTTCAACTTTATTGTAACTCGCCACTAGATGACGCTGCAGCACATAAACTCTATACCGTTCAATCGATCGCAAAAATCATATCGACGGTAAAATAGAATAATTTGTGATTTTATATACAGAGATAAATAGATATACACAGGCAGGACAACGTCTGCCGGGTACAGCTAGTATAATACCATATATAGAATGTTACTATATTGTAATTGATGGTTTGTTAAACTGATTTACGACTGCTTGAATATTTTTAAATTAAGTAAAAAAAAGTAATTTTTTTTTTTACTTAATTTACTTATGCACAAGTAATTTGTTAACAAAATTAATAAGCTTAAATTCAACATATAGTTGGTAATACCTTAAAGTGTATAAATATAAAATATATTAATAAGCAATTAAAAGTCAATAAGGTAATAAGTGAGTAAAGGTACCCACTACCTACTAATTATTTTTTTATTCATATAACGGGAAGTTTGTAACTAAGAGGAAACCCGTGACTGACTTCAAATGTTATATACCATACCATACAATCAGCCTATGACTCCCCAATGTTGGATATAGGCATGGGTCATCCAACCAAAGCCGGTGAATTTCTTGTAAGGCGTCGGTCTTGTAACAATGTTATATATGTACTATATAATTCAAATATTTTCATCTCGTTCGAGAAAATGCTCTTGAAACTTCTATTTAGGAGCATGCAAGCGTGCATCACATATATATAAGCAAATGAGCAGAGCTTACCATTTAATTAAAACACTTGTTTAAGCTAAAGCTACGCTAGCGCGGCCGAAGTCACGGCCGATTGCTTGTCTTATTAGTATTACATTGTAATAATCTCAAGTACGTCTCCAGAGTTCTGTGTACATTTATTTCTGGACGGACTATACTCCTTACATTTTCCATTCGATTTAAAACAATTTCATTGTAGATACCCTGATATACGACCACTACCGTTTATCAAGTTTTATAACCAATTAGGCTTAGGAAGTACACATTTTTACCTCAATACATAATTATATCGCGGTTAAGGCTCATTTACATAAGGAGTTTCTAGAACGGTTCGGGCGAGAATATTGTATACGATTCTCGTATGCGACCAAACTATTTACAATTCTCGCCTACAAAATACGATGACAACGATTGACCGATGTTCGAGAAACTCGCGCTCGAGAAGATTTGTAAATAAAATTTTACTCGTTATATAAATAATGAATGAGTATAATCCGTGTATATAATAATTCGTATTGGTGTAAAATAATATAATTATACATTATACGAGAATCTTTTGTTTCATTCAACCATATACAATTTGAAACATCGATTCACAGGCGTAAAGATGATTGATGAGTTCATTTACCTTCAACCCAATTATATTTAATCATATATGACTTAATCCAACATTATTTTAAGAAATATTATATACAGCGATTGATTTTACAATAATCAAATCATGATTCAGTTAATAACTAACGAAATTAGATGAGTAACGAATTTCACTAATTACGAATATGACGACCACCGAAACAATCATCGTAACACGTAAAATGTGGTAATCAGTTGAAGTATTCGACATCCGTGATTTTGTGATGTCCCTAGGGCAGTGATCCCAAAGTTATAGGAACCGCGACTCACCTAAAAAAATGACAAAGATTGGGACCCACCCTACGCCTTACATGAAAATAGCATTGTGTCGCTGCTACAGCATGTTCTCGTTTACCCAATATTCGCTCGCGACCTACCAGTGGGTCGCGAGCCATAATTTGGAAAACACTGCCCTAGAAATTTCGCGAAATCTGCGATTTAGTCATTTCCCTCCAGCATTGAATGTGTTTGTTCATGCCAGCTCTTGTGAAACAATCTATAGTTAGGGTTGCCAGATGATTTTTTCGCATGGCTGGACATCGCCATTGAAAAAGCCGAACATTTGAGTCCAAGGTCGAACATGATGGCGGACTTTCTCGAATGTACAAAAAATACCGGACACGAAGAACTAAACATTTTTTAAACTTAATATCTGAGTTTATACTTTTTTTTGCAGAAAGGCGAAGCAATGTTCCTAGCAGTGGGAACTAGATAGAATTTTCGTCTCATATAGTTTCATCGAAATCGTTAAAGCCATTTTCAGGAGCGTATGTACAAACATTGCTCATTTAATAGTGGGTGTAGGATTTTTCAATAAAAAACGAAACATTTGGTCTTCAGTCTTTATCGTGAAATATGTATTAGGAAAAACAGAACTTAAATTTTGGCTCGTAAAAAAGCCGTGCAAAAAAAGCCGGTCACCTGAACTTTTGAGCGGACAAGCAGATATAAAGCATGACACATCCGGGCTAAAGTCGGGCGTCTATACGTAGCTGTGTATAGATGTACATCTATACACAGCTATGTATAGACATCTATGCACATGTATATATGTACATACATGTATGTACAGAGACATAGACATGACATAGACATAGAGGCATACTATAGACAGACATGTATGTACATCTATACACAGCTATGTATAGACATCTATGCACATGTATATATGCACATACATGTATGTACAGAGACATAGACATGACATAGACATAGAGACATACTATAGACAGACATGTATGTACATCTATACACAGCTATGTATAGACATCTATGCACATGTACATATATGTATGTACAGAGACATAGACATGACATAGACATAGAGACATACTATAGACAGACATGTATGTATGTACATCTATACACAGCTATGTATAGACGTAGCTGTGTACATTTATAGAGATCTTATTTTATGTCAATGGTGGCATAAAATTAGCGCAAAGCCGGATGTGCTCTGATATAATATAATATCCTCTACATTTTCTCAAGGAAGATAAACGTCAAGATAACGCATACATATGTATATTGTACATCCGTTTCCGCTCTTAGCAACACATATATTGTTTATATAGCTAACTTAATGTATTGTCTCCTATCGATCCTGTACCCCCCTCCTCTCCCGACTAGTATAAATATACGACGTAAATTGTGGAGTTACACATTGGAAAATAATTCTTATTGCATACGACGGATGACCTAATTTGGTACGTCAGAGTGTGACCTACAAAGCAGAGGTCGCTTCAATTTGCGCCAGGCACGTACTGGGGGCTCCGAATTTTTATAATTACAGGCAGTGTGGTAATGAAATTATATCGTTTGGGTCCAACTCCTGTTGAGACGAGGCGTGATGTCAGTACTAATTAGACCTTTAGGAAACGCCGATCAATAAAGAGTAATAGAATTCTGAGTGTTTTTCTTAGGAACAGGAAAACTGGTATCATTTTTCACATATAGCGTAAATTACAATTTCCTATTTTATTTTAAATTATCACATTGCTTCAAATATTGGCTTCAATATAACTTTTTTATTTATTAAATTCTATTACTTAATTTTTTGAGCAAGACCATTATATTGTTCATTATATAATCTGTCAAATAGTCTGTAAAATGCATATTCAATTAACTTTTGTACATAAACTCTTTATTTTACACCAACACATATTGCAAAAAGACAATTTAAGTAACACGAAGAATATAACAGGCGGCCTTATCGCCAAAGCGATCTTTTCCAGGCCACCTTTGGGCGGTAACGAGAAAATAGAAAACAATATCAAATAATTTCGCCTTTATTGATATTACAATCAAGTACGAAAAAAATATGTTTGCATATTAAATTAATTTTATTGAACGAAGTATAACTAACTACAATTATTTTATTTGATCCATATTTATATACTATAAAAAAAGTTACGCAAAGTCCATGCCTGTACAGTACAATACAACGCGCATCCCAAAACAAAAGGAACAAACATAATAACACGACGTACATTACTCGCTTATCTGTCATTCCGTAATCCCGTTGCGTTCTATCGTGTCATTGTAAAGCTTGCTTCATGTTGCGATGCTACTATTATTAAGGTTGGTCTACACGAGATATCGAACTAGAAATTGACAATTATGACGTTATCTAAGTAATGTGCCCTTAAAATGTCACCGCGGTGTATCCCTTCCCCATAGCTTTAACGAGATGCGAACACGTAATTTTTTGTCATTTACCTAAAACTTATAAGCTTCCTATATAAATCCCTCTTTTAGAGCAGTAATGGCTTAACTTTTGCACCACCAACTTTTAAACTGGTAAAAACCTTCTGTGGAATTCATAGGCTTTATAAAACGTTTTAGCGTTCTCTAGAAATTGAAAAGATTTTAAATACGAATGGGGCCTGAAAACGACCTGAAAGTTGCACACAGAACTGTGCTGTTAAATATTGATAGTTGACTAATATTTATTTTAAATGAAAGTAGTGTCGAATGCTGCTCCATTGCTGGATAAGGACCGCCACCAAACACGATCCTTCGCTCTTCTCATCCAGCTACTGCGGGCGACATTCTTTAAGACGACAATATCATATACATAGATAGGTACTTTACTTTCAGCGGCGCTACAACTTTACTTCATTCGGTTCCTTAGCGTCTTTTTTCCAGGATGTTACTCTTCCCGTGCTCCTCAGATCTTCCTTTACACACTCAATCCATCTCGTTCACGACCCGAGTCGTGGTCGCTTTTGTAGCGGGAACCAACCTATAAAGATAAAAATACAGTAGAAACACACATTTATAGAAAAAAAATAAAAAGGTGTCCCGAAGATTAATTATTTATATTATTTGAAGATTAATTTTCATTATTAAAACAGTTAAAGTAAAAATTATAAAGCCAATCACTGCAACTAAAAAGGTTAATAATACTTACATTTGTTATAAAAGTTTCTTATCTATGGAAATAAAATATTCATTAAAATATGCAAAATACGTATTGTGTAAAGTGTATGTACCTAATAGTACACATTTCTGAGGGGGAGAGTGCACGCTGCAATCAAAAAGCCGCTGGGCGCGCTCGACTGGCCACGTTACCCCTCTCTCACAGAAGACTACCTTGAAATATACTGCATTTCCCACTTTTATCTTATTTCCCTAATGTATGTACGTATTTTGGTAGTGAGTGAGATGTGACAGAGCATGATCCATTCCCATCCTATCCCTCCCCATTTTCCCAACCCTTACTCCAAACTCCTATTTAAATGAACTGCAAATTATGATCGACAGAATAACCTATTTTTAATAACTAATATAAATAATTTTTAACTAACGAAAGTAATCACCGAGTCGACGGAGTCCGCGGAACTGTTCACCAGAAAGTCTAAACCTAATCCAATTATAAATTTCCCGCTATCGGTTTGTTGCTAATTCGGTATTTTTGTTGTTCATATAATGAATTCTCGTTTTAAATGCCTAAAATTATGACATTTAATCAAATCTATTTTTATATTCAGAATACGGTAGCTGTACGTTTCTTTTAATTTAAATTAGAGCAGAAATATAAAATCATAATATTAAAACAATTTTAGTACTTCCTTAGATTGGGGGGAGACTGCACCTGAAATCCAACAGCCGCTGGGCGCACTCGACTGGCCAGGTTACCCCTCTCTCACAGAAGACTACCTTGAAATGTAGATACCTATTGCATTTCCCACTTTATGTTATTTCCCTAATGTACGTGCGTGTTTCGGTAGTGAGTGAGATGTCCCAAGCCTTCCTCTAAATCCATTCCTATGTCTCCAAATCCAGCGCAGCGCATCCGGGGGCGTGAGAACGTTTGACATTTTGGACTAATGTTGGCATGTATCACGGATGTCTATGGGCGACAGTATCCATTTGCTATCAGGTGGACTGTATGCTCGTCTGCCGCCTTCTTTACATAGTATAAAACAAAGTCGCTTCCCGCCGTCTGTCCCTCTGTATGTACGCTTAGATCTTTTAAACTACGCAACGGATTTTAATGCGGTTTTTATCAATAGATAGAGTGATTCAAGAGGAACGTTTATACGTATAGTTTAATATTGTTTTAACGAAACTGAAGCGAAGCGAGGGCGGTTCGCTAGTCGTACATAAAAAAAGGATATGGACTTGAGTGTTTTGAATTTAATTTCAAAAATTTATTTCTAATAATTAAAGTTATTAATTATTAACTATTTATTAATCTGAAAGTGATTCTTTTGAGTTAACTCAAAAGAATAATTCAGTAATTTAATAATTGAGTAATTCAAAAGAGTAAAGTTAATTTCAAACCACTATCATTCGTTTGCACTTTACATTAAGCCCTTGAATGCATCAATTTCTCTGAACGTGTAGTGTGCACCGGGCATTACACGCAGGGGGTGGTTACTGGGTCACAGGGTGGCCCCACCCCGCCGGCACCACCCCTAACGAGGGGCCCACCCTCCGGCCCTGTGCGTGTACGCTTCAGGCGACTTTTTATGCGTTTTAGTCAGTGATTTCTTTTTCTAATTTGAAATGTGTGGGCAGTATTATTTCGTAATTATTCTTTTCTTGTCTTTAATTAATATCTTTATTCGGCTGTTGCTACCCAACTTCGTTTGTTCTAAAGCCCTTTTTATTTCCTAACTAGTGATCCGCCCTCGCTTCGCTGCGGTTTATAAGTTTTTTTCTTTTCAAAATTTCAAAATAAAATGTAACCTATATTAGACTCGGACTATGTAGCTTCCTATTTGTGAAATAATTTTTGAAATCGGTTTAGTAGTTCCAGAGATTATCCCCAACATACATACAAACACACAATTTTACCTCTTTATTATATTAGTATAGATAGAAAAGATGTTGAAGAGGAAATAGTATTTTATTAAATCCATTAATTGAAAATTTTGGAGCTTTATGAAAAATTAAGGTATGCATTTTTAAGTATTGATCAAATCAATATGAGCCTATAACGTCGCACAGCAGGGCACAGGCCTCTCTATGCATTCACAAGGTTTCGGGCCATAAACCACCACGCGGGACCGGTGCGAATTATAACAATAACAGGGTTCGCTGATATATATCAGATATTTATCGTCAAAACTAGAATTTTGTCAGATCCCACGCTTTTAAATTGTTATACTGATCATAAAAATATCATAAAAATTATGATCAGTGCCAGTGCCGATGATCCAACACTAAAGATTATAATTATAATTTAGTTGAATGTTGATTATGTAGACTGATTATTAATCTCAGACTCTAATTTAACTCTTATTTTTGTTTTGTTTTATTAAATAAGTCTATTAATCAAACTCGAAGTTTCATTTAACAATTTTAACACAGTAAAACCACTTACAGAATGAAATTCGCGTCTTTTTTATATACATGATATACCTATATTCGATTTGTATCGGATATCTATCCGACCCGCATTAGATAATATTATTCAGGTATATTTAATATATTGCAATCGTTCAAACACGTCGTTGCAAAGTCACACGTTTATCTGATTCCTTCATGTCATCATCTTTCTTAAAACCTTCTGAAGGAGTTTCAAACGATCGTTTTAAAGGAACAGTGAAAAGACCCTATTCTCCAGTGTGTGTACGTGGCCTGTACCTACTACCCTCTCCCAGTTACAACACACCCCCACCCCATCCGCGTACTTTTTGTGAGCACTTGGAAAAGTGTTGAGAGAATTTCGACGCTTTTTTTTTACTTTTTGTATTTCGAGGGTTTCCGTGATTCTGTATATATGATAGGTATATTCCTATAAGTATATTCCGTATGTAGGTATATCTATATGAATATACCTATATTTTCTGAGTTTTTGAGTTTGAATTAAACGTTTGGTGTCGATCTTAAGGCATCAGCCACATACAATACCATAAGTCTTTCCACTACTGGATACAGGCCTCTCCCATCGACCATCAATACACACGGTCTTTTGCTCTTCTCATCCAGCCATTAGCGGCGACTTTCCTCAAATCGTCAGTCCACGTGGCCGGACCGTGTCCCACGCTACGTTTCCCGATACATGGTCTTTATTCAAAGACCCGTCTTTTCCTTCGCTTCTCTGTCTTGCGACAGATATGACTTGTCCAGTGCCACTTCTTCCACATTGATTGCATTCACTATATTCGTATACATCCACATATTATTATAACCACTTGGAACTACTTAGTGTACATACAAGTTAAGACAAAATTACCTTAGGTTCCGATAAATAGACAATTCTAAGACAATGTTGTCTCAAATTTTCGAAGTTGACACGTATGCTGACTGCTGAATGGCCTAAACACGACTCGGACTAATTATAGACCAAAAAATGATTATTTATCTGGCTATTAAGCTTGTCGCATATGTTTGATAAATAGGTCCGATAACTATCGATGACAATAGATAGATTAATTTAACGCAATTTAACATTTGAGTTAAACTTACGCATCTGTCGACATCATCGTCATCATCGGCACTCTTGAGACACTCGATGACTTCAGGAAAAGATCCTGCATTTCTGGGGGGAACTGGGTTGAAATCTGAAATCACCGGACATCCATACTATGAGGTTTGGGCACGCACAATGGTCACTGAGCTCGACTAACAGCGGAAACCAATCACAGTGAAGATGAAATTGAATACTTCTACGCAAACGTTTCACAAAAAGAACCGGATCGAGTCTGGCTAACTGTCGCCGATTCTATCTGACTATCGGCGGCGGTTAGTCGAAGAAGCGGATAGAACATACGAGTGAGCAGATTTAGTCAGTGAAGAAAGGAAGTGCCGATAGACTGTCGGCAGTTCTACAACATGAGCGTTAAGCCGGTGGAAAATTAGCCACCGACCTTCACTGATAAAAGTCGGCAGTTGACGGCCAGCGACTTACAAGCTACAAAAAGTCGGTCGTCTGCGTTGGGCCCACAAACACCCGTGACCCCATACGATTTCTTTGTTATTCTATATGTATGTATTTACGTATTATTTGTTTAACTAATTTACTAATCATTGTTTAAGATACATTTCATCGCATCTCCCAACGTGCCTCTCTGTTCAACCCAGATTGTCTGGGCCTTTTGTACGATTGAGTATAATAAAGTTTTATTTAAATAAACAAATACATAAATACCTTTCGCGACATTTACTGGACACCGACACTTCACGAATTACTCAATCGTTATAGACTAAGAAACCAACAGCTAGGCAGCTGTCCGGCACTGGTCAAATCCAGAAATAACATAAACACAGTTCAGTGGTTTGCTGAGCACTTACGAGAATTGAAATGGTCCATCTGAGTTGAGATCAATTCCTCCGGATTTGGTCCGCTTGAGTGGCGCGGCTCGTCCTCGAACGCCCTGATTGGATTTTCGTCTGATTCCGCATCACGAGACACTACGCAGTTGGGTGAATGTGGAAATTTCTCGAACCAGATCTTGTCGAAGACGAAAATACGCAGAATATTTCTTTTTTCTATAAGAAAAAAAGGTGACAGACGAGCATACAGTCCACCTGATGGTGAGTGGATACTGTCGTCCATGGTCATCCGCTATACATAGCAACATCAGTCCAGAATGACAAATGTTGGCTCGGCCCCGGGTTCGCTGCCTACCTTTGGAGCTATACTCGTAGATATTCAATAATGTTTCGGTAGCATTGACTGTTTTCGGTAACGTTCGCGACTGTTCGTATGAGCGATTGTTACATTACGAGCTAACTAAGCTAAACGAACTGCTTACTGAAGCATGTACTTACTATTAAGTAAATAAATTACTTAAGCTCTAACTTTGAAATTGGATTTCCTAATCCTATAAATTATCATTAGGTAAGTAGAAAATAACATGATATTTTTTTCTAAGGAAAAGTTTTTCGTACCGAATATTACTCATGATTCATAAGGTAAAAGTGTTCGTTATAAAAAAAATATTTTTATTTGTGTATTAATATAATAATTTCCCAAAATTAGATACGAAAATCATAAACATGTCTAATCACTGCTCCTGTGTGCCAACTGGTCAAAACTCTCCACCGGCATTTTCAACATAACGTAAATAAAAGGAACATTAAACAATATGTCCGCTAATAAGTCTCTATTGACGTTAAATAATAGTCGCATTGAGGCGGGCACCTGACCCCCGGGTCACTACCAATTGATTCAATTGCGATGTGACCGCGCGACCACGAGTACCCGCTAGGAACACGTACCTACCTACGAGTACAAACGTAAACAATTATGGTGGGCTAGAAGCACGGTCGAGAGGTCGGGTCGAGCCAAGTATTACATTAAGACCAGTTTTGTCCGTGGCTTCATCTGCTAACAATACAATTAGATTTTGCTGCACAAAAATCACCTTTGATAACTTTGATTACCTAGGTTAACTTAGATCGCCTTGCTTTACACTTTGAGTTAACTTCGATGACCTTGTGTTACACTGTAAGACAACTTTGATCGTCTTGTGTTACACTGAGTTATTTCGATGATCTCGTGTTACACCGTAGATGAAATAGCCGTGTGTTATACTTTGAATACTACGAAGGCCTTGTATTACTCCGTAGGTGAACTTGAACTTAGATCGTATATGAACACTGTATATGAACTTAGATCGTCGCGTGTTACACTTTGAATTACTTTGATGATCTTGTGCAACACCGTAAGTGAACTTTGATCGCCTTGTGTTACACTTTGAGTTACTTCGATGATATTGTGTTACACCGTGGGTGCACTTTGATCGCCTTGTATTACACTTTGAGTTACTTCGATGATATTGTGTTACACCGTGGGTGCACTTTGATCGCCTTGTATTACACTTTGAGTTACTTCGATGATATTGTGTTACACCGTGGGTGAACTTTGATCGCATTGTCTTTCACTTTGAGTTACTTCGATGATCTTACTACGCTGTAACCGTAGCGTCTTGTGTATTATTTTATGATAGCCTTATATGATACATCTTGGGTTAATTTCGATAACCTTACATTGTTACACTGTGAATTTAATTACCTTATGTTACGAATTTTCATATTTCATAGCTAGATCGATTTTGATAAAAATTACCCTATAGTCCTCCACGACAAATACTCTACTCAACAGTGAAAGCTACATAAAAATTCGTTGAACAGTTTTTCAGTTCATCACGGACATATGGACAGATGCATTTTAGGGATAATTTGATCGATCACCTTGTCTTACAAAAATCGCAATATTTTCTTAATTATTGAACCAATTTTGATAAAAATAAATATAAGTATAGAATTAATTATTGTACACGATAACAAAAACCGCAACACATTCAATTTAAGAGGTTCCTTGATTAGCCTCAATGAGTCCCCTAAGTGTGTGTGCGTTTTGTAGAACTTTCGTGTTCTTTTTTACAAAATATTGCGCAATATTGTAACAGACCGATGTTGCGTCGTAGTAAAATTACTGCGTATCCTTCAGATGCCCTTCTCACATTTAACCCCGCACGATCCTATTACACAATATCATGAAATTTTTCAAGCTATTTCGGCAACTTTAGTTCTTAATCGAATTTCTTTGTTACTGATTAGGTCCAGCAAAGAGGTCCCGAACACAGCTATTTCCATCGCTCGCTGAGTGACTTAGGCCTACCGTCCGAGACCACGTTTCGGCACCATACGTCTGCTAAAGTGCGTTGAAATAGAATCTAAAAAAATGCGTTCTTAGAGCTCCCCATCTGTTTTGTATTAAACAGGCCCAATCTTTGGATTGCTTTCAGCCCAGTAGACAACTAGCAACTTTATTAAAGTGTTAGACTCGCCCGTGGATCAAATTTCCAGCGAGCCAGTTGCCACCTAAGCGAAATTTTCAGCTAATTATGAGTTTCACACCAAATGCCTATATAGTTCTATCCAACGAAATGAATCTTAACGTACAAATATTTATTTATACTCGATGTACAACGCGTACTTGGAGTAGAAATAAAGCACTCAAGGAGTTCGAGTAGAATGTCCTCCTTGAAGGGGAAGAGTGCACGCTGCAATCCAACAGCCGCTGGGCGCGCTCGACTGGCCACGTTACCACTGTCTCACAGAAGACTACCTTGAAATGTACTGCATTTCCCACTTTATCCTATATCCCCAATGTGCGTACGTGTTTCGGTAGTTAGTGATATATGCCCGAGCCCAATCCCATCCCATCCTATCCCTCCCTATTTTTCCCAACTCTTTCTCAATTCCTACATCTCAAAAGGCAGGCAGCGCATCCGGGGGTGTTCTCAACCGCGGATGTCCTTGGGCTACAATATCTACTTACCACCAGGTGGACTGTATGCTTGTCTGTCGCCTTCTTTCATTAAAAAAAAAAAAAAAAAAAAAAAAAAAGTAAGTAAACAAACCCTTTAATTGTACGTGTTTATACCCCATTAATCCCCCTTTTCTGTACTGCAACTAACCTTAGACTGTAGACACCAAACAAAGTTAAACGTTAGCTACGTATAGACTTAACCTCAATACATCAAATAACTATGAAATATCGCGTACCGTTAGCTGCGATAACGCCAACCTTAAATTACACGTTTGTAACCTTTTTAGGGCTCCTTGGGTTAACTATTCACTGAAGTTATTAAGGTAAGAGCGCTTGGTAACGTAGAGGAATCCGGTCGTAATTGTTCGTTCAGGAAAGACCTTAATTGAGATTACTGGCGACCAGCTCTGACTTCGCGCAGATTCCTAGGAGACCGAAATGTCATAAAGATTCCCCGGGAAGTCATTTCAAAATCTTCTTTATATTCCATCCCATAACGAATCTTTATTCCAATATGTTAAATTTTTTGTTCCATCAGTTAAACATTTTGAATGATTTTTTTCCAGATATGTATTTCAACATTTCCATTATTCAACTTTTCATTATAAAAATTCATATTAGTCTTAATATATTTATTATTTTTTATATTATTTTAAATTGTTTCATTCCTTAAAGCTACGATATGGGGTTCTTCAAGAGAACTGTGAATAGGATTTTGCAAGGTCGGCGGCGCGCCAGCATACCCCCTGGTGTTGCAGGTATCCATGGGCGGCGGTAATACCATCACGTGGGACCGCTTGCTCGTCCGCCCACCAGTATATAAAAAAAAATTACATAAAGGATTAGGACTCGTAAAGATCTACAACTTTTGTCTGAAACACTTTAATTCTAAAACATACGAGAAAAGGGGAAATATATATCTTTGCCACTGGCGCTGCTATCAATGTTTCTTATGGCTTTCCATGGCTATTGTTAAAAATGCTGACTATCTATATTTGTAATTCTTATTTAGAGAAGTATTTCTAATGAATGTAGGTAGGTACGCATTGTTTTTTTTTATAAACTGTATTTATGTTTAGGTTTAAATTATTACTAGATATCACATTTTCTACTAAAATAAAAGATTATATTTGCGGCATTTAATGTCGTTTATTTTGACACGGCCGACATTGATTTTTTTCCGGAATGTGCAAAGGTAAAGGAAGTTTGATTCATCCATCACATTTGAACAGGAATGTACATAATTAAATCTTGGTAGAGATTGGGACCCTTTTTTAAAAACTAAAAATAATTACATAGATAAAAATAATTAAAAATAATACTAAGTTGAATTTGGAACTTTATTGGCGATGCCATTGCCTTCAATGAATAAGTATTGCAATAGAACTGAGTATATTTTAATACCGGGTGGCCGTTCGCTGTTGGTATGGTAGAGCATCGCGACATAGCGTCAGAAAAAGGCGCGGCGCCAGCGCATCCGCTCAGGTGTCTTTATCAATATTCTAAGAAGGCATATGTACAGTGTTAGCATTAACTGGATTATCTGTACCAGCCGAGAGCATGACTACTTTCTGTTTAAATAAATAAATAATTCTAATTAATTGTTCAGTTAATCACCAAATATCATGCATCTTATTCTATCTGCATAAATTCATAATACAGAAGAATGAAATTATCAAAGAATGAAATTATCAAAGAGCGACTTTCCCACGTTTTGTAAATTAACCTAAAACTACAAAATTAGTGTTGGATGTTAATGTTATATACGTTGGCACAGGCCTTCTTATATATTGGCATAAGTCTTCATGTACATTGGCACAGGCCTTTCCTGTATACATTGGCACAGGCCTTTCCTATACACATTAGCACAGGCCTTCATATACATTGGCACAGGTCTTCATATACATTGGCACAGGCCTCTCTTGTAATCACGAATTCTTAGTGCGGTTTGGTGAATGTTACTCATGGCTGCTATGTGCCCGGGTAACCCGGGACACGTCCCAGTTTGGAGGACGTCCGTGTCTGATTTTAAATAGCGTCCCGGGGACCTATTCTACTAATATATATACCTACCGTTTAAATTTCAGTCGTATTTCAATTTCAGTAGACGTTCGACATCGATTTAAAACCGTTTTCTAAAATTAAAGCAACAAAACTGCACCGTTCGTCAACCATTACCACTCAGTTCTAAAACATGTCTTCACCTCGAGTTTCCGCCAAAAAGTTCCATGAAGCCTAAAGTGTAAATATTCATTGTTCAGTTCTAAATGTCAGCGTAAAGTGCCGATAGTGGCATTTCACGCTAATGTCTATTCGCTAATGTCAGCGAAGAAACGAAATACCAATTATAGACTATACAAAATTTAGTAGCTATCTAGCCAGTCACAACTGCCTTTCATTTAATGTACTATACCGACACCCCACTTGACAATTACTGTGGAGGTGCTCATATAAATTAACGCGATGTCATTAAGGGCTTTTTCGTACTTGCTGTCTTTTTTTTATGGACGAAGGCGGCATACGAGCATACAGTCCACCTAATGGTAAGTAGATACTGTCGCCATAGACATCCGCGATACATGCCAACAGTAGTCCAAAATGACAAAAGTTGGCACGCTCCCGGATGCGCTGCCTACCTTCGGAGACATAGGAATGGATTTGCAGAAAGGGATGGGAAAATGGGGAGGGATAAGATGGGAATGGGCTCTGGCACATCTCACTCACTACCGAAACACGTACGTACATTGGGGAAATAAGATAAAGTGAGAAATGTAGTACATTTCAAGATAGTCTTCTGTGAGAGAGGGGTAACGTGGCCAGTCAGAAGAAATTGCCCGAAGAATTGAAATTACCAATCTTTCAATTTTCTACTTCTCATTAAATAAACCAAGAAGCTACTACAAATGCACGTCTTTATAATCTCACTTAATTTCTACACACGCAGACGAAGAAGAAAACAATAAGTAGGATACGTTTAAATATATAAGAATGTTTAACCTACATACTGAAAATGTAGCATATTTTATTCAAATTCAAATTAAATGTATTTGTTTAAAAACAGGTAACTACAGATGACATTCAAATTATTGCACAGCTGTTTTGCGCTCGCGGGCGCACACATTTTAAGTAAAAAGAACAAGCTGAAAACTGAAATCACTAACTTATTATCTCTCCTTTTTTTATCGTGGCAAAATCCTTCATGAGATACCCTTCCGCTGGGGACAGGCGGGGGGGTTATGCCGGACTCTTACCGGCCAAAACCCCACGGTGCTCCTCCTGCTCACTTCGCGCCAGGGTCACGGGGACGCTATTTACATTCGTCCGCAACGCCGGCTGACTTATTATCTCTCCTACCATAGCCTATAAAAGCCACACAGATATTTTCTAAGAAAACCCTTAATTGAGTAAAAGCCAAAAGCTCCTTCGGATTAGCCATTTACGAGGCACAATAAAACTTAGTACACTGAAGATCTATTGAATTTTTGGAATACAATTATAATCACGACTTACAAACGCAATTTTTCTTATACAATTCTAGTCGCGGAGCTGGTATTTTTAATGATAGATGCATTACTAGACGCTTGCTTTTTATAGCAGTAAACGTTATTCTTATCTATAGATATATTAGTATAATTATTCATATTTTTTTATATTTAAGTAAGTATTATATTATTGTTATATAAATAAGTAGGTAATTATTTAAAAAACAACAGACTATGAATTCATTGATACGGATCTTATAAAACGTTAAATCTCTAATATTGCAAGGTCGGCGGCGCGCCCGCATACCTCCTGGTGTTGCAGGTGTCCATGGGCGGCGGTAACACTTACCATCACGTGGGACCGCTAGCTCGTCCGCCCTCTTGTCTATAAAAAAAAAGTTAACAATATACTGTATTACGAATTATTTACCATCCTTGGCAATCCATCACCTATATCACTTAAGGATATAAGTTTACATTCATATAGGCTATCATTTTCAGTCCTAGTTTGTGCTCAAAATCCTCAACTAACATAAATACATAGATAAGACAACTCACGACAAAATTCTTCGCGTTGAAGAAGCGATAATTTCTAACCACTTCGTAAACATAAAAAGCGTATTTCTTTTAATATTTGTAAGTATGAACAAGCGTTCATTAGAGATGTGGCGTTACTGAACGCGGGCCTGAACTTGTGCACATTTGATGAAACTGCACGGAGATTTAAGAATCTTATTTAGTAGTTTTAAATTCCCTATTGGCCTGTTTCTCCTCTCCACTGCTAGATATAAGCTTCTCCCACGGTCCAGCACTGCTTTATTTAAGTCATTACTCCACTGACAGAAAAACTCCGTTTCTTACCGCCATCAGTGGTGTCGTTGGGAATTGTTTTTCACCAATGACACCAGTACACACAAGTGGTGTCGTTGGTAAAAAAACGAGAACGTCTCATCCTGCAGTACATATGACCTGCCCATTAACTATATCAGCTTGCTAATTTTATGAGCAATATCGGCGTCTTTACTTCTTTGTATAATCTTTCTTTTTGAATTTTGTACAATACATACAAAGACAACTAATGAGTATAGCTCTCTCCGTAACACACTGAGCGACTAAACAGGCCTACGACCAGACGACACCGTGCGTCACAATTAGCAGGACGTGCTACTTAAAGATTTTCGACTGCAAGCATTTTGGTATAATATTATAGGTGGTAACAAATCCCAAATCCCCAATTTCATCCAGTCAAGAAGAATACATCATCAACCTTCTTGCTAAAGTAGCACTTGTCTAATTAGGCTGTCCAAATGTATAATTATGCATTAAATATATTTTAAATTCCTTTTTAATTCGTAATATTTTTAATTTTATTTAAATCCTAGGTGTTAATGTAAAATGGAATATTTTGTTTTTCGTTAATATGTAACAAAACCAGTGACACATTAGAACATTACCTGCTCTCAATGGGACCACACCCGACGCATAATGACTGTTTAAAGAATGCCTTCGAACGTTGCGTGCAAGTTGAAACCGTTTGTGTAAATAATTCATAACTTATTAAAAGTGGGTCAAGTTCGCGTGCGTTCCGACGCGACGTGGTGGGTGCAATCCACGCGTCAAGGAAAAAATGTGCATTTCGATAATTGCATGCATTATTTAGTAGTTTCTTCTCTAGAAAGAAGGTGGCGATCAAACACACATGTCTATCTGATTGATAGATAACATTAATGTCGCCTAAGGTCATTAGCGATGGATATCAAATTACAACCGTAAGTAAAAAATGACGACAGTTGGTACGTCCGGAGACGCCTGTCCTTTTTGAGGATGCGGATTGGGAAAATTGGGAAGAATGAAGAATGAGGCGTTCCAATCCCATATCCAGCTTTCCACATTCCATTAGATAAGAGAAACCCAATGCATATAAGTATATATATATATATATATATATTAATATATTATGTATTATTGTACCCAGGTATTATATGCGTATTGTATTATATGTACTGTTAGTAGTAATTTTTAATGATTGCGCGATGCACCGCCATAGGCCTCTTTATGCACTTTGTCCCGTGTACCAGGGATGTATGGCCTTAAAAGCCACTCATTTATAGGTGGCATAGTTCCCCAGGGCTTGTGGTAGTTATCCCTTAGTCTCCTTTTGCGACATCCTCGGGAAGAGATGGGGTTGAGCTATTCTAAAGCCGGCCAACGTCTATATTACTATACTCGTCTATTAGTCTGCTCATTATACTAAAAGTAGGTCCTAAAAGACGTCTAGAACAGCTAGATTTACTCGTCTGATTACTTTATGACTAAACCAACGTAGGTTAAAGCCTTTAATCTCAAAGCAATAAAACATGGATACTCATGCGTTGAGTCGTCACGCCATGGCCGGCTTGAGAAGTTATTTCATCAGTTAATTCCACTTTAATTAACATAATGCATTTTACGCTAGTCCAATTAGTGCAGTGCATTAGGGTACTAACTGATAATTATATTTAAAGCTGTACACGGGTTTTGTCCAGCTTATGCACCTATATACTTCCTTAACTGAATACAAAGCGTAAAGTCTCGTTTACACTTCGTTTCGGTTTATAATTTTTTTTTCAATATTTCAAAATAAAATATAGCTATTAGACATGGATAATGTAGCTTCCTACTTGTGAAAGAATTTTTGAAATCTGTTCTGTAGTTCCAGAGATTACCCCCAACATACCTACAAAAAAACACAATTTTACCTCTTTAATATATAAGTATAGATATTTCATTCGAACAAATAAATACTAAACATTTTTTCTCTTTTATTCCAGCCATAAAAGCTACAACAGCCCGTGGAGTTGGACGACGGTGACCGCAACGGGAGACTGACCGCGGGCCCCGCGCGGGCCGCCCGCGCACCCGCAGTGAGCACTGGGGAGGGGGAACAGCGGGGAAGGCGGGGGACGGGGTCATGGGGGACCGTAGACACAACATACTCGTACCAAAAGTCACATACTAATGATGAGGTTACAGTTAATGATGAATACATGTAGCTTCAATACAGTAGGGGTACGCGGTGAAACATATGAGAGAGACAATCGCTACCGTCGAAGTCTCGTCGGTCGCTTTCAGCGCAATATTGAGTCTTGTAATTGTCATTCACGATGTGCCATGTAGATCGCCAGGTACTACATAATGGTTATATTGTACCATAATAAGCTGTCTCTCCAATAAATATAACAATCTTTCTCCCAATAATTTCTAATCTATTTATTTTATAATGTAATCGTAATACAGAGTTCATAGCTCTTTGCAAAGTAAATAGTGTTCAAAGTTCAGTATACAACTAACGCAATGTTCATAGTTCAGTATACAACTAATGCAATGTTCAGTTCAGTATACAACTAATGCAATGTTCATAGTTCAGTATACAACTAACGCAATGTTCATAGTTCAGTATACAACTAATGCAATGTTCATAGTCACTGTGAACATTACATTATTTTGTTACGAAGCGCGAAATTTTCATTGTGATATTGTCGAAACTTTATATTAGGTCTTATTTAGACATGAAAATAAGTACCTACAGAGAATCACCAATTATTAATAAGAAGTCGAAAGTAATTCCAGCTTAGCAAAGATGTGTGAGCGAGTCCCCCCACATATATAAATAATCCAATACAGACTTTCTTGTTACTTGAAAACTTATTTAATTTTAATAATTTTGTTCGTCGCCACAGCAGTTAGCCGAAAATACCGCCTGTGTAAATAAGACTTGCTACCTACCGTACACAGGTAAAACGCACTTGACATATTGTGACGCGCGACGCGGGTCAAGTGTCTCGTTTGCATTTAAAAAAGGTGGCAAATGAAGGCAATTCCTAATGCATAAATGGCTCTTCTTTATGGGAGCTTTGTTTTTTTTCGAGGTTTAGTATACATTTAAGCTTTTATCAATTTTTTACAAAGTAATTGCTGTGAACAATCTTCACCTCCCTGAATCAAAACGTCTTCATTTCAAAATTCTTGCTCAAAGGCGACTCCCTTTAGACCTGCAGCTATAGCCAGATATTGAAATTCTTAAATCTGAAGATATTTTATAATCTGATAATATAATCTTAATCTAAAGATATTTGAAGCCAAAAAAGAACTTGATTTCCTAAACCTCGAAAGACAAATTCAAATGAATAAAGACCTAAAACTTTATTAAGATTAATCGACGTAAGGTACACATTTAATGTAAATCATCAAACATACGGGCTACATTTTAAACAAGGTGTTTATCGGTTAAACTCTTTCGCTGTTCCACCGCTTGATGTGTTTTGGCCAATAAATTTTCCAAAATTTAGACAGCATAGGTATACCATATATCATTATTCATATTATGTTTATCCAATAATATTGCTACAGGTTTTCACATTAGGCTAGCGAAAGTACGAGCAGTTTTAACTTCATTGTCATTCTGTCACCTATGACCCCGTCAACCTAGTAAAGTGTACGAAATGATCCGTCCGATGGTGTCTGACCCCCACAGCGTGGCTCGACGCGGTGTCCCTCCCGGACTATACGTTCTGTCTCCTATCATAGCATGAACTTATTTGTATATCAGAGAGATCATATTTTGTCTACAAATGTAGTGATTGATGTTGTTCAAATAGGATTTAGTCACTTGTGGATTCGTGTGAACAAAGGGGTACTAAGATTTTGGTATAGTTACATACGGCAATGGTTTGAAACTTGCAGCTGCCAACCCTTGTAAATCGACAAAGTGTTACATAAATATTTGGAGATCAAGACATGATCTTTATTATTTAGCCGACTTTACCTCCTAAAATGTCCATCATTAGCTAAAGCTATTTAGAGAAACGTGGAATGCCAAATGCTAGGAATATCACTCCGCGACACGGCGCCAAATGACATCGTCAGACAACTCACCAAAACGACTGATATCGGCATACGAGTAGCCTCACTTAAACGGACATGAGCTAGTGACCTATGTTGCTGAAACGACAAGTGATTTATAAAACAAATATATTTTCTTTTGAAACCCTGGACGGGAAGAAGTGTGGAGAGATCATCAGCCCGATGATTCGATGACGTAAAGAGATTTGCAGACCAAATTATATTACATTGTCCAGCAATAGACAAAAATGTTGTTGAAGGTCTCCAAAAACCGAGTAATGTGACGCTTGTCACCTGATGATTTATCATGGGTTTCATGGCAACGCGGCATTTGTCAATAGCTGTAGCACGTGACTATGTCAAAATACGAATAAATATCTTTTAACCCCGTTTTAAGTATCGCAAAATTTTGTTAATACGATAGATTTAGTCTTGTCTCTGGCTGTTGCGTAATACTGACGTAGGATATTTTATATTGTCTATGTAATTACAGTACTATTTTATATTTTCGTTGCCTATCCCCTATAAAACTTCCACGTGAACAGGTACTTTGTAATCTAAGCATCGATGCAAATAAGTTCACACTATGTTTAATCACTGGAACGGAATTGCTTATTATAAAGAACCCACCTTTTATGAGCGTCTACATTCAAATCTGTGGTACTCATATTAGTATCTACATTCAATGTGAAATTTTTTATAATTTATAATAGCTCTTGTGTAATTAAATTAATGCTTCATTATGATCTATTTCAGAATACATGATAATTATACTGTAAAAGATATTATGGTTAAGCGTGCATTTATGATTAAGCAAAAAAAAACGCGTGTTAACGCGTGTAGTGAAAGCGCGTATGAACAATTGCAAAAGATAACTATATTTTAAGTGGTTCATACGCACTTAGGCTAGATACCAGGTAGGTTTTATTCTTTGCATCAATATTAACGAATAAAGTTTATAAAATACTGTGTAATTGTGTCAGAACTTTACATAAGCCTACTCTAATATAATATGGACACTTAATAATTACATTAAGAAATGAATGTTTGAAATACCGTTTCAATACAGAAAACTGTGTCAGGATTTAAGGCCGTTGTACTATAAAAAGTGACATTAAAAATGTGGAAGAATGTAGACGTTCAGATACCATATCCCTTAAAATAAGTGCGTCAAATCGGGTACAGTGACGGACTAAAGTGCATAGAGCATAATTTTATTATTTAGTTGTGATATATTATGAAAAGTAACGCGTTGTCGGCGCATAGTTCCAAACGAGTGCAATCCATGTTGGACTGTATGTATATCGTAGTTAGACAAGTTAAGAGGAAGTTAAAATGCATTTAATTTATGTAAGGGGGAGTTTGATGCAGGTTGCGTTTGAAATTCTAATTCCTTAACCTATTGTAATTAAAAAACTACAACGAGAATTTTGTTTTGTATGCGATAAAAAATAAAGTTGTATCTATTGAAACTTTTTCCTGTTTGTACCGTGATTTAATTCGAAGTTTTCTCAAAGCGGCATGCATTAACTTCTCCTATTATTTATAAAGTGATTGTTCGACGCTGTTGGCGTGTGACAGTTCGTAGCGTACTTTTTAATGGGTTTTCTACCGGAGATATATTCATGTAAATGGCGTATAGATTCTCGATTCTTTAGAGCGCTTGTAATGAACAAATCACTAAACTGGATTACAGGATATGTTCAGATATTTACGTCATTAACTCTTTATAAGATCTTCTGTATGAATTGTTGAACTTTACTAACATCAAATCCGCGTTTAAAATTTTACTCTCAATTTCTGAACATTTTCTAATTTTTGTGTGTGTGAGATCATTTTAGTGAGACTATCCTTGTGGTCACCATTTTTATAAACAGCATTGTGATCACCATTTTCTAAACGTTAGTTCCTTGAATTTCCTGAGAAAAACCACAAATGGGAAGTAATGTTGATCATTTTGCGAACATCAGTTTCCTGTACTTCTAAAAATTCCTTTCTCATGTATGCTACTTTGGGAAATAATGTTATTCTCAGGTGTGTTACTGCTTTGTGAAAATCATTTCCCTATGCTTCTAAGAATTTAATTCTCAAATATAAAAGAAATCATGTGTTTATTTTCGAGAAATTTAATGCCTAACGATAATTTAAATTGACGAATATCGTAAAAGCAATCAAATGTTGGATAAATTACGCTATGAACTGTCAAACTACGTTTAGTGACGTGTATCGTTAAAATGAGAGGAGGCAACAGTTCTTCCATACTCTTTCGTGTTGCAATAAAGTTGCGTGTAGTGTTGCTAGCTCTCATTTCAGCTACAGTAAGTATATCTGTTTGGGTAAAGTAGTCGGTTTACTTTTATAACTCCCGTAGACATTTCGATATGTACCTCAATTAGCGATGATTCTTTTAAATATTAGTTTAGAATTGTTAATAACATTCTGATGGTATAAATCGTAAACTCGCGACACTGTATCATGGCGCTTTTGACGTTTACACGCAGATCACGTTTCGTAAATATTGGTAGTGACATGTAAATAAATTATAATTTTACTTCATTGTTAATAGTGAGGTTGACGCGGTTGTGTTTGTGCTTTATCGATAGAATATCGATACCTTTTATAGTGCGATATTCTATTTAAGAAATATAAATTTTAATATGTATATCATATAAATAGGTATACAGTTTAACGCAGTTTTTTTAATGTTTCACATTACTTAATATTTATAATTACTTAATTATGACAATTCTGGTTTCTTACGTCAATGAATATTACCCATAATGCATGGGATTTATGAGTGATTAGGTAATGTTTTATTTTACTACAGATATTTCTAATCTAGAAGTTACTATAGATGTTTATGTACAATTATACTTAAATGTAGGGACAGATTTTTTTTTATAGACTAGTGGGCGGACGAGCAAGCGTTCCCACGTGATGGTAAGTGTTACCGTCGCCCATGGACACCTGCAACACCGGGGGTTATGCGCGCGCGCCGCCGACCTTACAAAATCCTATTCACAGCTCTCTTGAAGAACCCCATATAAAGTGAGTGAATAGGGAAAAGGGGGGACGGAGAGAGAGATAGTTGCATGTGGATTAAATGTACAATTATGTGACTTAGTTCGGTGCAAAGGTATTATAGTCAAGACACCACCAGTCCTGTAAGGACGGTGTCACTAGTCTGTACACATGTTTCGTTTCTCTCAACACACACAACACACACACAATTCTTTGATTAAAACTATTGATATTTAGATAGAAGATAGAACATTATTGATATTTAAAAATAACGTTTAAGAGTATGAAGCTCACACTTGATCGTTGTTCTTTATCTATAAAATTTGAAACGGTTACCAAACACTATTATCAACTGTCATAAGCGCCATGGTGAATTGATTCACCTAATTGATCTAAAGAACAAATTACTATTTTCAGGACGAGAAGAAAATATAGAAATTTCTCTGTAACTTTACGCGTTACAGCTGTTGTTTCTCTTAAGGGCAATAACTTATATTATAGTAACGATATAACAGTCATAAAGTCATAGAATGTTTTTATTAAAAAAAAAAAAATTTAATCGTTCTTCATCAAAAGTTTTTTTGCTGTTAATGCTGTTTGTATATACGAGTACCTAAGTATGAGCATCCCTGAGTAGTGTGCAACGTATATGAAGTCATCATAATTCCGTTTATAAACGCAATAAACCAGACGGCAAATAATTTTACATTTTGCTATATATTCACATTTATACTTGTATTATTTCTAACATCACATAATCACATATAATATATGTTTTCAGAAATCTTCAGATATGAATTTGCGATTCTGTGATTTAAATCGTTATTTTTAAATAATTTAAAAATAACGTTTTAAATTATAATTTGAACATACAATACTACTAGACTATATTAAACAGACAATTTTTATTAATTCTTGTATCATAACAATATTATGGAGTTATAAAAGTTAACTAGGCACAGTTTTCGGTTCTTTTTTGTATTAAAAATCTATTTATTTCGTTATTTTTTAAGTTTTCGATGATTTTAATTAATTGTTCTCGTTACTTTCCTTGGGAATATTTATCAATTTAGATTTAGTAAATACCTACAGTTCTCAGTATGTAAAACGGGGATCGAGTACCATAAAGCTCGCTACACACTTATTTAGCTTTGCACGACTACCGAATACCGACATAACGGTCATCATCTAAAAGACTGTCGTAACACAAGAATAATATAAGTGAATTTGTTCCTCAAAAATGTGTATTTTGTGTGAATTAAATAGTTTACACAAAAATACATCTCATTTTGCATCTTTATAAAGATATATATATATATATGATCTGGTAGTTGAAAGGTAACGAATACCGCTAGGCATTAAGTCCGCCTGTTGTTAAATACATATTAAATACTCGTGCAATGAAATTTCAACAAAGGAAATAAATATATGACATTATTCAAGCAAAGGGATTTGTTAACGATCTGAATTTATTAATTATAGTTAATATTTTATAACTTAAAACATCATTGTTTCATGATTCTGTTTAAATAGAAACATCTCTTTACATGGGATATGTAAAATATAGCAATAAAAAATATGTTATTTGTGATATTATCTGGCAAGAGACCTTATTGTCGGATGTAGCTTGCCAGATATTGAGATTTTAGTGTAATCCTAAAAATAACGTTTCATTGTTGTATCTTAAAAATCCAGATGTTATATTCCTATCTTGAAACAAAAAAAAAAAATATGTCAGAAAACCTTATTTAGAAAACCTTAACCAAAGTTAATAAATCCACACGAATAAGAGGGTTCCTTTGCACAAATAATGTCACACACCTTTAACTAAATGTAGTTTACGTAAAAGTTAAAAATATGTTACATAAGTATGTATTACGTATTATTTATGTTATATGTATTTACTTTGTGGTTAGTGATTGTATTAACATATTGTTACGGAATGAAACTCAAGCAATATGTCTTTAGTATTATGACAGTCTTTCGAATGTGCGTTATGTCGGATTTAAGTCGATTTTGGAGTGTTAAGTCGATAAGTGTGTAGCCGGCCTAATTACCGGCAAGTTATAGATTTTAATGTTGATAATATTGAGTGAGTCCTACTTTTCTAGTGTACAATACCATTTTTTCTATTCCGTGCTATTGTATACCGACATTTACCGGTAGGTGGCGGTCAATCCCCGTTGAGGTGACGTTGTTGGTTATTAATCGTGAGTACTCACTATTCCAGAAGTTTCCTGATGTAATTTATTGACTACTAAATGAAATTACGCTTCTAAAGTGTATTATTACATGTGTAAATATAGGACGAACTAATATTATAATAGTGAATGTTGTCATTTGTTTTTGTATATAAGTAACGAAATTAAATTTTAAATACATAGATAACATTGTGCGTATTAATTTCTTTTATTTCGTACTCCTCCGGTAGTCGACCTCTAAGTAGACAGGGGCGGCTGCAGCCCAGGGCCCCGTGGATATAAAGAGCCCCCAGCCCCCATTGAAGACAATGGACAATATTGTGAATTTATAAAATATTAGAAAAACGAAAAGGGGGCCAATTATAGAAAACAGTTTTTGACCAAATGACAATTAGTTTGATTAATTAGGTAGGCCCCCCAAATAGTGTTAGCCCAGGGTCTCACAAATTCACGGTCCGCCCCTGTAAGTAGGACTAGGTATATTAAATATTAATATCTATAAGCATGTCCCAAATCGACGACCGCTAGGTAAAGTATCAAACCTGAAAAAATATCTTTTAACTTGTCGAGTATCCCAAGGTCATTTACCTACTTATTTAAATATTTATATAGGAAGCCAATTTGACTATGCATATTAAGTATCTACTTTTAAAATACAATCAAGAGTTATACTAATTGTACACGCAGGAACTTAAATGGTAACTGGTCATGTGTCTTTACTATTAATAAAGACTCATTTATATAAGGAGAGTTTGTCGAACGGTATATACGATTCTTGCATGCGACCAAAATTCATGCGATTTTCGTCTGCAACCGTTCACATGCTAATAAAAACTGAATGATAACGGTTGTTTACACTAGATAAACATATTCTTGCCCGATATTCTCTCCTGCACGCGTTCGAGAAACTCTCCTTGTGTAATTGAACCTTTAGACTAATTAACCTTGTGCAAACTAAAGCATTCACTTGCAGCTGGAATGGAAGTAATTTGTAACTCCATCCCAATATCATACCATCAGCCTGTCTCCACTGCTGGATCCGCTCCCTCTGGACGCTGGCGTCTAGCGGACCTCCCGCCCCACCACACGATCTCATCTACCTGATTCACCCACTACGGGACGACTTTCTTCAAGTCATCAATCAATGGTCATCCATCACTTCCCGGCACATGGTGTCCATTCAAGGATTCGTTTCCCTCCTGATCGGTCCAATAGTAACATTTTATGGGGCGTTTAATTGATCCATTCATGAATGAAAAATAAGCGAAAACTCTTATAAGAGCAAAAAAATCTTTTTTCTTCGGGTAAAAACGCAATGCACGGGCGAATTATCCGACAAGTGACTATGGAATTGTGTTTTATTGAATAAAGAGAATATTCGTGCATAGCGGAAATCCGTTCGTAAGTCAAATCAACTGTTTTTCAAAGGCACAGTTTGTGTTTTCAATTTGAATATCGACATATTTTTCGCTGAAAAATTTCTCGGAAGCTGTCGAGTATTGAAAGATTGAACGTGTTAGAAACTTACCTATTATTTAAAATTTCATACATCTCGAGTTGTTCTTGCTGTGTACGAAATTATGTAAAAATGACGAACTAGACCCCCGTAGCTGTAGGGGGAGAGTGCTCGCTGCATTCCCACAGCCGCTGGGCGTTTCAGTCTGTCCAGCTGTCCAGTTCCAGCTGGGTGCTGGCTGTCTCCTGGTATCGTTTCAGGGCGTACTGCACTGATGAACGTGGTACATTAAGCGCGATAGCTACTTCACGTTGTGTCAGGCCATGATCGATTAATGCTACGACTTGTGCAACCTGAGCTGGTGTTATGGGCATTTTGTTTGGTTTTAAGGTACATCTGAATATTGAATTTAAATTACAAAATCATGAAAATGCAGTAATCTAACGGTACACTTTTTACAATACCAAGACATCAACTTCGTCGCTCAAATTAGCAAATTCAACGAAAAGTTAAAAGAAATGTCCCACACGGTACACTCAAACACAATGAACTACCCTCTTGAACTAAAGGTAAACATTTTTTAAACATACCGTCATAACAAAAATTTATTAGAAATATAATACATAAAACTTTATTTATCGCGAGATAAGCGGTTGGCCAAGATTCCGTGCCGGTGAATGTATTCAACTAAGGGCTCGTCAATATACAACTCTGATTAAGTATGAAAAGTAAGTAATCCTCCCGTAGGATGTAGTGGCGAATTAACAGTTTCGGTTGTGTATAGTGTTCTCAGGTCCAGTGTCAAATATCGGGACGGAAGGTTAAAATAATCGGAAATTTGGTTTTCAAATCGGGACAGCTACAAAAAAATTTGGTTTTTGTGAATCATCATTTATTTTTATCGGTGGGTCATTTTTTTTTAGAATGGTATGTTACCATCGGTCGGTACAACAAACAAAACAAATAAAACTTAAACAAACTAGATAAACTTCTTTATAATATAAGAAAATTCAAAAATTAAATCGAGTCATAATCATCTTTATCTCGCCAACACAATAATTTAGTTTAAAAGTTTAATTATACAAAAGTTTAAAACTTCTATGATGACTATTTAGTCCGAGTTTGGTGAGAAAATATGGAAATGTGAAAGCAAAAATATTTTTATGGAGTAACAGCTTACAGATATATACGTTTTTTCCTGTCAAAATTCTCGATCAAAATACAGACTAAGGAGGTTAGTGAAAAATCGGGACATTCGGCGTCCCGATCAAGGGTGAATCGGGACGTGTCACCAGACCCCTTAAAATCGGGACACCTGGCAACACTAGTTGTGTACTCACCGGGCACAGGCTAGCGGCAAATCGGATCCAAAGCGGGGAAATGGTAATCATAAATAAAACGGCAATAAAAAAGTCAATATACAGAAATATAATTATAACTCACTGCTATGTACAATTCGACCGAGTTGTACATACATAGTTTGGAATACAATATTGAAATAGTTTTGTACATTATGTATAAACATATGAACCAGGGGTGGCCAACAAGGCGATCGCTATCGACCGGTCGATAGCCAAATACAGACCGGTCGATCGCGAAACGAAATTAAAATTGTTGGGCGGTATCAAAATTTTCGTTAAGGTTGACATTATCAAAGAAATGAAAGCACAAACTTTACATTATTTTTCTGTTATGTATTGATATTAATTGTACTATCATATTATTGATATTCATAGCTATCTAATTATTGTTTTATTCGTCCCACTAAAGTACAATTAAGTCGATCGCAAGAGGTCAGATTTTTTTTTAAGTAGAACACTGTTCTAAACAAGTTGGCCACCTCTGATATAAACCATATATTATGTGTATGCGCGTCTTTAATATTAAACATGATTGAATTATTAATATAATAATACTGCAACACGAATGATCTTTTGATTAAGGAATCATTCATACTTTTAAAGGTAGGCAGCGCATCCGGGGGCGTGCCAACGTTTGTCATTTTGGACTAATGTTGGCGTGTATTGCGAATGTCTATGGGCGACAGTATACACTTACCATCAGGTGTATGCCCGTCTGCCGCCTTCGTCCAAAAAAAAAAACACTGCTCTGGAGATTTATCATTGTTAATTTTTTGAAAATATTCATGTCACTTAAAATGTACATTATTTGTATACAAGTACATTATTTTGCTATATGGCCAGTCTCGCTACGCGTTTCGAGTCAGATTTCCTTTTATTTCTCGAGCATGCGGGTTTCCTCGCGATGTTTTTCGTCACCGTTGAGTTTGCGACAATTGTTTGCTCAAATTAGAGGAGGGACTGAACCGCACGACACGTGGAATACTAGGATAATGGGGTCTAGATACTAAGTATATTAACGCCATGTGTATAATTGTATATTTCTAAATTGTCTAAATTCGAGACTTATATTAGGCGTGGTACTTAATGTTAAAGGATTTTTAATGAAAACAACTTATTTTTCAGTTACTTTTATCCAAGTATTGTCCATCTCTGTTTATAACCTTTTGCCTTATATAGCAACAAATTGATTTTGTGGTGAAAAATTTGATGTTACGAAGCAATTCATTCTTCGATCCATTTTTAGAGTTCATAGAAATGAAAGTGCTGTATAGTCGGGCTATGCGCCATCGACCGAAATAAAAGATAGTCAGAATGCGAAATGTCTGGTGAAAACAGTGCGTGAGTTAGGACATCCCACACTGGCACTTCCAATGTATCTTTAACCCATTTTTCAATATGCGGACGAGAGTTGTCGTACATGAAGATCGTGTCTTCTGGAGTATTTAGGGCGTGCTTTTACTTCAATACAATTAATTCTTGTCCATAATTATCAGCTGTCATAGTTTCACCAGGTTTTAGCAGCTCTTATTACAACATGCCCTTTGCATACCAGAAAATTTGCAGAATACTTTTTGCGCCATGAATGTTTCGTCTCGGGGTCGATATTGGCGTATTGGTTGTGGTTCGCTTCGTCTCTCTATACATTTTGGTACATTTGGTACATACATTTTAGTTTAGGATTATCGAAATAGATAAATTTTTCACCACCTGTCATGATTCGATGTAAAAATGACTGCATCCTATTTCTTTTGATTGAAGTACACAAATACCGCAATATACGTTTCGCGCAAATGTTGCTTTAGACATATTTGGCGTAATAAAAAAACCTGTATATATTAGCTTCCGTTCAACGTGACCGATCATACATATTTTATAGATTATAACAAGAACATCCACATAGGTTATTGTCACAAAAATATCCCCAAGTAATAGTAACGCCATCTATTAAAAATCCTTCAAAACTAATTAAAACACCTAATAGTAACATTAAGGGCCTTTCTCACCACCTCCTGTTTATCAGAAGTTATCAGAAAGTCAATTTTAGGTAGAATTATCCGATAAACAGTTACTTTATCAGAAGGTGGTGGAAAAAGGCCCTAAATGCAAATAATAAATAAAATAAAATACCACAAAACAGATTTACACGTAAATAACAATAAAGCTTCTAAAATAAGGCTCTAGTCAGTATCTGATCAATATGAGTCAACAAAGGTCTAGTTAGTTAATAAACTTAATTACCAGGTTCAATTATGTTAATAAAGGGAGTAAACAAATTTGGGAAAAGGAAATTAATGGTATATCCAAAAATAATGTCCTTTTCTTCTTATTCTAATATACACGATGAAAAGGGTACATAATATTAAAGGCGTTCACAATATTATAATCACAGCTGAGGAATATCGCCAATACGCAGCGCGTGCGCCGATCATCTGACCATCGAAACTTCTAATCGTAAAATGAACTTCTTGTTTTATTTTCAAAATTAATAACTTCTTTAAATCAGTTTCTATTATATTGTTTCATAATTGATACATAATCATTTTCAATGAGTTACTGTGATCGTAATTCAATCGATATGTCGCGGGTTTATAACAAAAATCACGTTTTAATTAAAAATCCTCTATTATATTACAAAGTGAAATTTCATTTTTTCACTAAAAAAAAACTGATTTCAGTAGGAATATAATTATTAACACGATAACTCGTGAAAAAGCACGTCAGTTAATTATATTCCTGGTGAAGCCAATTCTAACTGACAATTCGAAAACGTTGCCAGGTAAAAGAATTAGATAGATGATACATAAATTCTTTATTGCACCAAAATGTGTGTACAAAGGCGAACTTAATGCTATATAGCATTTTCCTCCAGCTAACCTTTGGTGGTTGAGAGCAGGCTAATAGCGTTTTGATACTATTACACTAACATAAATATAAATTTACACACACATACATGTATATATACATTTATACATACATACATACATAAAAATAGAAATAAAATAATAATAAACATATCAGTCATTCACACTGTTTGAGTAGAAAGTGTTCAGATACACGAGATTTGAAGACATCAATTGAAGACAGAATTAGAATATTTCTGAAGACATTCCGATGACCAGACTGTATAGTTTGACCAGAAAAATTAAAAACTTGCTGAGGGGGCGTCACATTTGCTTTTTTCATAGCTAGTTAGTGTTGCCAGTGGAAGATATTAGTTTAACGCATCTTGGCGAGGTTTTTTTATTGTCTTGGTCGGGCTATACAATGAAATTCATGCATCTATCTATACGAGGGCCTTAAGATCTAGACTTGGGACTAAGATTGGCTACGATTGGCAAGTGGTAGCAAGCGTGAATAACATGGCCGTAGTATTGGCCGGCTTTAGGACGGCACCCCTTCTCTACCAGTGGGTGTGGTAAAAAGCGACTAAGGGACGGCAAAGCCACTACCACAAGCGTTGAGGAACTACACCAGCTCTAAAAGAGTGGCGTTTTCAGTACATACATAACTCATGCACGAGACAATGTGCGCGAGGAGTCCCGTGTCCTGCAGTGGATGATACAAGGTCTAACAACAGTTTATTAGTGGAATGGAATCATAAGTCCAAGAACAAAACCCTTGCCTTTCAAGGCATAGGCCTCGCTTAGTAGTCACGAGTGGGTTTCGGGCCGGAATCTACCACGTAGTCCCAGAGCGGATTGGATTTGAGCAGGAATGTAATTTTTTTTCGGGCGTGCGTTTGGTGAAGCAATTTTTAGCTACATTTGCATCCGTCCCATACGAACATTTTTAGGTAAAAATATATTAATCATAATTGGTGCAGATCGAATAAGGTACACATGGGAAGAAAACGAGCGAATGCGACTCTATTCATTTTGTTAGTACCCACTGTTACATAATTACCAATAGTATTTATACAAGTTTCCCTGAAAATGAAAGAAACATTGTGGACATATTAAAGTACTAGCCTTTGTTCGCGATTTTGTGGATTGATTCAATCGGATTTCAGACTAGCTCTCTGTCAAATTTCATTGAATTGGTCAGCAATTTACAATGCGTTTGTGTTGGGAAAGCTATACAAACATCCTGGAATGATAAGCATCAGAGTTGAACTGGAAATAGTTCGAAAACTTACATTGTTCTCTTTTTGCAGTTCGCATATAATTAAATTTACAGTGCTTTAAGGTTTAATTTTTTGGTGTTTTAATCTGAAACAATGAGATTGTACTACAACGTTAGTCTTGCGGTTGGCGCTACATAATCTCCCACTGATTAAGTTGATGACGAGGTGCAAAAAGATTTGTAATCGTCTAAACGCTTGCTCAGTCCAATACTTCACTTGGAGACATTATTTGAGAGAGTATCCTTTTTAAGGAAAAAATGGATTTTTTTAATTATTAATGAACACCCTTATATTAAATTGAATATTGAACATTTCGACAGATTAAAGGCTATTTGTGCCACATTTATACGAATTTATAAACGTAAAATCCTGGTGTTTGTATCAAACTGCCTTTTTAACCGTCAATTTTATTTTATAAATGTATGCAAAAAAAAATGATTTCTTTCAGTTTTACAACTATTTTCCAGTTTCCATATGGTCACCCTTATGCCAGAACAACGAATGTGGTAATTTAATGATTGTGACAGATAATGCGATGTTTATAGGGCTTATTGTTAGATATTGCACATAACATGAACCTCACATAGTATAAATAGGAAGTGTACAACTAATATTTCTGAGGAATCACTGGCCTACAGCATAATTCCGATTTTTCACAGCCAATGAAAACTTTAAAATCGCTTTTTCTCGTAACTATCCAATTGCACATCCGTGGTTTTGGCATAAGAGTGACGATATATTACAGACTTTGCTAATTTGTTAGTACTTGATAGCGACTGGATTACATATACTAGTATAGGCTGTGACTTTTGGAAAACCATGAGAAACATGAAAATTTTACGATCTAAGATCCAAAAAATGTATATATATATATAAAATAAAAAATACGAAACATTACGTCAGTTAACTCTTTATCAATTAGCAGAAATCATTGATTCATCGGAAAGGTGTGTTTACACCCTTAACGTGTATGAATCTAAGTTTATGTGTACACCTAGCGAGTACGGTACATGTAATTGCATTACGTAACAATGTGTCGTATTACTTGAGCGGACGGTGTGGATCGGAAACGAGGGTGACAATCGCAAGGATTCCGACAGTTGTGTCACCACACGAATTTATGTGACGTCTTTAGTGAACAGTGACAGACATTGTGAGCACTTTAAAAAAATATTGACACCTGAGTCTCTTTGACTTTGTTACTGTCACGTTCATGTCAAGGGTATTTTTTTCTACACAGAATAAACAGCGCTTCTACCATCCGTACCGTCATATTGAGAAAATTAAAATCTTCATGCAGAAGAACGCAAACGTGGTAGTAACGTTTGCAAACGATAGAAATATCTACGGGCTGACGGACTTCGGTATACGTCGGCATTCGCCGGCGTCCGCGCAGTACCGTGCAAATTAAAAGCGTGTACGATGGACAATGAAATAAATAAAAACTTTAATAATTTCGCTACATATTTGTTTTATTTTAAATAAAAAAAAATTACATGAACTAATCGTAATGTCACAGTATAAAACACAGATCACAATGTGTTTATAGACTATAAAATATGTACGCGCCAGATATTTACTATTGCATTTTTTATGCACATAATAATATGACGTCCGTTTCGGCTACACATAAATAAAGAACATAGGCATTGGATAAATAATTATAAACTAATTAATTAATTATGAAATGAATAAATAATAATTGTGAAATAAATAAATAATAATAAATAAATTAATTATTTAATGAATAAATAATAATTGTGAAATAATAATTAAATAATTAATTATGAAATGAATTAATAATAATTATGAAATAAATAAATATTGGATAAATAAGAAACAATAATGTTTCCTGCATAAATATAAAATGTAGTAACTATAATTTCATTACAATTTCAACATTGTAATGAGATTCAGTATTAAAATACTACAAATAGGCGATGTATCGTTTCCGTGCGGTCGGAATGCATCCTATAGTCTCCATTTTTGATGTCGCTAAATTATTTTTTATAATAAAATAACTACATAGTATATAGGAGTTGTCAAACTGTTAAATAATACACATATTGCACCGAATATTAAATAATTATTTAAAATTTTTACAAGTCATATCGGGACAGTTTTATCAATATTGGATCAGTAAAAAAACAGGTTTTAAATTGAGATTGTTAAATTTCATGGTACACTTTCGTGGAAAGATAATTTTAAACCCTTGAAATAATAATAATAAAACTAAATGTTATATATTTAAAAAAAGTCGTAGGTACTATTAGATATATCAAAAACATTTGGTATATCAAATGAATATTTTTTTATGAGAACTAACTGCATTCTCCATATGTCAGTTTATATATTATTGTATATATCAAAGTAATACTGAGCTATAATAAATAGTTTGTTTGTAAAAAATATTATAAACAAGCTACAATAAAAAAAAAAAAAACTTTTTAAGATGACCAAAGGAAGACAAATTTAAGATAAAATTAGCCAAACATTGTGTCTAACCATAGTCCTTGGAACTCATGTAAACGCACCATTTTCACTTTTTATGTGTACATAAAAAGAGACTTTATATACTTTGAAATAGACCTCAAAATACAGAATTACTTATCGCGGACGAATACGTCAGCATAAGCAAAGTTGATTCCAAAAACTATGCCAATATTTGCCAAAGACTTCGCTTGCATTGCTGCAGTAACGATGCGTACGGCCCCGTTATAATGATAGATTGATACCAAGAAAGAGAGAGAAAGTCTTGTTGATAGGGTCCACTGGTCCTACAAAAATAGTGCGAAGTATTTTAACATGTCAATCAGTATACTAAAACTATTTATATCTAACTAAAAAGTAACGTGTATTTGAAGAATTCTTTAAAAAAAAAAAAAAATACATTCCCGTTTAGGGGGAAATCCGTGTAGATATGGAAAAATTCTTGCGAGTGCAGTTTTGATGTATTCTATTTTGAGATTTTGAACGTGAATTAAATGAATATTTTTTATTAATTTTATACAATATAAATAAAGTACGGATAATTTTCAAATTGACCTACATAAGCTAAATAAACCAGTTATTAAGAAATCACTATATAACGTTTTAGAACTATAATGTATACAAAGTATTAGGCGTAAGTCTTCTTTTGGTGGACGCTATGTGTATTGAGATCTGGAAAGTTAATTCTTTTTTTTTATTACGAATCAAAATGATAGCAAAGGAGAAATGGTCAAAAACAAAAATGTTATAAAACGCGTCACTGAAATAACGCAGATGAAAATAGATCGTTCAGTATCGCGAGTCAGAATGCCTTCTAGATTAATTAGACAACATTTAAAATAGCGGGTTAAAGTAGAACAATTTCTTTCTTATACCTAGATCAGGGTTGTCCAACTGGCGTCCCGCGGGCCGCATGCGCCCCCCGATGCCGTTTTGTGCGGCCCCCGAAAGAGACGAAAAAAACCAGAAAATTTACTTTGAAATACCTTCCTTTTGAAAAATAATTTATAATTTAATATAAACAAGCTTTTACCAAATATGCTGGTTTATAATTTACTTTTGGTTTTATTAATAACTTTACCTTACATTGGTTCTTATTGATACTTTAAAATTAAAAGTATATAATAATACTTTAATTTAAAGTTTAAATTAAAGTATTATTATATGGCCCGCAACTACGTTCAAGGTTTTAATTTTGGCCCTTGAGGCTTTGTAAGTTGGACACCCCTGACTTAGATAATCCAATCGTTATTAACCTCTCTGTGACCGAGTGTCGAGTGCTATCAGAAATGGCGTGCCATTTGTATGCCAGACGATTTGTTGTGCGCTTAATAATTGTTTATGAAATTGAATTGTATTTATACAAAGATCGAAATAGTAAATGCTACTTTTTTTCAAAAAGATAAATGTCATTTTTACGTGGAAAGCAGTGCACTATAATTTTTACGCAACCGTTCAGAAATCGTAAAATAGGTCAATCAAACTAAGCATCAAATGAGTGCACGATAATGTGCTCCGGCGTAACGGATCTCATCACGTTCTGATCGAATAAACCTACCCGTGGTACCACTGGCGAGATAGCCGCTGTTTTAAATTTTGTTATATTAATCTAGATTAATTGAATTAGTGAGACTTCTTTTTTGGCTACTCCCAGTAGTTCAATCGTTAATATAAAACAGCTTCAATTGAACTATTGGGAATAATTATTCCGACTAGTTCAATGATTGAACCGATCAATTGAACTAGTCGGAATGCACGGTGAATTGACGCGCCTGTCTTCCTTAGAATCTGACTAACATACCCAAAGCAGTCCAACGTAATGCATCAAAGTCACATGCTATAAGTTATATTAATAAAATGTTAGCGAGGCGTACTGACATAGATGTTTTCTTCTCAAATGAGCGGGTTCTGGGAAGGTATGCTATGGAATTCTTGGAGAAACCTTTATAAATAATGTACAGATTGTTTTTTATAAACTGTAATGTAGGTTTTTTTTTTTATGTACGAAGGCGGCAGACGAGCATACAGTCCACCTGATGGTAAGGGGATACAGTCGCCCATAGACATCCGCGATACATGCCAACATTAGTCCAAAATGAGAAACGTTGGCATGCCCCCGGATGCGCTGCCTACCTTTGGAGATATAGGAATGGATTTGGAGAAAGGGTTGAGAAAATGGGGAGGGATAGGATGGGATTGGAATGGGCTCTGGCACATCTCACTCACTACCGAAACACGTACGTACATTGGGGAAATACGATAAAATGGGAAATGCGGTACATTTCAAGGTAGTGTTCTGTGAGAGAGGGGTAACGTGGCCAGTCGAGCGCGCCCAGCGGCTGTTGGATTGCAGCGTGCACTCTCTGTGTTTAGCTTGTTTAATAAATATTCAATTTAATGCAATAACTTACCGGTTATTTATCAATGAGCGAGAGCCGCAACGCTTCGTCCAACTCCCTCTGCTCATTCTTTAACTGCTGCTCTCTTCTCGCCTGCTCTTTCGCTGACAGCGCCAGAGCCGCCGCCAACTCATCGTCCACTAACTGCCTCTCTACTGACTCACTCTCAACCGGCTTTGGATCCGCTGGCGGGAGAGTGAGAGCAGCTAGCGACTCTTCTATAGCTCTATACAGAATAGCTTTGTGAAAGCACTAGCCGAGTTGTGTGTAACTAAGCTCTATTATAGGAGGGGAATATTTGTGACATCATCTGCGAAAATGGAGCTTATTGTCGGTTACTAAGACTTGAATTATTTAAACTTCATTGCACAATGGATTCATTGTATAAAGAACGAAATTACCAGGGCGCTCAACTTTGGTGTTTCTCACGGACAATTGTGGCAAAATGCCTGCAATTGTGACAATAACTATTGCTGATATAGAAAGAACTGTCCTCCCTCTAGACGTTTGAAAAGAAGTTTCATTTGTATTTAATAACATTAAAAAAGACACTTGTCTACACACGTGTACATGCAAAATTCTAAATTTGTAGTCATTTAAGATGACTATTTCTCATTAATTTTAAACCAAATCGAGAAATAATAGCTAGTAAGCTTTTCATTATGAAATTACGAAGACATTCGCTTGAAAACATTTGTTATTTACATTTGCAGAAATATTGTGAAAATCAACCGGAGCTTTATGTAATTTTAGCATAAATGTCCCCGTTTCCTGGTCTACATTTCTAATCATTTTAATAATAATAACATTTTTTAAATTAAATTACTTAAATATTCCAAGACAGCGTGTTGTATTTTTAATTCAAATTCAGTAAATATATATAAATACACAAGTTTTAACGTGTTTTAAGAGTCACGCGGACAGCCATGCGAGCGAAGTCGCGAGCAACAGCTATTTTTCGAATTTGACAACTAGTTTTAACACGTGCGACGTGGTTGCCCGCTTTCATTACTTCATTCCGTCCCTCGTTTTGTAGGCACCAGTGAAATTTTAAACAAAAGCTCAAAGTTTAATTGTCTGAGTGGTTGAAACAAGTGTAACTCGTAAATTATTAACCAAAGGCAATAAGTCCATATCGACAATAACTTTTGTTCAGATAACGTCACATTATGGGTGAAATAAATATATGTTTCGAACACCTAGATTTCATAAAATACATATATAATTGTTAAAATTTTCAGGAATAGACGGGGAGAAAATGTTGATATGTTGGTATGAACGTTGTTTTAAAAAAATACTAACGAGCAACATAAAATATAAATATATATATATATATATATATTAAATTTAAATTTAATATTCTATACATAGTATTATATGATAATAAACAATAGCACAATTAAAAATAGCAAACAAACTAGCAAGGGGTACGGGAACGGCGCCTATAAAAATAATCCAAAAATCAGATTGTTTTAGAATACCTATTTGAAAATATTACTTGCTAATTGAACATCCAAATATTCGAATTAGAATATATATTTTTTTGAAATTGATCCAAATGACAATAAATAAAAAATGTGATGCAGCAAAATGAAGTACAGTAGTGGAAATGAGATTAAAATGTCGCCATTTTGATATGTCAGTCTGACAGATTGACAGGCGTGTGTTGCCGTGTAATAAATTCTCAAATATCTCAGTTTTAATGCAAAAAAATACCAAAAATTCATGTTTTCTGTTTTTGTTTTCATTAAATTTTAAGGACAATAAATCATATTTCCTTAAATTCAATTATACAATTTTATATATATGTACATACTTTTTGTTAACATAAATCCCACTAAAATACATAAGTTTGGTTTAATTGGTAATCCTCATATGGATACAATTATGCATTACTAGTCCAAGCTCCAAAGAGTGATGGGTCATTTTGGCCGGTGTATCCATTAAAAACCACATGAATACCAAATGAACGCTTTTAACATAAAGTTCAATTTTCATTATGGCAACACGACCCTAAAGTAGCAAATGAGATATCTGCTTTACAATTATCTCAAAAGTGTATAAGCGAGAGACAATATAACTACCGGCGGAAGCACAGTCGGCCGAGGTATAGGGCCCTAGGTGGTGTATCATGTGGAGAGACATGGTTGAACGGACTTTTCTATTTCTATCCAGGGTGTCTAATATGGTCTGAGACCATCTGAGCACATCAAAAGCGGGCATGACCCCGCCGTTATAGGCTTTATTTTACATTTATTTCGAAATAAATAAATGAAATAAATGCGAAAATAAATGAAAAATCACGATTTGAACAAAACACGTGTGATATTTTGCAGGAGCAGCGATTATAGTTCCTGCCATTTAGCATGGCAATAGCGAGCATTCACAGCTCCCTACTAATGTACTCGTGTATCGTGGTATCAGCCATGTTGACATCGAATATGGCTGCTACCACGATACGCTGCCGATAGCTATTTTCGCTCATTACGGGGAACATTGGCAAGTGTCGCTATCGTAAACAAGAGTACATTAGTACGGGGTGAAAGTCGAGGCAATGACCGCTATTGCCATGCTAAATGGCACTGAGTATAGCATCGTTCGATTGTTATGACTCACCTCTGCAACTGCCTCTCCTCGTGCGCGAGTAACTCTTGAGGCGAGTCGCGTGAGCGAGGCGGCACTGGTGAGGACGAGCGAGCGCCTCTAAGCGCTTCCCAAACGTCCACCTGGAAACGACAATTTCAATGAAAATTAGAATATGCTGAACTTTCTACACATTTAAGTAAGTAAATGAAATTTATTGCACACCAAAGAACACAGTGAACGCGATGCGAGGCGATCGAGCCTTGCAGTGTCCACTGCTGGACATGGGCTATCTCATGCACATTAGTCTTGTGCATGGGGGATGTAAGGCCTTAAAACGTCACGTGGGCTAAGCGAGTTTGTGATAGCCACAAGGTTTGTGGTAGCTGCTTTGTTATCCTTTAATCGTCTCTTACCACACTCACGGGAAAGGTTGGGCTGGTGCTATTCAATAGCCAGCTGACACCACGTGGCCACATTCTACAATGATTGCGATACAAAAGTTTAAATAAATAGGTGTACAAAGGGTAGGCCTTGTCGATAAAGCGATCACTTCCATACAATGGGAGATGTATGCGAACACAAGAATAATAGATATATGAGGAACATTATCTATCTATATAAATAAAAATGTAAACGTTCATTTGTTCAAAATCTTAAATCTCCGAAAGTTCCTCACCGATTGCTTTGACATATCATTGCGTTCAAATACGCGCGTGTTTTTTTATATACCTATTACGGAGTAAAAACGTGCTTTTCACCCAAAAACAGGTAAAACCAGCGTAAGCGCCATCTGTTGGGCAGCCACAGCAACGCGTGGCCGGATACAGCTAGTAATTAATAGAAACGAGGTCCTACAAAAATAATATAAAAAGTCAATCAGTAGATACACTAAAATAAAACTATTAACTATAATATTTAACTAAAATTTAACATGTGTCTCAGCGTAGGACATGACGGAGTCTCAACTTTAGCAATGAAACCTGAAAATAAACATTTAGTAGTTTATTTCCAATATTTTACAAATTGGTTAATTTATGTTGGCACGGTGATAATCCTGATAATCCGTAGTTTAGCAATGAATAATAGTGATAATTTACTTCATGCATTGCATATCAAAATTAAACCTTCGCACAACACGTTGCTATTATATTTTGGTAGGCGCTTATGTAATTTCATATTGAAATTAAAGTTTCGCACAAGACGTTGCTATTAGCTATGCGCTAGTCGCTTGCGCCGGAACATGACGTATTTCATGATTTTTTCATTACATTATAAATAAATAATTGATGATTAATGTACTCGTATGTGCATAACAGTATCCACACTCGCTCGCTGTCTTTTGAACGCGCGCGCTTTTGTTATGTATGCGTATATATGCATCAAATAGGAAACTTGATATATTTGTAGATGTACACATACACATACTGAATGTTTAATGGTTTGAGAGCCGCGACCCCTTCATTACTAAGGATTCAGTAGTATCTATCAATACATAAGGTTAAATTAAAAATTTGAACATAAAAATCTCCCAAAATTAAACAGAAATAATACGAGGGTAGTAGTGAGAACTTGTAGTAACGTGCAGCTCTCCCCGCAACCCGCTCGACACCCCGCGCACAATGCTACTACGTGTTCACTAAAAAAAAAATTAATTTTTTGTATACATACAAGTATATTTCTTGAACTTACGTATTGATAGTACTTCCTTAATAGAGCAATTAGGCCACAGCTCTGACCATTAAAAGTATATGTTTGTATGGAGGCTGGCGTAGAATCTTAATACTAAACTTCTTTAAACCGAGTAAATCAAAGGTGATATAACGACTGTGCACATTCCTGGTGACGAAATATTTTCTTATGTCTAAATGTATAAACCTTAGATGTAATAAACCCATAGGATACATCAAAATAAACAAAAAATGTTCTCAGGAAAAACTTTCAAAACAACGAGAAAGAGAGATTAAATTAATATTGAAAGTGTGATTTTGATTATCTCAGTTCGGGGATGTTTTAGGAGTTTTTACCTAAAGGCATGTTTCGTTTGTTTTGATGTCTTCTATCGGTTTACTTACGTTTGGTTGGCGGCTAAAAAGTCGAGAATTGAAAAATCGGTCAATGCTTTCCAGCGTGTATACACATAGTTTCTTGAAACTAAATATACATTACCTGCTCATCATGAGTGCCAGCATCCATCAAACTCTGCTGTATAGCATATTGCAGCAAGCCTTCCTCGTCATCAACCCCACATGTCAGTCTGTCATCTGGTGTGGCCGCATCTCTGTAACCTCTGCCTATAGCGAAGCAGGCATCGTCAACGATACAGGACAACCTATCGCCTTCCTGGATGGACTCTATGTGCGGTACGGGCGTTTCAGTCGCGAAAATGTTCCCGAAGGTTATACGGGCGTTTAGTACGTGGAAGAGGGGGATTTCTGGGAAGAAATGTTAATTTTTATGTATTTAGGCGTTAATTTGCGTTAGGATTTCTCAATTTTTTACTATATGAAAAAGAAAAATTTGAATTAAACAATAGTAAACAGGCCACTTTAAAAAAAGTGTCGCTAGTTCGGTGTGGTGAGAGAAAACATCGTGAGGAAACCCGCATGCTCGTGCGTCCTGAATTATTGCCCGAAAACCCCTCCAGTGATTTACTAGGGAGGCCTGTGCCGTGCAGTGGAATGTTATAGTCGTAGACTGAGTCATTCTGTACTCTTTCATATAGTCAATTAAACTAACCTTTCACATATTCTTCAATTTAATTCTATTCTACATTTATGATCCTTGGGCTCGGAAGTACCAAACTACAAGGTGTCCAGGGGCAGATTTCAAATTTTGGACGCAAATAATTTCACTACGCGTAATGTGAGATTTTCGTTTGAAGCGCGATTGTTGCAGATTGCTCATTAAACATATGTATAGGATTTGTATACATATTGTATCGCGTTTTGTACACATTGTATATTCTAAATCTAAAGGTACCAAAACAAATACCTTTATTATACGCGTTCAGACCCGATTTAACATTATACAATAGACTGACTATATTGAATAGAGAATGTAATATTTAAAAAAATAAAATATGCATTCATCCTCTTTAAATTCCAATAAACATATTTTATAAGAAACCTGTAATTAATTATTTATTACAATTTTTTTAAAGTTTCAAATCTGCCACTGAACACTCCTTATTTTTTAACATAATCAACATTCAAACTTACCGATTTTAACGGGGAACCCAGCGGGCAATTGCATCTGTACAAAATCTTTAAGCTTCGCGAAGTGTGGCGAGGACATTGCTGCCATCAGATCTAAGATTGGCATGATTTGCTCCTGTAGCTGTGAAAATAAATTTGATAATTAATGGACATCTTAAGGGGTGGTTTAATGTTTTATTCCGAACTTTTCTTTAACCTCTAACCTACTTACCTCTAAAGGATAGTTCTCACAAAGCCACAAATTGGCTCTAAACTTCTGCACTTTGGTAGCTATCTCTCTCGCCCGCCCTATGTCTCTATCTAGCGGAATATCGCTAAAGTATTCCTCCCACGTGACCGGCCTTAAGTTATCTTGCGATTTTGACCGTGGAGTTTGTGATGCTTCCTCCTGTAAGTGAGTTTTATGTTAAAAGTAATTTAAAAAAAATCAAGGCTTATGTCCTGCGCATAACTATAATCAATACAATTATAACAGACTGTACAGTGAATTTCAATCAAATTTGCCGAAAATAAAACCAAATCAATGAAATATTTCAACATTCAGATTTAAATCTAGGGCAAATTATAGAGATTTATCACCTCACCTTATCACCTTATTATCACCTCACTAATTAATTTAAGGCCATGTCAGTTACCACAGGTCGCAATGTTTATTTACATTTTGGAAACCTTTGATTGGAACAGACTATAGAACTCATTGTACTCGAATCATACGATGGTTGTTGCACAAACTTTAGTGCTACCAGCGACTAACTGTTGGAACATATAAAATAAAATATTGCATTTTTAACAAATAAAATAGTGTGGTTTATTTTTGAATTTGTCCGCTAGAGGCGCCACTGTCAGTTGTAATTTTAGATAGCATTTGTTGCAATTTTCAGTGATTCTTGTACAACAGTCTGTAGTTGCAAGTTACAGTATAAGTAGTAGTATGTCATGTCAAACAATGACGATGCGCAAACTTGCATCTTATGTTTTATTCATATATTTTTACAGAGTGCTGTCTTAAGACGAGACTCTTCTTTGTTTATAAAATCTTCTTTACAGGATGCACAGATCATTACTAAGCATAACACTGTGCAATCAAAACCAATATTCCAGCTTCTTTTCTTGTGGCAGCGTAACTATAGTGTATATACGAATCAATCCAAGAAGGTATGTAATATGGCAAGTGCGAGATAAAACTTTTTAAATCAAACCTATGTATAGACAAGGACTCCAGATTAAGGTTAGAATACTATACATAGAATAAGATTTTCCTTGTCTGTGCGGAGTGTGGCAATAGGCGGTGTACATACACTTCTGTAGTGTTATAACAGCACACATTTTTCTACCGTGTCCTTAAAAAAGCACACTTTTCTACTATATTATAAGACAGTACACTTTTCTACTGTGATACAATACAGGAGAAGAGCGTGTGTACGCTAGAGCAGTGCTTTGCAACCGGTGTGCCGCGGCACACTGGTCTACTGTGAGACGATTTTAAGTGTGCCGCAGTGTACCTTGAATCACGCAACAAGGCACGAGCGTGACAAATTTCCAGAGATTTTACACACTTATTTAGTGATTTTTTAATTGGTAATTTAGTAGTATGCACATTTTTTTTTTATTTATTTTTAATCCATTTTTTTTTCATTATATTTTTTTTTCGTGTGCTGATGAATTTTAAAAAGAATAAAAAGAATTTAAAAATTTTAAATTTCATTATATTTTTTGCGGAGCACTGCGTTAGAGCGTGCGTGCATACGTTAGTACGTGCCTACATGCGTGCATAATTATTCGTTTATCTCGGTCCTTTAGTCAACTTGCAACATCGAAACGAATTTGAATGTAAAAATACTTCAAAAACGATAATTCATATTTTGTTCCATTGCAATTTATTTTTAAACACGGTTAATATAAAATCTGTAAATCCTAATAAATTCAGCAGGCGAACGCGGGGTCTATTTGAGATTACAGAGTACTTTCTTTACAGCTATGCTTTATCAGCTTACATGCTACCTGTTATAGATACATTACAAAAACATTGCGCATCGGCTAATCCGGAAACAGTAGAACGCGTCATCCAAGTCTATAAGTCTATCGTTATAAAGTATACAATTAGAGGTACGGTAATTCATAGACGTGCATGGCGTGTTCGTGTGTTTCCGGGTTAGCCGATGGCCAATGTTTTCGTAATGTATCTGTATTCTAATGTACGATAGTTTATGGGAGTTAAACAGTCATACATTAAGGTTTACAACAAGGCGTGCCAGTATTACATAGGACTATTTACATAAATATTTTATAGTTTAGGCATTTGTGCTAATTTCTTTAAAGAATACTTATTTGACTATAATTAAGCTAGCCATATACAGTGTTACGGAGATAACGAAACCCTCAAATGGGTCAACTTAATTAAAATATATAAAACCGTTCTAGTCAAGAATAAATGTTGGTCTGCGTAAAAAAATATATTTAAGGACGTAAATCAAAGTTACAAATAAAGTTTCGTTGCTCTATCTAAAACATTTGTAGCACACATTACTCAGTGACAGGGCGAGGAGGCGCGGCGCGCCTCGCCTCGCCCGGTAGTTGCAATGAGGGTTATTTGTTTTTCGTTATTGAGCGAAGAATAAATGATATACTAGAAATGAACAAAAGTTATGAAAAAAAGCCTATTGTAAAAACTGGTAGCATAGATTCTACTCTGGATATTAAACACCCAATTTTCGGTTTTTGCGTTATTTCAGTGACACATTCTATAGTGATCACAAGCAACCAAACTAACTTTTCTAGTTTATATTTTGCTTATTTAGCCTACAAAATACACATTTCTAGCTTAATGTGTACCTGTACCAATGTTGCAAAATATTTATCAATGTTTAATCATAAATGTTTCTCTACATTTACAAACATATGTGAATAATTCAAAGTATGTACTGAACATATTTAATTAGAATTTTAAATATTCTAGTAAGTAATTCTGGTTTGAAATTTTCATTCTGTTTACATAGTTTTACAAATGGTTTGACAACATTCTGCAACAGGTGTTTTAAATTGATGCGAAATTGTTAAATAAACAATTCTCAACATACAAATGTTTACAAACGTTGTAAAACATCTGATTTGTGGAAGTGCCTTTGGCATAACACTTGCATATATACAAGGAGGCAAAAAGGGAGCACTCATATTTGCAATGTCACTGCGTCCCTTACCTACCCTTTTCCTCATAGATGATCTCGGCAAAGTCATCCATGTATTGCCCTGTATTGGGCAAATTATTTATAAATTTATATGAATATATTAAGCAGGTCTTAAACCCGTATAAATAAAAATAATAACAATATAACATATAAAATTAATAATTGTTAATCAACTTACTCATATGTGTATAACACTATCCACACTCACTCAGGTCTTTGACCTTTGAACGCGCCCGCTTCTGTTAATAAGTGAGTCATATGTGAACTACGTAACTTAATGAGTAAATTAATCATCAATTATTTATTTTTACTGTAATAAAAAATTACCTATGTAATGTATTTATGTTTAGTTAGATATAATATTTTTAGTGTACTGGGGCCCTACCACCATCTTTTACAAAACAATATTGTTTCAGGCTTAAAACAACATTACTCATATTCGTACCATGACCTCCACCAAAGTATTAATGCTTAGTGCTGCAAAAGAACGAATTATTTTAATTATTAGTCTATTCCCTGCTAAAAAAACAAAACGAGATAACGCTATATGAACTGCATAACGCCATTTCTTTCATACAACGTTCCGATTTGCACTACAGTAAGCTATCGAATTGTGTTGACGTCACCAAGACTTCCAATTAAAACATTAATAAAATAAGCTTACAATAAGGCCGCCGTGGTACGAAATTGACAAGTAAGGTTAAAATAAGACTGCTATAAGGAATGGTGGTAAGGCCCCTGATTGCCATATTAAAAAGTTTTACACTATTTTTCTAGGACCTTATATACTATGTGGTCAGAGTTCGCCGGATATACATTTAGTTGAACTTGAAGCACGGAAACATGAATGTAAAAAGCACTGACTTAATTTCAAAATAAACGAATTTACATTATCAAGTGATAATAAAGGTTTGGAAAGAGTAGAACGCTCAGAATCCCAGTCGGCCATAGCAAGTAACCCAGTGAGTACTAAGCACAGCACATCTTAGACAGTAACTCCACGTTATTAGCCGGATATACGATTTTTTAAAGCATGAAACATGAATAATTTCAAGAAACTCACCCTATCTGGTGATAATAAAGGTTCAGAAGGCGTAGAAGGTTCAGAGTCCCGGTCTGCCAAAGCAAGTAACCCTGCAAGAGGCGCGCGAGATGCCGGCGGCCTTCGAGGCCCTCGCGGCAAATGTTCCGAACGCGTCTTAGACACCAACTCCACGTTATTAGCACTAAACACTTTGCACTCGTAACTATTCACTGCTTCCGTTTTGTCTTGACGCCAGCCCCAGATGCCGCTCTTGTTTCTGTGAAAATTTTATGTACTTTCACACATTTGTAAAATAAAAACAAAAAAAACTAACATTGTAGGTACATATTTTATTTTATTAGGTTCGCCAACGACACACCATTTTCACTGTATAATACACATGATAAACATTATAATACACACATATGGTAGCCTCTTAAAATACAACCCAATAAGCCAAAGTGTGTCACAAAATCATTCCAAATAATTAAAATTGACAATTTAATGTTTCATATTAATATATTTAAGATATAAAAGATATTTAAGATATATTCAAGCCAAAGAATAAAAGCAACACACAAGTAAAATAACGGAATGTTAACATAAGGATTTCCACGCAGACGAGGCAGAGTATGTATGGGACTCAATTAATATGTATAACCCCGTACCCTAGCAAATAAATGATCTGAATCTGAACATATTTTTTTTATTACAGGAAAGTGGCAGAGAAGCGTACAATCAACATGGCAGTAGCTTATCAGGGTTATCTACTGAATTCCCAATAACATCGAGCCAATGGGATCACTGCTTTCATGCATTCTTTGTTCTCAGACCAACAATCACCTCTCAAAGCTGATCTTATACACAACATTCATCACTCAAAGGTGTTTTAGACCTATTTACAAACAAAAACGCTTATAGTATTTCCATTTCTTTATTTTCTCGATGACAGTTCTAATTTGATAGTTGTAGTGTTGTGTGACCAAATAAGTAATGATATCGATCGCATATATTTATTATATTTTGAACAAAGACAAATACAACAAAAACATTCAAATATATTTTTTCAAGGTGGGAACACTCAATGGCCCACCGCCATTTTGTGTTTGTTTTAATCTGTCACTCGCAACAAGACGGTCGTGCTAGTCACTACATTTCTGTTCGCTGAGTTTTTTCACATTATCCATACGTTACGTTGTGTATTTTGTGTTCCTCCGTGTTGATTGCTGCCCAGCTATCAAATATCAAAATGCCGAAAGGATCTGTTCTGAAAAGGCAGGCGAGAGAACTGGTGATCAAGGTTCGTAATTACTTTGAAGCAGAGTATCAAAATGGTGGCCCGCTATTACCACTGTCGCAAGTGCGAGAGCGTGTTGCGGCCGCATTAGGAATTAGTGGACCTACTGTTTCAAAAATTACTACCGAAGCTTACGGTACAAGCGGCATGCAGGAAAATAAGCTTCGTACGCCGAAGAAAAAACGCCAACCACGTCGTGTGACATCGGTTGACAACTTCGACGCTGACGCTATTCGCCGTCATATATATGACTATTACTTGCGCAAAGAAATTCCAACACTTAAAAAACTTGTTGTTTCTTTACGTGAATGTGGTTTGTTCCATGGCCAAAAATCGTCATTAAGCTTGGTTTTGAAAGAAATTGGATTTTGTTATAAAAAATCGGACAAACGTAAAATATTGATGGAGCGTCACGACGTTGCTATGGCTCGCTGCGAATTTTTGAGCGAAGCCAAAAAGATATCAGATTGGTCAAATGTTATTTTCACTGACGAGACTTGGTTAAATGCAAACCACACAGTATCTAAGAACTGGACTGACGACACCGTCGCTTCCACTAGTTCAGTGCCAATGGGAAAAGGTGAACGCCTCATCATATGCCATGCAGGGTCTACGAAAGGATTCATGTCAGATGCTTTACTGGCCTTTAAATCCAAGAAAACAGTGGACTACCCCGAAGAAATGAACGCGGAGATTTACGAAGGATGGTTTAAAGAAATGGTGCAATCTCTGGAAGAACCGTCGATAATTATTATGGACAACGCTACATATCACTCCAGACAAATTGATAAAATGCCGACGCAGGCCAATAAAAAACAAGAGATAATTGACTGGCTCCAACGTCATGGCGAAAATGTGGATAATACTTTATTAAAAGTACAATTAGTGAATATTTTAAAATCGAATAAAAGCCACCCTAAAAGATATGTTATCGACGAAATAGCTGCCGAATGTGGTCATTGGGTTCTTCGACTTCCGCCGTATCATTGCCAGTACAATGCTATAGAACTAATATGGGCACAAATCAAAGGACACGCCGCTCGAAACAATACCCACCCCCTTTTACGGCAAACAAGATGTTAGATTTATTAAAAAATGCATGTGCGGAAGTAACTGCCGAAAACTGGGAAAAAATTGTGAGAAGAACCCAAAACATTATAGCGTCGGATTGGGAAATTCATGTGGCATTCGATAATATAGAAGTACAGGAACTTATAATAAATGTTGGGGAGAGCTCATCGAGTGACAGTGACGATTCATCAGATTTTGATTAAAATAAATAAATAAAGATTACCTGTCATTATAATTATTTCGTTTCATTGTCGAGTCATATACCTATACCTACTTATTTTACAACAGCTTCGAAAATTTTAAAGAAGTTGGCATTATCAATCAAGAATTAACACGTGTAACATCTTGTAATGAAATATAATATTAGTTAATAAATTTGTACAAAAGTATCCGGCAGTAGTTTAGTTTCTTACATTTTGTAAAAAAATATCGGATCTGTTATCGTGTTACGTTTATCGATAACTACATCCCTAAAATTGCTTTCTGGCTGACGTGACCTTGTTAATGAAATATGACGTCTTGGTGCCTAATTTTTGTTCGGAGTTTTAGGCGTTGACGCTAGAACAAAGTTATATCGACCACTGTGTGTCAGCTGTCATCGAGAAAATAAAGCAATGGAACTTGTATAGTTTGTTTGGTGAGCACAAAATAGAGAATTTGCAAAATAGCGGAAAGTAATTCAGTTAGATTAGATAGGCATCTATCATTTAGCTCTAATTCTTATTTCTTTTTAACAATTCATTCTATTTAAGATTTGTTTAAGTTAACTGATACAGGAAAAACGATTTTGTGTTTGTACTAGATTATTTCAAGGCGCTTGGACTAATATAAAAATATCGTGAAAATATAAGTAAAAATCCAAAATCTTTTTAAGGGCTGTAGATTACGCCAAATTGAATAGAATGCCGTAAAAAACAAAAATATCAAATCAAGTTATGCATAATTGTATCCAAATGCTGTTACACATTCAGTGAATCGGTTAACGTCGTATCTATGTGTGCGTGTTGTTGTACGTAGTGAACAAGGCCAGTTGCCTGCAAACTTATCTATATTGCCGTGTGTACATAACACTCACCGTTCAAAGCTGATTTTGTCTGTGTCCAGGTAATTGAGAGCTATAGGCGCCGTTAATCGTGCTTCGATGGCGTGTGATGGCGGCGGTGGCCATTCCCTGGACCCACTCATGGGTTCCAAGTATTCACACCACGATGTACCTACCTCGTGGTCTAGTTCTACTAAACTCGCTGTGCGTCCTGGAAAAAATATAAATGACCGGCTTTAATCAGAATGGATAAATCCCACATTCATGTAGTTTTAAGGTACTGGAAAATATTATAACAAAAAATCGTGATAAAGTATATGATTCTCAAGGTTAATTTAAGAATATAGTAGAGATAGCTGTTGCCCGCGACTTCGTCTGCGTGGACTTTAGTTTATAAACACCATCTTTACCTTTGGTATTTTCAAAAACGATCACACACATTATTTCATATAGCTTATTTTTAATGGAACAAATGTTCGATGTGATTCTTTAAATTGATATAACATTTTTATTTATGAACTGATTGAAATAAAACAAACACTAAATTTTAAGTGAAGCTTACCACAATACATTAGTGGAAACCGCACCCAAATCGGTTAAGCCGTTTCTAAGATTAGCCTACAGAAACGCACAAACAAACAGATAAACAGACAAAAATTCTAACAATCATTGTTTTGGGTTCTATTGCGTTGATAAAGGCCCCCAATAATATTTTTCTCATATGAATATGAAATATGAATGTTATGAAAAAATCTACAATACATATTATAAGTTAAAACTGGTAGAATCAATTCCAATCTTGATTAGATTCTAAGAACTCACCATTCCCCCTGAAAATGTAAGTCCTATCTCCCCTCTGCCAGCGATTGTTCTCGAAACCGATGAGCGTTGTGTCGACCCTCACGTTCCCGCCACGTTTGTACACTTTGTATGTGTCGAACGGACACATCCGTGACACCAAAGGCACTGAAGAACACAAAATATAGAAAATATGTATTTATTTTTTTTTAAATAGAAAGATGGTGACATGCTGCCAGTCCAGCCGGTGGATACTGTCGCCCTGCGATATCCGCGATACATGACGACGTCAATTTAAAATGACAAACGTTGGCGCACGCGGCCGGAAGCGTTGCCTACCTTTGGAGATTAAGTAATGGATTTGGAGAAAGTGTTGGGAAAATGTGGAGGGATAAGATAGGATGAGATGGGGATGAACTCTGGCATATCTCACTCATTACCGAAACACGTACGTATATTGGGGAAATATGTACATTAAAATGGAAAATGCAGAATATTTAACGTGTCTTCTCTGAGTGGCCAGTTGAGTGTGTCCAGGGGCTGTGGGATTGCAGTCTACACCCACACCCTGTTAAGAAATCCTGTTGCAAATCTAACTGTTCCAAAGAGCACAGTTTTCAAATTTCGGAAAAAAGTTTGCTGCATCTCGAGTAAGGTAATCGCTTAATCAGTCTTGGTGAGATGGTAATTTTTTTAAGCCTTGTGATAAATAAAATTATAGAGTGAAAACGATTGATTGATTAGAACGAGCACAATCACACATCAGTGTACAAAGCGAAAACTATCGGCTGTTATATTTTCTTTTTACTAGGAGCTGTTCTAGAATTAAACAATTAACAAAAATACAATTTTAGGGCTAAAACACTTTTGATAGATATACTTTGAACTGCACACAATACTTCTTAATCACCTCTAGAAGTAATTATGCAATACAAAAATAAAAATATGGTAAATGAGGATTGAACTTTGTGCCTCTTTGAATAGATTTTTAATGGATTTTTTTTATAAGTTTCTTAAATTTCACCGTTATACGCTCAGAATGGCAAATGTCAATGTGAAATGTCTCTTACCCCAACTGGTAAACTCCCACTTCATTTCCACATAGAAGTCTGGGGCTAAACTCAACCGGCGCAGAAGGTCCGGTATACCGCCAGCTCGCACCACATGGCGCTGGTAATCGCGCCTTGACAGCACCATGGAGAGCAGCTCTGGGTTACCGGTGGCTGTCGCTTCTTGTACCGCTAGAAAGGTGAATTTAATTTATCAATATCTATGTGACCTAAAATCGATAACGATTTTTAAAAAGAAAGAAATACTGTTGTTATTTATTAAAATTGCAAGGAGAAAATAGATTTTGAAAGCAATCCCATAACTTTCATTTATGGATATACTTGAGTAGAGGTATTCGAAAGGTGGTTCTAGGACTTACTTCTATCGCTGAAAGAAGTATATATTATCTTATTGGATAATGGTATCCTGTCACTAAATAAACTAAGAAAATAAAATGCCAACACATGCCAATAAAAAATCTGAAATTATTAATTGGCTATGTGGCAATGGAGAGAATGTGGATGAATCCATGCTGAAAGTGGAGCCAGCGTCGTAGCTAGGGGCTGGCGGCAGGGGCGACTGCCAGGGCTCCATAATCCAGGGGGTGCAAATTTCAACTCTCTTTCCTAGCAACCCTATCAAAAATACCTGGTCAAAAATGTTCATATAATCTATACTCAATATAAAACTATGGATAACCCAGGGATATAGGAATTCTGTTTGTAATTTTCGAATTTTAAGGAAATATTTTGTGCGGCGGCGTATTTAAGTTTAAACTGCGTGCCTATACAAAAATATACAGCACAGGTATTTGACAAAATGGCTCCAGAAAAAGCTAGAAGTGTTTTTTTAATGTAAATGTCTTATATCACTAATTTCAGTTGAGGGCGCAAAATTCCATCTTACCCAGGGCGCTCATGACCCTAGCTGCGACACAGGGTGGAGCTATTAAACATATTGAAAGAAATTGAGCTATTAAACTACTGAAAACTGGACAAATGCAGTGGCGAGAATAAAAAGATTAATGTCTGATTGGAACCGTGACATCCACTTTGATAACCCGCGTGAACAATAATTTATAATAAACGTAAATGAGGACACGTCAACAGACTAGTCAAGTTTGTCAGATGAATATGACGTAATTATCTGACTGTTCAGAATAATAAATAACTATAACACATTACTTTAGTTGTTTTATTTGCAAATAACTACCTACCTAATAATTTATCTTCTAATATACTTTTATTTCAAAATTATTATTTTCGATTTATTTTACGTGTGATAGCTTATAGTCTGTGGTTATGACTCAGAGAACGTCACTATTTCTTCGCCCTCAACAATAAAGTATGACACTGTTTCAAGTACATTTGACTGTGACTTAACTATCAAGAAATACGGAACTTGATAGGCGTGCAAACGTCAAATAGAAAATAACATAGTGGACAGAGTATAAAAAGTACTGGCTGAAGGCCAGTGAGTGCCAGTGAGTGAGGCCAGGGGGAAAACGGGCGAAGTCGTGGGCAAAAAGCTAGTACGTATATTTAAATTCACTTAAACGAATTTGCAGGCACAAGTAGTTATTAATAGATCTTCAACCAAAATGTGAATTTACCTGTCCAACCATCCTTCTCACAGTTAACATCAGCACCCGCGTCAATCAAAGCCCGCACTACTTCTAAGTGGCCAAGTGTTACAGCTAGAAGCAATGGGGTGCGGCCTCTAGGATCCTTTAGCTCCAGATCCTCCTCACGAAACTGGAATGGAATTGTAAAAAGATTGTGTGAAGTAGCAGTCTAATGGGAGAAGACTATTTCCAGCAGTGGAATTAAATGAGCAGCAAATCCATGGCAGCAGGTGGATTAAGTTTAGGTCCTCTGGTGACAATAAAGAAATAGGAGTTGGTAGACTTGGTGATGACATTCTTAGTATTTAATTTAAAATTATTTACTTCAATTTACTGAAAAAACTGTTTCATCATTTGGTGGCCTTTCAGTATTTTTTTGCAGCTCATTAAAATACAAGTCTTTCATTTTAGACAACTGTACTTCATATAAAACTTTATAACAAAGCAGCTACCACAAGCCCTGAAGAACTAGGCAGCATGGAATTTTAAGTCCATACAGTCCTCGTTCACAAGATAATGCGTATGAGGAGGTCCATGACCAGCGGTGGAAATAAAAGGGGTGGTGACGGTCTGGTAACTTTGTTCATACAAATGTGTTATTGAGTGACAGATTAAAAAATCATCTATACACTTCTGCTTGGGCAAAGCCCAGTAAACCATTAGTCTTACAAATATTTATTTCAATGTTTGGCAATGACATTTTCAATCGCCGTCCTTCTGGTCTGTTATGTAATCGCCCTCAGAACAATAAAGGCCCTGTGAACGACACTTGACACCGCACGACATGCTTTATTTGTTTATATAAACTTATAAAGATTTATGGATAAACAGCGCTCTCAATAATCGAACAATGACGGCACTGTTTGCAATGACGTAATTCCCGCCAGCAGCTCCGAATGACTCGGATTTCGAGGCACTTCGTCTTAGACCTAGCATCAGTCAAGACGTGTATTTTTAGATTAGTTAGTTAGTATTTTAGTTTGTAGTATTTTATAATGTAGACACTTTGTCTTAGACCTAGCATCGGTCAAGGCGTATATTTTTAGAATAGCATTTTAGTTAGTAATATTATAAATTGTAATCTTAGTTTAATAAATAAAATTAAAAATTGATTTTTATTAAATCCTCTGCTGTAGCCGCACATAACTGGTCTCTATGGCTTCCTACAATAATAGGCTTATTTTTACGTGTTTATGTCATTGATTGGCTTCTAACGTTAAGTTACAATGTGTTAAGGATAAGTTTAGTATAAACATTAGTCTGCCTTGAACTTTATTAGCACATGGTGTTGAGGTTAGATGATTTAGAAGTATTACATAATCATCTCGTATATACTTCTACTTATATACTCTTATACTTCTAATCATTTAACAGACTTTTTTTAATCTTCTTTTCTTTCCTTAAGGTAGAATTTTGACCCACCTTTATAGGTTTCGGATATGGATATGAATTCTTTCGGATGCACTTTTTAAGAAATATATCACTAACTAAAAGCGAAGGAAAATAAAATCAAATAGGGTGTAATTGCAACTTTACTTTCAAGGGATTATACTACTTGATTGTTGACAATCACAGTTACTGCTATCATCAATCAGTTTTGCTATCGAAACTGAAAGTTATTTGTAATAACATCCGAAACTTTTCAGTTTCTGTTACGTAGATCTTTCGAACATCTCTAATAGATAGTAGAACATTTTTTTTATTCAATCTTGACATGGTATTTTAATTTTCAATACCTATATATTGTTATATATTTTTTTTTGTTACTTAGATAGGCATTTTTTATGTATTATATTGTACCTCTATAAGTCTACAAACTTCTTACCACGTAAAAGTTGCCTGAAAGAAATTATATTAGTGATAAGGCCACTCATTATACTGTTAATTACCTGTATTTTGTGTATGTTTAGATGTTACAATAAAGTATATCTATCTATATACATAACTGCAATATATTTAATAATACGAAGGCCAAACTGAAAGTTTCCGAAATGAATAAGAAAAAAATACAATGTTTCTCAAAATATTCTCCTGAGCGTCAATACAATTTTTCATAGGAATAAACCAATTTCCATAACATTTATTCCACTCCTCCGTGGTTACCTCGGAAACATGTTTCTCATACTCTTCGACAGCCTCTTCTGGCGATGAAAATCGTTGACCGCGTAATTGGTTCTTAATTTTTGGAAACAAGAAGACAGCCAAATGTTTGTATAAGATTGATTGTATCTGACTCATACGTATGCCTAAGGATGCCCGAATCTCATGGTAGGTCACATGGCTGTCTGTTTCGATCATGTGGCGCACAGCATAGATGTTTTTGTTGTTGACCGCGGTGGACGGGCGACCTTCACGAAATTCGTCACAATTACTTCTTGATTGTAACTTATGGCTCAATTGATATGTAAGGTAGTATATATTGTTTGAATACTTTATACTCAACTTGAACTATACATATGTAGTTGTCCATAATGATGTGAACCTCTTTTTTAACATTCCACCGCAGGGCACAAGCCAGGCATCAGGGGGTTTCGGGCCATAACCCCCATGTGGGCCCAGTGTGGAACACATGGATACACAACTTTTTATTAATTCTGGACAATTCAGGTTCCATCACTATTTTCACTATTCCTTAGAGTAGAGTATTTTTTCAGGAATAGATATATACTTTATTGTAAATCAACAGCAAAAAGACAAAACGGTAAGATATGTTTGGTAAACCGTTTTAAAATACTGTACTTTATACATTTTTAGGCCACATCCAGATTCAATCTATACTAATAGAGTGTAGACTTTATAATGAAACTCAAGGGAGCAAGTTTTTTTTTCATTACAGAGACTTCATTATATGAAAAGCAGAAAAAAACCAGCAAAATTTCACAAATATATGAACAACTGAGTCCAAAATGTCTCAGAACATCATTTTCTTTTCTCCCTTTTCTATTGCACATATCAAAGAAATGTTTCCGTCAACACACAAAGTTTTTCTTTTAATGGCCATGTTCACAGTTTAAAAGTCAGTTCATGACTGATAATACAATAATGTGTTTGGTATCTTAGACTCAATTTGTCTAAGGAAAAGGGATACCTATCTGATGCAACAGTAATGGTAAACTTTTAAAACAAACAAAAGGAACACAGGTCTTTCTTAGAAATTTCAGCACCTTAAAGATATTGTGGGAGCCTTTTGTAAACCAATAATAAATTTTTATTGATGTCTAAACAATGATGTATTGTCTCCTTATAGAGAATGGTTGTCACATTATAGAGAGGTGGCCACAGTAAGGGATGGCCAATTTATTCTATTATTAAAATTTACTTTCTTCAATACTGATCAATTTCTTCAATTCTTTACTTTCATACCTACAATAAACAAAAACGGGTCATAAGATACACTTTTTAATTTTTTTATTAGACAGAACCTATGGGAATCTAAAAATTTTTGGCAATGTAGTTTGTGAGATAAATTAACATAGTTTTTTATCACAATTTAATGTAGTTGAAGCCATGCTAAATTGCGATTAATGGAAGCAGCTAGCATTCATATAAGAAAAGTGAATAGTAACAAGAAAAAAGACAATTTCAAAAGTTTGTGAACATTTTGAAATCCTATGAATCACTACAGTTTCCAAGTATAATTAACTGGCAGCTGATAAGAAAACAAAAACCCATGACGTTCATATAATTGGTTTGAAAAAAAACCGAGCAATGTAAGTCAATGCCCCCAAAAAGCAGTAAACAAAATATACCAACTTAACCTAAGAGATTTTCTATAATACCAGAGAATATTTATTGATTTACATATACCGGGTGATAACGTACCTGTTTAGCTTCCAACGATCTTCTCAATTCTTCACAGTGATTATTCCATACCATCCAATGGATAGGGTAGCTCCTCTTCACATCATTCACACTTACAGCCATTGTGTGACAATATATTTACAATTATTTTTAAACAAATATACAGGTTAATACCTACTCTAAATATAACATTTCCTAATTAACTAACTAATTAAAATACAACGGAGAATATCTAATCTTTCCGCTCTCTACACAAATGTCATTGGTCGGTCGGCCATTTGTCAATTTGTCATCGCCGACGGGTTCAAAAATCGTCGAAATCCGTCATTTGTTCAAAAACCTATATGTTTACAAAGATTTGTAGAAAAATAACGGTAAATTAAAAAAAGAGAATGATAATTAATTCTTACAGCCAGTAGAAAATGAACAACATTTTAAAGTATCTAAAAACTTCTCTAATTTAGTAATGATTCTCTAATTATTTTTACATAATATCAACGTTTATTAATTTAGTAATAATGTACTAGTACCCAAAATAATAATTAATATCTAGTAAAAAGTAATTAGTTAATACTAATCCATTCAATCCATAGCTACAAAAGAAAAAACAATAAATTAAAATTATCCACGCCCAAAGAATTCTGAAAATACCGCTATAATTTATGTTATGTTGTGGCCAATCTATTTTGTTTGCGTTCTACTATTCTATTCTCATCGATTATTACTAGCAATCTTTGAAAAAACAGTCTTTGAAATGTCAAAATCATCTGTGTAGTGTGTACTGTCAAATAATGTCAAATTATCGTACAAAATATTTTCTTTACGTAATAAAATTAATCTAAAAATGTAAGCATTCGATATCCCAAAATGAATAAATGTTACTTCCCCGTAAGATATGCGAAGCAATTACCTCCGGCAAATATTCACTCAATCATACTGTCGGCAAAGACAATAACATCACAAGCTGCCGAAAAGAAAATCGAAGTAGGTACCTACATAATTAAAATTATTAAATAGTTCTATAAATATCCGGCCCTATGTATTTCTGATGAAGAGGTGTTACATCATAATTATATGCATATATGTATAATGCATTTTGTAAAATAGAATTCTCAATTTTAATAGAATTTTCAATTCTGCTTAAAGACCAAGCATTTTAGAACCAGTTTTTAGTAATTATCTAATGTGTTGGACTAAACGCCAGATAAATAGGCGTTTATTAGATCATTCTTTGCTTGGAGAGAGTGGTTTGGAAACTCACCTGTATGCAGGCTGCATTCGGTAATGTACCACTGACTAAATCCAACACTGAGGCTGTGGCTTGTCTACTGAATGCGTGAAATTGCAATTAGATGTGCATTTACAGTGTGGAACCCAAAATACCATGCCGCCCGCCCACATCCTAATCACACTGCCCAAGAATTGTCTATTTATGTTGTAGGGCTAATATTCTATCAACAAGCTACAGTACATTGTTTTACTGTGTCTTTTACATATTAAGGTTTTAATATGTAATTAACTTTGACCAATATGGTAATTTGTCAAATCCTCATTTTGTTAAATACAATGAATTACAAAATTGAAATAAAAAATATTTAAAGAACAAATGCTTGTATTTATTACTAATTAAATTTTCCTTGCAAGCCCAGAATAAGAAAGTTTTATTTCACAGGAATGCTACAGACTACTGAATATACCACTGAATTCAAAACAAGATGCTGTCAAAAAGGCATTTCTCAAGTTAGCTAAAAAGTACCACCCTGATTCTGGCTCTCCAGAAGCTTCCATAGAGAAATTTGTGTCAATAGAGGATGCATTTAGAGTATTATCGAAACATAATACTGGATGCAGCAATAATGAGGAGATTGAGAAAATTGTTTATGATATTAGGGTATGTTGTCATTTTAATTCTTTTAAGGTTAACTATGATAATAAAAGAGTAATACTAACTTAAGGATTCCTATTCTTGACTCAAAATTGTCAGGTAGTGGTGTTAAACCCTGGCCGAAAGTAAATAATACTAAATCATACTAATATTATAAAGAGGAAAGATTTGTATTTTTGTATGTTTGTAACAAATAAACTCAAAAACTACTCGACCAATTTCAAAGATTCTTTCACCATTAGAATGCTACATTATCCCTGAGTAACATAGGCTGTATTTTATTTTGAAATTTTGAAAAAAATATTGAAAAAAAAAACTTATAAACTGAAGCGAAGCGAGGGTGGGTCACTAGTATGATTATAATACTAAATAATACAAGTATAGAAGGGAATTTCCTTTGTGTGTCCCAAAAGCCGCAAAATAAACACCTATTTGACCTATTTCCCCATCAGCCTCCCTCTGTCCCATATGGACATTTTTATTTATTTTTTATGAACAAAAGGCAGCAGTCGAGTATACAGTCATGAATGGAGCATGCATGCATTAGAGAATGGGTTGGGGAAAATGCGAGGTATAGGATGGGATGGGAATATGCTCTGGTATATCTCACTCACTACTAATACATGTACATACATTGGAGATGCTGTGAGGGCTGCTTCAAATCGAGCGGGCGGCCCTGACTGACAGCTTGTATGATACCATGTAAATCTATAGGCGATTATCGCGACCTTGAACGCATTCAGCGCCCGAGTTTCATTTCTATATGGTACTGAAGGTTTTTTTTGCTTGGCAATGAAAGAACAGCAGAAAACTGCATGCCATAATCAATCAACTGAATCACATGGTGAATTATGACCTGAAACTCACTTGTCACTGATAGGGGATGTCTGTGCTCTGATTTGTGATATATTGGTATCACTCAATCATAGCAAGTCATAGCCCTCTCCTTATAATCACATGGTGATTATCCAATGTACATGTTTCAATGGTGAGAAAGATATGCTAAAGCCCATTCCCAATGCATCCTATACTGTCCCTTTTTATTTCCTCAATCCTATCTCCAAATCAACTCCTAGATCTCCAAAGTTAGTCAGCGCATCCCAGGACATGGCAATGTTTATCATTCTGGACTGATGTTGGTATGTACCGCGCGTTTTGCAGGATGATAGTATCCACTTACCACCAGGTGGATTATCTGCTCGTCAGACGTTCTTCTCTTCTTTCTATTAAAAAATAATGATAATAATTTTGTACTCTTCTCAGCACACAGCACCCCAACATCGTCAATACCTAAGCTACGAGGGCGTGGGCCACGGTACTCCATTCCAACGCGAAAAGCAATGGGCTCAAGCTCGCGCTCAAAAAGCATCAATCAATGTCATGGAACATCGCATATCAAAAGCCGTAGCCTCAGAGAAAACCCTCATGAAGAAAGGACAGTACGGAAAATACGGAAAACATGACATAAAAACGAAATATGGTTTCGATAGATTGGTGGAAGATTTAATTCAGGAGTCAATGTCTAAAGGTGAATTTGAAAATTTGAGTGGCAAAGGGAAGCCATTGAAGGATCAGAACACCAATCCTTATGTTGATTTTACGACGCATAAGTTGAATGAGGTGAGTTATCATTGTTATCAAAGAGGAATAATTAGAATATTGAGTAGCAGAAAATATTGAATGGGCAACAAATTTAAAGGTGGGTTAAGTTTAGGTGACAATAAAAAAATGGGTGTCCCGCAAACATCGAGTTAGTGATGTGATGACATTCTTAGTATTTTTAAATTATTTACTTTATTTATTCAGAAATAGTTTGTTTTATTGATAGCGATATCCTGCTCACTTTAGTATGCCTATTTATGTAATTATAAATCCTTCATTAGCAAGCATGAGCGACAGAGATAGCAACAGCGTTCTTAATTTCATATAATTCTAATTTTTTTATGAATATAATGGCCACAACACTGCCCTTTGTGCATTTCACATTTTTAAATTATATAAATATTTTAAATTTCTCAGGTACTTATAAACAATGGTTTCACACCAGAATGGATAACTATGAACAAAGACATAGACAATGAAATTGAACTTTTGAAAGAAGAAGTGAGAAAAGACAGAATGTATCTAGGCCCTTACCCATTGAGCGAGGAAGATAAAAGAACATGGGATCACATATGTGAAAGTAATAGAGGCATCGCTAATTCTATCAATAAGAAAATTAATACATATAATTTAATAGTACCCTTAATAAATAAGCAAAAACTTCATGTTGAATTTGATAAAATATGCGAAGAGGTTTTGAAAACTGGAATTCATTCTGTTGATAGAAAAAAGGTAGAAGTTAAACTGCAAGTACAAAATGTTGTTGAACACGAAGATGTCCTTAGTATTATAATTAGAGCGCTAGGAGACATGCTTGCCTTTGGAAAAGAGAAGAAAAAAAATGTTGATAATTAGGGTGGTTTTATGTGAACAGGTTCTTGTCGCACTATTTTTTATATTTCATGCCATTTCAATCTACTTTTGTCACAATAGGGTAGTTGACTGCACTTGAAATTTGTGTGTTTCAACTTAATCGACAATAAAAGTAGAAGAGAAACTCATATTCAAAACTGAAAAGAACATTTCAAATTCTTTACAAAAATAGATATTGATGTCATGATACAATAACGCGATCCTTTTCTCGCTTATGAATTCTTATGAAAGCTGGGTTATTTTTCAAAATTGTTTCATTTTGATTTCATTGGATTTCTAGTGCATTAAATTAATTATTATTATTTTTTTTAAAAGGATGATTCCAGACTAATAGACTTTTCACCTTTTTGTAGGTGAATAGTGTATTAAGGCTCACGCTTATTAAGGCGGACCACACCGCAGCGCATAACATTGCAAAAATCCTCCTGAATAATTTTCATACATTTTGTATAATCTATCGCACTACCGAACCGAACGCGAACCGCATCTCGCCGCTACCCAGCCCAATGGCGGATCGCTTGCGAGGTGTATTTATGCGCCGATGTTATGCGATGCGACCGCCCCCAATCCGCAATGGACGGACGGCTGTGCAATGACGTGACATGTCAACAGATTACTGATTTAAATTATTAAGCTGAGTTGCGGCCCGCCGCGTCTGTAATGTGCGTTGTCGCAATTTTGCAGTGCAACGCGTTGCCGCGCGACGCTGCTGTAAGGTCAAAGACATTTGCTATAGATGCCAACAGATGGATTTAACAGATCCCCAATTTCTCAATTGGGGATTTAACAGAGGATTTGGAAAGGGTTGAAAAAGTTTGGAATTACCAATATTATTATTCTATGATTATAGGAGTTATTTAGTTATATGATTATTTAGAAAGTTTCAATTAACTTGCTACATTTTGTTATTGCCACGTTCATTATATCGTATCAAACGCGGTCATCCTTTCGAATTCCCAATCACATCTCAGCCTTGGGGGATTTAAATGACGCGAGCTTCATAAGTAATCACTCTTAAAGTGTGACTTTGTAATGTGGTTAATTGAATAGAACTTGTGAAATATTTTCCAAAGCATCGTCTAACCTAGTATTAACACGATTACAAACTTTTTCAGTCCCCAAACTTATTGTAGTCATTTTATGATTCACTAGCGCCCTCGCTCGCTTCGGTTTATAAGTTCTTTTTTTCAAAATTTTAAAATAAAGTGTAACCTATATTAGACACGGACTATGTAGCTTCCTATTTGTGAAAGAATTTTTGAAATCAGTTAAGTAATTCCAGAGATTACCCCCAACATACCTACAAACACACAATTTTACCTCTTTATTATATTAGTATAGACTAGCGACCCGCCCTCACTTCGCTTCGGTTTATTAAATTTAAAACAATCGGAATAAGATATTTTCCTGCGGTAAAATGGAACCTATATTTTAAGTTAGACCTCTAGCAATACATCGGTGGAAACTGCATTCAATTATATGCAGTAGTTTTTGCGTGATGCGTGTACAAACATACAGACAGACAAAATTTCTAAAAACTTGTTTTGGCTTCTGTTGCTCTAATAAAGACCCCCCATATTAGTTTTTTTTTTTCAATATCTATAATGTACAGACATCGGCCTGTTACAATTTTATTATATGTATAGATATAAATAATCATTGGTCTATTTAAATTAACGGGTATGTTCTACAACATTGTATTTGCGTTCGGCGACACCTAGACGCCTATTGAATATGTTCATAATAAGCTACAAAGGAGTTTGTATTTGTAGGAAGTACCTACCTGTGTATACCTATCATTGACATTTAACACTAATTCTGTTTAGTTTTATTGATTTCTTAATTGATTTATGCAAGAGAATTCTTAACTATGCAAGAGAAAATATAATATGGGTAAAATTAATTTAAGCATAGTTTGAAATATCAAATAACGACAGAAATATTTTTATAAACTGCCGTTTTCTCGTATTGTCGTGCGGACATTCTAGCCGATGGATGGTCGAACACGTAGAAGTTTTAACCGTCTCGACGCTCCCAACACCTATTTATTTATTTCAACTTCATTGCACTGCATATACCTACAAAAGACCGACTCAATGCCATAAGGCATTCTCTATCAGTCGACCACCAAATTATAAAGAAAAAGGATCGCAGTTACAGGTCTATACTAATACTATTATTAAAAGAGACTGTTTTGTTTGTTTATATTTAACTCACAAACTGTTAGAGCGATTTTGGAAGTTCTTTCACTTTTAGGAAGATAAATTAATGCACATGTACATAGGCTGTGTTTGTGTTCCCCAGTAGTTATACCACCTGAACGAAACCAGGGCTAATCACTAGTATGTTATATAACAAATATATCTGTGATATATAGAATTAATATATTTTTAAATACAAGTAGAAATACTTATAAAATGTTTTATTTAAAGCAACCTAATACAAATAATATATTTTTAGTAATACCCATATAATATGTCATAAGAACGGCGATAGCGTATACCACAGTTTCTACTTAAGTATGGACTTTTAAAAATTGTCACTACCTTGCCGGCTAAAAAATCTGCACTCCACCCCCGTGGTGGATTATGGGCCGAAACCTGATTTATATTAGGGGAGACTTTTGCCCTGCAGCGAGCCGTTATACGCTGATACAAGTATACAGAAAGTGAAAAACTTAACATAATTCAAATACCAATACAATTTTAAAATTCCATCTTATTACAGTGAAACCATTGTAACTAAAAATGCACCTATAATTTGAAGCTCTTGAGACAAATTTCGTTTAACAGACTAATATTAGTTCTTAATCATTATTAATTTATCATTAATTGTCTGATGGTTAACAAGTTTATACCTAGATCATGATGTAATTTTATTTTGACCTTTTGTCATTTGCACCCAAGACGCTGATAACGCGAACGCGTCGGTATCTCGAATTGAGTGTCACACGAAACGTCAACGTCATTTGAAAGTTTACGCGTGTTGTGTATAGTTGTGGCGTAAAATAAATTCAAAAATAATATTCAACTTTAATGTAGTAAAAGAGTAGTAAACTAAATAGTATTTTAGACACGTAGTTTAGTTTTTAAATAACTTCGCGTTAGCTTAATTTTTAACAAGGGTCGTCTCGCCAAAACAAAAGTTTACACGTGATAAACTTTGCAAAGTAAACAAGCGGTATTTTAATTGAGTAAAACATGACCGAAAACAGAGTTCTAGTGATTGGTGGTGGAGGACGAGAGCACGCTTTGTGCTGGAAATTAGCCGATTCGCCTTTTGTGAAGCAAATCTACTGCGTGCCGGGCAGTGTCGGTATTTCGAGCACGAATAAAGTTGAAAGTGTTGATGTTGATATAAAAGATTATCGGGTAAGTTGCTTAATGGAATATTTGTTAATAAATAATAATAATGTCTTTATTTCACTCACTAGTTATTTTTGTTTATTATTTGGCATACGCAACCTTGTCAGCCTGTCGGAAGACAGGTCTTCTCCGAAATCCCGCCATCTCTGTCGGTCGAGTGCCAGGCGCCTCCATCCCTTTGGAAGGTCATCCTTCCACCTTTTCATTTGTCTACCCTTTATTATTTTTCTCTCTCTTTGGCACCATTCCACCACTCTCCAATGGTGTGTTCCATCTCTTTTCATGTGTCCCACACATTGGAATATCTGTTATTTGTTAATAATTGCCATACCATACCGTCAGCCTATATTTCTCCACTGTCTTTCGCAAGGCTCACTCACCACCACCACACAGCCTTCCGCTCTTCTCAATTCTCATATTTTGGTATGAGATTACACAATTCCAACAATCTTAATGTAGTGGCAAACATATGTTGAAGATTAAAGGGTTATATATCATTATTTTTAAATCTGAAACAATCTGAATCTAATATGAAAATATGATTGAAATTCTTTGATTAGCAGTGCTGAGCAAACTATGGCTCGCAGGCCATATACCCAATAAACCGCCAATAAAGAAAAGGGTAACATTAAAGACCAATTTGAAAAATTAACCAATTAATAAAAAACTTAGTATTATTGTTTCATTTATTTATTGTGGCCTGCCATAAATTTTCATTTTTCAATTTGGCCCACCACTGTAAAAGTTTCCCCATCCCTGGATTTTTTTTATATACTAGTGGGCAGACGAGCAAGTGGTCCCACGTGACACCTGCAACACCAGGGGGTATGCGGGCGCGCCGCCTACCTTGCAAAATCCTATTCACAGCTCTCTTGAAGAACCCCATATTGTAGCTTAATGGAAAGACCTCTTGAGGCAGAGGCACTTATAAGGCAGTGAATATGGATAAGTTTACCATAAACAAAGCCACACATTCACAAATTTTAACTTTTATCAGTTTATTGATGTGTTACCTACTAATAAAACTGAATATATTATTGAATTCATGATATGAAAGTGTAGTATTAGGGGTTATCATAATTGTGGTCTTTGCTTGACCTAAGTCTGGTAGTGAATTTTATCACCAATGTGCTTAAATACTAAGTAATTTATATTTTTGAGTCATAGTATGGCTATTTAGGGAAACAAATCATATTTTTTTCTTATAGCAAGAAGGTGGCAGTCAAGCACATATTTAACCTGGTGGTAAGTGATATTGTCACCCATGAACATCCACAATATGAGTCTATGCCAATATCAATTTAGAATGACATACATTATCATAACCAATCCCGCCAAATAAATTAAACATTGAGTAAAGTAAATAAGATAAACATGTGTTAAGACCCATTTAATTAGATGTTTATGAAATATTCAAATATCTCAATCTCAAATATTATCACATCCCCAGTTGTACTAACTACCTTTTGAGATATAGCAAAGGATTTAGAATAAAGATTAGGAAAGATAGGGAATCTCTTCAAATTCTTTTTTTTTATATAACTGGGAATGTACCTTTTAGTAAATTATCATTATACAAATAAAAAATATCATTATATAGACTACTTTTCGTTTGTGGCCTTTTTTATTACCATGATTGGTTATTGAGAGAACCACAATACAAATTTTGCCTTATGGTCATTTTGCATTTGCAAAATGAATTTCGCTTTGTGGTCATTTTCAAAAAGGCCAGGACACATTGTGGGTGGTTTTTCCTGATAATATTTGAATAATTATTCTACAGGGTCTCGCAAAATGGTGCAAAGACAATTCAATCAACCTTGTCGTGATTGGCCCAGAGGATCCTCTGGCAAACGGCATTGTGGATGCTCTTACATCTTCCGGCATAAAATGCTTTGGGCCAACACAGGCTGGTGCTGAAATAGAATCCAACAAGGATTGGTCAAAGAAATTCATGACCAAATATCAGATACCAACAGCTAGATTCAAGTCATATACTGATGCAGCTGCTGCAAAGGAGTTTATTAATAGGTGAGTTGCTTTTAAGGGAACTGTTAAAAAAGTCCTATACCATACCACACCATCAGCCTATGTCTCTACCCTGCTGTGTATAGGCCTCTCTCAAGGCTCGAGACCCATCCTCGGCTCTTCTCATCTAACCACCTGCCCGGGGGCGTCCCATGCTGCGCTTCCCGGTATGTGGCCCTTCATTCGCGGGCTTGTCTACCCTATCGGTTATTGGTCCTGTAGCAAATATGACCTGCTCACTGCCACTTCAACATGCCGATTCTATGAGCAATGTTGGTGACTTTGGTTCTTTGGTGAATGTCTCACTAAAGTAATAGTAGTATTACTCAGTAAAGTAATAGTAGGTTTAGTGAGGACAGAATAGTTGAACTTCTTGGAAGGGCGGCGGTGGCCTCGTACCATTATGCTGGCGGCTTGCCCGTCTGCCTCCGTTACTATACAAAAAAACATGAAAATCATACTGTTTTTTGTGCACTGCCTTTTTTTATTATCACAAACATTACCTACGCAATTTGAAGTTTAATAAACAATCATTATTAAACCACAAAACACAATACACAATTTTTATAATAATCAAATAATAACTGGTTTCACATCATGAGTTTCCACCGAAAAGTCCCAAAAAAAGTTGCACTGTATATAATTTTGATTTTATCATTGTGCCACATTTCCTCTGCATTCTTTAAAAAATGTGTTATTTTTTAACCCTTTAACCCTCTTAATGGAGTTTGGCAGACTGTCTCGTTAAATGTTACTTTATCTTTGCTCCACTAAAATTTATCTTTCTGTGGTATATTTTAAAAATATATCTCAATGCCGGCATTTATTTTTTCTTTCACAAACACAATATCCTTGGTATACTGTCCTTTGAACTTCAGTCGATTTATCAGACGATTCGCCTTGACGCATTCTCATCAATTTATTTACAAGTTGTTGAATATAAGTTGTTTATTGAACTTTCTTTCATGACCTAATATGTTTTGTATATCCTATGTTGCTGTTTACTCACCAACTGTAAAATAATTGCATTTAGTCGAACCCACACCCAAACAATCAATAAATATAAATAGATTTACATACAATATATAACACAATTTTGAGAATTTAATGCAATATTATATTCTTTATGAACAAAATACATTTAGTCATTAAAAATATTAAATCCAAGTAACTACACATTATTAAACTAATTGGTAACATTAATATAAAGACCTCTTGCTTCTAAGTATTCTACCTTTAAGACTACCACTGCAGTGGTACACTTTTTTTCCCTTATTAATAATAATTAGAACTTTTTACTGCATACAAATAGTTATTACATGTGCACAAATAATAAATGACAATACAATAGACGACTTTATCGCTAAGGTGATTTCTTCCAGGTAAACATGCGATAGAGAAAAATAAAAGGGATATAGGTAGTGCAAAATGACCGAAATCCACAGTATATACCTACTGACTATATCGATAATATATGTAATATAAATATAACTTAATAATATATATATACATACATACATATTTACATCTGCACTGCCCCCAATATTAATTCGCAAATAAGAATCAAAGTTGACAAGGAGAGAAAAATAAGAAGGAATTGAAGTCTCCAAGGGATTTTATTTGAGGTTTTGAATTACGATTCACGTTAGCCCCATAATGTCAAACCTTACATCTAAACTTAACTAATAAAAGTATACTACACTACATTACACTATTATTAACCAACGAAACTAATTTAATTGTGGGTATATGTATATGTTTGTGCACATATATCCACAATTCAACACAAATTTGAAACACATTCAACACGCACATTAACACTTTTAATTTAAAACTACACAACATTCTAGCCACATCAGATTGAAGTTCAGTCAGGAATCAGGATGCCATACACCTATTATATATTCAAGACATTTATATGAAATGTGGTAACTAAAGTGGTTCTTGTGACTTCTTGATACAATCCATTAGAAAATGTTGCACATTGTCTATTTTCCCACAAGTTGAGTAATTTGGGAAAAACAATTTCTTCATCGTGTAAACAAATTTATTCAATGGAATGTGTATTCATCGAAGTCTAAGCACCATAACGAGTTGAGCTCGGCTAATATTCATATAGACAAACCAGGGAATTTGAGGGAGACTCACTCTGGATAGTTTTATCCCAGATTCCTTTACTTTTAGATCTCGCATCAATATACTCTTTACAATCTTCATGACATATTTTTTTAGGCAAAATTTCTATATACGTGGATATGATATAAATCTCTGATCCTTAGTGGTGCAATCTTAATAGTAGGTACATTACTGTATAGGTCCGAAATAAAGCAATTGACGACCGAGTAATATTGCAAGGACGAGGGGAACCCGAGTCCTTACGAAGTAATTTTAAAAGGACGAGGCGAAGCAGTCCTTTTTAAATAAACGAGGTCATTAATTGCTATTTCGGCCGAGACTTGTATAGTACTTTTCTCTAATTTGCGAGGAAACAATAAACAAATTAATTCAAGAAACAGAAGTTTCATTCCTGCCAATTCGACTGCGCTCGGTCTTTGTTCTTTTTTTAAACTTTTGAAAAGAAATGCACATTCAGACCAGGGTTGTTACGGATGCAAAAATTTAGACATCCGCGGATGCGGATTATTAGAAGTTCACATCCGCGGATGCGGATTCGATGCGGATGCGGATGCGATGCGGTTATTGTCATTGGCATAAAGACTTGATGCATCTTTTATCTTCAAAAAACGCTCAAACACGTAGAACGTGCTGTTACAGCGCGTCACACAATCCTGGAATACTTTAAGATGCGGTTGATTAAGTCTGTCCTGAATTTTTTCAAGTTGCTTTTGAGCAAAGGTTGAATGGTTAAAATGAGTAGTAATTTTCTTACATTTTTGTTTGACGTCTTCTATGCTTTCCTGCGATCGTAAACCATGCCGAATAACAATTTGCAACTTATGAACGGTACAATCTAAATCATTTAGCAATGCTAATCGCATTCCTCTTTTCATGTTAGAGCCTTCATCTCGTATCATGCAATGCACTTTTTCATTTGAAATATTCCATTCAGCAAGCATTGTGTTAAATTTTTCTGCAATGATATCACCAGTATGACGGTCATCAAAAGTCTCGCATTTTAACACAATTGACGATCGTTCAAAGTTTTCTGATACTCCGTGGCAAGTTAGGCTAAGCAAAGAAACACCTGAGCTGGGATCTGTCCAAATATCAGTAGTGAACGACATGTAATCATATTCTTCAATTAGTTCTTTAACTTTTCCAGCAAGTTTTATGTATAGCTCATTGCACACGAAATCAGTAAAAAAAATTCGTCCTCTAAAATTATATTTCGGTGCTAACTCTTGTATGAGACGGCGAAATCCAAGTCCCTCCACAAAGTTAAAAGGTAAATTTTGAAGCGCTATCATTTCGCCAATGAGTTTGTCAATCTTTTTTGAATTAGGATTGTTAGTATCCCACTTCTTTTCTTTTTGTAGTACTTCCTCTAACGAAAGCTGTTTCTTGGCTTGTTGCAACGGAGTCACAATTGTACCTGTAAAAAAATACAACATAATATACACAAACCATCTACTAAATAAAAAAATAAGTATACTTATCAAAATTCGATGTAAAAAAAACTAAAAGTAAATAATACGCATTATAATTGAAATTTTCAAAAATAAAAAAGGCCAATGTGGTGTGCGCTTTCAAATAATTAAGTGTTAAAAGGGCTATAATTTGCTAACAATAAAGTTAGAACTGAAACAAGACTTAAGCATTTAATTTTAAACATAATTTGGAACTAACTTTGGATTCTTGTTAAGCTAAAAAAGCTTAAGAAGTGAATATTTTCAATAATACCATTTTTTTATTTTAAATTTAATATAGAAAGTAACATAAAATCATGTGACCAATATTAACAATATATTTTAGTCACACTACAATATAATAAAGTAAGGAAGGATTATAGATATTGGCCCTTTTAGCACCAAGTATAATTATCATGATTTGAAATGAAAACAGTAAATTATTAATGAAATTAAATCAATTTATCTAACCGTAACTAAGTTTGTAAAACATGATTGTAAATCCGATATTCCGATATTTCCGATACATACCTGCTTCATCATTTTTTTTCCTCAATTCCTTTTCTTTATTCGCACTTTGGAATAAACAAAACTCCTCTGGGTGTATTGATTTCAGGTGATTTTTCAAAGAAGTAGTAGTGCGTCCCTTCCGCGAGTAACTTTTATTACATATCTTACACTCCGACTTCTCCGGATCATTTTTGTCTATTGTAAAATAAGTTCAGATACTGCTTTTTATTGGTGGCGACATTTCACTTAATATTTATATCAAAATATTCATTAAACACGCAAAAAACTATGAAGTACACAATAAACACTCACTGTAACTTTAATTTATTGACAATGAGAAAAAACACAACAAACAAAACCTGTAGGATCTTGTTACCAGTGTGCGCCTTCCTATTCGTCAGTTACCGAATGAACTTAGCAATTACCAAAACAAAGGTTACTAGTTACTTGTTGATGTGAATCTGCATCCGTAAAAACTCCGCATTGATTGATGCGGATGTGAATGCGGATGCAGATGTCTGAATTAATGCGAATATTCCGCATTTGCGCATGCGGATGCGAATATTCGTAACACCCCTAATTCAGACTTTATAATAATAAATATCGTGTACCTAAAAAAACTAATTTATGTTAGTGTGCACTAAAAATAACCTCGCTACTGTCCAGCAATCTCTATTATTGTCGTGTTGGAAATTGCTGGCGTGCGTACACAAAAGAGCCGATTGACGTATTCTTTTTTAAAATAATGAAGCCATTTCCGAGCAAGTAGGCGAAAACGTAGATTTCTTAATGTTATTGACTAGACATATTATTATGTTGTAGAAATTCATGAGCATTATTTAACAACATAACTTTTTGCATATCACATTGGATATTTTTTAGGATTTTCTTAAATCTAATTTCTTAAACGTAATTTTAGAAGTACCAAACTGGTTTGGCAAACAGCGAGATATGGACCCATGGTATTTTTATTATGATCTAAACTTGATGTTTACTTCATTATGATTGGTAAAGAAATGTAACCTCTAATTACCTTTTGAACTAGAGACAGTTTTGCGATCTATCGATCGGTCATTAGTTGAGATGTAGTGAAATTCTGCCGAAATTCCAAAGTCAAAATCTCCAGCGAAGTTTTGAAGTCCACGTACTAACATAGTTTTTATTTTTTTAGTGCCCCATTCCCAGCTCTAGTAGTAAAGGCGTCAGGCCTCGCTGCTGGCAAAGGTGTAGTGGTGGCATCAAACAAGGAAGAAGCTTGTCAAGCTGTCGACGAGATCTTGACTGATGCCAAATATGGTGCAGCTGGACAGACTGTGGTTATTGAGGAACTTTTGGAAGGTGATGAAGTTTCGGTAAGTTTTTACGTTGTGAAATGAACTTCCTGGTGTCTTTTCGTTGCGCTACAACGTAGTTCTTTAAGAAAGCTTACATGGTCGGCATCGATTGCACACTTTTCGGTATTGCGAGTATCGATGAACAGCGGTAACAAGTTACATGCAACTAACTACATACTTAGATAACATCGATCAATCAAAATATATAGATATAGATGATTCTTGTGACAAAAATGTGTACATGAGTGATGTTTGTGGCATAAATGTAACGTTGTTGTCATGATAAAAGTGATAATTGCGTTGTAACAGTAACTTTAATTTTAAGCGTTGCTTAAAATCAAATACGCAAACACATTTACCTACCACGAAATATTACATCATTATTTGTTTTCAATTTCCTTGCAAATGTCTCACTTTTAGGGCCGTAATGCCGCAGTGGCCGTATTTTGATTGATCGACATTACATAGGTAATCACGTACCCATGTGAACTACCTCGGTACCAGTTGGCAGCTCCATTAACGAGAAGCTTAATTTCATGACCCCTCCACGCATAGCTCCAAGTATGTAAAAAAAAACATCAAAACATGAACGAAGGTCACGGTCAAAATTGCGTCTTAAAATAATGTCGTTATTTCTTAAATATTGGGAAAAAATTTAATCAGTCTTGGTGGTAATAATATAAATTATGATAAACTTTTAAGGTCAAATGTTACCACTAACAAACAAACAAACCGTATTTTCAAGTAGAGTAAAGGAGTAAATTAATATTGGAAGTAGTTTAGAAAAATATATTTTGTATCCATGTGCTATGTTTAATATCTAACATCTATACAGTTTAATGTGTAATTAGTGATGGTTTACCTTCCATGACTGTTGGTGTCGGCCGACTTTAGACGTCTAAAGCGCGCGCCACGGTCAGTCAAGACTAGACCAGACTAGACTTGACTAGACCCCTCATATTAAGATTTAGTAATATGGGAGGTCTAGTAAAGTGGTCGTCGTGCGGTGATTTCATACAAATCCCTGTGCGTCCAGTGTTGGCTGACCGAAATTATTCCTGTTCGTGGCGCGCGCTGTAGTTAGTAACGTCGGGTGGCTTTAGAATATCACCACCCCATATCTTCCCGTGGGTATTGTAAAAGGCGACATTTTTTTTATTTGCCGCTAAGTTAGATTTCTCATTAGCAGTATAAACATATATTTTAGTTTGAAAATCTTGTTTTATTTTAAAAACTGTGTATGTCTGTTTCAACATGTACCTACAAAGAAAAGACAATTGTGTAAACAATTAATTCATTGATTTTTAAAAATAGGGCACATCTTAGCCACGTCTCGCACTTGCCCCACATACTCACATCGAACATTAATAATCCGGGGATTTTTATCTATGCCTCTATTCTGATAGTTAACAAAAATCCCGTAAAATGGTCCCGCCTATTCTGATCATTGGTTACGTTACGAACGCAAAAGAAGTTGACTCGGTTGGCCAATTCGTTGAATCTATTGCCCCTTTTTACCACTTTCAGGTACTAGCCTTCACAGACGGTGAGACAGTATCAATAATGCCACCAGCGCAAGACCATAAGCGCATTGGCGACGGTGACACAGGACCCAACACGGGCGGCATGGGGGCGTACTGCCCGTGTCCACTAATCACTCCAGATCAGCTGGCAGATGTGAAGGATCAAGTCTTACAGAGGGCTATTGATGGATTGAAGGCGGAAGGAATTAAATATGTCGGTACGTTGTTTTTTCTTTTCTTATATGGCAATTGAGCAATTAACACATACTGCCAGTCTCAAGTTTTCTTCGTAATTAACGTCAAAACAATTTAAAACACATTTTGTCAATGTCCAGTCCTGTCGAACCAAGTCAGAATTCACTCAGTAAAGCGATGGTAGGCGCTAGTAAACCGATAGTTTACTGAGGACTGAGATGGCCTCCTTGGAAGCACGCGAAAGGTGCAGTCTCATGCTTTTATTTCATTATCACAAACTATAATAAACTATCACTATTAATAATAATTTCTTTATTTCGGACATCTAAGGACGTTGTTAGTAGATGTTGTTAGTAAGTTACAACTTAAACTAATGTTAGTACTTAATATTAACTTGTACCTAAAACCAGCTTTATCCACTGCGTCTGAAAGGGACAGTCGACCTGGCCACTATCGTGCCGTTCCCCCTCACTCTGTTCAATAACGAGGCTTCCTTTTTTCTCATGACGGCTTGAAAGCCATCTGTGCGCGCTTCCGCAAACATTGTTGATGAACTACAAAAGTTTGTACAAAACCGCATACAAAAGCCGCAGCAACATCCTGACGGCGTTGTTATAATGAATGCGAAGTGCGCTGTAGGATCGTTAAGTATATTTGACCCATAGGCTGCTCGAATAAAATTATGCAAGCAAACCTACGAGTCGGCATATTACTTCATACCGACAACGCCCTTCGCTCCCTTTCAATGTCAAGGTTGTCCCTGAGATCCATCAGCTATTATATGACCCAAGTATTTCAAGCTGGTCACTCTTTTCAAAGGTGTGCCATTTAATACGACGGCAGAAACATAAGTAGAGGTACCTTAGTTCCTGCCTTAAATACCACAATCTCACTTTTTTGAGGGTTATATTTAAGGCCATGGGACTTTAGCATACCTCTCCCAACAGGCTAAAAGCACTGATCGCCAGCGATCAGTTCTCTTAGAAAGCTCTTAAGCTGATGCTCAGCAATACCATGTTATCAGCATAATTAATATTGTTTATATACTTGTTATCAACCTACATGGGTGCTGCTGAGTTCAACAATCAGTTCATTCATATACAAATTAAACAAGCTAGGAGACAAGATGCCGCCCTGCCTCACACCACATTTCATCTTATATTCATCAGGATAAGCTTCTGCCCACCCGACAACCTTAAATCACAAAATCCACAATACGTAATTTTTATATTAATCAAACGAAAACCAACAATCACTTCTTGAGTTCTCCTCAAAAATTGGTCTGCAAGTTATGCATAATTTACTTAAGAGGTCCATTGTTACATGTGATAGATGTCACTTGTCCAATCTGAATGTGAAAGGTTTTACAGCAAAACATAACTTCAATGAGACAACAACTGCCCAAAATGTCTAGAGACCATTTTGGTACAAAAGATAACAACATCTGTAGATTTTGAAATGAGGAAGGGATTATTCTCACTAGTTTACATTGTCTCATGATGGAACTAGTCAAACTTTTTTCTCACTAGTTCCATTAGAACGGAACGATGCAAACTAACTATTGAACTAATGAGACGTAAAACTAACGTAACTAATTAAACTAAATAATCTCACTAGTTCCAGTTTTGTGGATTTACGTTAACATCAAATTTTGGGTCAAAAGGTTTAAAATGTTACACTTTCTCACAGTTTAGTCGCTTTATTAGAATTCAAAATCACAACAAATCATTAAGAATCGGATTGAAGTAGTAGCTTTTAAAGTAAAAACTATTGTATAACAACTGTCTAAATTATTATCATAATTTAGTTGCGAACCAAGCTATCACAGTACATTGACATCATGCCAAGGTGAATTCGGTCAAACGGACTAATAAAATGTACTCTATTTTAATGGAATCTGTGCAAACTAATGGATTGTCTTTTACATTCGATATCAGCCTATAACGTCCAAGCCAATTTCTTGTAATCCTCACGCCCATTCAGTCCCAGTGCAGATCCGTGGATATACAAGCCCTATTATTTTTAAATTCTGGAATATAATAATAAATCATTTATTTTGCTAATACACATATTAAATGCAAGTAATCTCACGATGTTTTCCTTTGCTGTCCAGCTACTGATTATTTAGAAACCTGTAAGGTAGAAACTTTACAACTAAGTTCAGGTTTGAACTCACGACCTGTCGAATAAAAATCAAGAATAGATTACCTGTCTTTACAGTTACAGATTATCTGTAATCTGTCATCGCTCTTATATTTTACTTTTACGTTATATTAATATAAAAACATGCAAGTTCCTAGCAAGACAGTTTTATTTCGTATTATGACATTCAAATAACTCAGCGATTTATGCTTGGTTTGTTTGTCTATGGTTTAATAGTTTTTAAATCCGTATTTATCTTAGACGGCGTTCAACAAACATCGTTTGTAATGCATAATATAAAATAATAAAGCAGTTTATTTGAGGGCGTAAACTGACACGCTCATTATATATTCTAAATTTAGTAAAGTAAAAGGATTGTTATATTTATCGAAGACTCAATTATTTATATGTATGCGTATGATATGTTATTGTATGTATCCATCGGGTATATTTATTCGCAGTTAAATTATTTATACTGTTTTTCATTTAAGTTATTTATACTGTTTTTCGTTTGTTATATATTTATACCTCTCGTCGCACGTCCCAATGTATGCCTCTGTTTAACCCAAAGGTTAACTTTTAGAGAATGCCTTCAGACATTAACCTCGCCTTTTGTACTAAAATTTGCAATAAAGTTTGTTAAATAAATAAATGGGAAGCCAAAGAGTTAACCTATTCTATGAGTATTTACCGAGAAATCAACGAGGCATGAGCTTTGCTTCTGTGTGAGTGCACACCGATAGTGTACAATGCGAACCGTTCCGACGATCGGATTAAACAATTCGACACCCACTCACACAGATGAAAAGCTCAAGTCTTTGATTTCTCTGTAACCTATTCCGTATCAAATGTTTTACTATTAAAGTGAATTGCAGAAAATATTATTAAAATTAGAATCAATTGTGACGTAAATGATCACAAACAATTGTCGTTATATAAAATTGTTTACGTTTCAGTCCGCGTGGGGTGTGGCTTACACTGACACCTAGGGTCGCCGTTATCGCGTTCATTGTGAAATATTCCATACTTATTTTTTTTTTGTATCAATTACTATACGTGAATATAATGACATTTCTCGACTGTATTTCTAATTTTACGGGACCTATGGTAGAAATCACGCCTTTCTACCTTTATCTTCTTTAGCCTTCTTCACTGTCTTCTTCTTCCCTTTTATTCTAAAAGCATATACTCTCACTTCGTTACTTTCTCTATCTTTCATCAACACTAACTTAGATTTCTTTGACGTTTTATATATGCATAAATTGCTGTGTACTAATGTCGGTTACGTTCGTATGAGCTTATATATATATATGTATACATATACATATGTATGTGTACATATACATATATATGTATGTGGGTATATATTTTCTTACAGTTATAGTTAGTATTTACTCGTATTATTAAAATATAATTTATGCGCCGTTACGACGATCTTTCTCAAGATTATCTGGAAGAAATTGTTATAAACCAGCAAGACTGCTTAGTTGTATTCTAGTCTTACTATAATTAACATTGCTAAATAATTTTGTCCTAATGTAATGATTATACAATGAAGAGTTATGTACCTATCTATTTGAATTTGAATTTGAACAACATTTGAATTTCAGAAAAAAATCACTACATCTCGACGAATCGTCACCAGCTGAATCGAAAACATCATTTAGTCAGTAACGAAATTTGTTGTCGCCAGAAACCTAGTTGGCATCTCGTTTACATTCGAACATGAATCAAATCGGGTCTGAATTTACAGTAAATCGCTAACTTAAACATCTGAACTTGAGAAATGACTTAGCCGCTAACTCTTTGTGAATAAGGCTCTAAATTACTTCTTAAAAGGATTTGTTTCTACTAATTTCTTTGTTTCCGTCATTAATTCATTATGAATATTTGATATACTCAACATTGTAGTTTGTTGATATACCCAGTATTGTGTATATAGCTACGAGGCGTGTGTCATGGCGCGTGTCCCCGCCTGCCTCATATCTAAGTCACACGTGCCCTGATTTATAACCACAAAGTACACTGTTATCTTATTTATTATTCTATATACTTGTGCAGCTACAGTCGGGATTTGTTTAATATTATTCCCAACGTCTATCAAGAACTGTTAGCATAAAAGTCCCTAAAATGTTATTTGACATACAGTACTGTATATCATTTGATATACAGTTGTACATTTTACATATATCATCAGTCTGTATTTCTCCACACCTGAATATAGGCCCATTCCAAAGCTCGCCAACACACACGGTTTTCTGCTTATTTTCTTTCTTCCTTTAATTTGTTTGGTCCATCTCGTCGAAGGACACCCTGCGCTACATTTCCTGGTACCTAGTTGGCCTCTATTCAAGGGACTACACTCGTTAATATATTAACGTGTCACTAAATTAAAGCAAATCCTGAAAAACGTCAACTAATTTATAATACAATATATAAAACGGTTCTAACGAAAGATAAAACGATTTTAGGGAATAAGTAAAAAAATTACAAACGTGTAAGTATTGTTGTTCTATCTGAAATGTTGGTAGCGCTTATTATTCAGGACAGGGTAATGACCGGACGTTGAGCCGACGCGGCGTGGACAGGGCGTGCGCATTCGGCGCACGCCGTATGCTAAATACTATTATAAATAAAGGATATACGTAAATACTAGAAATGGACAATAAATTATGACAAAAAATATCTATTGTAAAAACTGGTAAAATCGATTCTACTCTCGATACAGAACAAATTACAGCTTTTGCGTCATTACAGTCATTAAATTTGCGTCATTAAATTACAGTGACACATAGAGATTATCGACGTTATCGAGAAACATTTTCTTTCTGTTTCTTTCTTTCTATTCAGAATGTTCATTAAAATAAGGAAATCTTTTGTATGATTTATATATTTTTAGAGAACAACAGACGCCAAGCATTATATTATATGCACAATTGCAAGCGTATCTCATACTAGCGGTGCCAGCGACTTCGTTCGCGTGAACTTGTCATTGTGAACTCTATAATGGATCTGCTTAAAAGGTTAAATGTCAACTCGGCACATAAGCTATGACTATGCCTAATTTCATTAAAATGTGTCTAGTAGTTTTCGCGTGATTCAGACAAACAGACCGACAGACAGACAGACAGATAAAATTCCAAAAAAAATTGTTTTGGACTCTGTATCACTCGTACTTTACACGAGTTACATTTAAAAAAAAATGTATAGACACGGCTCTGTTAAGTTTTTATTATACATATATATATATAGATAGATACTCATAATATACCCGGAGGCAAATTAAACACTTCATTATTAGTTATTATCAAATATTAGGTAGTCGGATAAGTTCGCGGCCTTTTATAATAATAATAATAAGATAATAATAATAGTGATAATAATAAATACTTTTTTGTATTAAACAAATATATATTGAACGGAATATTTTCCATTTAATTCGACCATTTTTCGCCGTTTTTCTGACGGAGTCATTATCACATAAAATTTGTAGTGTTTCTGAGCGAAAACCTGATTTAAATGATTCATACAGACTTCTCTTGAATGTAATTTTACTCCATTTAGAGAATTGATAATCCGAAGGTTTCATGCCTGGACTGTATGGGGATGTATTAAAACTTCCCAGCCAAGGTCCATCAATTTTTGTTTAGTCATCAAAGATGTATGCGGTCGAGTATTGTCGTGATGGAAAACTATACCTTTTCTATTCATTAATTCTGTGCGTTTTTCTTTAAGTGCTTGTTTCAATTACATAGTGAACATCAGAATTAATCGTTTGGTCATGTTGAGGCCTGGTTTTGGTACTATTTGTGATGGCTCACCTCGCTTAGACCAAGATCGTTTTCGAACATTGTTATTGTAGGTGATCCACTTCTCATCGCCTGTTATCAATCTCTTCAGAAATGGATCGATTTCATTTAGTTTTAGCAATATCTCCATTATGGAAATTCTGTTCACCAAGTTTCTGTAGTTTCTGTAAATCATGCGACACCCAAACATCTAGCTTTCTACAAAATTCAGGTTACAAAACTGTTGAGTGGTGAATGTTAAGCTCTTCCGCAATTTGATAACTGCTTATATGTCGATCTGCTTAAATTTTTTCAATGATAAATTACCTCAATAGGACGACCACAGCGAGGAACATCATTCACATCAAAATTACCAAACCTGAATCGACTGAACCATTTTTTGTAGTTTTTTTAGATACAGCATCATCTCCGTAAATATTCATACCCTCGTCGAAAAAAATTGTAAAACATATCTTACTCCCAATTAACTTCCATTTTAAAATAGTTAAAAAATATGAAAAGATACAACTTTTAACTTGTAATTTCAATTTGCCGCCATTACAAAAAAGTCAGCTGTCAAACGGTATATATCACTTTCCCACCAGTGATCAGTGTTGCCAGAATTATAACACGCTAAGGTCAGACGTTCAAAAAGGCCGCGAACTTTTCAGACTGTTAGATAAACACTTTGTTGATTTGGTACTTTTCAATTATTTCCTTTTAGTCTCTTCAGTTTTCCACACTGATACTATAATGAAAATTACATATAAACATAATAACTTATTGTAAATCTACTGCACAAGTACGTACATTTTATTTGTATGCCTCGTGTTTGCTATTCACTTAATTACAAATTATCTCTGTCGATGTTGTGTTCACCTTAGATTGTGCACGTATAAGAATGTAACATTTTTTTATTATTGTAGAACTAATGTATATGTGCACCACTGGTGTACCGTACCTTAAGCAATAAATAAATTTCTCATAAGGAACTACTCAGAACTTTAGACCTCATAAAGTAATGCAAAGTAAGACAATGAGTGACATCTCAATGTGTACTCTTATCAAAGTAATAATTTTAGAGCAATTATTTCCTTTTATCTATTACGGTCTTAAGGTCCAGGGTCTTGATCTGTCGTTAAGGTATGCAACTCCAGGAGTCTGCGATATGATCTGCTAATCCTAGCAGTTTTTAAGAAGAAACTGAAATACTCAAAGATAAGTATAAGCTTTAATATTCATTCATAAGATTTTGTGTGAAATTAGCCAATGAAGGAGGTTACCTAGTGCGTAACTACATTTAATTCGTTAGGTTGGTCTGGACCATGGTTGGGTATCTAGGGCCTTTCTGTCTGGAAATGTGCTTCGTGCTCGTGGACACCTTCTAGGGAAACTGTATCAAAAGAAAAGTATCGATACTCTTTACTCATGAGTAATATTGCATAAAAGTATCGTACTCATCAAAGTATCAAACAAAAAAATAGAAACAAACATAAATTCACCAATCCAACATCTCACAAGGTTCTTTCCTAGTAATATGCATTTGATAGCGAAAAATACATCGACAGTCCAAAATTTGATACTTTCTAAAGTTCTCCACAAAATATCGATAAACGTGGAGGAAGATAGTGGAGGCCAAGACCCACAAAGGGTTGTACCATCGAAGGAAGTAAGTAAGCATAACTTAGTCTCCATATGAAAGAGATAAATCTCTTTCAAAGGGATAAAGTCTTCAAAGAAAACTCATCCATGATGAGGGCCGGATTAAGCGTGTCTTGCGTCCTGGGCGCAAAATTTGCAGCGCCCCTTTAAGGCAGCGTTTTTCGCGTTTTTAAAACATTTTTTAACGATTGACATTTTAATGTGTATTTTGGAAGCATATTCAGTTTATTTATATATGATCAAATGAAATAATATGTTGGGGGGATATGGTTTATTGCGTGTTATAATTTTATTTCAAAATTTAAGATTTAAATTTAATTATATTTGAGTTGTTATTAGATTAGTTGGAGGATTTTATGTAAGTTTAAATCAGATGAAAAATCAGATTTTCCGCTCGCGACGCGGCGCCCCTAGATGGTAATCTAGATCAGCGCCCTGGGCGATCGTCCAGCTTGCCCAGCCTTTTATCTGGCGCTGTTCACGGAGGTGCTAACGTTCGTAATTGGGCTTTTTAAATAATATGCTTGAAACAAAAAATAGAAAAATGAATGTAACTGACGCTTACAAGTCATTTCGTTGCACTATTGAATGAGTTGTTCATCCACTTTGATAACAACAAAAGTAAAATACATAGCCAGTAGTTTAACTGTCTATAATCTAGATTCTAGATCTATAATACTTACTCTAAAATCACGTGTGAGATCGTGTGTTAGGATTATTTGTTTATATCTGGGAATTCAAATAGTCCATACAATAAACGGCATCACACGATAGCCACGACGTACCTTTTCGTGGTAGGAATCTATTGCAATATCGGCCGAAACATCGTTTTTCGTGTTTTCGGAGTAGACCGCCTGGTTCCAAGACCCTTCGAACCAGTGCCGGCTCTAGCCCATGTAGCGCCCGGGTGCAATCAATACCCTGGCGCCCTCTAGTAGGCTCTTTGGAGGCGTCGCGAGCGGCGCTCGGCGCCCCCTAACACCCTGCGCCCGTGTGCGCCGCACACCATGCACCATAGGTAAAGCCGGCACTATTCGAACGCTACTTTAAATATTAAACTTATTAAATTTTACTTAAAGAAATATTTCATTCTTAGATTTTAATCAAAATACAAATTTCTCACAAAATTAATTGTCTAGGTAGGTACCTATTCCCAATTAGACAGATCCATTTTCTTGATTTCTAAGATTTATGCTTTTAACAAATTCACTCCGCGGACCATTCGTATTGTCATGGTGAATATAGAGTTTACTCAGATTTTAGCAGTTTAACATACCTACCTACTTAATGCGGTATGACAAGCGCCGAAAGCGTAATAAAAGTAAAAAAAATATTATTGTTAATGACTATTTTTTTTTGCTTGCGCATACATATTTGTCGTAAGTAACAAGTATATAAAACTGTGCAATGGCGTTAAGTTCAATGAAATATCCAAAAATTCAGCGCTCGACAGGCGCCCCCGGGCGCTCCGCGCCCGGGTGCACCGCACCCCTTGCACCCCCTGGTAAAGACGGCCCTGCTTCGAACACCACCACTGTTTGCTGGAGCAAGTTATGCAGTAGGTATACAACAGATTGATCTTAGTTCAAGTGGTACCGTCAGCTGTGCCATTATTACGTCAATTGCTATGCAAACTAAGTCCGCAAATCATTGGCCTACGACCCTATATTTGCTCATACCTACAAATAGTACGACAGATAACCACAAGATAATTCACGACAAACATATTTTTAGATAAATTAATGGGAATCGTTACAGTTAAGCGATAATTGACCTTGTTACTATAGTGATAGGGTTGTTTTTCAGTTGTATTAGGAGAGTTTAAAAATTGCGTCTGCTTGTTTGTTTGTCGGGATGATGTTATTTGACACATTATTGATTAACAATACATGACAACATTTATCACTAATTAATTATAGTAATGAGATAATGACTAATCATCTCTATACTAATATTACAAACAGTCTGTAAGCTTGTTGTTTGTTTGTTTGTTTAAATGTAACGTATACACTCAAAAACTACTGAAACTATTTTGAAAATTCACTTCTAGGAAGCTAAGCAACGCATTTTCGATTGTAATTATTGCCTAATGTTGGCATGTATCGTAATTGCGAACCGTGAGATAGACAGTTCGCTCATCTAGTACTTTGAGATTCCTTTTTGGGTTTGAATTGTAAAAACCCCAATTTTCCAGCTGTTCATGATTCCAATCCTTGGTTCCAGGTGTCCTTTATGCTGGTTTGATGATTACCAAATCGGGACCCGTGACTCTGGAGTTCAACTGCAGGTTTGGGGACCCAGAAACCCAAGTGCTGATGACGCTACTTGAGTCAGACCTGTTTACTGTTATGAAGGTAATTAACAAAGTAGTTATTAGCTTACCACATCTCACTATAAAGTGAAGGTTTCCCTTTGCCATCTTCCTCTTGTTTAGTTTCAAGGACCTCCTCGTTGAAAACCACAATGATGATGGATGATACACTTTCCTTGTACTTTTTCAGGCGTGTGTGGATGGCACCTTAAAGCAACTTCAAGTAATGTGGAACACGAAATTGTCTTCCGTAGGCGTAGTCATCGCTTCTAAGGGATATCCAGAAACTTCAACTAAAGGATGCGTTATCAGTGGTGAGTTCATACTTTTCTTATTGAGGCTAATGTAGTTTAATTTTCAAAGCGTTAGGCCTTTATAGAACAGAACAATGTGCTTTGAGGTAAAATTAACATTACTTTAATTAGTGAGGTTAACATAAGAAAGTGTGATTGTCAGTTTCTTTTTTCTTATCTTACATGACAATAGCACTATTAACGCATTGTGTCGGTGTCCAGTTTACTTCATAATTAACAATTTTAAAGTCGAAACAATTCAAAACGTATCTCGTTAATGTCCGATCTCGTTAATGTCCGATCCCGTCAAAGTAAGTTAGGAGTCGTTCAATAAAGTGATAGTAGGTTGACTGAAGAGTTGAACTTCCTGGAAGCACACGTAAAGCGCACACTTATACTTTTATTTGATTATCAAAAACATACCATTAAACCACAAAGTCTACAATGCACAATTTTTATAATAATCAAACTCGACTTCACTTCTCGGTTTCTCGCCAAAAAGTAAGTAAGTACACTATTACCCACAAAAGTGAATACAAGGAAAGTGACAAAAAGTTTTAATAAAGTGACAAAAAGTTACCTCAGCGCTAAAGCGATCTCTTCCAGGCAACTTTTGTCTGGGAGGAGATGTATGCGAACAAAAGAATAATAGGTAGGTAGGTCTACTAATTTAACCTTCACTTCTCGAATTCCCAAAAACTCCTCCACTTCATATTTGCATATAAAAAATGTGCGTTGGATCTTTCTACGACAGGTGTCGCCAACTCACGGAATCGTTTAATAAAACAACTTGTTACGTTAACATTTTTCGTCGCCAGGTTTAAGCCAGGTGTCCGCAACGCCCGGCCTCGTGGTATTCCACAGCGGCGTTGCTCGGGGTGCTAACGGTTCCCTGGTGTCGTGGGGCGGGCGCGTGCTGGTCGCGTGCGCTCGAGCTGCTTCCTTGCGCGCTGCCGCCGCCGCTGCCACCGCTGCCGCTGCTGTCATCGACTTCCCCGGGAAGCAGTATAGGAAGGATATTGCACATAGAGCCTTCTCCAAGTGAGTTATTTAAAAGTGTATACTTTTTCTCTCTACTTCGATCTTATTCCATTGAATAAGTTATAATGAAATTTATTCGTCCCTTAAGGAAAAACTTCTCGTTATACTTTTACTTGCACTGTCATGCAATTTATTTTATGTTGTGATCGTATTTAACTTATGGAAAGAAGCCTTTTTAAATAGCTGTTAAAAATTTTAATTATATAATATTAATTCTTATCATGGGAGGATTGAAGACCATTAAATGGAGCAAAATAGCTGCATGTTTTGAACTTGATGCCGAACGGTCTTAGCGCAACATCAAGACGCATCGGTCTCGGAATGAACTTAGACAAGACAACAATCATATTCAATGAACACGTCTACCGGGACCGGTAAATGTCGAATGTGTAGCACTCGAAGTTGTTGACCATTTATTTATGTAAAGTTAATTGCACAGACCAAAATGTACAAAAGGCGGACTTAATGCCTTATCGCATTCTCTACTTGGCATATATGGGTACTTACAAAGACTACGTCATAAAAATCAACCAAAGAACATGGAACTCCAACCTTGGAAAACTCCGAACGTAGAAACTTCGTATTGAACGTAGAACCCTGGAACACGTCGTGAGTTCCCTTTTATAACTACGTTCCCTTTAGCTCTAAACGCGCTAATCATAGGCAATGACGGTATAGAAATAAACCTTAATAAAGTTTACGATTCAAGAAACGTGTGTCCCCTTCTGTCCAGAATCAACGGTCTCTCCTACCTACAAAGCGGTGTCGATATCGATGCGGCAGCGACATTAGTACGTCAAATCGAGCCTATAGCGACTGCAACTCACAGAAGAGGCGTGTTAGGTAGACTTGGCTGCTTTAGTGGGCTTTTCCAACTGTCTGCTATGGATCCGAGTCTAAAAGATCCTGTTTTAGTGCAGGGGACTGACGGAGTTGGCACTAAATTAAAGGTAAGAAAGTCACATTACCTAATTTTTCACTTCCACTCGCAAATAGTTGGTTTAAATACTCTTGTTTGTTTCATTGAAATGTTCCAACTACCTGCCATTAATACTTTAATAATAATTTTAATTAATACTCCAAGCTGCAGGGGACTGATACGAGTTTATTTATTTTTATTAGTTTATCAATAACATGAAAAAGCAATATTATTAATATAGTAAATTAATTAATATTATTAAGTATTAGCGATGGGTAACTCCGGAGTTAATGAATCAAAAGAGTTGAATCCACGAGCGGAGCAGAATCCCTTAATTGTTCCATCGAATTGTTATTTATTCTGATTCCGGCGCCAATCATGATCGTGAGTGTAATCGTTCATCGGCACACGTCGGGGGCTCAAAATCGAGATTCAATGATGGCATGACCTTTTTTTTTGCTTATCCAACAACTTTTAGGGAAAGGGAATGAAACGCTCTCGGAAGGTGAATAAGTAGGTGAATCGAGAGTTAAAGAGTAACTAAGAGGAGTCAGATCCGCAAGCGGAGCAGGATTAAGTGTGTTAAAACACTCCGAGAGTCTTGATTACCCACCACTATTAAGTAATAATAGTGATATAGTTAGAAGCAAAGCTAATGACAGGTCACCAATATGTACACACAAGTTGAAGGTAAAAAAGTTACATTCCGGTTTAAACTGCTACTAAACAAATGGTTTAAATACACTTGCTTACTTCATTGAAATGTTCCGACTATCTGCTATGGATCCGAGTCTAAAAGATACAATTTTAGTGCAGGAGACTAACATTGTAAATCCTTATTCACCTTTTTTAATATATTATATATGGCAATGGTGCAATTAGCATAAGTTTTCGTCCTAATAAACAGTTTTAAAGTGTACGAATAAAACGTACCCTGTCAATGTTCAGTCCCGTAGCAGTAAGTCGCTCGGTAAAATAGTAGTAGGTTTTCTGAGTACAGAAGTGGACTCCTTGGCAGCACACGAAGAACACAGTCCTATGCTTTTATTTGATTATTACAAACATTACGCACAATACACGATTTTTATATTAATCAAACAAAACTTAACTTCAGTTCTCGAGTTCCGGCCAATAAGTCTTATTCAGCCTTCTAGTAATTTCTATCATTTGACCTTATCCTAGATAGCGGAAACAATGAATAAATATGACACAATCGGTCAAGATCTTGTGGCAATGTGTGTCAACGATATATTGTGTGCGGGCGCGGAGCCTTTCGCGTTTTTGGACTATATGGCTTGCGGCAGACTCCAGGTGGAAGTTGCCGCGACTATAGTGAGGGGCATTGCCGACGCTTGTATAATGTCCAGATGCGCTTTGTTAGGTATGTATTAATTATTACCGTATCATCATCATAAAGTTGGTGTACAATAAAGAGTTTATACAACTGTCACCGAAATAACGTAAAACTTGAAACATGTCAGCCAATTTATTTAAAATACATAAAAACGTTTTAGAAAAAAATAAAATTGGTTTCAGGAATGAATTAAGAGTTACAAACATGTAAGGTTTTGTTGTGATGTCTAAAACCTTTGTAACGGTCTTTACTTAGATCGGGCTCTGGCGACGCGCGTAGTATAAAACATATACTAGATATGTACTAATCATGAAAAAAGATATAAATTGTAAAAACTGGTAGAATCGATTCTACTCTCGACACTGGACAACCTATTTTCAGCTTTTGTGTTATTTTGATGACACGTATAAACACTTCATTGTACAGCAACACATGTTGCAAAAAGACGATTTAAATAAGTAACAGGAAATCTATCTAACCTACCTTCTTAATAGGTGGTGAAACTGCAGAAATGCCCTCAATGTACGACGTCGGTAAATACGACCTGGCGGGTTTTGCCGTCGGTGTGGTAGACAATTTGAAACAGTTGCCAAGGTCCAGGGAAATGAGGGCCGGTGACGTAGTGCTCGTGTTGCCGTCCACTGGCATCCACAGTAATGGGTACAGTTTGGTGCAGAAGATCATGTGCGAGAGTGGACATAGGTAAGCCATTACAAGCTATTCTGCCGTCGTTAGAAGGTACAAGGGAATTTATATGACAATCCAGAAAAATACGACTACAATGAAATTGCGTGCAATTATCATTAATTTGAAATCAAGCTAGACTTGTAGTTTTGTATAAAAAACAGAATAACCATTGTTTATTCTGTTTGTTTATTTTTAACTAGCTGTGCCCGGCATGCGTTGCAATGCGTTAGAATTACGATAAATCACCAAAGTTTCATCGAAATCGGATGAATGGTTTAGGAACACATAGAAGACGTACAAACAAACAAACACTAATTTTTATATATTAGACTAGCTGTGCCCGGCATGTTGCAATGCTTTTTTTTTGTTAGAAACCTTCGCGGGCTCACACAACAACAACTCACCAAAGTTTCATCGAAATTGGAAATGAATGGTTTAGGAACGCATAGAAGACGAACGAACGAACAAACAAACATTATTTTTTATATATTAGATTTCCGAATATTATGTTGATTAAGTTTTCGTTAAAATGTTACAATGCCTTTAGAAGCAATATTCACAAGTTTATTACTTTATTAAAATAAGGCTTGTATTTGAACGAACAGCAAAATATACTAAATTAGCAGCAAGTCGTGGTCGACGTAACAAACAATTTTTGAATAATTGAACTAAATAATTTGTAATCACTAAGAATGCCATCACCATGTCGACATTAGCGGAACTCCTATATCTTTATTGTCACCAGAGAACCTTAACCTAACCTACCTTTAAATTTGCTGCCATCGATTTACTGCCCATTCAGCATTTTCTGCTGCTCATTTAATTATTTTTCTGTTGCCCATTTAATTATTTCTCATTTCACTGATGTTGACTGATATTTTCCACCAGTTACCACGAAAAGGCTCCTTTTAGCGACTCAAATAAAACCTTCGGCGAGGAATTCCTCGTTCCCACCGGCCTCTATGTCCAGGCACTATTGCCGGCCGTCAAGAGAGGCCTTATTAAAGGCCTAGCTCACATTACCGGTGGTGGTCTATTGGAGAATATACCAAGGATCTTGCCACCCGGTGTGAAAGTTAAATTGGACGCTACTAAGTTCAAAATAAAGCCGATTTTCGGATGGCTGCAGGCTAAAGGTCAGTTAGAATCTTACGATTTTATATATGTTTTGATTTTCCAAAAACAATGTTTCGTAAGAAAGTAAAAAAGATGGTAAATAAATTAATATATTACAAAAGATAGCCGGGGTCACTCACCTTCTGTACTCGATAGCAGCAAGGCGTGAAACCCACATACAACGTGTCAGTGAAATAACAAAACCTGCATTAAATTAAAATACATTAAACTGTTGTACGCGAGAAATAAAATTGTTTTTGAGGGTATAAATCAAAAGTTACAAGCATGTAAAGTTTTGTTGTTCTATCTAAAACGTTCGTAGCTCTCATTACTTAGTACAGGGTAATAACCGGGTGTGGCGCTCACTACACGTGTAGAATGCACCTACCCGTAGCTCTCATTACTTAGTACAGGGTAATGACCGGGTGTGGCGCTCACTACACGTGTAGAATGCACCTACCCGTAGCTCTCATTACTTAGTACAGGGTAATGACCGGGTGTGGCGCTCACTACGCGCGTTGAATGAAAGATACTAGAAATGAACAGTAAGTTATGAAAAAAAATCTTCGTAAAATCTGGTAGTATCAATTCTACCCTCGATACTGAACAACCTATTTCTAGATTTCGCGTTGTTTCAGTGACACGTTGCATATGTGGTAGTATTCAAGGGCCCATGTTATGTTAGCTTACAGTTTCGGAGATATTTAAGGTTTTCTAAAGTAAGATGGAAAATATTACAGTAGTTTATAGTAAATAATTTTTTGGCCATAAGACATAAATCAAAATTAGAAGAACCTTAAGGGTGCGTTTCCACAGATGCGGAGCTGGAGCGGAGCGGAGAGGAGAGGAGAAGAGACGTACCGTAATTGACCAATCACATGGCTTGAAATCCACACCTCTTCTCCGCTCTGCATCAGTGGAAACAGTATTAGCGGAGAGGAGAAGAATTATTCAAAATATATGAGGACGCAGCCTCAAGCTGGATAGAAGGGAGCAGTATGGAGCGGAGCCGGGCGGAGTTGAGACGAACGGGGATTTCTCTGAGAAAGCGCGTTTAACTGATAGGCGCTCCGTACAAGGCGATGTGACAAAACAGCTCGTCTACCCTCCGCTTTACTAATTTCGCCCCGCTCACGTCCATTCCGAGCTTCTCCTCTCCGCCCAGCACCGCTTCTGCGGAAACGCAGAAGAATATGAAAGAATAGATTATGATTATTTAGTTTTAAGATTTTGATTAGAATTCATATTGTATGCCTACCCCCGGCAATTTATAATGGACGAATTTATAATTTCTATGAAACATTTTACTAATAAACACTAATAAACATTGAAATATAAATAAACATCGAAAAGTGAATAAATGTCGATATTGCAGTCCATTTTCTGCACAAAACGTTTTGTTTTCTATCAACCAGTCCTTTCAGTATCCACTGCTATGAATCTCTTCGTGCATATCCTTAAAACGGCACGCTGCTCCAGCGGGTTGGCGAGCCCACTCTTATAGAAGTGGTGTAGTTCCTCAGCGCTTGTGGTAGCGACCTTGTTATGCCTTAGTCGCCTTTTACGACACCCACGGGAAGATATGGGGTGGTGCTATTCTACCCGGCCGACACCATTGGCTTTTCGATTAGTTTATTATTATTTATTAATTACATTCTGCAAAGTGTTATTTCCCTATTTGCAGGCGGTGTGTCCGACTTCGAAATGCTCCGTACATTCAACTGCGGAGTAGGCATGGTCGCTATTGTGGACCCTATATGTGTGAACGAGGTGTTGCAGGCGGTTGACGGTGACATCACCGTCGTCGGCACTGTCGACACAATGGGAAGGGAAGGTATGTACTGCGGACATAGAAAGATAGTTATTTTTTATTGGAAGAAGGCGGCAGACGAGCTTACAGTCCAACTGGTTGTAAGTGGATACTGTCGTCCATAGACATGCGCGACACATGCCAACATCAGTCCAGAATAACTAACGTTGGCGCGCACCCGGGTTTTTTTTTAATGTACGAAGGCGGTAGACGAGCATACAGTCCACGTGATGGTAAGTGGATACTGTAGCCCACAGACATCCGTGTTAGTCCAAAATGACAAGCGTTGGCACGCCCCGAGATGCGCTGCCTACCTTTGGAGATATAGCAATCGATTTGGAGAAACAGTTGGAAAAATAGGGAGGGATAGTATGGGAATGGGCTCTGGCACATCTCACTCACTACCGAAACACGTACGTACATTAGGGAAATAAGATAAAGTGGGAAATGGTATTCAAGGTAGTGTTCAAGATACAGAGTGGCAGACCTTTGTTATACTCGTTCAAACCCGATTTACGATATAAAATAATTTAATTTTATAATCTTTATGGTAATTATTTAATTATTATACCGAAGACTGTTAAATACGTGGACGTACCGTAATTAAAACAATTAAAAATATTCTCTTGTATTCTAATAATAAAAAAATGATTAAAAACTGTGAAGAAAATTACAATATATGCCGTCTCTTCTACAGGTGGCCATCAAGTGTTAGTGGAGAACTTCAAAGAAGCGATGCAGCCTTTGACCACTCCATACCTGACCTCTGGACATGCTGCTCCACAGAAATCACTCTCTTATAAAGACAGTGGGGTGGATATTGAAGCTGGAGACTCTTTGGTATCGCTCATCAAACCTTTGGCTAGGTATGTATGAAGTGTACAAATGCAAAGTGTACTTGGTGCTTTCGCCCATGAATATTTGCGACACATGTCTCGTATTGTTTGAGATGCCGTACATTTGACAGTAATAGTCGAAGAAAGATGGCCGACGTTAGGGAAGTTATTTTTGGCGCGTCTTTTTTGGTTTGGTTTTTTTTCTACTCGATTTAAATTATTCAATTATTTATTATTAGTCTAAAAAAACGTACGTTCGACCTTATCTGCGTCGTCGTGTTAACACAAAAAATCTCGTGCAGTAGTCGTAAAGTGTACAATGTCAACTTATGTTATTATTGACGAACGTCGGCACAACTCCGTCAACTATCGCCTCGTATTGCAAGAGGAGGCTTGTATCTAGCGATGGGATCGTGTTTATTTTTTTTTTGTGATTTTGCAAGGGTTGTCACCCTTAACTCTTACCCTGCGAGCACACGTCCACACTCGCCAAAGGTTCTCGTAAGAATGACGTTCGACAACTCTGGATATTGCGCTCTACCCGCGCAACGGCAGAGTGCACAAGACAAATGACATCCCTCCCCATTTTCCTAACCCTTTCTCCAAATCCATTCCTATATCTCCACAGGTAGGCAGCGCATCCGGGGGCGTGCCAACGATTGTTATTTTGGACTAATGTTGGCATGTATCGCGGATGTTTATGGGCTACAGTATCCACTTACCATCAGGTGGACTGTAAGCTGCTCTGCCACCTTCGTCTATAAAAAAATGCACTCGGGATGGCTTGCAAAAATTGATTCTTAGAATGACTTTTAAGGCCAGAATTGTAATACTAGACTAAGCCTACAAAGACTAACGCGCAACGTATATTTTTTATACGCATACACTACTACCCTCATTTGTTGAATTCGTAGTATTGTTTCGCAGGTCAACATCTCGTTCAGGCGTGCTGGGTGGACTCGGAGGATTCGGCGGATGCTTCCAGCTAAAAGCTATCGAACAGGAGTATAAGGTACGTTAAAACGTTTATCCTTCAAAAATAACCCACATTCCACAAATAAATTGTTTCATGATGCTGTTATTATGTATATAGAACCTATGCCTTCTGTGAACTATGAGCTTGAAATAAATCTTGTTATTATTATTATTATTAATACCAGCGCTGCCTGCGATTGCCTATAAACTATAATTGTGCCAAGTTTTACTATTTATGCAAGTTTCATTTTTTTATGCATAGATTTGTATGTAATGATGTTTTTTTTTATGGACGAAGGCGGCAGACTAGCATACAGTCCACCTGGTGGTAAGTGAATAAATACTATCGCCCATAGATGTCCGCGATACATGCCAACATTAGTCCAAAATGACAAACGTTGGCACGACCCCGGATGCGGCTGTCTACTTTTGAAGATATAGGAATGGATTTGGAGAAAGGGTTGGGAAAATGGAGAGGGATAGGATGTAAATGGGCTCTAGCACATCTCACTCACTACCGAAACACGTACGTACATTAGGGGAATAAGATAAAGTGGGAAATGCAGTACATTTTAAGGTAGTCTTCTGTGAGAGAGGGGTAACGTGGCCAGTCGATTGCGCCCAGGCGGCCGTTGGATTGCAGCGTGCACTCTCCCCCTTCCATGTAATGTATAGATTAATTAAAATCAGAAAATACATTAAACTTGCAGGACCCGGTGCTAGTTCTAGCCTCAGACGGCGTAGGCACAAAGTTGAAAATCGCACAAAAGTTCAAGCAGCACGGCACGATCGGCGTCGACCTAGTCGCCATGTGCGTGAACGACATCCTGTGCAACGGCGCCGCTCCCCTCACGTTCCTGGACTACTTCGCGTGCGGCTCCCTGGACGTGAGCGTCGCCAGGAGCGTCGTCTCTGGAGTCGCTGAGGGGTGCCGGCAGGCTACCGCTGCTTTGATTGGTACTTACCAATCAACCAATAAACTTTTATTCATTCAACAGGTGTCAAGGGCGACCAATCGCCTACAGTCGCAGCCTATCCCGCCTATATAAAGTCCTACAAAAATAGTGTGAAATATTTGAATATGTCAACCAGTACACTAAAACTACTACGATTTTAATTCCTTTTTTCCTCTTTATCGTTTCCCTCGTTTTTACGTGACATTGACACTGCACAAACCCGTGTCGTTGCCATATTTAAAAAAAAAATGTGTAACTAAAAAGTAACATGTATTCAATGATTTTTTTATTACATTAAATATAAATAGTTGGTGAATAAAATAATAGTAAATTTGAATAATTAAGAAATTAAAAAAAAACTGTAGTATGTGTATTTACTGAGGCGTTATAAATAAGCCGATACAAGATTACTCGAATGTTCATAACGCTTTGGTACGTAGTTGATACCTACCAGTGACGTCCAAAGTTTCTAGATGTCTAAAAAAACAAACTATACGTCATTGTAATTATTATTGTCATTTATCCTGCTAATTCGTGTATAATTTTTAAAATTCAACCCTCGTTAGTTTTGATTCCTCTACTCCTAGAATAACAGGAAGTCGAAAAATCTTTAAAATGTTTCAACAGGAATGAGTAATTAAGTTCCTTACAAAGGAAGGTGTTAGCCCGGCCGATATCAAACAAAGGTTGGATAATGTCTACGAGGATTCCAACAACATTCTGGAGGCTTTTTAGAGAAACAGAAACTATTTTTTTGCAGTCAATTGTTAACTGTGAATGTAACTACGGTTCTTTACTGTGATCCCCTTTCCAAAAGGGACTCGATGGTGTAGCGTCGTTATGGTGAACCACCGCCTAGAAATAGCAAAGGTGACTCCAGTCCACCAAAAAAATTATGACTTCAATATTCTAGAATTGTCAAGGAATATTGGTTATAGACATAAGAAAACTCAATACTACGGTGACTGGAAGCTATTATGCTAACCATAGCAATTACGAGAAGCAGTACAGGCATAAACGTCGTGGAAAATTAACATCCGTAAGAGAATGTACCCCTCCACGCCGCCGCAGTTGTGAAAGTTGCTGTTTCAAAGTGTGGCTTCACGGGAATCCGCCCCGACTTGCCCCGCAGTGATTAATTAGTATTTGTTCTCAAAACTCGAGGCGCACTTAGGGCTAGAAGATTTTCCACTGATGATGAAGTGACCGCTGCGGTTTTCGCCCATTTTGAAGACAAAACTTCGGACTATTTTTATACTGGGATAGAAATGTTAATGAAACAATTCGAAAAGTGTGTTCAAATAGACGAGAACCATATTGAAAAATAAAAATACATAGTTTCATGCACTTGTGTCCTTTTTCTTTATCAGGTCGAAAACTTTTGGACCTCTCCTCGTACTTACGCGTAGTTACTTGCAAGAAGTGGTCAAGGGTCAAAGTTTGAGTTCAAAGGTCAAAGACCCAAGCGAGCGAGTGTGGATAGTGTTATGCACATACAAGTAAATTAATCACCAACTACTTATTTTTAATGTACAATTATAAAAAAAATCTTGAAATATTAATTTTAGTTGGGTACATATAAATATAATAGTATATAATAAAATCATATTAATAGTATAATAATCTTACGTATTATTTTTAATCAGATATAATAATTTTAGTGTACTAATTGACATATTAAAACGTTTTACCCTATTTTATTACGAACTTATCTAAAAGAAATATTACTAATACTGTTTGTAGGCGGTGAAACAGCGGAGATGCCGGGCATGTATGAGCCGGGCGTGTATGACATTGCCGGGTTTGCGCTAGGAGTCGTTGAACGGTCACACATACTGCCGAAGATCAACGACATCACCGTGAGTTAATGTTTATTTTCCCTGCCAAAGATCAACGACATCAACGTGAATTATTGTTTATTTTCCTTAAATCTAAAAAACTTTATTGTGCTTAATCATACACAAGGCGAGCTTAATGCCTTGAGACATTTTTCTAGTCGGAAGGTACCCACTAGAACTCCTTAATGACTAATAAATACACTTATCGAGTTTGGTCTCATTTGATTTTTTTTGGTGGGCTCTTCTGACGATTAGGGTAGGATGACGGAGCCAAAAGGTACCATTAGCCATTGAACTCCTGTAGGAACTCCTCAATGGCTAATGGTAGATCCATCGAGGTTATTATTTGAGCCCTATTCATTATATACCACCCGAGTCAAGGTTGATAACGCGCTGAGGACTGAGTGCCACTAGGGTGACTAAAATGGCTGAAAATAACAGGATGCGAAGCATATCGTAGTGACTTTACACACGAGTTGCCAAAAACAGCTTTGCCTTAGATTTCTTGTTTTAACTTTCACATAAACACTAAAAAGTAAAAAATAAATTTACATTTTTGTAAGTAAAACTATTTTATTTAAATGAAAATGTTTCACTATACGTTATAAATACATTTTTTATCTATTGCATTTACATTTGTTTCGTAGATACTTTAAATTCAACTGTTGGCGTGAAATAACTGTTTGGCTGTGTCTCCTGTTGAAACCATTTGCGATTATCATACAGGATCCACTTCTCATCACAAGTGACAATACGATTCAGAATACTTTCATTTTTGTGCCCGTTTAGCAAATTAAGGCAAGCTTCGACGTGTGTTTGCAGATGAATTTCATTAAGCTCATACGGTATCTACTATCCGATCTTCTTCACCTTTCCGATTTGACATAAATGAATCAATACCGTTTTGTGACTTACGCTGAAGGCTGCTGCTAACTCAGAAGTGGTCTGAGACGAATCTGCGTCCACTATTGTTTTCAATTCGTCATTATAGACTTTAGTCTCCGGTCATCCACGAAGATTGTTCTTGAGGTCGAAATTTCCAGAATGTAAACGATCAAAACAAAAACGCACCGTGCGTTCGTTTGCGGTGTTTTGTCCGTACACATTGTTGATGTCGCGTGCCGTCTGTGTTGCGTTGCTGCCACGATGGTACTCATATTCGAAAATAACGCGAATTTTCAACTTTTCCATGGTCGCAAACAACGATATTTAAGCAAAAAGTCATTTCATGGAAATTCAAATGAATAACTGATTTTGAAAAAGAATGTCATGGGCTTTAAATTGAAATTAATTTGAATTTTGGAATTCCAAGCCAAACGCAAGATAACTAAGTTCAAAGTGGCCACTATGAACAAACAGCAATTTCATAGGTAAGAGTTATGAAACACCTATTGCAAAAACTGGTAGAATCGATTCTACTTTCGATACCGAATACCTATTTTCAGCTGCGTTATTTCAGTGTCGCTTCAGTCATATATTATCATTCTATAAGAGATAAAATCATAAAGTCTCTGTCACCTACTCTGTCTGTATAATAATATGGTAAGAAATGTCGTAAGAGGTATAATATGTGTTATTATGTTCTCAACATAACGTGTACTTGTAGGTGGGCGACATAATAATAGGTCTACCGTCAACCGGCATACACAGCAACGGGTTCAGCCTCATACACAAACTGGTGCGAAAAGCTGGGCTCACGTTAGCGGACAAGGCGCCCTTCAGCAAGGAAGGACTAACTTTAGGTAAGTCACCGCTTGTTTTATATTGTATATCGGGTCTAAACGTGTAAAATTAAAAGTTTGTTTTGTTGATCGTGATTTACTGCTCGTACATACAAGTCTTTTTTTTCTCCAGGCGAAGAACTAATAAAACCGACCCGTATTTACGTGAACAGCGTCTTGCCAGCGCTACAACGCGGCAAAGTAAAGGCAGTGGCACATATCACTGGTGGCGGGCTCATGGAGAACATCCCTCGCGTTATACCCGAGACGGTGCGCGCGAGGCTTAACGCACACTGGTGGAATGTGCATCCGGTAATACAATTGTGTTGAAAGGTTTTTTAAGTAGATTTTTAAGAATATACTGCAGAGATTAATTTTACTACGTTTCTATTAATATTTATTTGTTTTGTATCAACGACGAGCAGCGACGGAACCTTGCGTTATTTATCCCTCTATAGCTGTGAAATAAACGAATTAATCTAATTTGAAACGTTTTTGTGAAGGTGTTCGCTTGGATCGCGGACGCGGGCCTCGTGTGTGACGACGAAATGCTACGAACGTTCAACTGTGGCATTGGAATGGTGCTCATAGTCGCTCCCGAGGATCAGGCCGATGTGAGTATTGCAATTTTTCAAATCCAAATCGTTCATTTTACAAAAAAACATATAAGTACAAGTAATTAATTTGTATTTTTCTCTTTATTTCCTCCAATCGCAAAATATATAGTGACAAAAACTATGTAGCCATCTACTAAAACCTATAGATTTATTGGTGCATGGCGAGCTGTTCCTCATTTCTACTTAGATAATGTTAAGTAGGTATTTATATTTACGTTAGTAAAAAAGGGCTTACTGTTTCATGTGTAAGTCCTGAACTTACTTACACTGTTACATGTGTAAGTAAGTTCATGTGTAAAATTTCGTTGGTAATTTTAAGCAGCATTATGAATTATAATTGTTCCCAAATACAATATAATTGGGTTGTTGAAAAAAAAAAAAACTTTGATTTTTATTTTTTTTTATGAAGCTTTTATCGCATTAGAGCCCAAAACAGAAAAAAGTATTGATTTTGTATAAGCCTGTAAATAGATATTAATAATTAAAACGTCTGAAAAATTCAAATTTTTCATATGATCGTGAAACGCTACGTGATTGGTCCAAGCGTTTGTGACGTCACGATGTTATACGGACGCCACGCGAGTGCTCCAGACTGTAGGCAAACTGTGTGACTAACCTCTTAAACGTTCGGAAATTTTTCGATAAATTCTAATATTTTGTGAAGTACAAAAGCAGTGATGTGCGAAAATGGATTTGTGAAAGCAAACGCTAATAATTTGCCACAAATAAATATGTTCATGGTGTTAGAATTTCTGAAAGACGACGATCGTTTCAATGCTCCGGAGATGCGTTGTGCGAAAGCTTCGATTAGTAGGGGTATAATAATCATTAGAACTAACAATGCCTATCGACGAAATTGAGGTGCTTATAGATTCAGATACGTTTGGACGGTATTTTTTTGGAGACGTCACTATATTAGAAACGTTTGGCAATTTCATTGGTGAGGTACACTCGTCGACGGTACATGCTTTAATTTTGCACATACTACTCACACTTCGGTAATGTGGGCGAATATGAGCCTGCACAGCAGCATGACGCTGCGTTACAGAAGTCTGCGTTCCAACATCTTTTTTGGCAGCTGCTGTTAATGTAGAATTATCTTCCGCTGAAGATTTAACAAGATCATCCTTCGCTGCGACAGGGTCACTTCTGGTTGAAATTGAAGTGTGATCTATGGCATCGAAAGGACTTGTTAAAGAGAATCCACATGCTTCTTCGAGAAGCTCGTTTATCTCCATCCGTCTTTGCCGTTTCTCCGATGAGACCCGTGGACTTGGGCATGTCCTACGCTTACGATCCGGCTGGCATTCGAATTTGTGTGGTTGCACGTTTTTTTTAATTTTCGCTGGACCTCCCATAGTTTTATAATATAGGTAATTTTCCATATCCTCTTGCAGCTGTAAATACAAAATTTGTTGTTAGCATCAATGCTACATTATAAAAGATTCATAAATGATTAATACTCAATGATTAATATTAATTCAACAATTTAACTTCTTTTTAGGGTATAAAACACATTTGCTTACGTCGAAATGATCTTCACAGCAAAAAAAGTTCGATTTACTGTCTTTGAGGTTATCCCGTTGCGCTGCGTTAAACCATTTTTTACGGAGTTTCACATCCTGTGGCACCGTCACAAAAACTTTGTTCGGTGCACTTTTCGTCGTATTTTTACACAAAGGCACGAAACACGTCCTGTATGTTTTAATTGTTGTCATTTTCAATTAAAATCCGTACTTGCAATATAATTCGTTGATCCCGTATAACATCGTGACGTCACAGACCATTCGGGTAACTTCGGGCGTAATCGGAGCGTCGTCGGCTATGAATTTATTATTCAATTTTCCAAACGCTATATCTTCGTTAATATTGACTTAAAAAAAAAAAAAAAATTACTTCTCAATAAAAAACGTATATAAACTTTCGAAAAAAAAAATAAAAAAAATACGTTCAACAACCCAATTCACTTAATTTAACAATTTATTATACAATAAGAGGAAGAAAAAGAAAAGATGTACAAAAGGCAAGGTTATCTCCCGCGGAGATTTCTTCCAGCAGACCTGGGAAATTGAAATATTGGTCAAGGCAGAAAGACAGGTGTAATGCATTTAAGTATTTCAATTTCAATATTGTATTATTTAGGTAATTATATGAGCAACAGAAAATATTGAATGAGTAGCAAATTGATGACAGCAAATTTAAAGGTGGATTGGGTTTAGGTGCTCTGGTGACAAAATATATAAGGTCCTAAATATTCTATTAATCAATTCAGCGGGTTAGTGATAAAATTTATTTAAAAAAATCAGCATATACATGGAACAACAAATGCTGTGGTTAAAATTATCTTATAAATATTAGTTCAAAGCATACAGCATAACAAATCCACGCGCGCATGCTACTAGCGGTACGGTGTAATGGCGGCCGGCTGCGGTGACAAACGTGCCGCGTATTAAATTATGTCCAGCGAACGATGGCGGCGCAGACATCAAAGACGCCGCTTGAAAATATTTTCTTTATTGCGCTAAATGATAGTGGAGGTTGCAAGGAAGAACTAAGTGTCTAGAATAAAAAGAGAAATAATGTATTTATTCAAACAAATGTTGTAATTGGTAGTCATTATCATGAAGTTCAACAACTAAACTTCCGGAATTGTAGAAAATCGTATAATCTAGATTTTTCCTTTTATTCTACGCGTGACGATGTCACTTTTGAATGCAATCGGCCCTTGCAGTATCCACCGCTGGACACGGGCCTCCCCGTGCACATTGTCTCGTGCATAAAGGATGTATGGTCTTACAGCGTCACGCTGGCCAGGCGGCTTGGCGAGTCCAGTCTTTTAGATGTGGTGTAGTTCTTCAAGGTTTGCGGTAGCCGCTTAGTCGCCTTTTACGACACCCATGGCTCTCCATGGGGGTGCTATTCTATAGCCGGCTAATACCACGCGGCAACAATTGATTATAGCGCAATTAGGCATTTTTTATTTGCACTACGCCTTGCTAACAACTTTATTGCGACACGAGTCGGAACAGACTCGGCGAGCGGCGCGAGAAGTAGGTGCACGCTGCGACGGACAGCTGTAAGTGGCGATTTGTGATACTGACTGTACAACTTGCAGGTGATGAACATAACACGTTCGTTCGGCGCCATGGTGATTGGCAGTATGCAAGCGCGTCCACCGGGTGGCGCTCGCGTCGTTGTAGACAATTTCGCCTCCGCCCTGGACTTCACTAGACGAATGCCGTTGCTACCTAAAAAGAAGGCAAGTAAACTCTATTATATTATTTATACATATAAAAATAAATGTACTGACTGACTGACTGATTTATCATCGCCCATCGCCGAGCCGAAATCGCTGTAGTTAGAAACATGAAATGAACATGAACTAAGAAAGGATTTTTTGAAATTTTACTGGGAAGATTTTTTATGCAATGACTGTTTAAGTTACAGACATGAAATTTGATATATAGACTATTCATTTAAAATAATTAGTCACGTGTATCGGCGTTTTTTTATATTTAACTTAGAAGGGGGCAATAGGGGGGCAGAAGCTACTTCCTCATATTGACGACCGATCTCACATACTGGGAAGCGCAGTGTGGGAACGACGACTTGAAGAAGTTCACCGGTGAGGGTTTAACAATATGTTTTCGAGTATTGCCCTTTACCGAAATTCTTCCTACTAAGTCCCTAAAAACTGGCCGCTAAAGAAAATCTAAATTCAAATTTGTTCCAAACTCTTTGATTCGATTGCTTTTTGATTCATTCTGCTGTGACCAGTCGAGTGCGCCCAGCGGCTGTGGTAATGCAGCGTGCACTCTCGCCTCTATTCCTCGGTATTTCCTATTCCCCCATTCCTATTACACCTCGGTGAAGCCTCCTGTATCTGTATGTTTGTAAATATCTCAAAACGGTTGTACTTGCGCATATATTAAGTCCTACTATATAACCACAATACACTTGTAAAAAAAATACCTTATTATTATTATTTTACTACTTTTACTGATAAATAAATTGCTGGAGTGAATCCAGCAATTTATTTATCAGTAAAAGTAGTCATGTCATCCAGTCTTCAGACTGGATGACATTTATTTCCTAAGAACCCCTCTATCGTCTGCGCAAACGTCGCAGTGGGTAGATGAGAAAAGCTGAGGACCGTGTGTGGTGGCGAACTTTGGTAGAGGCTTCTATATCCAGCAGTGGAGAGACATAGGCTGATGGTGTGGTATTGACCACTGATTAGCCCAGTTACATCAATCAACGAACATATGTACGAAGGAGCGCAATTGTTTCAATTGTTGTACTAAATGTAAAACCAACTACGTTATTCACAATTTGCTATTTGCGGGAGTATGAAAACATCCTAAAGATAAGTTATTTAAAGAAAGAATTAATATAGATGTCCTTGAATTAATTTATTTTACTAGAAAATTCTCTTCCTTTCACCCAGGTGGCAGTATTAGTATCTGGTAACGGTAGCAACCTACAGGCTTTATTAGACACCACACGAGACCCGGCACAGTGTATGTGCGCGGACATCGCACTCGTGGTCAGCAACAAGAAGGACGCGTTCGCACTGAAGCGGGCCGATGATGCCGGAGTCACTAGCTTGGTATGTACTGGAAATCATTTACTTATTTTTAAATAGTTCACAGCTATGTATGATTTAATTATGTTATGTATTTGCTAACAAACAAGCCGATTACGAACTATTGCTATATAATCAATATATGTGGACGAAAAAAAGGACTGTTTATAGTCGTTTTGTCTGAAAACGGCCCATTCTCAAAATGTCGCGCTTAAAAAAGGTCCCGTTCGCAAAAGATGTGCTTTAGCTTCGTAACAATTTCCGTTTTGCTGGTTTATATACATGGAGTATAATAATGTATACTGTATACATAAAGGACGTTTTGTGACAAAAAGGGTTACGGAACTATTTACACTATGATATTTGTTCTAGGTGTTCAACCACAAAGAGTACAGCACACGCGAAGAGTTCGACAGAGCGATTACAGCGGAGCTGGAAGCTCATAAGATAGACCTCGTGTGCCTCGCCGGCTACATGAGGATCTTGTCCGCTGAATTTGTACAGAAGTAAGTTTAAGTTTCCCCATCTATTTTTATAGAAAAGGGCCGCAGACGAGCGTACGTCCACCCGATGGTAAGTGGATACTGTCGTCCATAGACATCCGCGATATATGCCAACATTAGTCCAGAATGACAAACGTTGGCACGCCCCCAGTTGCGCAGCCCGCCTTTGCAGATTAATGGATTGGGAAAATAGGGAGGGATAGGATGGGAATGGGCTCTGGCATATCTCACTCACTACCGAAACACGTACGACATTGGGGAAATACGATAAAGTAGGAAATGCAGTACTACCCATTGCAAGGTAGTCTTCTGTGATAGAGGGGTAACTTGGCCAGTCGAGTGCGTCCAGCGGCTTTGGGAAAGCAGCGTGCACTCTCCCCCTATATAAGAATTTAAAAGAATCAAACAAAATTAAAGCGATTGAACTCATACCTCAATCGCACTCATACCGAACACGCGCCGTCGCGTACTATACTCCTGTTATGTTCAAATAAATAAATATATAAACTTACCACTTGGTCTTTAGGTGGAAAGGTCGTCTGATCAACATCCATCCATCCCTATTACCCCGACATCCGGGCCTCCACGCACAGAAGCAGTGCTTGGATGCTGGAGACAGGGAAAGTGGCTGCACTATACATTTTGTTGACGTGAGTACACTTCTTCTTTCTTCTGTGCCGGTGTCAAGGTTTTTATCTTATTAACAACTCGTCAACATGGTCGGATTAAGGGGCTTGGCGGGCCCTCAATGAATCCAGAGATAAACGCCTTTTTTTTCCATGAGCAACTTCTCAGCATATTATCAGGCATGATATGTCTAATATTAGTAGTTTTTGTAAAAACGAACTTCCTATGTTGTAGTAGGTTCCTTGCATGTCTTTGGACTCGCCTGTAAAATTTGTTAAAAAATACTAACTAGGTTTTAATATAGGACAGCTGAAAAGTTTAAGAAGTTGAGTTCAACTTCGAATCCACATAGGTACCCAGGGGAAAGCGATTGTCACGACCAAACAATCTAGGGCCCCAAATCGAATGCGTCGCCTACGTTCGAGGATTTAAGAATGAATTTAGGAAGAGTCGGTAGAGATGGGTAATATTAAAAAAAATCAAATTCAAAATAATTATTGGTATAACACAGGGGATTAATAATTGATGCCCTGACACCATTAGGTCATTTTTTTATGTACGAAGGCGGTAGACCAGCATACAGTCCAATTGATGGTAAGTGGATACTGTCGCCCATAGACATCCGCGATACATGCCAACATTAGTCCAAATGACAAACGTTGGCACGCCCCCGGATGCGCTAGCCTACCTTTGGAGATATGGGAATGAATTTGGAGAAAGGGTTGAGAAAATGGGGAGGGATAGGATAGGTCTACGATGTATGTCAATTAATAGTCTCCTATGTAATAATTTATTCATTAGTCGTTATTTATAATTGTAGTAAAATTGTAATAAATAAAAATTCATAATTCACATATCAATAGGAACTCCTGTTACTTTCACCCCTTCCATTACTTTTTGGGGAGATTGGGGAGGAGAAAAATATGATAGTATAAGGAGACGGAGATATGGGGGGAATGGAAATGGGATGGGATATGGAATATTGAATACAATGCTCTTCGTTTGTTAGGATAGGACTTATTTCCTTTAGATATACTTTTTATAATGTTATGCCATTGATATTCTAATAAATTATTTAATTAATGTTGTGTCCCTTCATTATTTAAAAGACTTGTATTTAAACGAGCAAAAATAAAACTAAATAGGCAGCATATCATGAATAAAACAAACTATTTTTGAATTATTGAAATAAATAATTTTAAATTACTGAAAATGTCAACACCGGGCAACTTAAACCTACCCCCGCCTTAGATTTAGATTTGCTGCTACTTTCAGTATATCTGTCGCTAATTTAATTATTTTCAACAAATAAATGTTGTTTCTTCATTATTTTAATTTATAACGTACAATTTTTCAGGAGGGCATGGACACAGGCCCTATAATACTCCAAGAGCGCGTCCCCGTCTTAAAAAACGACACGGTGGATACGTTATCGGAACGTATCCATCAGGCGGAGCACCGAGCGTATCCGCGCGCTTTGCGCTTACTCGCCACGGGACGCGCCCGGCTCAGCAGCCAGGGGAATATAATGTGGTATTCTTAAACACCACATAAAACTAGTGATTCTATCAGGAAATAACTAGTGATTCAAAATTATATCATTGAATAAATAGTAATTCAATAACTAAATAACTGGTGATTCAATAACTAAATCACTAGTTTTCACTATATATCTAGTGAACCAAATAACCAATTATCACAAAATAACTAGTGATTCAATACTAAATCATTGAATAACTAGTGTTTCAATAACCGAATTATCGAATAACTAGTGATTAAATAACTAAACCATTGAATACATAGTGATTCAATAACTGAATTACCGAATAACTAGTGATTAAATAACTACATCACTGAATAACTAGTGATTTAATAACTACATCACTGAATAACTAGTGATTCAATAACTACATTACTGAATAACTAGTGATTCAATAACCGAATCACCGAATAACTATTGATTAAATAATTAAATAATTGAATAACTACTGATTCAATAGCTACATCACGTAATAACTAGTGATTCAATAACTACATCACTGAATAACTAGTGATTCAATAACTGCATCACTGAATAACTAGTTATTCAATAACTACATCACTGAATAACTATTGATTCAATAACTACATCACTGAATAACTAGTGATTCAATAACTGAATTACCGAATAACTACTGATTAAATAATTAAATCATTGAATAACTAGTGATTCAATAACTGAATTACGGAATAACTAGTGATTAAATAACTAAATCACTGAATAACTAATGAATCAGAAGCAACATCATTGAATAACTGCCAATAAGTATACATTCCCAATTTTAATGAATTTATTGTTCTGTCCTTTTTTAAATGTCAGCCCGACGGCTATTTAGAGAACTTATGCATTAATACAAAGATAAGATAAAGATATTTTATGAGTTCCATATACACGGTAACATGGTCTTGTAGAGATATCCAGAGTTATTCCAACATGTGTAATTTTTGACAGAAGTTGACATATGCTGAAGACTTAGCGACTACAACCGCTTTCCGCCAGGCGAATTATCTGCTCGTCTACTACTTTTCGTCTGTAAAAACGTGCAATAAGTCGATAAAAATTTATTTTTTAAAACAAAATCGCAACTGATTCTAATATTTTGTATGTAAATATATCTCGAATATTTTTCTATAAAATACAAGCGTGGTGCCTTACTTCAATAAAAATAGACATTGAATTTTTGAAATCATAGACGTCAATTATATTAGTTTATTATGAGTATGTTGTAAATGACGTATATTGTTAAACATATATTATATAATTTGTATTAGGTTGTTTTAAATAAAACATTTTATAAGCATTTCAACTTTTATTTAATTACCCTATAAATTTTACCTTGTTCTAACCCAGTTTGTTCAAAATGTAAACAAATGTGCCAGCCTGAGGTAACTAGTGACACGGCCTTAAATTAAATAGCAGGGTGTTATTTCATTGATTTGGTTTTGTTTACTCGAAATTGGATTGGAACGGACTATAAGGGAACACAAACAGCCTATGTTCATCTCGCCGGCGACCGCAATAATGAACAAAACTAGAAAAAAAAAAATGAGCCGTCGCGGGACGTCTGGCAGATGTGAAACATCGAAATTATTTTGTAGAAATAATGAGCATAAAAGGATAGCCTATGAAAGGAAATAAATATAGCACAATTAAAAATATAATATTCAGATTTTTTTAACACGTTGACTGCCGACTACGATATAACTCGAAGATTGCGTTCTTTTCTAGGACGCCAACTACGAGATATCTCGTCCTTGTTTACATGCCATTTTTGTGCAGCTACGATTAAACTCGGAATATATCAGTGCTAATATCGATAGATGGCTTCTGGGAAAAGAACAAAAAATCAAAGCTGGCTTGCATGAACAGAAAATTTATTAAAAACGAACAAAAAATATAATTATAAAAATTAACTGAAATTCAAGAAATAAAATAATATTTTATTTCTTGAATTTGAATTTGGCCAGATTTCTGAAAATTACCGTGGCAGTCAACGTGTTAAAGAAAAACATGATTGTTTATTTAATATACATTTATATTAATTTAATACAAAAATTAAATGGAAACCACTTAATTCTCTTAATTAGTGAATTCTGTAATTATATTCGATGTTGCCTTTGACGGTATTACGTGGCGACGCGTCGCCACGGCAACAGTTGCTCTGACCCGCCGCATTAGATGTTTCACATCAAAAAGTTTTGTCAAAATTCCATTTACAAAACTCGTTTAATTTTTTACTTCGTCCCCCCCGGCTCCTTAAATCGTTCGGTCGTATTCTAAATTTTTACCGAAAATATATACGACGGAATTCAGACTTTTATTGTAAAGTAACTCCCGATATGTGTGCACTGCACACTGTGTACTGAATGAGATACGACTTGTAGAGATTAATAGTGAAAAACTAATCTATACACACTAACACTAGGCAATTTGAAGTTTAATAAATATCACAAATACCACAATACGCAATTTTTACAACAATCCAATTTAATATGGATGGCCCCATCGAGACTTCGATGATTTTGCCAATGTCAAGGTTGAATAAAACTAAAAAACATTGAAAGAAAAATAAAAAGCAAACAGAGATTATTCTAGTTCCAGTTGACCGCACTAAAACAAAGAATACTTAAATTTATGTATATGTAAGTACATAACAATATAACATTAAATTAGATATTAGTTTTATAAACATGAAGACAGATTAAAAAGTATTTTTGGTTAATAATTATATACTTCAAATAGAATACTGATGATGAATAAGATGTAATAGTTAAAAAAAAGAATTAAAGAATAATGTTATTATAACTTTAATGAATTGGTGAAGAATATTAATACCAGCGGAAAAGACAAGGCTTAGTATGTAATTCTCATTTACAGGGCGAGGAAAAGTAGGGGTAAGTATATCTTAAAGAGGCATTGCAAGGCGGGGCACAATAATCAAACAAAACTACTTCTCTGGTTCCCGCCAAAAAGTCCCTTTCAAATAACATTGACGTTGACGCTTCGTGTGACACTCGACTCGGGAACTGATGAGTTCGCATTTATCAGCGTCTGCACAGACGTCTTGGGTGCAAATGACAAATGTGCAATTTATTTTCTATCTTGTGATAAAATAATACATCATGATCGAGATATAAATCCGTTGAACACCAGACAGTTAATAATAATAAATTCATAATCAGATGTAAGTGCTATTCGAAGTTGGTCATATACGTTTCATTACATGTCGCAGTCTTAGTTTATTAAAATTAACGACGTAAATTCTTTAAAATTATTGTGATGGTACTAATTTAAGAAGAAAAATTTTAAAATATTTTTTGAATTAAAAAATAATACACAGCAGCAAATTTTGAATTGGAGAGGAAGATGAAATAGTTAACATTGTGGATGAAACGGAACGATTTCAAATATGGCGTATTTGTTCGTTCTCCTGTCATTTTCCTGTGATGTGATGCTCTTGGTAGTATAAAACGTTAGAATTTGGATAAAATGGCTGAAAGTGGTACACGTAATATAAATATTATTGCTTTAAGACGGGCAGATCCTTTTGCGAAAGAAATAATCGACAGTGCTTCCCATGTCGCTCTGTACACATTTGAGGAAAACGAATGGGAGAAAACGAACATCGAAGGTGCTTTGTTTGTGTACAGTAGACACGGTTCTCCGTGGCACAGTTTAGTAATTTTAAACAGGCTAAACAGGAATAACCTAATCGAACCGATAACGAAAGGAATAGAGTGGCAATTAAAGGAGCCGTTCCTTCTGTTCCGGAATACGAAGCTCCGTATTTACGGCATATGGTTCTACGACAAAGACGAGTGTGTTAGATTGGCAATGCAATTAAGTTCTTTGGTAAGTGAGCCCATAAAACAAGCTTCTGGAGAAAATATGGCGATTAATCCTGTTTTTAGTGCTGCTGCGTCTACTAGCGCTCCTGTTAATATTTGTAAAATGTTGAGCAAGGCGCAAGATGATTTCAATGCTAACCAATCTAATCAGGGCGTTGTGGCCAACACGTCGGAGTCAACGCCATCTCGAGCGCCCGACATGGCTTCTAAGAGTGTCATGGATTTCTTTGCTAAAGCTGGAAGTGGAGCTTCAGTTCAAATTCCAAATGCTTCATCGTTGCCTTCGCCCGGCGTTTTCCCCACACCAACGGCGGACGCGAATCAGGGGCCTTTCCTTCTACAGAGGCTTATGAGTAACCCAGCACACTCCGTTGAGCACATAGAGAAGCAACAGCGCTCAGTTACACCCCAAGAAACACCAGTTTCAAATGGCAACATCTCCCTGGATGCACTCAAGCAAAGTAGTGCTTTTATGAAGTCTACACCTATTGAGAAGGATTTAAAGAGCCAGCAAAAAGTTGAATTGAAGGATGGATTAGAAAGTAATGGACCTTTGCAGAAGGAGATGAATCTGATGCACTTATCTTCGCCGAAGCCTGTGTCGCCACTGGCCACATTTTTGAATCAATCACAGGACAACGGTCCCTCATCAAGTTCGTTTAATGGCAGCAAGCTTGATGAGAGAGGGACCTTCTCGCTTTCTCATCTTCTGACACCACAACAGAAGCCAGCTCTAATGCCTCCGACAATGTTCACAGCGAGCAGCAACAGGGAAGATGCACAGTTGGAGCCTCTCACCAAGAATCAGCTCATCCAAGCATTCAACTACTTATTAAAACATGACACAGAGTTTGTGAACAAATTACATGAAGCTTACGTGAAGTCTTTCTCGGAAAAGTTATACTCTGTGTCATAATTTGTTTCCCATGGTGATGAGCGGTGGATGTTGCTAGTTGTCTTTGTACAGTTGTAATTTGAAGTCTAAATCCTTTTAAAAAAATGTGTAGATCCTCTAGTTTTATAATTACTCATTGTTTGGATAGAGTATTTTTTAAATAAGTTTAAACCATTGACTGTAACATTATAACCTGTACAGAGAATGAATTTTAGTGATTACCCTCTTTGGACAAGTCTTATAAATGATGATTCCTTTAAACACTATTTGTGATATTTTTATCGGTGTCTTCTAGAGGTTTATTAAATCTGATACTATGCTTGCACCTAAATATTACAAGTTTTAGTTAGTTTTAACTATTTCATTGCAATATCAGCACTTGTAAAGAACGACAATACTTTTAAATATTTTTTTATCTTGACATAAACAGAAAGATTAATCCTGACTCCTTATTTTATTGCAATGAACTTTAAAAAGTAAGGAAATGGTTTTGAAAATAGTTGCTAATGTTAATGACTGCTGTTTGCAATATTTTTTTCTTGGTTTTCAATTTTGTATTTTATGCACATACAAAGTAAGTAGTGTAAACATGTTTCTTTAGGTTTATTGTGTATGTATCATATTTATAATTTTGTGCAAATTTTTTTCAGTAGAGAAAACAATTGTTTCTGAAACGCCATTTAATTTCATTATTTAGAGTTGTTAAAATTTTAGTTTGAATTGAACGAAAAGGCTTTAATGTTAATAATTACAGGGCTAATCATATGATTATTGGTTTAAAGATAAATATAATTTCGAAGTTCATTTAAAATTAAAGCCGTTTTGTAAATAGGGGAAAATTATAATTCATAAGTAAATTATTCTCCTAAGAATCAATTAGTTGAGGGGTGTGGAGTTTGGAGGGTGTGCACAAAAAGTGCACTAAGTTTAAACTTGAAGTTTCTTAACTGTCTTCAAGGAGGAATTCACATCTTTTCCCAAAAAAAAAAAATATAAGCACCAAATGGTGTTAGGTTGAAATAAAAAATGTTATTATTCATTACAATCAGTGATTATACTGATAATCGTGGTCGATTTAGATCTATGACCAAATGTATAAAAATACTTTTTCAATTGCAAATTGACGTAAACCTATCTTTTGCTGGTGTAATAATTCATGTTTCTACAAATTGTAAAGAGAGTGTTTATCTTTGTTAGAGTTTGGCCTACAAATAATTACTTAAATAGAAAAAGCTTTTGAAGTTCTAAATACGGATGTTTCTTTAAAAATTATAAATATGCAAGAAATTAAGATACAATGCTCTCTCAAAAAAAATAGCCATTTGTATAGAATATTGTAGTTCTGTAAAATTTCCACTGAACATTCATCAAAAAAATTGCATCAAATCAGTCTCAAATTAAATGATTCATCATCAAGTATACAATCTTTTTATTTGTATATTCAGTTCCCCCGGCATCTTATTGAGAAGACACGTGGTTTTTCTTCACTTGACCTACCTACTTGCCTCGACATGATAAAATACCTTAAAATGTCTGCCCATCCATGTATACGTGTGGCTGTGGTGAGCTACTCCCTAAGGGCTAATTTACGCAATCTCTCGAACGCGGGTTTCTCAAATGTCGGTCAAAAGCTAGTGTATTAAAACAATATCATGTGAACACTGTAGGCGAGAATTGTATGTAGTTTGGTTGCATACATCGGTTTCATTTACATACTAGGTATATTTGTTATACAAGCACTCTATGGCAGGCCCGTTAGAGTATAATAGTGTTCCATGTTCAGTAGCCTTTAATCCGTGAACTCCTTCCTTGAACTACCTATGTACAAAAGTCAAATTCAGGTAGTTTTAAAAAAGATCCCCAGAAATTGCAAGAGGTGAATTTTTAAAAACCACGTCGCCATACCGCAATGTTTCGTGGTGTCAGTTTAAGAACTGTGAACAGAAGCGGGAATGCAAAGATGGTGGTGAAGCAAGTGTTCCTCGACAACAAGTTAATTAGCCTCGTCCTGTGACCGATATCAATGAGTTTGAGAAGTGTTATCAAACGAATTGTGACATCGTTTTACTTCACTGGTGAATATCCTGTACAAAAAATTTTGGACGCCGCCAGGCGCCAAGGAAATAATAGGATTTAAATGTAGTATCGTTTTCATGCGACGAATTTTGAGTGCTTGGCTACTGAGTTTAAAACAGCACCAGATGGGAAGGAATAATAATAACTACTTCTCAAACATAAAAATGGTTGTTTTCTTTTTCAATAGAGATACTGGTAATTAGCGTAAATCGATACGAACCCGGCGCAACATTACGTCTTGCCATATGGGCCGTAAGTGCGAGCGAGAACACGTCCTATAACCGCGAGTGCCACGAACGTTGGCGTTTACTATAGTTGAAGAATTATTTGAAAGAAATAAAAAAAAAAAAAGTATGGAGGTGAGGAATATTTGAGGCCGTTTTATTCGTGTTGAAAATAATGATGTGAAATGATTCTGCCAATTTGGATTTCATTAAACTCAGTTGGTGAATGAAATCAACGAACTTATCACGACAGTTAAAGCTCAATTCATAGAACACCGTGAAATGCAGGAGTACATTGAATTTTCAAGATGCGTGCCTAACTAAAAAAATAGGAGATTTCTCACAATTTATTTTGACGTGTTTGATGTGAAGCTTCATTTTCTAAAAAATAAATATCGTAATCGCCTGTCGGTACAGTTTTGAAGACGCAATGAGAATTCCATGCAGTCCAAAAGACGTAAATATAGATGAGATAGCTAAAACAGTACAAGACTACAAGTTTTATAACATTTTTATAAGTTCACTTTGTAATTTGAATAAAAACCCAGAATAGACGTATTTTTTCATATCCATTCACATACACCTGCTATGCGAGTGAACATATTGAAGGTATATAGGTAATAAACTAATACCTAATAGTAGGTATAGGTATGTGGCCCGAGGTGTGGGATAGCAAATTGTCTCTATTGGTCCTTGACCAGAAAAGTTTGACGACCATTGCTTTTTATTATAACGAATAATTTCGTGTTTTAAAAATGGAACATTCTTATTACGTAGTCTTAATCAAGTTTAAATATTGACTTTTTGAAGTTGCCATACAGGTTTATTTGACAAGACCGCATGTGTCATCTAGTCTATTCTCATATCGATGGTCAGATACGAGAATCTTATACAATATTCTCGACTAAACCGTTCGATAAACTCCCCTTGTGTAAACGAGCCTAACTCGTACTCTACGGTATTAGGTAAGGTGTATGCGTGGAACAATAAAACCAAGTGAGTTTTGAAATCGATTTAATATTGCTATAATACAAATCGCTTTTTAAACTGAACAACCGGTTGAGACCACATTTAACTGTCGCAATGATGCGCTGTTAGAAAATGTTCTACTGTACATCGTGTAATACAAAAGGCCATCTTGAATGATTTATTATCACGGAAATTAGATTTTATACAAGTATGTTCAAAATCACGAGTGCGCGTCCGCCTTCCTTGTAGTTGTGTAAGCGTAAAAAGAAACCTTGCATCTCACATTATAATGTCCTAAAAATAGTGTAAAATATTTTAATGTCCGATCAGTACACTAAATAATTAAATTGCGGGTAGTTACTAAAAGCGGGCGCGTTCAGAGATCAAATACTTTACGGAGCGAGTGTGGATAGTGTTATGCACGTAAGAGTAAATTAATCAACAATTTTAGTTAGTAATAAATAGTATTAGTGTACCGATTGACATATTACAAATATTTTACATAATTTTCGTAGGACCTCATATATACATATATATATCCATCTCTGGATAAAAAGTGTACATGTTAACCGGGCACATGAGCTACAACAATAAAAAATTCGTTCGGTATTTTTGTGTGATGTGCGTTCAGAGTAGTTCAGAGAGACAGACAGACAAAAATACCAAAATTATAATAATATTATGGGCTCTATATCATTCGTATTTACTTTTTCAAAAATATTTCATGTACATACACGGTTTCGCTACGATTTTATATGTATATAGATATTCTGTGCTTTGTTGTTTAAAACATTCAAGATGGCGTCGCTAATTCACACTTATATGGAAGTATTTTTATATAAATAATCATTACACTGTCTTCCCGACGCCTTCAGGTTTAACTAAAAGGGAACATTTGTAATTTGGAAATGAATTGTGCAATGCGTTTTGTCAACATTTTTCATGCTAAAAGCTGGTTTTAGAGTCGTGGGAAAGTTGCAGAGCATTTTGCTTATAAAATCGTGCATCTTTTGACATTTAAAACAAGATAAAGTAATATTTCTGAAGTTGTTTTATTTATAGCATATTTGAAAAACAGGTGGAAAGGATGGGGAATTGAGAGTATTATACTCTGCACGAGTTTTTCATCCCGTTGGGATAATGGGATAAACATCTCGAATTCCTCAATTTTGTAGGGACGGGATGGGAAATAGGAAGTAGTGTTTAATAGAATAAGAACTTTCTTCGCCCCACGATACTGTCTACTCCATTATTCTGAGACTGGATACTGATTTCTCAAATTCATTAAAAATTTGGTAAATATGAGCTTGAGAATTGAAGTTGTAATGGCACTAATAAATATACCGTCATTTTCTATATTGCTGTCTCTTTCCAAGTCATATATCTGTTTTGTTTCAAGGTATTTTATGCCGCGCGACTCTAAAAACAGCTATTGTAAGTGTGTACAAGTGTTTTGCGGGTAGTTGATCAGATGACAATGTCCACAACATTTAGTTATACCCGCATATTACAGTCTCCATTAGTCGATATCAGTAGAAGGTGTCATTTAAAATCGATAATTAGATACATTTCTGGAAGAAAAAAATTGAAAATAACAATTTTGTGGGAGAAACAATGGCGGTATTCGCAAATTTTCAAAAAATATATTCAGTTATTTATTCTAAACCATCCTTTAAAATGATACCTGCTAATTTATGGAGACTTTATATAAGTACAGCGCCTGGCGATGTAATGACAATAGTACATCGTTATATTAACTAGTGGAGTTTATAAAAACAACAATAGATGGCCCTCTTTCCCATTTTACAACGTGCCATATTTATCGCCGGTCACTGTATCTCGCAACGGTCATTAATCGTTATTAATCTCATGTAGACAAATCCCTGTTTCAATCAAAAGTAATATTGATATGGTACCTATTGAAATCTATATTTACAAAGGAAACTCTATTTTTGATTTATAATGCATCACATGCGTGAGATGTACAAAAAAGAAATATAAGGAAGTTTGTTTTCTGTACAAAAACAGTAGAAAACAATAATCATAAAGTGTGAGGGAAACTCACAGTTTGGGAACCTAATTTTAAGGTGTATTCAGACTTTGTACATTGTTATGATTATTTCATGGATATAAATACTTTACACGGAATATACGTGAATTGCTAGTCTGAATAAACCTTAAGTAATAAAAGTAGGCGATTACTTTATCATGACAACACGTGTTCCAGCAGTGACACAAAGTTTCTTTGCAGTTCGCAAACAACTTACATGATGTAACTCAGCTTTATATTTGGTGATCTAAACTGAAAAGTTAAAATTGTACAACGTTACTTTTGCGGTTGGCGTAACGTAGATACGTATTGAATAAGTTGATAACAAACTGTAAATTAATTCTGTAACGCCATTCGAATGTCTAGTTGATCCAATACCAATTGATGGAAGGAAACTTGTGTACTTTTTAGATGAATTATTAGCAATTTTCAACGTCCATTTTAATTAAACACAATCATATATACAACATACTAGAAATATATCATACTATTTATTATTATAACTACATATTTGGTTTAAATGATATATATTGTATTAGTGTTGTAAAAATAAGCGCGGAGTGAGCGCTAACGGATCTTTAAAAATTGAGCGTTAAACGCTGAACAGCATTGTAGTTGAAGGCTTTGTTTGTGTTTTTTTTTTATAGAAAAAATGCGGCAGACGAGTATACAGTCCACATGATGGTAAGTGGATACTGTCGTTCATAGACATCTGCGATATATGCCAACATCGGTCCCGAATGACCGAAACGTTGGCACGTCCCCGGATGCGCTGCCTACCTGTGCAGATTAAGGAATGGATTGGGAAAATGGGGAGGGATAGGTTGGGATGGAAATGGACTTTGACATATCTCACTCACTACCGAAACACGTACGTACATTGTGGAAATACGATAAAGTAGAAAATGTACAATAGTACATTTCAAGGTAGTCTTCTGTGAGAGAGATGTAGGTTATAAATCATCGAGATTAAAAAGTTCGAGTTTAAAGCGGTTTAAGTTCTTAAGATTCATTCGTGCTTGAGCGATCCACGCTCACGTTTACAACACTGTATTTTACAAAGAAATAGTCAACAGAAAATTCACGATTTAAAAATGGGTAGAATCGATCTAAAAACCATTTGATTTGGATAATTAATATAAAAAATAATAATATTAAATCATTGAGCCCATGTTATAATCTAAGGGTGTGCAAATTTAAATTGCGAAATGTCAATTATGTCACAATTAATAATTTAATTAGTCATATGTCGCAATTATTCACAACATTTGTTACAGCCCTCGAAGAGTAAAAGCATTGGTCAATTAACCGTTGCCGTAAAATTTTATACCTAGTCTTTATTAGAAAAATGGCGGCAGACTAGTAGTAAGTGGATATTGTCGTGCAGACATCCGCGATACATGGCAACATCAGGCCAGAATTACAAACGTCGGCACGACCAGGTTGCGATGCCTACCTCTGCAGATGAAGGAATGGATTGGAAAAATGGGGAGGGTTGGGATGGGCTCCTGCAAAGACGGTAAGTCTACAATATTCTTTGGAAGGCTGTACAACAGGCTGTATACATATTAATGATTACATTTAGTAACAATTTCGTCTCAGCAATTTGTGGGCATGTCCAAAGTAAGTTGAATGGCAGCGCGTCTGTCACTGTTATCCTTTCTTTGAAAAGGGGACAAATATTCCCGCAAATATATGTACCCATATATGTATAAAAAAGGTACCTTTAATAACTTGTTTTTTTCTTCTAAATATAGGCGTAGATAATTCGCGGCACTTTATTTTAAAGATTGCTCGGATGCATTGCTTTTGTGCGATAAAAATTCTATCGATGTCAATGAAGTTTCGTATAACCGAAGAAACTTATGTTGTGTTTGCTAAAGCCACATTTAATAAAAAAAAAAGGGAAACGGTTTAGGAATAAATAATTAATAATCTCAATATGGACGTACCTAAAATCCCGGGTATGTTATGGTATAAGTGGATTTTCATATAATAAAATTGGAGTGTACTTATTATATAGGGTTAAACAAAAAATATCTGCACCATGTCAAAAACTGAATTTATTTCGTGAAAACTAACATTTGTTCTATCAAAATTTAAAAATACAGCACTTTATACAAACGCACCGGTTTACATACATGTAGGCATATAACAGCAGGCGGTTCGATTAGCAGCCCTCTATGAAACGTTACCGTTTGTAGTAGCGTACAGTAGGACACAACTCACGAGGTCCCAACGATGTATTCGCTCGATCAATGGAAATCGATTTATTTCCCGCCTCAACGTCCTATACGTCGTTGACACGAGCACGCGGCGCGCGACAAGACGATTGCACGTGCATACAGCACTCGACATTTTTTAAACGCGAGTGCTGTATGCACTTATTGCATGGAACAGGTCTATACGATTTTTTGTTAATGATTTATATGTACCACCGTAGGCGCCTATTTTAATAAATAAAGTACACATTACACTCGATAAAGTTCGTTCTTACGATGTTAGCCGATGACACCCCCCGAGTTGTGTTGTACTGTACATATAGTGAGTAGTACAGACTAATAAATTCAGAGATTTCATTTAAAAATGTAACTTTTTGAAGAACAACAAAGCTCAGAAAAAAAATGTTAGTTTTAATGATAGCGTTAAGAGGGTGCAGGTATTTCTTATTTCAACCTGTGTATTTAAAAGAAAAAAAAGTAACGTATTTCATAAATTGAGTATCTCGGAGTCCCGAAGGGATATCCGTATCAACATATATATTTAGAGTTCCGTTGAGCCGAAATGGCACTACCTATTATGGCGCGTATAGACATCGCGACGCATGCGCCGCGAATGGTTGGCCACACATGCCTCAACCTGAGGCATGCCATGTACAAATATGCATCCGTGCGAACGGCACATGCTTAGGGTGAGCACGCAACCACGCTGCTCGCATCGCACGAATTAGTAGAAAATGGCTCCTACAAGACGCTTGCGCATGCAACACAAAACCACACGGACCGCACGGCTCACATTGAGGCAGGGCGTGAATCTGCTCGCAACGTGCGTATGCGGCGAATGATCACAATGAGCACCCACGTCCACACGGCCTGAAGCATGTGTGACGTAACCATTCGCGGCGCATGCGTCGTGATGTCTATACGAGCCTTTAGAATCACTATTTATAAAACAGAGAATCGTCTATTTGATCAGAGCCTGAAAGTACGCAAGTCACTGCAATCATTTTCGAATTCGACGAAAAATTACCAAATCAAATGTTTTAGAAAGTTTCTACGTATATTTACAGTATTGGGCAATCGAGCGTTCGCACAAATACAAACTGCTTTGCAGTTCATTATCAGCTTATGCCATAAGCGGTTAGATAGCGCCAAACGTCAATATAACGTTGTTGAACAAACCTTTTCATTCGGTCAACAAAAATGAACGAATCACTGCAACAAATCGTGTACGAACGAAATAAGTGTTCGTAGTCGTGCGAACGGTCAATGCTTCAGATATATAAATTGGGTAATTCGAAAAACTATAATAACAGTCATATTAAACTCTTAACATTCCCTCTTTTTGTTCACCATTGAACGCCTCTAATTGACGGTAAGTATTAAACAATAAGTTGATTGAGGCATCAATCAACTTCCAAACTGGTAAAATTGTATTGATAATAATGGACAGTACTTCGATTAATTAAATATACAATTTTCATACAAAAAATATATTTTCCATATAAAAGTGCGATTTCACAGGCAAGGGACCCCAATACATAGATTTTAATTATAAAACGTTCATTAGTGCTCAAAATCAATTGGAACTTTCACTATACTTCGTACGTGATCTTAGATAAGGGGCCGTTCAAGTATTACGTAAACACCAAAGGGGGGTGGCGGTGGGGTTCTTTGCTTTGCTTAATTTTGATGACATGGGAGACGGGGGGGGGGGGGGGGTTTGAATGGCGATTACGCCAGCAATATTTATTTATTTACTTTCGTATTTTTCTGGCAAAATTTAGTAGATTCTCATTAAATAAGAAACTTGAACAGATTTTGTAAAAATTATACCAATGCTTATGTAAGCATGGGGGGGGGTAAGAGCTTTGCTTACTTTCTCTGACAACGGGAGGGGGGGGGGGTAAAAATGACTAAAATTCTGCTTACGCAATACTTGAACGGCCCCTAAAGTATACAACACTATTGTCATTAGGAATCATTGCAGATGGCGCTGCTATCATAAAAATGAATAGGACCTTGTTTGGAAGCTATATTTCATAATTAGAAGTACTTATATCTCTTTTTGTATAGTAAGAAGGCGGCAGACGAGCATACAGTCTACCTGATGGTAAGTGGATACTGTCGTTCATATCCGTGATACATGTCGACATCAGTCCAAAATAACAAACGCTGGCACGCCCCCGGATGCACTGCCTACCTTTTGAGATGTAGGAATTTATTTGGAGAAAGGGTTTGGAAAATGGGGATGGATAAAATAACGTACTGCGTTTTTAGATCGCACACTCGCGTGATTGATAACTCGTACCAGAAAATCTGCGTAAGGCGTAGGTCCATTAAAAATCTATTGTCACAGTCTTATGCGGGGGAAAACGCACGTTGATCCACCGTGCATTTCCAGTGTAATATGTTTAATTCGCACTATTTACCATTGGGTATTTATATAAACTTTATTGCACAGACAAAATGTACAAAAGACGGACTTAATGCCTTATTGTTTATCGTAATCATCGTTTATCGAACAATAAGATTGAAGTAAAACAATTTGCAATGTAGGGGCCATCCATAAATTACGTCACACGAATTTCCTCCCGTGTAAGATTGTAAAATAAGTGAGGTGGAGGAGGGGTGCCCTGGTGTGACGTCACATATTTTACAATTTTAAATTTAGAAATTATTAAATTAAAACATCCTTATAATAATATTGATAAATTTATAATAAGTTTTTCGTTAGAGTTTAATTTTAATACTTTAGATTTATACACGTGATGTCACGAAACTTATGACTCGCCCCAAAGGTGGACGTAATTTATGGATGAGCCCGTACCAGCGCCGCCATTTGTAATGCGCTGTCAAAAACTCAATCACAGAAAGGACTTGTTGGAGTGATTTGCTAACTACAGAAAATAGTAGAGATACCCGCATTTTGTAAAATCAGAATCATATAACAGATATATATTGTACTTAAAACAATGGGATTTTGGATATTAGACCATTGTTAGGGCCTCGGTTTGATATTGCTATAATATCGTGTAGTTTTAAAGGGAAATTTGTTTACTTTTGATAATAACATTAACATATAATTAATTTATTATAACATAATATCTTTGTTTCCGCACAGAAAAGCTCTCGATTTGAACATCGTTTTATTTACGTATTAAATTATTATATTGTCGCGCGTTTATTGAAAATATTGTCAATAATTATGTATACATGCGTGTGTTAGATACCGAATCCTTTCCAAAACTTGAAACCATCAATTCTGCTTATGATTCACAGTTGATTTTTGATATATAATGATAAGTTTTTGGATTTTTTTTTGGGTTTCGTATTTATTAAATTTTTGTGAAAAATTTGAGAAACATTAAAAACATTGTTTTTTTTGGCAAAAATTATTAGTAAAATTTGTATGTCAATGAACTCGAAATCGTGAACGATATCCATGGTTTTAGACTTCGGAAATGATTCGGAGACAACCTGTATAAATGTTGTCAAATAATTTCAACAAAGTTGGATATATAGTTTCCATAATTTAGCGGAGATCTTTTAAACACGTACGAGTATAGAATCGCTAATTGAATATATTTATTAGGAAGAACGATTAACATTTTTCGAAAAATTCAATTCGTATCTTAGGAATATTTTGTGTGATAGAAAATGTTCTATTATAATACAGATTGACCTAGTGCACGTAGAGATAAACAAGAGAAGTGACAACAAGATGGCCGCGTTGCACCGCCTCACGCCCCTGCAGCGGCGCTGGCGAGAACTCCGTGACACGAGTACAGATATGTATAAACACGCACAAATACTATGCGATTTTGTCTCTTATTTTGACAAACTTTTGTCTTGATCAGGTTCATCCGGACACAACGCATCCTGAGGTCGTATGGAGGTCGTTCAGCATCCAACTTAATTCCTCCAGAGATTCTGCCATGATAACAATGTAGTCTGCGAAACGATGGTGAGAGATGTATTCGCCGTTAACACTGATTCCGCAATGCTGCCACTACAGCATTTTAAACGCGTCCTCCAGTACATTTGTGAACATTCTACATTCCCCGACGTAGATGTCTTGGATTAGCCTGCTGGTCCTGGATACTGACTCGTCATTGTTGCGGCCTTATATAAGGCGTCTCAACACCAATATATATCGCCAATGGGGTCGCCAGTCTAGGTTTCGATTGCGTCAAAGGCTTTTTCGTAAGCCACAAATGCAAGACAAAGTAGCCAATTATACTCGTTAGTCTTTTGAATAATTAGTGTCAAGGTGTGAATGTGGTCTACGGTACTGTAGCCTCTTCCAACACTTGTTTCGGAGGTTGGACCTCATCCGCGCCCGAGAAGACGGTTCGTGATAACCATAGGAAACAGCTTATACATGTGGTTAGCAGTGAGATCGGCCTATCATTTTTCAGTAGTATCCTGTCTCCTTTTTTGAAGAACAAGACAACTACACTCCCGTTCCACGCTTCGGGTTTGATGCTATTGTGGAGAACGGCACCGAAGAGTTGTTGTAACTCCCTACGTATATGATGGAGTGGACGTACTATATATGATGGCTGCGTTTTGCAGAGTTTACAAACATTTCATATCTTTATTGTAAAAATAAAATTTACACATGTAAAAACACGACGCGGTGATTTAGAATAAGGAATCATTTTTTCCTGAACCTTCTTCCTAATAAATATCGTTTTATAATAAAAACCATTTCTTTTGAAAACGCATAAAAAAACCATTCTTTAACAAAAACTAACTTTAATATAAGAGATATTATTTTAATCTTGACGCACTATCAAAATGATAGTTTTAACTCTTGATCATCAAATAAATTTCATTTCATCGATAAAGTTATTGATTAATTTCTAAAAAAAAAAAAAACAGTTCTCTGCAAGTTTTGTAAAGGCCTTAGGCCAATTTAAATTAACATCAGTATATTCAATTAACGATTCCTTAAAAATATGACCACAAATTTATAAAAACACGCCATTTGCTAACATTATACTTGATTCAATAAAGTTTATGCAAGGATCACACAGATGCATAGTTTATGAGATCGGATGAACGAAATACACGCAAACCACTTCAACATATTGTCTACAATTACTTTACAAAGTTCAATTATAATTAAGTAGTTATTAAGTACAGTTGCACCAATTATTCAAATGTAATAACTTCATATGACCCTTTAATTGTATCAAACGTTCTGAAAAGTTGGAATATTGTAGTTATCACTTTTTTATTTACGAGTCGGCGATAGTCGAGTGGCAACGCACTAAAAAACAAAACGCTGCGTTAGTAAAACAATCGTGAAATGCGTGAATTATACAGGTGCTTTTTAAATAAAACGTGTCAGATAGTCTACCCGATGGTAAGTGGGTCTATGTATGGACATCCGCGATATATGTCAACATCAGTCAATAATGACAAACGTTGACACGCCCTCCGATACGTCGCCTATTATTGGAGATTTAGGAATTAATGGGTTCATGTATTGTATAAAGCGCATTTCGGTAACTTAGTTCCTCGAATGACGAAGGGTGCCAAACCAATCTGGACCTTATAGCAAACTATTAAAGTTCAGTATTGGATATGTAAAGTCGTTTAACGAATCTTCTAGCATATTAACTAAATTAAACTGTGATTATTATTGAGTAGTACACTTTTGGGCATATGTTAGGAGATACGAATTACAAATCACTTTGAACCTTATATCTAAGTATTCAAAGTTCAAAATAGTTTCACGAAACTAAATTAAAAAAAAAACACTATTTCCAAATTGGTGCAACTGAACTATAAAAATTATTATGTAGCTTCAGTTAATTACATTTGAGCATACCGCCTCACTTTTGTTATATATAAAAATTGTAAACTACCCTCAAAAAAGTATCACCCGTTAATACTATCAAATTCAATACGGTCAATAGGTCTGTCTAATACTCCTTCACTTTATAAGATATTATACGCACGGACGTTTTTTAACCGCGCGATTATTCTACTAGTTTTTAATTAAATAGAATTTCAAAATAGCAATGTTATGAAATACATTTAGGCAGTTTCGACGTATATAATAAATGTGTAAACATTTCAGAATAAAAGGGCTATAATACCGGTACAGAAATACCGCTCATAGAAATGACGTCGAAAATCCTGTACAGGGGTTCTTGACAACTATCAGGAAAACTAACTGTTCTAATTTACACTGTTTAAAAATTTTATTTTTAATAATAACTAACACAAAAAACGCGCGTTTAAGAACCTCAGTAAAAATTATAATGTAAAAACGAATTAGAGAAATCTATTAAACGTAAATCACACGTATGTCTATATACACTAACAGATTATACATCAAATAATTTGTAGAATATTGAAGATAAAACGACTTTTTTTATTTGGAGGTAAAAAAACAAAAGTGAGGGTCAAATCAGAGTAACTCAGTGTAGTTATTTTGGTGGGTAACATCTAACGATGTTTAGAGCCTAAGTAAACTGGCCCTCAAATACATGATAGGTGATTCCATCCCGCTCACTCACCTAACGTTAGAGCGAGACACAACTACTACACAATAAACCGACGCGTTTTAAAAACGCCCTAGTGTCCTCCACGTGTAGGTAATGTTAATACACGTATGTATTACGCACTCATCACTTTTCATTTATGAAAAACAAACTTAGAACGAAATTATTTTATCTATATTTACTCTATAAATGTATATTTCAATATAAGCGCTGAATGGCCCAACGGGTGAAAAAATAATAAATAAGTTCAGGAGGCTGGTGGCGCCCCACGTTTGTACAAAAGCTGGTTCACATCTGAAAAGTAATTAAAAATTAATCAAAAGTGTGCTTTTGTATCTCGAAATAGGTTTTTAAATCAAAATAAACAGGCAGACAGTCCACCCAATTGGATTCTGTAAATAGGAGAATTCCTTATGTTCCTACATCTGTAGATACTATTTACCATCATGTAAACAGTCTACTCGTCTGCCGACTTCTTCCTATAAACACAAATTTAGAAAGGTTACATCTTACTGACATACAACACACACTAGCACAGTGTAATAGTGTCCACTCACCGGCGGTGACTACCAGGTGCGGTGCAGGTGCAGGTTACGGGAAAGCACGGAGCGCACGTCGTGCGTGAACCGCAGCGCGTCCAGCACCGGTAGCAGGTTCAACAGCGCCACGTCCAGCGGGTCCGAGAACCACGACTTTATTGGTATTGCGTTATCTGACACGGGGCATAAAACTTGTATTAAGCACTGGAGCTCTAACGCTAAGGAGCCTCGTTCACGACAAACTAAAACTTCATACTGTCTCTCATTAGATTACTTCACAGTGAGATTACTCTAGCTATGGTGCATATACTGTACATATGTACCCTAGGTAGAGTAGTTTCACCGTTATATGCATGCGATAGATTGCACTGAGTCTTCGGCTGTGCCACATCAAAACCAAGTAGGTATTTTCTTACACATTTTACAGCCGAGCCCAAAAACATTCAAGTAGCCAAGTTAAAACACAGCAAGTTAACATAAAAAAAATATATATTTCGAGATTATTGAGAGCCGTGGCTGAAGAATAAAAGTTTTTTTAATTAAATTATATAATTACAATAATTGACGGTAGACCTTGTACGGTTTGTGGCTTGGGGTAATTCTTGATGGCGTTGACATTGTCTTCGAGTAGGCGTATGCCATCTTATATGATAGCCCAAACGGTCGAGTACACATTTTCCGAATTCTAGATCCAATGGTTTTTGGAGATGTTGCTCATACGATGCTTCGTCAGGACTGCTTATTAAGATGTCATGAACCTAACAGAACACGTAGTCGAGGCCTTTTAATACCATATTCATATTCCTTTGGATTATTAGGCCGGAGTTGCGTAGACCGAATGGCATTCTTGTGAATTCGAATAAATCAAACGGTGTGATAATCGCTGTTCTCGGCATATCGTTTTGCGATACTAAAATGAAATTATATGCTTCTCGGGTATCCAGCTTTGAGAATATTTCTCTGCCCTTCAACACGTATGTGAAGTCTTGCAATCTGGGTATCGGCATAAGAATAATAAATAATATAAGTATAGAAGTGAAACTCGCGTGCTGAACGCGTTCAAGGTAGCCTACGGTTTCGCGTCGTATCAGTCAGGGCTGCGTCGTGCCGTCTGACGCAGAGCGGTACTAGTTTCGAGAGGAAAAAAGGAAAGAATTTCACCGACACCAGGAAGGAATGATTGCAGTGTATTTGGGTGTACAAATAACAAGATTGAGCGCTAGATTGAGGTCCATCCTTTAAGTCTAGCAGTGTTTAAAGTTATAGCTCAAGTTTTTGAGGTCTTGATCGTCTTAAACCCTTGAAGTTTAAAGTTCGAATCTAAGACGGTTAAGGTTAATTAGCGCTGACTCAGTGCTGAAATACTTAAAACGCTTAGCGCTTATTTTTACAACAATCGTTTAAAAGTTAAACTAATCGGACTAATCGTTTAAAAGTTACGGAAAAGCGAGTAATAGAGAAAAAGAACACGAAGTAAAAGATTCAAGGTTAAAATCTAATTGCATTTCTCTATTAGGGACATACTAAAATTTAAAAACAAAAAAACAAATTTGTTTTTAACTGCCGAAAACAAATTTAACAATAACAAGTTAGATCATTTACCTGGAAAGTCCCGGTAAGCTCCGGGTGAATTGTCTAATATAAAGACCCGGTTTAGGTCGTCGCATATTGACGACAAATTCTTGGTGTATGAGCCGTGCTCTGCGGTGCAGTGTTGTCTGAAATGAAACGTATACAATTAACCCAACTAGCATAATGAAATATGGCCGTGTAAAAAGAAAATAATCGATTAAAACTCGAAATGATAAAATAAATCGAAATGAAATCTATACTAATATATTAAAGAGATAAAATTGTGTGTTTGTTTGTGGGTATGTTGGGGATAATCTCTGGAACTACTGAACCGATTTCAAAAATTCTTTCACAAATAGGAAGCTAAATTATCCGTGTCTAACGTAGGCAATATTTTATTTTGAAATTTTGAAAAGAAAAAACTTATAAACCGAAGCGAAGCGAGGGCGGGTCGCTGGAAAGTTATAAAACTACATATTGTCGTATTAGTTAATAAAAAAAAATTGTGACTTTATTTACAACAGTAACACTGCTGATGGCTCGTTTGTGTGCATCAAGAGCCATAAGTATGCTAGTTGAGAAGATAAGAAGGCAGTCCCCATGTTAAGGCTCTGGGTTTGTGTTCACCTGAACATTTTTTTCATTTTTATTTACTTCTGCAATTACACAAATAGTACAACACCACACTTTTTCATTACATCGTTTTTACAAAGTTAAATTGATTATAATTAGTTCTAAAAAAGAATCGATAATCGAATAAAGAACTTTCGATCAATGTTGTGTTACATCTCTAAAGCAGACGTTTGGGTGTTTGGTTACCTGGATTCCGGTTGGAACTATACAATTGATCTGGATTAAATGTACTCTCTCTATGACAAGTTTAACCAAAATCTGTTCAGTCGTTTTTGCGTGATGCGCGTTCAGAGGCAAAAATACCAAAAATGAGTAGCACTGCAATGATTTTTTTTTAATATTAAATGTACAGACACGGCTTTATTACGATATATATATATATATATATATATATATATATAGATTTTTTGGAAAAAAATTATGTATATTGTAAATCGTGTGTGAACGCGTAAAATGTTACAGGTTACAACGGTCGTGATCACGAGTTGACTAAAGAGGCTATCCAGTCCAGGATGGGAGCTGCGAGCAGTTTTATCAACTATAGTACGTTCGTTATCATATGAGTACTATACCCACGTTTGATCTGCAAATTCGTAATGGGTACGACACACTACACTAACAATGTCCGCGGACGTATTCGACGATAAATAGTGAGGTTTAAATGTGTTAATCACTGGATTCCATGTTGACAACAGTTCATGACGTGCCCGATTAATTTTTTAATATTTCTTAATTTATATATCACAATTCTATATATAATGAAATCGTAACAAAACCTGTCTGTATATTATGACAAATCTGCCACACTGATATGAGAGGTTTTAGTGGCACGTCAAATTTGACATTCTGAGTCTTGTAATTCCAAGTTTCTGGTTTGTATACCTGTAAAACCGCCGCCGCAGAATCCCCCGGTCGTTGTCTAGTTTGTCGGCGACCGCCGCGCCGTATATCTCCATTGAGGCTGTAAATACTACCAGCTCGTACCACTGGGATACCTGTAACAATATAGTTGCTATTTGAGAATCACACCCTTTAACCGTAACCAGGCTTTTTATAATCTGTTGCTGGACATAGGTCTCTTCATAAACATTGTCTTGTGTATGAAGGATGTATGGGTTTAAAATGTCACACTGTCCAAGCAGGTTAGCGAGACGGCTCTTTTAGAGGTGCTTGAGGTAGCGTATTTGTTATCGCATAGTCGCGTTTTACGACACCCACAGGAAGAGATGGGTTGGTGATATTTTAAAGCCGGCCGACATCACGCAGCCAATAATACTGTATTAAACATACTGACAAAATACGTGATAATTTCTTTTCTTACGCTCGATATTTTCCTGTGAGTTCACCTTGCGACCAGGGGAACACCAGATCGCCCATGGATAACATCACTCAGAAATGATAAATAATTGTTGGTACGCTCGTGGATGCATTTGGATATTTAGATTTGTTTTATATTGAAAAAATGGCTGTCACGATAGAAGCAAGGGAATGGGCTCTGGCATATCTCACTCACTATCGCAACACGTACGTACATTGGGGAAATACGACAAAGTAGGAAATGGAGTACCTACATTTCAAGGTAGTCTTCTGTGAGAGGGGTAATGTTCCTATCGAGTGCGCCCAGCGGCTGTGGGAATGCAATGTGCACTCTCCACTTATTAGGATTAGGGAAAGGATGGCAATAGACGCGCTTGGCGATAGCCATATAGTTCTTATTGAAATTAATTTCACGAGCGAGAATATCGCCACGAGAGATTCGCTCGTGTAGTTGGCGTGGGCGTCGGCTGTATTGTCATCTATAATATCTATACTAATATAATAAAGAGGTAAAATTGTGTGTTTGTAGGTATGTTGGGGGTAATCTCTGGAACATCTAAACCGATTTCAAAAATTCTTTCACAAATAGGAAGCGACATTATCCGTGTCTAATATAGGCTATATTTTATTTTGAAATATTGAAAAAAATAACTTATAAACCGAAGCGAGGGCGGGTCGCTAGTCTGTTATACACGTGTAATGCAAGAATTCGAGCGTAATTCGCGATAATGACTGTCATTTCCGGAAGAAAACTGCAAGAGCGGATTCAATTTTCTTCCGGAAAACGTCAGCATGCTGACTATGGAAATGGGATGTATCAACACTGAGGAATAGATCGAGGAAAGTAGTATGTGACGCATCCGTGCAAAAATTACTTCAACTAAGTTTCTATTTAAGGTGATATGTTCATATATCTCAAGGGTTCGCTATTGACGTATTCCACTCCTCTGGTTCAACCACTGCTAGCAAACGAAAGTAGGCACGCTTGACTGCAGGGTGCTCCACACTGCGCTTACCTATACGTAGTCCCTTTTCAAGGACTCTTTTTGTCGTTTATTGGTTCCGAGGCAGATATAGCTTGTTCATTTTCACTTCAACTTGCTAATTCGATGGGATATGATCTTCCGCTCTTCTCATCCAATTACTACCGACAAATGAAAGTCGTCAGTACACCCGACCGGAAAGCGTCACATTCTGTGCTTCCCGGTACGTACCATCATTAGGCCTTCATTCTAGAACTCGTCCACTCCATTAGCTGTCGGTCCTACGGTATATCCTGCCTGACCATTGCTATTTGAATTTGCTAATGGCAGAACGGAACGCGGTTTGTGGCGCGGGCGGCGTTGTATCGAATGAAATAAGAAACGTCACACAGAAAAGCCAGATAAAGCTTTCAATTCGCCGTGGTTTCTATTTGAGGTCTCTGATATAATTGTATATTCATATAATTATATATAAAAAAAACTTCTGAATGATCCGATCCATCTCTTAAGTTCTCTAATACATTTTTTTCAAATTTTGTTAACAAATCATTAAAAACGTTGACAGAATCCGACACTAGATTCAGTAAGCGTGACACCCTAGCAATAGTATTGCAATGGAACAGGTTAGATCTGGAAGGTGAAGTGTTAACATAATTTTACACGTTTACTAGGACCAATGGGGAGCTCTAATTTTTATTTTTTTATGTATCGGTTAGATTTTGTTTTGTATATCTTATTATAATAATATATTGTATATCTAGATTATAATAATTATATTGCGCATATCTATACTAATATACCAGGTGTGTAAGTATGAAACCGGAATTTGCCCATAGGTGGCGCTAGATGTCGATGCAGTTACCGACACATCACGTCAGCGGTGTCTTGTTATTGTATTGATATCCGACAAAGATTTCCAACTCACAATAACACGAGTTTCATTCAGTAGCATTAGTTTATTAGAGATAAACATGTCGAGTTTTGTGCCAACAAATTACGATTTGCGGACAGCCCTACTTTTCTGTTTTCATCTGAAGAAAACCGCAGCCGAATCGCATCGAATGCTTCTGGAGGCGTTTGGTGAGCATGCTCTCGGTAAAACACAGTGTTTCGAGTGGTCAATAAAACCTGGGGAAACTGTCAATACTCAACGCTACCGACAACAAATGACCGATTTGGATCGAGTTTTGCGTGAAAAACGACCAGAATACCAACAAAGACAACACAAGGTGATTTTGCTGCATGACAATGCACCAGCACATAAAGCAAAACAGGTCCAGGAAACGATAGAGTCGTTTCGTTGGGAGATTCTTCAGCACGCGCCTTACTCACCGGACCTTGCCCCATCCGATTACTACTTGTTTGCATCGATGGGACACGCACTTGCTGAGCAGCGCTTTACTTCTTACGAAGATGTACGAAAATGGCTCGATAACTGGTTTGCCTCAAAAGAGCAACAGTTCTTTTGGCGCGGAATCCACAAATTGCCAGAAAGATGGGAAAAATGTATAGATAGCGACGGACAACACTTTGAATAAGTTACTTTGTATCATATCATTACAATAAACGTGTTTTTTCTGTACAAAAATTCCGGTTTCATACTTACACACCTGGTAATAAAGAGGTAAAATTGTGTTTGTTTGTGGGTATGTTGGGGATAATCTCTGGAACTACTGAACCGATTTCAAAAATTCTTTCACAAATAGGAAGCTACATTATAATATAGGTCTAATATGGGCTATATATTTTTTTTTTTAATTTTGAAAAAAAAAAAACTTACAAACCGAAGCGAAGCGAGGGCGGGTCGCTAGTAAATTGTATTTCGCATTTAATTTTATCGTAACGAATAGAAGCACCGCAATCGAAGTTTTAATGTAGTTAATTCACGTGATGCCACATGGCAGTTGTTTTCAAAAACAGAATTCACATAGCAAGTTCTAACACATGTTTTTATTTATATTCATATTAGTTTTATTGCTTTATTTACATCTACATACTAATTCATTGGCAATTTTATAGGCGTATGTAGCATGTGGCTTGCATGTGATTCAAAACAAGGTGAATTTGTAGGGATGGGATGTCTGTCACGTTTACAAGTTGAATTCTTGAAGTTGATAGGGTTTTAAAAGCTTGGTAGCGCAGTGGTATCCCCACCTAGTGTTCCTAGACTCACAGTTCTTGAGTTCAGTCTGCAGGCCGAAGAATCTCAGTGGGTTTATACTTAAGTACAGATGTTTTATCATTAGTTTGATAGTGAAAGAAACCATCATGAGAAAACCGCAGGATAGCAGTAAAAAAAAACTGAGGCCTGTTTCACATCCACCAACCAAGAATGAATCCACGTAATTAGTTGCAAGGGGAGGTTTCTACCCAGTGGGACAATATACATTAGCCTATTAAGGCTGATATCAAAGTATTCTAAACTGAGGTTTTAAGCCTTGCCTCCACCCAAGGTATTTATTGAGCATGGAGTGCATGCTGCATATGTGCATGGATGGTATAAGTTGATAAGTCAAAATGCTGCTGATTTTCAGGAGCCCAGTTTAATGTTTATGTGGGCGTGGCTTTGAATATCGAGATTAATTTACTTTCCTGTTGAAATCAATTTCTCTGAAGCTATCGAGTATTGAAAGATTTGAATTGTTTATTGTAAATGCAAAGTGATACAATGTGCTAGAAATTCTTATATATTTTTTTACATCTCTACTTTCAACTTATTCCAGGAGTGCACATAAATATATTAGGAATTAGCATTTCTGTGCAATATTGCCCGCTTAGAATTTAATTAAGTATATTCAGAAAAAATAGCTCTAACCACCCCGTTGTTAAGAACTCACCACATTATCCAAATTACAGATTAAATAAAAATATAATAAAAACCTACAAGAATAAACACCCTATCCTAAATTGAAAATCACAACAAAATCAGATTAGTACTTCCAGAGGTCAGCACTAATAAACAAACAGACAGACATTTATCATTTTTGCATTTCATTGCAATAATTTGCAATGCAGTATCTACAGTGATTAAAAGCAGTATTCTTTTAAAAATATATATATATATATATATATATATATATATATATATATATATATATATATATATATTTACAGCTATATTGAAGTATATCACAAATATAATATCAATCATGTTATCTATATTGATGTCAGGTTATGCAACTATATTTTTAGATAGGACTGATAGCAACTAAACAATCTTTTTTGTTGTAGTAATCTAATAACTAATAATATTAATATGTAATGTAATAATAATAAATGTAATTTTCAATAGTTGACTGTGGATATGGTATTATTATTCTACAACATGATTTGGTATCATTATTATTCAATACCTAGAGTTGAAACAAACCTATACTGAATGTAAAAAAAAATGAGATATGTTAGTTATTTAAGAAATGTTGATATGACTTAATTTAAATTTTCATTGTTTCAAGATGACTGTTAAACTGTTAAAAATAAATAGATTTTTTCATAGAAAGTAGATGTTATAGAAGCAGACAGTCCACCCCTAGTGGTAAGTGGATTACTGTGGCCCTGCAACATCTGTGATACATATCAACATGACAAACATACATTAGCATGCTTGCATTTGGAGATTTAGGCCACCAGGCTATTGAGTCCAGAGACTGCTGTGTTTGTATCATTTTACTTTCTAATACTATATTAAATGAAAATAGTAAAAAATGGTAGAGACAAAAGTTATAAGTGAAAGTTCAGCACTTCGACAATTCTTTTGTGTTGCTGCTGGCATAAACAACAGTATACCAAGCCAAGAAGTGAGGGTGTCTTCTTCATAGCAAGATAAAATTAAAGATTTTGATAAAACCCCATTTAAAAATCTCTAAATACTTTTGTATATGACCTAAACCAGTCAGCAGTCTTGTTGACAATCTGTAATAGTTTAATACAGACTTATCACCTCATTGTATGTAATGAAAGATCAAACATCTTGTTTCTTTTATATTCTTTAAACCTTTGTTTCAGAGAAAACTTCTCTGAAATCAAGCCCATTCAGAGACAAGTTGTGACAAAGGGGTACACAAATATAGATACATACATTCTCCTACTCCAAATGAACATACCCTCATGGGTAATAAGATAAAATAATTGATACTCACAATATCCAAAAAGTAATCCACATGTGGCCGCTTATGCACAAAGAATCTAACTGGATGTTTATCTATGGTGACTTTCAGCACAAAGTCGGGAGGAGTCCCTGGCTTTACAGTTGGCCGCAGCATCGCATCATGGTGCGAATGGATTAATGTTTCATCCAGGTCTAGGACCAACATTTTTTTTTTGACTAGACCTGTAAAATGAAAAGGGTTGAATTGTATAAGGTATTATTATAAGGTTAATAATTGTAGGTACTTCATGATTATAGATAAATAATTAGAAAACATCCCTCATGCACAAGATTATGTGTTTGAGAAGGCCCATATCCAGCAATGGATAAAGGGCTGGTTACATTGGTTGCAATTAGAAAAGCCATATGGTGTCGGCTGGCTATAGTACCACCCCATCTCTTCCCGTGGGTGTGGTAACAGGTGACTAAAGGATAACAAAGTCACCACTACAAGTTCTGAGGAACTACACAATCTCTAAGGGTGCACTCAGCAACCCGCTTAGATCAGAGTGGCATTTAAGGCCATACATCCTTCACACAGAGACACTATGCATGAGCAGACCCGTTTAGCAGTAGACATTAAAAAGGTTGGTTACGGATTAGAAGAGCAGCATGATCATATTATTATTATGGATGTAATAGGCCAAGCAACATATGCTGATGCAACCAATTTGGTTTTTGTTACTTGTACATCTGTTAAGCATAGTATCTGTCTAGTCGGTTTTTGAACTGGATCTCCCAATCTGCATCTATAACATTTTCTGGCAACTGGTACCACTAGTTAACTACATAGTTCGATATAAAATGTTTATAGGGATTGGAGGTGGAGACACTACAATCCAACTTCCATTTTATATCCTCATAGAGTTCTTAGATAGTTGTTTTTAATTTTCTTGTACTTGTACTGTTTTTAATTTTTATTCCAAGTTTGGTACATCATATTGGTTGGTAAGTTTACAGGTAATCTACCAGGTAACACAAGTAAAGTTGGTAAGTTCTCATCACAACTTATATTTGAGTTTGAAGCACAACCTGTATAATAAAATTTCTACTTAATATATTCAATGTATCCATGTGTGTTTTCCATAGAAGTACATAAAATGCACCATGACATTGATTGGGTTGTACAGATTTTTCAGTGAAGAAAACATCATGAAAATATTTGCATACACAAGAATCAAACAAATCTGTGGTTTATATAATATTTATCAATGAGCCATTATGTGTATATAGTGGATTATAGGTCAAAATATGTAATTGATTGCAAAGGCATGTAAAACATGTATGGGACTTGTAATGGGATGAGACTGATATTGATAGGTACCATAGAGGCAGATTCAGGATAGATGATGAATGTAATATCTTTGACATACATTCTACCAAAGCTTAGTTAATACACATTAGGTAACTACATTAGATTTTATAGTTTTCAAGGTTTACATGTTAATAACTCCAGTTCTAATGTTAATGTTAATAATTAGTTCTCTTTCTCATAAACATGACAACTTTTTGATACATAAAGTTATCAAAGCATGCCTTCTTAAAGCTCTTTTTATATTAAAAAATCTATGTGATGTTATACTTAGTACAAATAAATATTTATGAAAGATGAATAATCTGTAAGGAAGAATTTTTTTTTTTTTTAAATATGTTTGTATTGTAAAATTGTACTTTTTATATAGCAGGGCTGTCTGCAAATTACCACTACTGGTCTTTACATAAAAAAAACCTTTGAATGAGAACACATCTAGCTCAACTTTGGAGATTTAATAATGGGCATGTTACATGTCATTCTTATGGAACTCGTTTACATTTTTATCACAAGAGATATTTGGAAGATTTATTAAGTTAGATTTTCTGTTACTGCTATTTTTACGAGATTTATTGCTCACAAATGATAATAGTGGTAATCTAATAAGTGTTGTTTTGATGTTAAGTGCTCGTCTGCGAAACGGGTGACAACTCACAAAAACAATAGTGATAAAAACTGATTATTGTACTCACTCAGCCTGTGTCGAGATACGGGGGAAAGTGGATAAATTTCATACTTGACGGACTGGTACTGAGCTAACTGAAATGAAACACTCCGTGAGTCACACAAACCACCGAGCGAAAATATTAAAACAATCACACGTGTACACACGTCCAAAATTTATATTTACCGCTCGGTATTGCTTCTTAAACATATAACAAAAACAACTCCATACTTTAGACGCAAGGACCATGAACGCGCGAAGGCCCATTTGCAGTTGTTTCAGCATTTGAAATGTTTACCACGTAATCACTAATAATAATATACCCTTAATCTTAAATAGTAGCTGTAGAAACGAGATCATTGACGACGTAATTCAAAACAAATTCAATAAAACCAGGCGCCGAAAAGATCTAACGCGCCATGACATAATCGACCCAATTCCTCCACCATAAACAAGATAGAAATTTTCCTTTCATATTTTGTCCATAAATTAGTGATGTACATTCATTAGCAAATTGTTAAAATCCTTAATTTGAAAAAATGTAAATATTATAGAATATTTTTTAATGTTAAATACGTTTAATTTAAATGAAGAACCTAATGTTCCTCATTTAATCATTTAACAAATTTCATTTAATTCAAGATTTTTATTTACTAAAATGAATAACTACAAAATGAATAAATTTTATTTAATAAGAATAGAGATAATTGATTTTATTTGTACTCCACCAAATGTGCATTTGGAATTGTGCTCAGCAAGTTTCATGCAAAATCCGGAGAAAGGTCAAATATATGCTACACGCTATAGTCAATGTTTGGAAAAAGAGCATTCAGGAATTCTGATCAGTCTTAAAATTTAATATGCTTTCTTAACGTACTGCCCTGTGATTTAAAATGGACACTCAAAATAAACTTAAGGAATGAAATCGGATTGAATGTGTGTGAAAGTTTATATAAATTATACTATACCATCAGCCTGAGTCTTTCCATTGCTGGATATAAATCTCTTCCAAGGAAATTAATAGTAACTAAAGATGACTAAAACAAACGCGATTTCTGATTTTAATTAATTATTAATATAATATTATTGTACATATCTGATCAGCGTACATTTAGCGAAGAACAGAACTAAGCAATTTTGATATAACAAGCGTTGATTGATTGTGATATTACAATACCTTATTCCTTTTGAAAATAAAATAAAAATATTGTAGATAATGTTTTATCACTTTTATCAATCAATTAATCTGAAATATTCTGAGGCTATCATCAGCAAATCCCTCTCTTTAATGACCTCAGCATGCCTTGTATGTACATCTGATTATTTTTGATACATACTATTATTTATTTCTTGTACAACATCTGCCTAGAGGAGCATTGGATTATATCCCTAAGGTGGCTACCGAGTCAAGAGATCGCCGTGTTTGTGGCATACGCACTGGACAAGTCGTTTGAGATAGAATCTAGGTGGGGGGAGCTAGAAGCTTTAAGGGCTTCCTCAAGCTTGCTCCAGTCAATAATAATCTTATCTTGGGGAGGTGAGTCGGTGTGCCGACCTAATTTTATTATTACGGGACGATGATCGGAGTTTAATTCGGATACGGTTTTTATTTTTGAAAAAGACAATTTCTAGTACGTCGGGTCGGTGTGTAATATTATGAGGGTAATAGTTTAGCGTTATTGGACGTTAAAGTTGAGTTGGTTAAGTGAATCTATCAAGACGTTTACCATTCTGGGTGGACGTGTAACTTTTGAAACTAGGCTGTTTAGAGTTGAGATCATCTGCCAGTTACCAAATCACTGAGTTACCAAAAGCAAGGAGTGACTCAAGATCAGTCCTGAGCAATTCTCTATCTAGGGCAAGTAGACAGACGCCAGAGTGACAGGTGGATGATCTGTCATAGCTAAACGGCAGACCGAGGCCTCCATATGGACTTGAATGGCCTCCATTGACAATATTAGGCAATGGAGGCGTGGGGTATAGGAATGCACTGCAAGGACCTTTTGTAATAAAGGAGGATGCCGCCTCCTCTGATAGTCAACCTGTCATTTGATACTAAGTCGTACTGAGCAATTTTGGAATCGCATTGGCTAGGTATCAAGGTCTCTTGCACTAGCATTAAATCTATTTGGTGATATCTGAGGAAATCATGAATCTGGGTGCGTTGGTACTGTATGCCGGTAGCGTTGAAAAACGCGATGGACAAAGGTGTGAGGGACTGCTGTGTTGACATTTCTGATCAAGATATTTTCGTATTGTAGAATTTATGAAATATGGGGTCGTTTCTTAGAGACCGATTTTTTTCATAAACGGTAATGGTGTAATTATTACATTCTGCCAGTATAAATGTTTTTTCGTAATAAAAAATTTAAATTTTTAAACATATCTTGTAAACGTCCGGTTCCATCGAAGTAAATCAGGAGTCGCTCAGTAAAGCCATAGTATATTTACTGAGGATAGAAGAGGACTCCTTGGAAGCACACGAAAATCGCAGTCCCACGCTATTATTTGATTATCACAAACACCATGCACGAAAAACTATAAAGTTTAATTAACTATCACTATTAAACCACGAAACGCCTGATACACAATTATTACAATAATCAAACAAAAACTGAACTTCATTTCTTGAGTTCCTTCTAGAGATTCATTAGACTTGAAAATTGAACGTTGATTTCAGTTGAGTTGTTGATTGATAATAGGTTACATCACTATCTTCTACTATTGACGTTTCAGTTTTGGGGGCGGTCATCGCTAGGTATTTTGAAGAATTTCAAATAAAAATGAGTTAACTGGTCGCTTTATATTGCTAATAATCATATTACGGCTAGAAATCATCATCAGGATCTAATGTTTGCCTTTGGAGAGTAGCAGGTACGTGGAATAACTGCCAAAACCCATATCTGAATGATTACCTCTCCATCAGTTTTATTGGTCATATCCTGTCGGTATTGATTCGTAGTCAGGAAAAAAACCGCTAATTCTTCATCATCAATATTTCCTAATAATATATAATTTATTTTGTTAGTTTTTGTAATGTCGAGAGTATCCGCCCATTAGACAGCCTCCGACAAGTGTACGTAGGTAATTCTCTCTTTTTTTGTGCAGAGCAAAGGAATAATGATCGGGGGCCTATTCGTATATAATCATAAGGGCGAAGTCCTTATATCGAGGGTGTATAGGGATGATATAGGGCGGAATGCCGTCGACGCGTTCAGGGTGAACGTCATCCATGCACGGCAGCAAGTACGCTCGCCCGTGACCAACATCGCGAGGACATCGTTCTTCCATATCAAGGTATCTTTATTTGCAATTTATGCTACAAACTGTTACATCTTATCTTTATGTATATGCTGCCCTCAGTATGTTTTATACTTAAATACAAGTTGTGTGTTGGACTTAGCTTATTATCTAAAAATTCCCACATTCTATTTTCGCATTTATGAAAAATATTTCTGCATTTATTGTCTTGACTAGTCATCTGAATTGCTGCCCACCTATTGAGCTGATTTCTGGCTTGCCTGCTGGCTTGTATCAGGAAATTAATTTTGATCAATAGCCACAAACTGGATCGAAATCGGGTGATCACTAGGCCGAGCATCATTTCATTATAAAAAGTTCCCAATCCCTACCCCCGAGTGTAACCCCCTGGTAAATAATACCCCCGAGTGTGTATTATTTACCAAAGGGGTTAACTTGTGAAAAAAGTTAGTGGTAAAGAGTGTATTTTAATAGCACATGTGTGACAGCCTCTATAAAGATGAACATGTATTTAATTACTATGTATTGTATTTATTAGATAAAACTCTATGCAATGTCTGTGTTTGCTTACAACTTGGGTTCTGATAACTTGATTTACTTATTCCATTATATCATTATTATTACTATCATAGCTTTGCTGACATCATCCTCACTTGAAGTTATCTTACTTATTTATTATCATTATTATATAAGTAGATACTAGACAAGCAGCCAGCAGCTGATGTGCCTATACCTTGTGCTGGTGTATCTATTGATCTTGCTCTGACATGCATTTATCATATCCATTTCATCATATCTTCCAACTACATTGGTTTCTGTACTTAATTGCTAAATTAAATTGTTTTTATAATATTCTGATATTATCCCGATTCTGGTTTATCTGCTTTTTGGCAAAGACCCAATATACTGCACGTACCCTCACAATTCCCTCACAATTTCATCCTTCCACCTGGTGTTTTGTTTCTCTACTATTTCTTTATTGTCAATACTGGACCATGATCAATATAAAATTTCTGTTTTATCAGCGAGCAAACATCTGGCTAGCGGCTGTTACCAAGCAAAATGTGAACGCAGCTATGGTGTTTGAATTTCTCCTGAAGATCATTGACGTGATGCAGTCATACTTTGGCAAGATCTCAGAGGAGAACATTAAGAACAACTTTGTTCTCATCTATGAGTTGCTGGATGGTGAGTGATTTTTGGCTATGATTTAAAGGGGTGGTAATATATATTCTAGTTTTGGTCAGTTTGAAAAAACGAATTGTGTGATTATTATTTATTAACTCCCCTGAAAAAAATCTGTTTTTAATCGGTGCATTAATTTAGTCAGGAAGACGTAACAAACAAACAAACACAATTTCAGATTTATAATATTAGTGTCGATATCAAGTATTAATTGGCAAAACCTGAATCAATTAGAACATACAGAAATGCACTTGAACAATACTTTTTCGTAAATATTTTTTATTTTACATTCTACATTTATTTTACCTGCTTACTTATTGTTTCGTTTGATATTCTACTGGATATTATTGCTTGCTGGACGTTTCAGGGTGTATCCAGTTCCATATAATCTTACCCCTTTCCGTTGTCTGGTTGAATAGGGATCTGGTTGTAAGTCAAATATCAAAAAATGCTGATACACGTGTTTTAATTATTTTAAATGACAAGTATATAAATATCATGTCACTAACTTAAACTTACCGGCTAACTGGGCCTCTCTAACTGGGCCGCCCTTACTGGTTCACCCCCCCCCCCCCCCCGTTGCGTTGCACAGACGCAACGGAATATCTCGCACTGGGGATATTCCAGGGGACAATGGAATATCCCCTGTGCGAGATATTCCATTGCGTCTGTGCCCGTTTTTTGTGAGTGTTTCTCCATGTAAGCGGCGGCGCCGGTGCCTAGAATTGGAAGTAGGCCGGCGAATCCGGGCCTTCACGCCCTGTACGGCCGTTGTAGAGCTCTAATTTCGTCTGAGAGCGTAACGTCAAAATGTTAAAATATCCAATGGGTTATATGATCCCATATTCCACAACGTCCAAAGGTCAAAATGTTCAAAAGTCGTAATGTCCAACATAAAAAAATAAGACCTTTATTGTATAATTGATTATATTGTATAATTGATTATATTGTATAATTGATTATATTGTATAATTGATTATATTGTATAATTGATTATATTGTATAATTGATTATATTGTATAATTGATTATATTGTATAATTGATTATATTGTATAATTGATTATATTGTATAATTGATTATATTGTATAATTGATTATATTGTATAATTGATTATATGGTATAATTGATTATATTGTATAATTGATTATATTGTATAATTGATTATATTGTATAATTGATTATATGGTATAATTGATTATATGGTATAATTGATTATATTGTATAATTGATTATATTGTAAAATTGATTATATGGTATAATTGATTATATGGTATAATTGATTATATTGTATAATTGATTATATTGTATAATTGATTATATGGTATAATTGATTATATTGTATAATTGATTATATTGTATAATTGATTATATTGTATAATTGATTATATTGTATAATTGATTATATTGTATAATTGATTATATTGTATAATTGATTATATTGTATAATTGATTATATTGTATAATTGATTATATTGTATAATTGATTATATTGTATAATTGATTATATTGTATAATTGATTATATGGTATAATTGATTATATTGTATAATTGATTATATTATATTTAATAAAAAAGTATAAACAAGAAATAAAGCGTGTATACGATGGATGGAGAAATAACTGATTGAATTTCTTAGTTTTTATATAGTTAAAAAAAATATTCATTCATTTTATTATAAGATTAATGTAATGGCTTATTTAGCTACAATAAACGAGAGGCTTGTTATTTAAGTGTTGTTTATAATGTTTCTCTATTTGAATGTACACAGTTAGATAACTGGACATTATGACACTTGAACATTTTGACCTTGAACATTGGACGTTTTAATATTTTCACGTTATGCTGCCAAACGCCTAGATTGTATGTATAGATAACAAAAAAAAAAATTGGAATTATGAGTATGTGACGAGTTTACACAATATAAAAATAATATTTTATTTTTATAAAATATTTTATATTTAATTTATATTTTAATTATATGCTGAGTTGGTCTTGAAGTATCCGATGAGTATAACTCTTGTAATTCTATTGTACAAGTGCCTAATGTATATATTCATGTTGCCTTCCTATTAAGTAACATAAATAAATGAAATGTTTTTTTTTTATATAAAATAACCTAGGTGAATGTGGTGAGATCAACTTGATACCTTTTTGGCCAAAGGTGGTAGTACACATTTGCAGAACACATTATAGGCTATAAAAAATACATTTACAGAGATCCTGGACTTTGGCTATCCTCAAAACTCTGATACGGGGGTACTGAAGACTTTCATCACTCAGCAGGGCATCAAGTCAGCATCAAAAGAGGAGCAGGCACAGATCACTTCACAGGTAGTGTAGATTTACTATTTATCAGTGACCGGTAATAAAATACACATTTAAAACTTGCTTTAATATTTACAATTTCCTTAAAAAATAGTTAAAATATTTTTTTTTAATTAGTTAAACTTAAAAATTACAATCAGTCCTATGCCTAGAATTTCAATTCCAACGGGATGTTTAAATAAGGATTTAAATACAGGATTCTCAACCTTATTTGGCCGTCGACTTTCAGGAAAAATATTCTCATAGAAGAGTGCATTGTTTAAGTTTAAGTGAATTAAGGGAAAGGAAAAATAAAAAAATTGCAATCCAAATTTCCATAGCCCTATTGGGTTATTTCAACGCCTTCAGGGTTGGAAACCACTGATTAAAATGTTACTGTTTGTTTAATAGGCTTGATAAAAATCATTTTACATTGCAAAGATAAGATAATTTTTGTTCATATCCAAAGCAAAGCAATAATGAAAGATGCTTACGTTTTTTGTACACTTTTTATTTATTTTTTTTATTTACATATTTATTCACATATTTTTTATTTATTATTATATTGAATATTTTTATTTTTTTTATTCACTAATTCTGTCAATAATGAATGAGTAAAAAATATTTAAATTGCATATTCGTAACAAAATGGTAATGTTCATTTCAGGTGACTGGTCAGATCGGCTGGCGTCGGGAGGGCATCAAATACAGACGCAATGAACTCTTCCTTGATGTGCTCGAATATGTCAACCTTCTCATGTCGCCACAGGGTATGGAACTTGCCTAATTTTCTAACATATACAATAGTGAATTAGACCTTTCCATGCCTTTAGTAATATTGTTATACTAAATATCCTTTATTTATTTATTGAGAGAGCCTTATGTAACGTAACACCTACAAAATATTTACTAACTAAATTACAGTACAAAATATTTTTCTATATGTGCTTAAATTACCACACGTGTTTAATACACATGTACGCTTTTGTTTATGAACACTGTCACATAATTGTATATTAATAAGAATGAACATAAGCAACAGAAAGAAAATTTGCCCACTTTGACAACAAAAAGAAAGAAAAAATTATAATATGTGCAACACCTAACATCACAAAAGTTAATGTGAATATTGCAATATAATGCTTATAATCCTATTAAATATATACCTAAGAAATATACATGTTAATTTTCTATGCTGCATGAATTTCTAAAGGACTAATATGGAGTTTTCCATTAATTCCCGATCGCCTACGTTGGAGCGTGGTCACAAATAGTATTAATAAAAATTAAAAAAAAACATTATTTTTTCTCACAATCAGTTGAAGTATAAAATTTAATTAATTCGAGCGGTACTGTATTCAACACCTAGCCTAGGGGTATCTATACTCAACTCGCATTTGTCCGATGCGAGTTCAAATTCCCGGCTCATACCAATTTTTTTTTATAAATTGTCACTTACATAGCGGTGAGGGTAAACATTGTGAGGAAATCCACATGCTCCAGAAATAAAAAAAAATCTGCAGTATGTGATCCACCAATACGCACTGGGCCCGCGTGGTGTATTACGGCCCGAAACTCCTCAGTGATTTACTAGGGAAGGGTTGTGCCCACCAGTGGGACGTTATAGGCTGATGCAAGTGCTAAAAGTACACTTAAAAGTACATTTTATCATAACACTTTCAACCTTGACATAGATTGTGACTGAGCCCAAACATAACACCCAAATATTTTCATAACACGCGACTAGTTGCCCATGAACACTCACCCTTATGTTAATTTATGATAATTCTGTACTTCCAATCCAGGTCAAGTTCTATCAGCACACGTGGCTGGCAAAGTTGTGATGAAGTCGTACCTCTCTGGCATGCCAGAGTGTAAATTTGGCATCAACGACAAAATCGTCATGGAGGCAAAGGGGAAAGGCAATGGTAAGATTCCTTCTAATTTGACCATAGATTTTCCTTTTCAGAAAATTACATTTACTCTGAAACTATCATCCGTTGAAACAGTTATCTTTGATCTTTTATTGTATTTTTTGTATTAGACACAGACTAAGGATCAGCCTATTATGTCCTACTGTAAGGAACAAGTCTTCTTTTGCTGTAAGGAACAAGTCTGTAAGTTCCCAGAAAGTCTGCATTACAAAATTAGCACTTTTTGAATATTTAACTCTTTTCTATATTTGATAATAATGGCCAATTCTATGAAATGATTTATTTCCTAAACGTGTAAAGTACCAGAAAAAAATGTTCATTTTATATAGTAGTAAAATATTTTATAATTCAAATTACTCTTACAACAATATTAATAAAATGATCATTTACGGATGTGGTCCTTTTAGGAAGTGGACATTTCCGGAAATGGACTTATCGCGATAACAGTCATTTTGGGAAGTGGACATCATGCACCCATAGGGTTCCAATAACTATTATTAATGTGGGATATTATCAGGCGGCATATCCGGCAACACTGACAGCGACCCGGCGCGCTCCGGCAAGCCGGTGGTGGTGATCGACGACTGCCAGTTCCACCAGTGCGTCAAGCTCAGCAAGTTCGAGACCGAGCACTCCATCTCTTTCATACCACCCGACGGAGAGTTCGAGCTCATGAGGTGAGAGCACCTACACATACAAGTCATACATACATATAACATAGATACATATAACATACATACAACATGCATACAACACGAATACATATACAACATATAGCGACACAGTGTAAATCAATCCATCTCCTTCATACCGTCCGACGACGAGCTCGAGCTCATAAGGTGAGTGCTGACGATATGCAATATATAACTTTTAAAATTTCACGTTTTCTGCATATTTTATATTGTGTACATACAACACACATTTTATATTTTAATATGAAGCTATGGGCTAAGTGACAGTATCCACTTAGTGAACTGTATGCTCGTCTGCCGCCTTCGTACATAAAAAAAAACGTAATTCATTAAGGAAGTACTATGAATACGTAAGGTACGTTAAAAATAAAGTTTAATAAAAAGATAAATTACTTTTTTGGTACAGATACCAAGTAGAAGTTCTCTCACTACTGTACTGATAGTCATGCTTTTGGTAGATTTCTTTTATGCTCATAGTTTTAATATTACCCACTAATTGAGGTTCTTAAACCATTATAATTTCAGCGTGTATAATAAGTAGGTAGCTTTTTCAAAATAGACCCAAAATGTTTATTCCCCAGATACCGTACCACCAAAGACATTTCCCTACCATTCCGTGTAATCCCCCTCGTGCGTGAAGTGGGACGTACTAAGATGGAGGTAAAAGTTGTACTGAAGAGCAACTTCAAGCCGTCCCTACTCGGACAGAAGATTGAAGTGAAAATCCCCACACCGTTGAACACTAGTGGAGTACAGCTGATTTGTTTGAAAGGAAAAGCGAAATATAAGGCGTCGGAGAATGCTATTGTTTGGAAGTGAGTATGCTTCTACTTTCTATGTGATTTTCTTGCCCAATACAAAGGTAATAATTACTTGTTTGGACATTTAAGCAAATCAAACAAATCAATTATTTCCAATTAAAAAGAAATACTTAATGGCTGCCTAAACTAGTAAAATTCTGCTGACAATAAAAACATTGTAAGCTAATAACGTTTTGCTGCCAACCTATTGTTTTTGCTACCATAGATATATTTTATAGCTGACCAAATTACTATATATTTGCTGACTATATACTATACTAGCAAAACCCGGCAGACGTCCTGCACTAAAAGTTGATGTACTGCAGCGCCATCTAGTGGCGAGTTACAACAAAGTCGATAGCTCGAAAATATTCTCCGTGCTCAAATACCCATGTTTACCAATTTTCATGGCGATCGGTTGAACGGTATAGAAGTGGATGTGCTGCAGCGCCATCTAGTGGCGAATTACAACAAAGTCAATAGCATAAAAACCCCCATGGAAAGATACATATATGGGCCAACATTCATGGTGATCGGTCAAACGGTATCGAAGTCTATTAATCACCAATATACCAACATCCTCTTTTATATATATATATATATTTGGTGCTCATTTAAATACATACCATAACTTAGATAGATCAAAACTATTGCCAACTTTAAAACAATTTTACTTTGTAGTTATTATACATATTAATTTTAAACCGTTGTATGGGAGCTCTAACATAAGAGTCAAGAGTAATATGCAGCAGTGTGCTAAAGGGAGGGAATGAAACGTAGTTATTGTAAAATTTTAAAGATTGTAGATTCTTTCAGAATCAAACGCATGGCTGGCATGAAGGAAACCCAGCTGTCCGCTGAGATCGAGTTGCTTGAAACTGACACAAAGAAGAAATGGACCAGACCTCCTATTTCTATGGGATTCGAAGTACCGTTCGCACCTTCTGGATTTAAGGTAATTACAAGACATCTTCCCGTCCTTTCTCATGTTTTAACCTCGTTTTGGTTGCCTTATTTTTTATGTTAAGTATGTTTGAGTCATGGTCTTGTTGTTTATTTTCTTTTGTTTTCATTACATTTATCTTTCCGTTTAATATTTACTAAAATACAGAGTTTTATACTTACGTTCGATCAACCAAAATACAGAGATGTAGTAATACGTTCCTAAAAATGTTTCAAAGCAGTTTTTTAAATAACTCTGAAGTTTTAGTTGTCTTATTTATTTATGTTGACAATGTTCGTTTTCGTCGTCTTTTTATCAACCTAAATACAGCTTTCCGTTTTATATTCAACTCGTTATCAACCAAAATACAGCTTTCCGTTGTATATTTAACCCGTTATCAACCAAAATACAGCTTTCCATTTTATATTCAACCCGTTATCAACCAAAATACAACTTTCCGTTTTATATTTAACCCATTATCAACCAAAATACAGCTTTCCATTTTATATTCAACCCGTTATCAACCAAAATACAACTTTCCGTTGTATATTTAACCCGTTATCAACCAAAATACAGCTTTCCATTTTATATTCAACCCGTTATCAACCAAAATACAACTTTCCGTTTTATATTTAACCCATTATCAACCAAAATACAGCTTTCCATTTTATATTCAACCCGTTATCAACCAAAATACAGCTTTCCATTTTATATTCAACCCGTTATCAACCAAAATACAACTTTCCGTTTTATATTTAACCCATTATCAACCAAAATACAGCTTTCCATTTTATATTCAACCTGTTATCAACCAAAATACAACTTTCCGTTTTATATTTAACCCGTTATCAACCAAAATACAGCTTTCCATTTTATATTCAACCCGTTATCAACCAAAATACAACTTTCCGTTGTATATTTAACCCGTTATCAACCAAAATACAGCTTTCCATTTTATATTCAACCCGTTATCAACCAAAATACAACTTTCCGTTTTATATTTAACCCATTATCAACTAAAATACAGCTTTCCATTTTATATTCAACCCGTTATCAACCAAAATACAACTTTCCGTTTTATATTTAACCCATTATCAACCAAAATACAGCTTTCCATTTTATATTCAACCCGTTATCAACCAAAATACAGCTTTCCATTTTATATTCAACCCGTTATCAACCAAAATACAACTTTCCGTTTTATATTTAACCCATTATCAACCAAAATACAACTTTCCGTTTTATATTTAACCCGTTATCAACCAAAATACAGCTTTCCATTTTATATTCAACCCGTTATCAACCAAAATACAACTCCGTTTTATATTCAACCTGTGGTTAACTAAAAAATACGGGATGTAGGAAATACTAGTAGTAGCAAAAACAAGTATTTATAATGTGGTATTTTGTCTTCCATTCAATTCAGTCTATATTTGGCCGCCAAAAACTACCAAAGATTACTAATTAACGCCAACCAGCATATTAATTAGTAGTGCTGTACAATTTCGACTCTTTGGTGTCGGCCGGCTTCAGAATAGCACCACCCCATCTCTTCCCGTGGGGGTCATAAAAGGCGACTAAGGGATAACAAAGCTACCACAAGCCCCGAGGAATTACACCACCTCTAAAAAGTGAACTCGCCAACTCGCTTGGCTATTGTGGCGTTTTAAGGCCATACATCCCTTGTGCACAGAACAATGTGTATGAGGAAGTGGATGATAAAGGGGCTGGTCATGGTTACTGTACAAATTATTAATTGTTTTCGTTCAGGTCCGCTACTTGAAAGTGTTTGAGCCCAAACTGAATTATTCTGACCACGATGTGATCAAGTGGGTTCGTTACATCGGAAGATCCGGATTGTACGAGACCAGATGCTGAACATCGCCGGTTACATCGTAAGTAGTTTACTTACATAAAGTCCTACAAAAATATTGTGAATATTTTAATACGTCAATCGGTAGACTCAAGGGTCTTGCTCACCACCTACTGATAAAGAGTCTGATAGCCTATCCAGCATTTATTCGAAGGATTTAAATAAAAAAAATATATTGATATAACCCGCAGGCTTATTACCTATCTTGCAGACAATTTGCAACAGGCGAAATCGTGCAATTTTTGCTGTCAGATATGTAATTCCAATACGAGAAATTCGTATCTGACCGCTATGTCGCCAAATTGTCTGCAAGACAGCCTGACGGTATAAATATACATTGATGCCCTGACTCCAGTAATACAACATTTATCCAAAGGACAGTTGTTATATTTTGTTTCGCAAGTGGCAGATAACTGTATCTGGCACATAAAGTGTCTGCTAACCTCGCTAAATTTATCAGCCAAATTTAATCGGCAGATAACTTATCTATTGTTAACAGTTCCTTTATCGGGAGATGGTGAGAATGATCCTAAAATTATTATATCTAACTAAAATATTTACATGTATTTTATAGTTTTTATGTTACTTGTGGGCCTTACCGCCTCCTGACACTTCATCGGTATGTCAATTGTACTTTATCAGAAAGTCACTATCAGCTAGATTTTATTGGCAGGGTAAGGAAGACCCTAAAAATAAGTAATTCTTGATTAATTTACTCATATGTGTACTGTTGGTTTCCTAAATAATTTATAATTTCAATTAAAATGTATTGTTCATGAAATTGAGACTGTATTTTCTTTTTTGATATCATGAAATTTTTATTTTCAGGACATTTTTTAGCCGAATTGGATGTTGGATCAAAGAAATGGCGCGTTACAAATTTTATTTCTATTTTATATAATTTCATAATAATAAGGATTATTTTCGTAAACGATTCCTTTTAATATTTTTTTCTTCTTCTGTAACCACTACTTATTTTCAACTATTTGTATGCAGGGACATACCGCAGGAACTTTTTATTTGTATAGCAGAGGACATTCGTTTGTATACATTAAAATAAAATTGGTAAAATTGGTTGGTAGAAGAAATTCGAGCGTCCGCCTCCGCGACCCCGTGTCAAGCGATGTAAAATCATGCAAAGTTATGGCATCATGTCAACTTTTCTGCCCTTCATAGAAAAAAGGCACAAATTGCATTTCGATGACATTCGAGAAAAAGGCAAAAAAGGCTATTTTTTTTCATTAATTTAAAATCAAGCTAAGGAGAAACTTAAGAGTTTTGGATAAAACATAAAAGAATAACCGTTATTTATTTTCTTTGTTTATTTTTAATTTACCAATATAATGTTTTTTTTTATATAAAAAAGTGGACGGACGAGCAAGCGGTCCCACGTGATGGTAAGTGTTACCGCCGCCCATGGACACCTACAACACCGGGGGGTGTGCGGGCGCGCCGCCGACCTTGCAAGATCCTATTCACAGCTCTCTTGAAGAACCCATATCGTAGCTTAATGGAAAGACCTCTTGAGGCAGTTCGTTCCACAGCCTACGGGTTCGCAGTATAAAGTAATTTTCAGAGCGAACAGTACGCGACACCTCCGTATCGAGGAAATGCGGATGGACCGCACTTCTGTGACGGGAGGTGCGCTTGTAGAAACCCGAGGTGGGAATTATATTAAACAATTCTTCAGAGCATTCCCCATTGTACAGGCGGTGGAACACATGTTACTTATGCTTTCGTTAGATATGTTATTATTGCCTTTTCTTCTTAGGAGAATTATATGCCAAGCTATGTCGTGTTTTTACAGGAAATATTGGCATGTATTCAAATTTCAAAGTATACAAATTATAGTCCTCGTCTTAAGCGTTGGCCAATCGAGCGTTCGCACGATAACAAACTTCTTTTTGCGTTTGCAAAATGAATTATTGCCGTGACTATATTCATTGTTATTGAAAGAATACATTTGTTCTACAACGTTAAATTAGCGGTTGTCGTTACTTAGCCCCCTGTTGAATAAGTTAATAATTAACCGCAAAATAGTTTGTATTTGCTCGAACACCCGTCTAACCAATACATGTATATTGTTTGTTATAATTTTATTTATGTTAAATAGAATCTCAAACATGTTTTCTTACAAAAATGTGGATTGGTATATCGCACAAGGCGTTATTTACATCGCAATAGATGCGAATGGAGTCTATAGATTGGTAGTGATTCAAAAACTATTATTGTAATGTGTAAAACTTAGATCACAGTGATAAACGCCACCTTATGTAAAGGTTATGAGGTCATTATAAGCCCTACCCTCCACTCCATCCCTTCAATATTTGTTTGTTACTCGTCCAAATATATATTATTTTTCTATGGTAGAGTATTAAGCGTCATATTTGTTCCATAATCTCTATCTATATATTCATTAAATCCATTGGATCAATCCGTTCATATATTCTTATAAGGGATATAGGACACTATGATACTTAAAACTAGAAGCCTACTATCATATATACCGTTTGTATATTATACATATATCCGTTTAGAAGTGTGTATATTTGAAACTGCTATATCCCAAGTAAATATAACCTTAATGCCACCATTTCATAGGCTTTTACGCTCTGTTGTATATTTTTCGTATAATATATTATCTGAAACGTGTATATTTTCAAAATATTCTGCTGCAGACTATTTTTTACTGTTTTTTTAAATGATTTTTTTTTTAAAGTTTTATTGGTAACCTAGCGTATGCATATTGAATTGAAAACATTAAATTGAAGGTAAAAACTATGGTCAATACAGGATTACACTAATGGTATGTTTAAAGAGAATACATACAGGTTGTAACTGGACCTGCCCAGAAATCTTTAAAACCATATGGTTTGTGATTCTGAGTTCGTTGACACGACAAAACAAATTTGTTTTTATGATTTTTCATAGTAATACGAGGCGTGTTAAAAAAATAACGGGAATTTTTGAATTTATAAATTCGATTTTCAAAAATATTTTTTATCTTGTTGGTACACATATTCCTGACGTATGTTGACATTTGCAGCCATTTTGAATGTTTGTGTGCTCGGCGATTTTTTACTTTCGAAAAAGATGGATTAAAGATTAAAATTTTGCTTGAAAAATGGAATAAAGTGCAGCACCACATTCGTACAAGTAAACTCGTACAGGCCAATATAAAGCCCAAAAAAAATATTTTTACAATAAATAACTTAATTATTATATTTCAATTAACGCTGAATCATATCCAGCATGTATGGGTTCAGGCTTTCGGGAAAGGTTCGATTACATCCTGTTTTTGTATGAGTATTCCGTGTCAAGAGACACTACAAAATGGTTCAGATCAAAGCTTGAAATACCATTACAATAGTGTACAATAGAATACCAAACCAGATTTATGTGTGACCAATTCGACCATTAACAAAAAGAAAAGGAGTGCACTGCTCCTATTTGTCACTTTTGCTCCGTTTTGGAGATATTTATATTTCAAACACGCAATATATAGTTTTAGCCTCAACTAATACCATTCCTTTAATACGATGTGTTATATTTTATGTATACGCGATATATAATAATATATTTTAAATAATATCATTATGTTATAGATAATAATATGAAATTAGTTTTAATTGTAGAGTAAACTTGGATTTTTAAAAGGATAATTCCACTCGTGTAAAAGCATGCTGTTTCAAGATATGCTTATATTGTATGGTGTTACAAAAATGTTAATGTACAATAAATGAGAATAAAGAAACGTCTTTTATTTATAAACTACATTGCCACAAGGATCCCGAGTACCGAAGGGAAGTGTCAATCAATTTAAGGGTTGCAAATTAAATCAAAATTTACCCTAATCAAATTAAACCCCAATCAAAATTTTAGGGGAAATATTATTACAGGTTCCATTGGAAGTTTGATTGAAAATTATATTTATTTTTGATATAAATCCATACTACAAACTAAGTAAATCGATATTTTTTTTATACATGGCAGACGAGCGGGCGGCCTTAACATACAGTAACGTTATTACAAATTAAACGCTGGAAGATTAAGAGCAGTTTTTACACGATCACCCTCCGACTTCCACGATACATGCCCTCATCTAGAATGAACATCTGCCAATCATGCAAAAATTATGTAGATACACTGACACGTCCGAAGATGCGCTGCTTATTTTTACGAATTTAGTAATCAAGAATTTGGGAAGGATGGGAAACGAGAAGGATAACTCTTATTTTTACTCTTAAGGGAAATTAGACCAGTGGTTGTCAAATTTTTTCGCTCAATGCCCAATAGAGACAATGGGGGATGGCATCTCGGCCCGGTTACTTCCTTACTGTTCTTACGGGATAAACGATCGCCTGGTATCACTGCTGGTCGTAGGCTAGTCTAATAAACATATTTTTTTTATTTATTCGCTATAATTAAATCTTACTTAAAACTAGTTTCTGCAGTTAGGCTGGCTGGGTAGCTCTTATAAAATAGGGACGAGAGCCGCACTTATGATTGATTCAGGTCGTATTCAGTACGCGAGCCGCAGTTTGACGATCACGGGACTAAACGAACTGGAAATATATATCATAATTTAAAATAAAAATTGGATACTGGAAACCCTGGACAGGAAAAAGAAGTGCATGCAGGTTACCAGCCCAATTGTCCGACAACGTAAAGAGATTTGCAGGCTTGTTAAGCTCACAAATATGAGTCGAATAGTACATAAGTAGTTACTCTTAGGTACGCCGCTAATCTAAATCTTTTTAATGAATAAATATTTGTGACGTTATTTGAGCAAAGATTATTGTCGGTATGGACTTATTGACTTTGGTTAAGATTTTATAACATAATTTCGTTGTTGTTTCAAGAATCTGTTTAAATGGAAATGTAATCTGATTTTTATTAATTAAAAAAAATTCTTTAAGTTTTCACTTGTCTTAATAACTGGGAAATTAGTACCGACAATAAGGTCCCTTAGAATAACACCACCCTATCTCTTCCTGGGGCTGTCGTAAAAGGCGACTAAGGGACAACAAACCCTCGAGGAACTTCGGTACCTCTAAAAGAGTGGACTCGCCATTCCGCTTAGGCCAGCGTGGCGTTTTAAGGCAGAGCCGTCTCTAGCCCATGTAGCGCCCGGGTGCAATCAATACCCTGGCGCCCTCTAGCAGGCTCTTTGGAGGCGTCGCGGGCGGCGACGCCCCCTAAGACGGCGCCTTAAGACGCTCGGCGCCCCCTAAGACCCTACGCCCGTGTGCGCCGCACACTGCACCATAGGTAAAGCCGGCACTGCGCACAGGTGCCGCGCCGCGCGCACATTTCAAATGAACTTACACTCTATTGACTTAGAGATCATTTTGCTACCGGGCGGCAACGTGTCAAACGTACATACATACACTGTCTTTGGATTAGAGATTTTGCCGCGCGCGTGTTGTATTAAATAAAATTGTTATTTGTGTAGTGTAGTAATGCGGTATGACAAGCGCCGAAAGCGTAATAAAAGTAAAAAAAATATTATTGTTAATGACTATTTTTTTTTTGCTTGCGCATACATATTTGTCGTAAGTAACAAGTATATAAAACTGTGCAATGGCGTTAAGTTCAATGAAATATCCAAAAATTCAGCGCTCGACAGGCGCCCCCGGGCGCTCCGCGCCCGGGTGCACCGCACCCCTTGCACCCCCTGGTAAAGACGGCCCTGTTTTAAGGTCATACATCGTGCATCTACAAGAGATAATGTGTATAAGCAGACCTATGTCTAGCAGTGGACGATATGGACAGCAGAAACCAGGGACGCCAACTCCGTGGGTGCCGGGGGCTCCAGCACCCACGAGAAGTAAATAGTATGTGCGGAGCACCCATGACCATTGACATCAAAACTAATCGGAAATATCAAAAGTAACTCTATTCCTTACGCATACACGTGTGTAAGCTGGATATTTCAGGGGTTAAACGAGTCATCAAATGAGCATGAGCATTCAACACCCACGGGGTTTTCTAAAAGCTGGCGCCCCTGACAGTAACCATAGGCAGCAGTGCTTAAAGGTTACATACACATTTTACAGAAATCAAAATACTCTGAAATACTTCAATCATTAAGTAAGTTTTCATTTAATCCGTTTCCCCGAACACTGCAGCACCTCTACCCCCTAGCGTTCGAGCCGCACTCTTGATCCCTTTGAGAGTGCCCTTAGCATAATTAATTAAACTTGACTAGTGAAGTTGTTAGTTGCGGTAAAACATGTTTGTTTTCTCGTAGTGTTTATACTCGTACGTGTATAAATGTATATATACATATATATTATAGGCGGCTATATATATCTATATTAAGGCTTGCTCGATAAGTAATCGCCTAAACCTGGCACGCTTGAAGCGTACCTTACATTTTTGTGTAGGTACGCTGGACCCAATAGATGAATCAACCTGCTGGATTTAATTGGCCGCTAACTTTCTCGCGTTCCTTGTATTACAGTGGTGACTGTCATCTAACTTTCTGAAATTATTTAAATTCTCACGGAGCAATGAAGAATGTTCTGAAGAGCTGTTGTTCAATTTGATGCCGACCATGAATTTTGCCATTACACCTCTGGTCACTGAAGCGAGAGCTCCTTATAGGGCGGTCTTTTAGACATTGTATTGTATTGTAAACTAGGGTTTTGTACCTGGGCAATTTGAGAACCGGTTTTTGTCTACCGGATAATGTAGACGCTGGAGATTTGATGTACTGTATATAATACAACCATTCGGAATTATCTGTGGAATTGCCAAATGACGTCACATAATTACGATGCGTTGGCGACGGCATTAAAAGGGGAAAATTAGCGGAAGCGGACTGACGAGAGCAGCGTCGTCCTTACAAACGTATTTCCCTAATTTCTCCCCGAATTATAGTAATAGGGCAATTATTTTTATAAGTACAAGGGCAATAGGGCACAAGCATGTTCCTACGTTTTATAGTTCTTATATTAAACACCTTGTTTCTTATAGGAGCTAGGACTCTCCAAAAATCCAAAAAAATGCCCCGCTGCAAAAAGAAACCCTGAGTATAAAGAAACAACTCTTATTTAAAAAGCAAAACGTTGCGACATAAAGAAACTATTCTTTATTGCAAATCAGACAAAAAATCGATTCAGTTTTGGAGGAGAAAATAGGGGAATACGAAACCTCAATTTTCTCGTATTATTTTCCCTTTCTCTCAAAGGAGTTGCAACGCTCGCTGCCGAGACAGCAAGAAATTTTAAAAATAACTATTTTTGAAATCCGTTGTCGCTCATTCTCACTTCTTGTTATAACGAATTGGCGCGGAGCAGGGAGAAGGGCATTCGATCAAAGTCCAGAGACATTTCCAATGGATTGTACGTATTGTATACCAGAATCTAGTGTCAGGTGGTGACACAGCGAAACAATTAGCCCATCGAGTATGACTTCTACTCAAGAAACTATAGATCCTTCTAAAAGTCTTCCGATCTTATTGCATGATTCTAATAGTGTCATCAGGTTTCCGAGGATATTCGCTCGTTGGAATGTTGCATCAACTCATGCACGATTTGAATTATTCGAAAAAAAAACTAAAATCGCACTGCAAGAGTCATTCCTACTAATAAAACTTTTCGAAAATAACAATAAATACTAAGTACAAAAAACATATGGTCGTGTTCACAATGAACCACTCTATATAATTACAATGTTTCATTCATTTTGAAGAGTCGGGGAATAAAAGAATGTCGTACCGAATGAATGAAGAATGAAAGAAAGAATGAAGATTATATCGCCGGGTATTAGGTATATTCTAACTTCCTTGCTATGTAACCAAATAAACCTTTGAATAGTGTTTCCATGATTGTCCCTTATTTACGACAGAAGATTTATCTACAAAAACACAACTACTCCACGACATCACAAACAATTCAATTTTGAATGGCCCGTTAAGGAATGACATAAGAAAATCTATTTAGACCGTTCAGATCTAGCAGACAAATCTTTGTTTTGCGGAGCTGAGATGGATAAGACAAAAACTTTGCCAGAAAATTATGTAATGGAGTAAATTGGATACTTGTAAGGTTCCGTATAGTTATAGTTGGAGAAGTTCATCTGTAGTGGTCTAATAAAAAAAAAATCTGCAATAACCGTTTTGTTTTCGCTACAAAACTGCCAATTTATATTGTAATTTCTAAATTGTATGAATAAAACAAACTATTCCGAATTTGAATTTCAATAATTCAATAGAAAAATTGAAGCCCTTTATCATCGAGTGAGCCATCTCCCGTCTGCCTCCACATTTTTTTCCAGAATTCCAGTTGTCAATTTGGTAGCATATACTCAAATTACAATACACTAATTTAACACATTAAAAGAAGAACTGGTTTACTCTTGTACGTATATTAACAGGTGCTCTATGATCAGTTAGTTGGTAGTGTCTCTGCCTGCTGTGGAAACGGGGTCGATTCCCGGCCAGACATTCATTTGTTTAAATACAAACGTATGTTAGGGTGATGTGTTTGTCATTCTACAAGTCTCTGGATCTACGACACACGGAATCTTAGTGTGAGATGTAGAATGTGGCGTTATTTTTTATTATTAGTTTATCCAGCGGTTAAAAGTAGCCCAGATTTTTTTTGTTAACACTCGTTGAAAGTACTGCAACGCACAGTGTACTAGGAGACATCGAAATCGTACATTCTTTTCCATTTACTATTTCAAATGCAGGAAGAAAACCAATTCAATGCAAGAGTGTGCCAATTCCGTCTTGTTACGTGTATTGCAATTTAGTTTTCGTAGACTTTGTAGACCTTTCGTAGACACGAAGGGAGTTCGTATTTAATCTATTTAGTTGTTCTTAGATTCATCGTAGTATATCTGAAGGTACTCAACCTGATTGGGATGCATATTTACGACATCCTTCAATAGCTCCATACTCGTACTCTACATCAAATCCAAAATTCGTCAAAGCTAGTTAGGTTAATAGAGACTGGGTTCGATACTATCGCAGCAAATACTGATGAAACAGAAATAGCCATTAGTCGAGTGTCAGTTATGTAGTTGCGACCGTTGACTAGCTTACACAGAATTATTAATCTAATAATAATAATAATAATCATACATTAAAATCCAAAATCCTACGCGAACGAAGTCAAGGGTACACTAGCGTGTTGCATATATTTCAAATGTTTTATTAAGCACAACTATGTCTGTTCTGGATAACAAAGCTGCTATCACACGAGGAACTACACCACTCCTAAAAGAGTGCACTCGTTAACCCGCCAACCAGCGTGGCGTTTTAGAACCCTACATTGTCTTGTGCATGAGACAAAGTGAATGAGACAATGTCTAATGTCTGTTTTTTAATTATCAAATTCATTTACTGATTTCCACTCACATCTGTTTGTGCCAAGGTTCAGATTGAGCGTGCTGAGTTCAACGAATGCCTAGAACGTAAGAAGTTATAAAATGTGATTAACATAGCATATTCTAGGAATGTAGGATCTATGCTCTACGATCTATGTTACACTCTAATCTAAGAATTTAATTTAATCTAATTAACGTAAAATGAAACACTTATTTGTAACTTTTTAATTATTTTTATCGACATTCGGTTTTGTGATGAGTTTATCCAAATGTTAAATATTAATATTAGAAATAAATAAATAAACCCTAGGATTGCAATAAGTAGATAATTTTATTGTATTCCATACACACATACTAAGGTTTAAGGTATTATAAGTAATTATCTTTGTAGTCAGTTTGAAACATTTGAGCTCTTCAATCAGAAATATGACCTTTGATTTTTTATTGTCTTATATTTTATTAAATGTTCCATTATTGGGGAGAGAATCGCTTGAAGGGCAAAAAATCGCATTCTCTTTTCTGTTTCCGTTTGAAATTATCACATTTCCTGAGGGAACCCTAAGAAATATGCAATTCAACATTCCATCATGTTGCAATCTCCACAATAATAAGATCCGTTTTAATCTTCGGTCTCGGGCTATCGACGCGGGGGCTGACGTGAGCGTCTTACGTTTCGAGCGCTAGTGCTGGGACCGTTGTCGTACGAAGGTACTTATTTAGGTGATATTAAATTCTCATTTGGACCAGTCCGTATCCCTCCACTTTCAAGAAACTAGATCAACCTCTGGGTAAACAATAGCCCATAATCCTTTAACATTTTTTGTAATTGTACCTATGGTTATATTTATTCTTTATATTTATACATTCAATTCACCGCTGGACAAAGTCCTCCCTCAAGGTCCGACTTCACAGACTATGAAAAACGGAAGTTTTTCACATTCAGTCACTACCGGCGGCTTTCTCATTTTGAAAATGAGAACTGATCAATCAATTGACTGATCAATTTTGACAAATTGAAAATCAATTTTGACAAATTGAAAATCAATTTTTACAAATTGAAAATCAATTTTGACAAATTGATCAGTTCTATTTTATTTCAATCAAGAAGTCATTTAGTTTATTTTAATTAACGAGTATTTAACTAAAACCTAAACTACAATACGACTATTAATTACAACGTAAACTGTTCTTAGACGCGTTTTTAATTACCTTTGTTCTCGGCTTGTTAGGTTACAGGGTAAATAGTTTGACACAGTGCCACTGCACAAAGCTGATTAAAATTGCGTCTGGACGCCTGATTTACGCCTTTTTAAACGGAACAGATTGTAACCAGTTAGGTCTAACATAAGATTATTGCACAATTAATTTAATGAAATAGTTTTAAAAGTTAATTATCGTACTTGCATGATAATATTGTTGTGAATATTAGGTAGTCGGATAAGTTAGCGGCCTTTTTATAGTGAAAATAATGAAGACGTCTGTTTAATTCAACTACCTTTCGCCATTTTTCTGGCACAGCTATTATCCCACCGCTATAAAATCATTGCGGTTTCTGAGCGAAAAACTTATTTAAATGTTTTGTAGAGGCTTCTCTTGAATGTAATTTTACTCCATTTAGAGAGTTTTGTAAAAAGCGGGATACATGATAATCCGAAGGTGCTATGTCTGGACATAAACAAATATGTAGTTCTGTCTACAAATTTCATATAACTAGCTGACCTGACAGACGTTGTGCTGTCCAAATTTCAATAATACAGAAATTTTAATAATTTCAATAAGTTCGTACAATAATCCCATAGAAAAAAGCACTTTCAGTTTTTCCCGAATTTTCCAATTTTCCGGGCAACTTTTCCAATTTTTATTTCCGTAAAAACTTTAATCGGACTATTACGAACATTTCTAAAAAAAATCCCAAATCGGTCCAGCCGTTCTCAAGTGATGCGCTTACCAACGAACTGCATTTAATTTTTATTTCTATAGATATATATTATAAATATATGATATATATATGGTGATTAAGTGATTTACTTTTATAATGCTATTTATTACTCGTTTTAATGTTATTATATTGACATAATATGTGGACTTATGGTCACAATTTATTTACATATATACCTATTGTATTATATATGTATACCCCTTTTTATATATGCGTTTGCCTTTTGTGTATAAATTCCCTGTCCGTACGTCCGTGACACGTGACCGGTGGCAGAATACCAGTGTTGCAGTCTTAGGTCAAAGCAAAAGGGGAAGATACGTTACGTTCTTACATTGCGTCTACTGAAAATACTGCTCGAAGGCACAACTACATACACACAAACTCGTGCAGTTATAATTGAATTCACGAAGTACGACACCGAAAGACAGAGATAGAGCGATGAGCTTGGACACTAGCAAGAGTGAGACAAGCTAAACGTGTCGCTTGCACATGTTCTGTATAGTTTTATCTTGCTCACTCATTAATGGCCGAATGTACATTAATAATTTAATTTTTTTTTTACAAATTATTACTCTTTGGTGTACTTACGTGTTTTGTTTTTGCTCATTGAGTGATTTGTGCACTGAATAAATGCAAGGCCGACATTTTTAAATGTATTTTCCACTACAAAACTGTGTTCACCGTGTGAGCGGCAAGTCGCTGTTCTATCGGCGACTAAACGAACCCGGTCCATTGGACTCAAGTTTTGTAGGACCACGGGCGGTAAGTGAGTAATGTATCTTCCTCCTTTTGATTTGATCTAAGGTTGCGGTCTACTTCACAGATCGTAACAATACGTTGAGCTAGATGTCCTTTTTGTTATTGCGACACAGCGCCGGCTCTAGCTCATGTAGCGCCCGGGTGCAGGGCGCCCTCTAGTAGGCGTTTTGAACTCTTTGGAGGTGTCGCGAGCGGCGCTCGGCGCCCCCTAAGACCCTGCGCCCGTGTGCACCGCACCCCCTGCACCATAGGTAAAGCCGGCACTGAATTCAGCGCTCGACAGGCGCCCCCGGGCGCGGGGCGCCAGGGGTGCACCGCACCCCTTGCACCCCCTGGTAAAGACGGCCCTGGCGACACACATGATTTCATACTAATGTTTATTATTACTTTTTATAACATTGTTAAGTAGTTTTTTCTGTAAACACTTAGAAATTGTATGTTGTTAGAATTCCCTCTACTTCAAACCAATTAATTATTTTGTGTGTCGTTTTATAACAAACTAGCGACCCGCCCTCGTTTCGCTTCGGTTTATTAGTTTTTATATTCAAAATTTCAATATTAAATGTAGCTTATATTAGACACGGATAACGTAGCTTCCTATTTGTGAAATAAATTTTGAAATCGGTTCAGTAGTTCCAAAGATTACCCCCAACATACCTACAAACATACAATTTTACTTCTTTATTATATTAGTATAGATAAACGTTACATTCATTTATTCTATATTATTAAAGCAGCATATAGATACAGATAATCTTTTATTTGCAAGGTCTAAATATATGACGGTGCATTATAGCGCGCCAATGATGATTAATTACTAAAAAATGTCAAATGAGAGTGAAAGTGCACTCTGGCGGAGCGACTTGTCTATGGTTGGGCGGCGGCCCTCTGGAGGGGTGGCTTTTGGAGTGAGGTAACCGCGCGCGGACCGCGATCAAGACGAATCGCTAACGTTTGGCGTCATCACTCGTATCTTTGATTGTAAATCAGTGATCTACTTAGAGACAGTCCAAGTGTCTGTTCTGGTGTTCAGGAAGAAAGGATTAATATTGCTATCTTATTTATTATTTACTTACTACCCAAACCCGCTATCATGATTGATTCTGATGAACGTTTTCTCCGAGCCATTTAATATAAAATCTATATAAAAATTTATATTTGTTTTATATCTGCTTTATATATGCTGCTGAAGGTAACTTCATGATAATCTTTTTAAGTACTAACGAATTTTATCAGTTTTATAATTAACCCCTTACTCGTAAACTCTGTTTTCTTTGTTTAAAAATTCTTTGTTTTGTTTTGTTTGTAGGTATCTTAATAGAGATTTTAAGTCATTGTTAAATATAAATGTCGTATATCAGTAACGCGGTTAATAGGCACCTGAATATATGATAAATAATAACAAATATTTTAATGATTGACATTGGGAAGAAAGATCTTTGCCTTTACGTCTTTTTTATCGACTTTTAAAACCATCGATACCTGCACATCATTCCACGAGAAACCACAAACTGAAATCGATGATCGAACACCTGTAAGAGCCCTTTCGAGCAACTCTTAGTGACTTATTTGCACTCGACAGTACGTTCTCGCGCCGTCCGCAATTCTTATTGCTTCCAGTTCAGTTTTGTGGCATGTTTGTGTGGTCTTCTGATTTGTGAGGCAGGTTGTTATAGGCGAAGAGGTTTTGTTTATTGCGAGAAGTTTCTCTCAGACGATAGATATGAGGGATCATGATTTTAGCAAAAATCTTATTGTTGGTCACAGTTACAATGAGGGGGGGTGGTAATAAATCGGTTATGGCGGTCTTATATAATAATTTTGCAGATTTGATGATTTTGCAGATTTTTCTTAACGAAATAATGTAATGCAATAATATGTAAGTAAGATAATGTTTTTGTAAAAATAAATAAAGCTTTTTATTTAATCTATTGAAAATCGCGCCTCTGGCTACACAATATTGTTATTAAAGAATTGCGCTTTATTCGCACTTCTTTGATAAAGAGTCGCTGGCACTTACACCGCAAACTCGAAACGCACATTAATTGTGGAATCTGCTGTTCATTGTTAGTAAAAATGTAGTGAAATTTTCCTAAAATTCGAACGTCGCGACATTACAATCTCTGCAATATGTAGCTATCTTTGAAATGTACCTGAAGAGTATAACCCTAACTTCATCTTGATACAGTCAATTGTTCTCCACAAAGACATTTTACACCTCTGACCTATCTTCCAATGACAAGCTTCAAAGAAACTTTTCAAGTGTAGAAATTCTCACGAGTATAACAGTGCGAGTTTTCACTATGCGACAAACATTGTCTATCCCTATCCCTCCCCATTTTCCTAACCCTTTCTCTAAATCCATTCCTATATCTACAAAGGTAGGCAGAGCATGCGGGGCGTGCCAACGTTTGTCATTTTGGACTAATGTTGCATGTATCACGGATATCTATGCTCGTCTGCCGCCTTCGTCCATAAAAAAAAAGTAAACAAACGAAAAGCGCTTCCTGCTTATCGGCCGTCCATCATTATCATTGGATTTAAAGCCTGTTAAAGGTAGGCTTCAAAGCATGTTAATTGGCTTTAAAGTTAGGCTTTGGCCTGATCCAGCACGTTTTTGCAAACCGTTCTGTTTAATACAACTTTTGCGATTTTTTCGCTCGTTACATACATATATGATATATATATATATATATAATAAATGGGTCTTAACGTGTAACTTTTGCCATTTTTATTTCACTCCACGTGCCACCAACTATAGTTAAACTAATCATGGTCACGAGCTGATTGACTTAGCGAGGTCATCTCGTGACCATGATTGGTGTAACCTAGCCGAAATATCGAATGAAATAAGATAGAGGAAAAATTACGCATTGTGTGGTTTTGCCTACGTTCTCAATGTTCGCACCGTATTGACCGGCAATCATCACCATTGACTCTACAGCCTAGGGTAGACATTGGTCTGATCCAGCAAGTTCCTCCAGGTTCACAATTCTAGACTCTAGACACAATTACATATATGAGTATATAATATTACACATATAATTGTATATATTGAAATAAGAACAAGGTTAACGGTCTGTTTGATACAGTGATATGCATTGAACACTTAAAATCTTAAAAAAATAAATTTTATAATAATATCTTGTTAACTTGTTAACTTTATATTATTTTAAATTAGCGATGGATGCTAATCGTTCCCGAGAACTAAAACAAAATTGTAAGTCGTAGTCACTGTTCCCACGATACATATCACTGCCACGATTCGCATGCCCTGTGTGGGAACAACTGGTAAACAAATTGTAAACGGTAGTTGGATATAAATCAATTTCTTTATTTTTTTTATTCTCTTGAGGTTTTTCTGGGTTCTTTATGTTTGCTCTTGGCTAATACAGCACTGGGTGGAATCTTCGCCTGATCCAGGAACTTCCTCTTGATCGTCCTGAGATTTGAGAAGCTTTAACTTATACGTTTTTTTATCTATTTATGATTGCTATAATGAAGATGCAATCTAACAGCTGCTGGGCGCACTCGACTGGCCACGTTACCCTTCTCTCACAAGTCACAGAAGACTACCTTGAAATGTACTGCATTTCCCACTTCATCTTATTTCCCTAATGTACGTACGTGTTTCGGTAGTGAGTGAGATGTGCCAGAGTCCATTCCCATCACATCCTATCCCTCCCTATTTTCCTAACCCTTTCTCCAAATCCATTCCTATATCTCCAAAGGTAGGCAGCGCATCCGGGGGCGTGCCTACATTTGTCATTTTGGACTAATGTTGGTATGTATCACGGATGTCTATGGGCTATAGTATCCACTTACCATCAGGTGGACTGTATGCTCGTCTGCCGCCTTCATCTATAAAAACAAATACCGAAAAGTAATATTAAATTCAGTAAATTTATATGAGTAATTATACACAGGAACTACGGGTAAAAAATTAACCGTGGTACCTCGAAGAGACTTTGGTACCGTGGGCGGAAAAGTGCAGTGTGCACCCTATCCCACTAAGTTGTGAATGGTCGTGACTGACTGAGTTGGCAGATTGTTTTGTGAGACTATGTCGTCAATATTTTAGTCGTAAGTGGAGACTCACAGTTACAACGACAAAATTCTCAGTTTTTCCACTCCGCTGAGGGCGGTCCGTTTGTACTAGACACAAGTAACTCGTCAAACCAAAGCTCTATTTTTAGGTACACCGAAAAGTACTCAGTTTTATTGTAACAAGGTTTGTTTCTTTTAATTTGTTACCTCGTTACGAAGGTTTACATTGAAACTTATCTGACTGATGCTCATGACATTATTAAAGAGTATACCGAGTATACTTTAGTATACCGATTTGTTAGTAAATCCTATCGTTCCGCTATACTATTATAGAAAGGGATATTTCGTTATTATTCTTACTTTTTAGAAACAAACGATGATGTTAGCCTTTAATCATGCTCGACTGCAAGGTACAGGCCCTCCCTAGTAAATCACCGGGAGGTTTCAGGATAAAATCCACCACGCGGACTCAGTGTTGATTGATACACAAAATACACGTGTTCCAGATTTGTTTTTTTTAACATATTTGATTTTACTGTTGAGCTATGGATATTTTTTTCAAAATGTGCGGTTATAGCATATTTGTGAGTTCGTTTGTCATTTTGGCATTGATATGGTTTTTTTTTATAGGGAGAAAGCGGCAGATGAGCATACAGTCCACCTTGGTGGTAAGTGGATACTGTCGCCCATCATCTTCTTACAATCAAGTGGTCTGTCTACTTTTGTGCCGCCATCTTTATATAAATATAAAAAATACATTTTCAATAATCTCTCCGTGATCAAAATCTTTGAAATCTACCAACAAATCGTAGTAAGATCTCAAAGAGTAGTCTCATTTGAGTAGTTTCAAAGAGCCACACTCAAAATGTTTCTACTTTAAAAACGGCGAATCTCAGCTTCATCTGAAATCCTCGTGAGCTGACACCATATCCGATTATTATATCCGTCTCGAGTTGGATCCCGGTTCACACGTAACGCGCTCGCCTCGCGACGTTACTTTTTGAAAATTGAAACTTTCAGATTCAGTGCTGGTTTTAAGCAAGAGTATGTGATTGTATTCAGTTTTCCTGATGAAGTGGATCAATTTTATTTATTGTACATTTTATAGTATACACAAAACAATATATATATATAAATGATTAAATAAGAGAATATGTATACAACGTAAGCTTATCTCTTGTGGAAATCTCTTCCAGCAGACCCGTGAAATAAAGACGTGAAATTGGAACTATGTTTATTTTATGATTACTAATATAATCCACTTCGACATCTTTACATATTAAACAGCTTCATCTATTGGAGAATTGCTTCATAAATAGATTTATCAGTTTTTAAGCAATAACTCGATCGATATTTCGATAAAACCCACTAATATTGTCCCACTGCAGGACACAGGCTTCTCCTGGTGAATCGCGAGGAGGTTTCGGACCATAATCCATTACGCGGGCCCAGTGAGGATTGGTGGAAACACATGCTGTAGATATTTTTTGGGAACTAAACACCTAGAAATGACAGAGATTCGAATCTGAGATCTTTTGTGCAGCAGGCAAGGCCTAATTGTAACTTAATAAGTACAATTAGGACCCGTTTTTGTTCAAAAGGAATCTAAATGAACACCTATTATAATATGACTTATTTAATATTTTTAAAGCCATATGAGCAAAGTGTTGTTTCGTAAAGGCTCAGTAGACACTATATACATATAGTACATGACTTCTTGTCTTCTCTTGGACCATAAAATGTTCGTTAAAGATGAGATATGGCGATGAGACACATCACACATTAAAGATGAGTTAAAGATGAGACACAAAGGCGGAAATGTGGGAATTATCAAAAAACCATAGCTTTTCAAAACTATCTTTATTAGAGTGTAGGGGATTAAAACGCCGTAGATTTTTATTTAGATTCGTACATGAATATTCCATTGTTACTTACAAGCGTTATAAAAGAAACCAATATAATTATGATCGAACAATGAACAATTCCACAACTATTCTTGTCACTATTCTTAGAATAAATATCATACACAATGTAAATATAAATGTATACAATGTATAAATTGGAATGTATAAATATCAGTAAACAATATTTATTTAGTAACGATATATAGTTGATACTTCCGACTAGATATGTAAAAATACATTATATTTATAATAAAAAAATATTTATCGACTTTCGTAGGTCTACGACGTCGTAGCTCTACGGAGCTACGGCGATGGGCGTCTCTATAAAGGTCTACGAGGGGCTACGGCGTAGCGGGTTTTTGTGGGCGGTTTGTCTACGAACGTCTACGAATTAGGACAACTATTTAAGTTTTCTTGTTTCATATTGTGTAGAATGTTTTATTTCTGTACGCAAGAAATGTATTGTAGGAGATACACAAAGCTGTTATTATAATCGACAGCTTATACAAAGATGGCTTTGAAAGTAAACATTACGCCCTTTCGGCTCTGAGATCGATTCATAGAAAAGCTTTCGTCTGGTTTATCTTTTACAATAGAGTTCTTAATTAATTCTATTTGGTTTGAAGCTGTACCAATTTCGATGGAACTTTTACCGATTGCTAGACGTTTAATCAAATATTAGGTGTTATTTATCTTTGCGCTATGTATATTTGGCGCTTTGACAAAAGTTGACCAAAACAAGTGCTCTACCGGCTAAATTAGCGCACCCCCCAAATTAAGATAACAGAATCATAATCAAGCTCAACAAGTCGCCAAAAAAAGCCACAGGTGTGAACGCATTACCGCTTACCCGACTGCGGCGCGGCGCCTCGCCGTCTACCGTCGGTTTAAGACAAAGGCTGTTTGTTTTCGAGTCCAAACTAGACAATGCGAGACGTCCTAGTGACCGAGTGTGTGATCGACCGGCGCATGCGCGAGAGGAAAGGTTGGGGCCGAGAGCTAGTCGCGAGCCAGGCCGCGTACCGACCGCGCGCGCCCTCACACGGCACGTCCACCCGGTGCCGAGTCCACTAATGTAATTTTTGTTTACAACATTGCTACTGCACGTGTCAGTAATGGAGAGCGGGTAGGTCACGTGACCGAGCAGCGCCGAGCAACGCCAACGCTCCACTTGGTAAGCATCACTTTCATTCAAGCAAAAACTAACTCCTACTACGTCGACAGACAACTCATCTTTTGTGTGACCCGTGTATACCAGTACAATAGCTGTTAACGTGCAGAAATCGTTAAAAAAGTCATAAATTACATCACGAAGGAACAGGTTGGTTTTGTGAAGGCTTTTCACGAGAACATGTGTTCTCGGCAACTGTCAACCCCGCGGATCTTATAAAATGTCCACCGAAACTGTAACTCAATCTTTATAGACTTATTTCGGTATCTAAAAAAGTTAATGTTAACGTTTTCAAAGCGATCGCAGAAAGGTAGTTTATTCTCTCTAAATGATATAGAGATGTAATCGAGATGTCGGAAATCTAACAAAGTCGAGAAAATTCTTAATTGTATGTACAGTGATGGAAATGTTAATAAAATCTTACGCAAAAATGTGGCTAAATATGTAGGCTATAAGGTTCGTATTATGTCAATGTCATGAATTTTTTCAGACATGACACGTGTCACTTAGAACTTTAAACTAGGAGTGCTGTATGTTTCTGGTTTTCATTTTTATTTATGAAAAAAAAAGGAGGATGCATGATTTTAAATAATGCTACATGTGAAGACTTTTAAATGACTCTCTGGGTATCAAGTAATTATAAATATATAAATAACAGCTGTCGTTTTTTTTGGACATAAATTAATCGTCAGTCTTGTTACAATACCGTGGTCTTCATGATTAGGATATCCTGTTTTCGAGATCAGGCTTTCGATAAGCTCGATAACAAAACAATGACGCATAACTTAATAAGCGAAGTAAGATAAATTACAAATTCCCTTATTACCCGAGTAGGCTTTACAGAGTTCCTACCAATACGCCCGCTCAGAACCGTTTACAATTTATACTTATACTAACGCAAATCCAATGCTGATAAGAATAAAAATTGATGTAAACATAATCAGTACTGATGTGAGTATCCACTGCCGAGAGTATTGTTACAATACTGTCGGAAATATAGACAATTAAACTTTAAGCTGCGTGTTATCTATAAGTAAACATTAAAAAAAAACCTTCGGCGGTCAGGCAACAAGACTCTGGAACTCGCTCTCTACTGACATAAGGAAGGCTCCTAATAAAAACAGCCTCAAGGGGAAGCTCTGGGAACACTACCTCCGAAATCTAGAGCTAAAGTTATTTTTCTTCTTTTTTCTCTATATTTATGTATTATATGTATTACAAGTATTATAATTGTATTATCTTATTAATATGTATGGTCTATATATTAAATATCTATTTTTTAGTCTGCAAATTTATATATTTTATCGTATAAGTAAATTATCAATGTATTATTATTATTATTTATACAGATGGATTAAGCTTTATTGTTTAATTTCTTCTGCAACCGCATTACTTTTTCATATTTAACCAACGGTTAACTGGTAGAGAATGCTTTAAGGTATTAAGTCCGCCTCATAATAAGAAATAGGAGACATATTTCCTGCACATTCAGTATTTTCAGCTGTTCATATAATTATTTTTCAATAACATGTATTCTTCAAAAAATCACCAGCTCGGCGCTGAGAGGAAAACATCGCGAGGAAAGCCGCATACTCTAGAATTTAAAAAAGGACCGCGAAGGAAAAAAGAATTTAAAAAAAGTAGTCCGCACCGGGCCCGCGCGGTAGATTACGGCCCGAAGCCCTCCAGTAATTTATTAGGGAGAGGCCTGTGGCCTGCAGTGGGGACGTTAAACGCTGATACTGATACAAGTACAACATATGTTCAAATTTTTTTCGGTATCATTAGTCGCGATTAAGTTTTAATATCAGAGTTACTTTTATATCGTTGTTATTGAAACTGTGTATGTGTAAAGAAATGTAATAATGTGAGTGTTGCAAAGAAAACTGAATAATTCATTCGTCTTATGGAAATGAATGATGCATTTACTGCGTGAACTGCGTGAAATGAATCTAATAACATTTATTAATATGTATGCAGTTTATTATCACACTACACTAAGCGTTTCCGCCTATCAATAAAGTTGTTTGTTATTTTAGATAACTTAATATGTTAAACATACTTGCCGTTAGCAACAAAAGCGGACTGCATAAGACGTTAAAATCTAATTATAATACATCTTATGCATTCGAAATCTTAATAATGATATAAATGTTAATTTAAAATAACGACATAAATATTTCCGCTGTGATTTTAATTATTACCAAAGAATTATTATTAAAGATTAAATTCACTTGTAAAAATAGTAAATTGAACTCGGTCAAATTTATTATTGAGATATTTACTTATTATCTAAACAATTTACTGTTAACCAGCAGAGTCCGAGAATTCCCTTGGGAACGTTATAAATGATCTGGATAAAAAATACCCTAAATGTTGATTCTGTTCCATGTTGTCATACACTGTGTTGCAAAAAATGTCATTAATATGGTTTTCTCACACCGCTGAGTTGTATATGGATAGACTGACAGTTTGCGGAGGATAGATTGACATATTTACTTATTCGTAAAATTACGAAAATATATCAGCGAAACAAGTAAAAATATCTATTTAAATCGATGGAAATAAAACAAAGATTTCAAGTCACATTTTTTCGGAAACCGTTGTATCGTCATTTGTTATTGACACCGTATTCCTTCGCCCTTTGATCTCGCAACATCCAGCAAACCGTTTGTTCGATAGAACATCAAAGTTGTATCGTATTTCAACTTTGTATGATGTTTTAACATTGTATTTTATATGAAAGTGAAACTGAAAATCTTTAAAGCACTCACAGCATACTCTGTTTTGTGACCGTTTGCTCACGGTTAAATTAATTATCTCTATATACCATTGCATTTTGGAGTAATTTAAATTGCATCCGCGTGACAAATAAAGATATTTTATTTATTATTTTGTTGTTATTAAACCAAATTTTTTTTATAGAAAGAAGGTGGCAAACGCGCATACAGTCCACCTGATGGTAAGTGGATACTGTCGCCCATAGACATCCGCGATACATGCCAACATTAGTTCAAAATGACAAACGTTGGCACGCCCCCGGATGTGCCGCCTACCTTTGTTGATGAAAGAATGGATTTGGAGAAAGGGTTGTGGACATGGGAAGGAAAAGGATAAGAATGGACTCTGTCATATCTCACTCACTACCGAAACACGTACCTATGTACGATACGATAAAGTGGAATACGATAAAGTGCGAAATGCAGTACATTACAAGGTAGTATTATGTGAGAGGGGGGTAACGAAGCCAGTCGAGTGCGCCCAGCGGCTGTTGGATTGCATCGTGCACTCTCCCCCAAAACCTCCTATCGCCCCCATTTAACAACCCTTATGGCTTGTTACGTCTACATTGAGTCTGTGCTGAAATATGGTGTTTGAAATATGCTGTAGGGTGACTCATTTAATGTTAATAGAGTCTATATTCCTCAAAAAGTTATAAAAGCAAGAGCTGGGATTCCACGTATTGCCTACAAGTGTTTAAAAACATAAAAATACGATCTCTTCCATGTTTATTATGTATGTTTGTGAAAAAATATGTACACTTTTTTCATGCGTCAATTATTATTATTATCTCGACTAAGGGTCCACTAGCTGAATCCAAAATATCAATAAGTATCGACGTATACTCGTATATAATGCAGGGCACAATTCAATGGTGGAAAACTTAAAAAAATTAGCATATTAAATTTTGACGTCTATTTTTATGGCGTTGGATGGAGCTTCATAGCTTTTGTATAAACACTTATCAATAATAGCAAATGTTCTTTCTGAATGGCCCCTTCTGAATTTCTTTCATAATGCTTATCGTTGAAACATTACGCTTTGTTAACAAAAAAATGTCCCCGGGATCCCGTGGGATTTTTATTATAATTAATGAATCAGGCGTTAGTTTGCAAAAGTTCATTATGCAATGCGATAATGAAATACACCTTATCTTGCTCTGACTTTCGTTAGATAAGTAAAAAAACACCTGTTAATTGCAGTAAAATCATATTCTAAACATAAATAGGTTTGTTTGTTGGTAGAAATCTATTAAGGGATAAGCACGCCTTTTGTATGTATTTTATTATGGAACTATGTTTTACTTTTGTATACAATAAAGTATATAAATAAACCAGTATTATGTAAAACATATAAAGCCTTGTATTTAAACGCGCTGCAAAAAATACTAAATCATGATAAACAAAACAGCTATTTTTGGTGAACTGAATGAAGTAAATAATTTTAAATGACTAAAAATGTCATTTCATATTTTCTGTTCCTCATTTAATAATATCTCGTATATAAATGGTTTTTCATAATTTTTGTCAATTTCTTTTTCGTGTTAATGAATAGTGAAATTATAACACGATTTGACCTCTTTGTAAACAATAAATGACATAAAACTCTACTAAAAAACTAATTCTACTAAAAACTTTACTAATTTATTTCGTGAAATCACAGTAACAATAACATACCATGAGCACATGTTTCACTGCTGCACAGACCTTTCCCAGGGCTTCGCTGCCACACGCGATTTCACGCTCTTCTTATACAGCCACTATCGCTTAACTTTTTTAAGACGTCGGTCCACCTGGCCACATTGCGCTTCCAGATACGTGGTCTACATTCGCACCGTCATCAACCCCATCAGTTGTCAGACCTTCAGCAAATCGTCTGCCCATTGCCACTTTAACTGCTGATTCTGTGAGCTATGTTGGTGACTTAAGTACTTCGTCAAATTCCTTCGTTTTAAATTTTCAAACTACAGCTTTGAGTTTTGAAGCAATCTAAATAGCTTGCTGAGAAAATAAATATAAAAAAAAGAAAAGTAGCATGTTTATGCTAATTTTCTTGCTAGCCAGTTTTTAAAAATTATCTCACCAATTACTTATTTGAAAAGTTCCTTTAAAAAATTACTGGCGGTTCAGCGATTCGAAAAAGGCTTTTTTACCAGACGATCATTATCTTATTCAGTAAATGGGGGATTTAATTAAATAAATAACAGGTAGGTACATTCAATTTTCTCCAATTCGCGACCGAGTAAGTGATGGGCCAGTCGCGTGCCACCTGGCTCCCATTCTAGGAATAGAGTAAACGGCGCCTACGTTTGTTTTACTAATCTGCATTAAATAGCTGATGTGGGTTTAAAGATCATAAAATTCAAGTGGGAGTAGGCGAGGCATATGTTATGTATCGGCACCTCTTGCAACTGCCTTATGAGCTATGGAGAGAGCTATGCTCGAAGATTCTTTATGGGATAAAAATCGAAAGGAATAAACTCGAAAAAGATATAGTCACCGACGTACTTGTAGATCACAGAATTAGCAAGTTGAAATGTCATTGGGCAGGTATATGCATTATTGGGATCAACCGTACAGGTTTTTTTAAGACGGTTCAGTATGGAAAAGTAGTTTTTAGAAATAGAGAGATTTGTTCTAAGGAACCATGGCGTCGATTTTAGAGTTATGAAAAACTTCATTCAAAGATTTTCAAAAAACTCATACACAATCGGAAATTGAACCCGTTCATTTTCCTTGAAAAAATCGTAACTATTAATAGTGTAAGTTTTAAGGATTAAATTTTGCCAGTAAACCCTGGTTTTAGAATAAAAAGAAGATATACATTTTACGATTTTCTACAGTTCCGGAAGTTTAGTGATTGTTCCTTGATGGTCTACCTGTGTAGTATGTATACGAGTACTATTATCTATCATAAAAAGTCTCGTGAAGAGGCAACTGCCAACAATTTTTTGAACTTATTAAAACAATCTTTCATTTGAAAAAAATAACAATATCGTTGTGCGCGTCAGTTCATTTAAGTTTCAAAAATGGAATAGGTACTCCCCGTTTTGCCAGGCGGAATTGCAATTTGGTTATTACTTACTTTTTTATACCCATTGCTATAATTTTGAATATTTGTGGTTGTTTAGCAAGATTTATTCCTTACAATCTACACTATCAATTTACGCAATGGAATAGCTTACGAAATTTGAAGGAAAATTAACGGGTTCGTTTCTCGATTATGTATAATGTTTTTGAAAATCTTTGTATTGAGTTTTTCCTTACTTTAAAATCGACGCAATGGTTCCTTAGAACAAATTTCTCTATTTCTAATAGTTTCAGACTTTTCCATACCAAACCGTTTCAAAAAAAGACCAAGTATAGATAGATAGATAGATAGATAAATTCTTTATTACACCAAAATGTGTGTACAAAGGCGAACTTAATGCTATATAGCATTTTCTTCCGGCATATTGTATCCTTCATATAGCATCCTTCAAGTATATTGTCATACAAGTATGGAAGTTTAAACAGTCGTAATTCTGAAATTACTGATTATAAAAAATTAAAAATAAATAATTATTTGTTAATGAATCAGGCGTCAAATTAAATGTACCAATGCTTACATTCAGTTTGTTGATCACAATAGTCGAGATATGGAGACATTTCGGATGACGAGATTCGTCATGTTTACAATTTGTGTTGACTTCGAAATCTATCTAATTCGATGAAAATTATAGTGATATTTAAGGTTCAACTTGAGTGCAAATTGTTTCCAGTGAATGCGTTGTTCAATGACAAATGGATGAGTATCAAATCTTATGAGAAATCAATGACTAATGAGCGAGCATCAAACTTACACGATATGTTCGTTGTAGTAACTATTTACGTATTTTTTTAAATAGTAAGGCATAAGCCAAGAAGCTTTATTGAGATTATATTACTATAAAATATTGGAAAGATTTATGACTTAAGTATCTTTGCCTCTAAGTTTAAGAAAGGTAAGATGCCCTTTTGTTCAATAAATATTGGGTTAGTGCTCTTCCATTCAACTTCATACAAACCAGATACATACTTTATTTACCAGAGTACGGGTTACGATAGATGATAATTGGTTGAGTGCATACATGCCCCGTCGGTGTGCAAATTCTAATATTTTTTGTCAGTTTTACAATTGACAAAAAAGTGCGATACTTGCCGGTATATATTTACATCACTACAGACGCCACAAATTGTCACAATTGCTACAATCACAAAGGATTCATTAAATGTATGATTTCAAATTAAAACATAAGTAATATTAGGTAGTCGGATAAGTTCGCGGCCTTTTTATAGTGAAAATAATAAAGACTTTTTTGGTACTACATAAATATTTATTGAAAGGAATTTTGTCTAAGCTAAGATTCTAAGCGAATAGTTTGCAGAATGAATTAGATTGAACTTATCGCTAAGTTTAAAATTAAACTTGAAAGAAAAATCTATTAATAATTTTAAGTAAGACAAAATCTGACAAAAGACCTCTTTGATACTTTAATTACGTAACAAGTTAAACTACTTTCTTTTACTAACACAGCGACTTTAAGCGCCTTATTATAAAAACTAATTTTCTGTATTCCATTGAGAATTTAAGTCGGTAGAACTACAAAAAGGCCAGTATAAAAAGGGCTCCTTTAAAGTCTTAAAGAGAAGTGTTTTGCGGTTCTATTCATAGCGGTTTTTTCTGACCCAACCATGACCCCCCAAAATAGGTATTTTGCGTGTTTTACTTAATAGTTCTTGTGCTAGAGGTGACTTTTATGGCGAGAGCCGTGTATATGTTTTTCATGTAATTATTAAGGTTTGAAAACGTATGTGAGGTTGTGGCGTGCAGAGCTAAGTAATATGAACTGGTTTGAATATTTTGCAAGCCGTTGTGGAAATTCAGTTTGACGTTTTTATTATGCAAAGGGGTTATAGAAATTTCTATATGTCCACGCTATGTTTAACAGATGTAGATTTTCTATCAACTACAAAAATCTAAAAAGTGAGCGAATTAAAATTACGTTTCTTTTATTAAAACCGTAACATGTTCACAATAAGCGAGACAGAGTCAGAATTGTCAATTGGTACACGTTTTCAGCTAGTCAGAGAGGCCCGGAGTCTCGTCAAACTTGTGTCTTATGAAGTACCTTATGGTATTTTAGTAGAAGCCATCACGCACATCACAAATCACGCACGCACAAGTCAAATTGTTGTGCTTTTGGTAAGACTTTTGTACTTTTGAATTTCTCACTTTATGTTACGTACTTTACCCTTTATCTTATACTTTACATACTTTATACTTTACCCCCTTTCATCATCCACCGTTGGACCCGGGCTTGCCTCCCCATGTACATTGTCTTGTGTGATGATGATGATGTGTCTGTGTATGGCCTTAAAACGCCTCACTGGCCAAGCGGTTAAGCGAGTTCTCTCTTCTAGAGGTGGTTCAGTTCCTCAGGACTTGTGGTATTCGCTTTGTTACCCTTTAATACCCACGGGAAAAGATGGGGTAGTGCTATTCTATAGCCAGCAGACACCACACGGCACCAATTACATATATACATATATAGAGTGCCTTATGCATCCTCAACCGAGAAGTCGCTCAAAGACACAGTAAGCTCGCGCTACCGAGTTTTGAAATTCCACAGGATCCAGGTCTAGGTATTCACGCGGCCGCTCCAAATGTATCTACTCAATTACTAATTAAACTAATATAGTACACATATATTCTAAAGATTGGAACCTTGTGGCAATGCACCCAGCATGCTGGGGGCATTACCCCCTCTCTCACAGAACACTACCTTGAAACGTACTGCATTTCCCACTTTATCTAATTTCCCCAATGTACGTACGTGTTATGTGTTTCGGTAGTGAGTGAGATGTAGAACTGTCAACAAAGTGTCATCTCCGTACAAATTTCACTCTGTTTGACAGTTTTACATGTCATATCCCTGACTCGAATAAATAATCCGACTTTACTTGAATGTTCACTATATTTGCTGGAATTAAAATTGAATTATGAACCATTCGTACAGTAGGAATATGCATTACAGACCAAATTATACTACATCATACCATCAGCCTATGTCTCTCCACTGCTGGACATAGGCCTATCACATGGCTCGCCACCACAAGACGATCCTCGGCTCTTCTCATCCAACCACCACCGGTGAATTTCTTCAAGTCGTCGGTCCACCTGGGCGGAGGGCGTCCCAACTGCGCTTCCCGGTACGTGGCTTACGTTCAAAGCTATACAGTTCATAAATTGATTTAATTAATTAAACCAATAGGTGTTAGATGACACACACACTCCCTGCCTGATTGCGAAATTTACTAAATGGCAACATTGCTTCACGTAGGTAGGCGCGCGGAAGAAGTATCTATACTTTTCGGTATCAAATGCTTTTTTGTTTGATACTTTTGTACACAATACTATTTGTTCGATATTTGTACTATGCCGCAGGTATCGTATCGAGCCTTTAATTATGCCCGTTTAAATACAAGCAAAAACAAAATTTAAGAAAAGTACCGATACCTTGGGATATCAATAATTTTCTTTCGATACATTGATCTGCACGATATTTTTATTTGTTGTACGATGGTACTATTTGTACGATTACTGTAAGTATCGATCATTTTCTTTTAAAACAGAGTCCCCTAGCTCTGCGTCACGGCATATAACGCGATAGGCATATAACCTATGGCATATTACATCCATTTCGATTTGCATGGATTTTGGTTGCCATTAAGCACGCAGATAAATCTACGCGTACATGATACAGTGGGGTATATTGTTGCTTGTATCAAGGGGTTTGACAGTCCCTCCAGCTCCTATGGTCAGATTCTCAAACGAATGGAATTTCAAGTGCACAGATTCTAGTATGGACTGTCTCTGGTCTCAGGTTTTGTACTGAATTTCCCACTTTTATCTTATTTCCCTAATGTATGTACGTGTTTCGGTAGTGAGTGAGATTTGCCAGAGCCCATTCCCATCCTATACCTCCCCATTTTCCCAATACTTTCTCCAAATCCATTCCTATATCTCCAAATACCTTTGGAGATATAGGAATGTAGGAGATATGGCAGCGCATCCGGGGGCGTGCCAACGTTTGTCATTTTGGACTAATGTTGGCATGTATCGCGGATGTCTATGGGCGACAGTATCCACTTACCATCAGGTGGACTGTATGCTCGTTTGTTGTCTTCGTCCATAAAAAGAAAAAGGTGGACTGGATACAATTTACAAAGGAAAACGGAAAGAAAATATGCAAATATTATTTAACGTTTAATTAAATGAACGTTAAATAATATGAAGATCTCCAGTCGAGAATCTTACAAACAGGAGCCAGAAGGCTTCTACATAAATATTGATTTTAATTAATTCTATCTATAGGTATATAATATATTTAATCTTTGCATACTTTTATTATTTACAACTAGCGACCCGCCCCGGCTTCGCACGTGTAGCACTAATTATCTATAGCCTATATCTATTCTGGTGGATAATATCGTCATACCAGTAGCTTATTTTCGCAAAATGTTCATAAATTATAGCCTATAACCTTCCCAGATGATCCCCCTTTCTATTGGTGAAAACCGTATAAGAATCCGTACAGTAGTTTCTGAGATTAGCCCGAACAAACACAAACTCAGCGCGGCGGGGGACTTTAATTAATAATATGTAGGTAGTGATGTGTTCTGTGAAATCATTACCATACTTTTATATTCTCTTACCGTACTTTTACAATTTACTAGGAGTTTTGCGAAATTGTTATAATTCAGGATTATTTTTAATTGCGATAGGCAGTCAGCAGTCGGAATGCTGTGAATGTCAAATGGCTTCTCGTTGTTCTTCTCACGCTGTGTTTTGTTTAAAATTCTTCATTTTTGGTAACGTTTATCCGTGGCTTCTGTTGTTTTTTTTATATATTTTGTTATTAAAATGTCAGGGCACCCATCATCTTATCCCATTCCCCATCTTTCCCAAAACGTTTTTATATCCACCTCTAAATTTCCATCTGCCAACATAATTGGTCACATTCGACTGCTGTTGCCATATGTCGTAGATGATCGCAGATGTTAGTCAATATGCGACAGAATTCTCTTTTTCACCCGTTTAATAGAAGGTAAACACATTATTTATTTTACTCGAAGTTTCGGTTGAATTGCACCAACCATGGTCACGAGCTGACGGAAGAGGCGGGTAGTCCACGTCGAGAGTTGCGAGCAGTTTCATCAACTACCCGCATTTGGTCTACCGTAGTTGCAACATAGCAACAAAGTTGAGTTGGATAGTTTTAATTTTTTGAAATTTATTATCACTAGCTGTTGCCCGCGACTTCGTTCGCGTGGTCTTCAAGTACTAATTCAGAAACCTTCGCGAGACGCGCGCACAACAACTCACCAAAGTTTCATCGCAATCGTATGAATGGTATAGGAACGCATACGGGTCAAACAAAGAAATGTTTATTTATATACATATAGATAGATTGGATTCCATGTCGAGTACAATTTTTATACACTTTCTTGAATAAAATTTTCATGTTTCTTGATTTCGTTGAAGAATCGTTTAAATAGAATTCACTTATCAAAGTTATCACTACATTACGCCTGTCACCTTATTTTTATGAAAAAATATTTCCACGTTGATTAAAGAATCTCTAAATGATCGGTGGTGATTGGTGGCAATTATAAAATACAGAGCCGGCTCTGTATCGGAAAATTGAAGTGGAAATCGTATTGCGCATTTTTTCCAATTCCAAATCCAGTGGAACCTGTATGAAATTTCAACGGTGACGATTGCTTTTGGAAATAACCTGTGTTGCCTTTGATAAAAAAAGGAACGGTACATTCACAGTTCATAATAAAAAGTAACACATATTTCAATTTATTTATTCCTAACTAACTAACTAGCACTTACAATTTTACAAATTCATTTGATTTAATTCGCTCTCCGGCCAAGGGGACCGATGACTTAAAGTAATTCGTCGGTGGTGGTTGGATTAGAAGAGCCGAGGATCATGTGTGGTCGCGAGCCAAGGGAGAGGCCTATTAATTATATATGGCCTTGGTATGCCATCTGATTTAATTAATTGTTAACAGCTGTAAAGTTAACATTAGTTGGTACAAAAATTAGTTACCTATAGGTCTAACAGTTAAAATGCAATTAAATTTGGAATTTACTAAGTTTAATAAGTTGTAAAAAAAATTAGGCTAGTTTTAAGGTTACTAACCTTAAAACTAGCCTAATTCTTTTTTCTATTCTGTGCTTAGGATATTAGGTCATAAGGGGTGAAACCAGGTGTCATGTTTGTATGGAAAAAACTATTTGATGGTCCTTGAAACGTAGTATAAATCATGTACAATACAAATAATTAACAAAGATTGGACTTACTGCTCATTTGTCACGTTTTTTTATAAAAAACTAGCGACCCGCCCTTCCTTCGCTTCGGTTCATAAGTTTTTTTTTTATATATAATAATATATAGCCTATGTTACTCAGGGATAATGTAGCATTCTAATGGTGAAAAAATCTTTGAAATCAGTCCAGTAGTTTTTGAGTTTATTCGTTACAAACATTCAATAATACAAAAATACAAATCTTTATAATATAAGTATGATATGTTCGGAATAGTACAACACTAAAACTGTATACAATTAAAGCTGTTCGAATAAAACTGATTAGTCCTTGGTGAGCGATGTACTGATATCTCGTGTGATATTGCCCGACAGAGGGTACTTTAATGAAAATGTTTCATGATTTTTCACCAACTGTTGACGATTCAGGTGTATAACATATTATATGGCGTGGGCATTGGTTTGTGAAATTAAATAATGGAAAATAAAATCATTTGCATTGTGCGAATATTCGTTGGTACCTTAACATATAATAACATACCACTTGCAGTTCCCGCGACTTTATGTTTTGGTTTTATGATACCCACGTATATTTGGTTGGCTTTATTTCCGCGGGAAATTTATAATTAACTTGGATAAAAAGTACCCTAAATGTTAAACTAGTATTTGGCCTTATGGTGAGGTGCGTTGATTGGTATTTATTTCACAGTTGTTTTGTTTAGGAATGTATGTGGCACCGTTAACTGTGCGAGCTCTTGACTACTACTCCCGCGGCGCGGCGCATGCGCAGAACTCCTGCGCACCGAGCCGGCCGGCGCACGCGCGGCGGTTTAGCTATAAGCGCCGAGCGAATCTACCTTCTTGGTGTATCATCATTTTATATGTGCCTCCACCACATTACTCCCTTCCAGAGACCGTGCCTACGGGCGATAATAATTTGGAAATCTTACAGTACGTCCTGATCTTGTTTGTCTCTGTATGTTTTCAGGTGGTGGAGGTGTGTCGTTAGGAGATTTATCTGTAGTTTTGATGTCGCTGTCATCTAATATGTAGGCTGGCTTCAAGCGGTCTACTGATACTGTGACTGGTTTTCCTTTAATTAATAATTTGTAAACTTTTTCAGTTCTCTCCAGGACAACGTGTGGACCCGTGTATGCCGGTTGCATGGGAGCTCGTACTGCGTCTTCTCTCAAGAACACATGGCTGGTAGTTGGTAAGTCCTTGAAGATAAATATGGATGGCTTGGTGTGTCTCGAAGCAGGTGTGGGTTTTAAATTGTTGGCAAACGAGCGTAATCGGGCAGTGTAGTCTGTGACGTCAGCTGTTCCAGCTGTGCTTGGGTCGAAGAATTCTCCCGGTAAGCGTAGTGGTTCTCCGTACACAAGTTCTGCAGTGCTCGCTTGAATGTCCTCCTTATACGCGCTTCGGATGCCAAGTAACACCAACGGTAAGGCTTCCATCCAGTTTTCAGTTGAATGACAGGTAATAGCAGTTTTTAGCTGTCTGTGGAATCTCTCTATAGCTCCATTGCATGCAGGATGATAGGCAGTGGTCTTTTTGTGTTGAAATCCTGACATTTTGGATAGATGTTGAAATAGAGAAGATTCGAACTGTCTGCCGCGGTCTGTTACTATGTCCACGGGGGATCCGAACCTCGATATCCATCCAGTAAGTAAGGCTTTTGCTACTGTTTCAGCTGTTGCATCGGGTATAGGTATCACCTCAGGCCATCGAGTGAAACGATCTATAGCGGTGAGGCAATAGCGATTTCCATTACATATTGGAAGCGGTCCGATGAGGTCAATATGCACGTGAATAAATCGTGCTCGTGGCAGCTGGTAGGTGCCCAACGGGGAGGATACATGCCTAGTTGTTTTGGAACGTTGACAAGCTAGACATGTACGCGTCCACTCTCTGCAGTCTTTCTTCACACCGGGCCATACGTAGCGTTCTGCTACTAACTTAATTGTTGCGTTGGCACCGGGATGGCTTAATGCGTGCAAGCTATCGAAAACTTGCTTGCGCATAGGCTTCGTGACGTAAGGTCTTGAAATGAGTGTGCTGACGTCGCAATATAATTCAGCACGGGTTCCAGGTAACTTCACCTTCTCCAGTCGTAATGAGGTTCCACGTTCCAGCATCTCTTTTAACTCTGGGTCGGATGCCTGTGATTTAGCGAGCTGTGAGAAATCAATCGACAGTTCCAGCTCTTCCACTCTACTCAGCGTGTCCGCGACCAGGTTATTCTTCCCCGAGATGTGTCTCAAGTCAGTTGTAAATTGGGATATGAAATCCAGATGACGAAACTGTCTCGGCGAACACTTGTCCTTGCGCTGGTGAAAAGCGAAACACAATGGTTTATGGTCGGTGTAGATTGTGAATTCTCTGGCTTCGACCATGTGTCTGAAATATTTCAGTGCTTCGTAAATCGCGAGGAGCTCTCTATCGTAAGGAGAGTATTTTCTCTGTGCTGTACTAAACTTGTGCGAGAAGAAGGCAAGCGGTTGCCAGTCACCATCTTTGTATTGCTGTAAGGCAGCGCCAATTGCAGTATCTGATGCATCTGTGACGAGGCCTAGTTTGCATTGGCAATCCGGGTGTGCAAGGAGTGCTGCACGGCAGAGGCTTTCTTTGCAATCCTCGAAGGCTTTCAGAGTGCCATCACACAGGTTGATAGGATGGGAACCTTTTACAGATCCAGTCATGAGAGCGTGTAGTGGTGCCTGGACTTCAGCAGCGTTAGGAATGAATCGTCTGTAGAAGTTTAGCATCCCCAAAAATCTGCGAAGCTCTCGGACTGTTTTGGGGGGAGGGAATGACTTGATTGCTTCCACCTTCTCATTCAGTGGCTTGATCCCGTTGGCTGATATATGGTAGCCCAGGAATTTGACTTCAGATCGGCCAAAGCTGCACTTTGAAGTGTTGATGACGATACCATGTTCCTTCAGTCTATCGAAGAGTATACGAAGGTGTTCTTCGTGGAGATCCTCATTTTTCGAGAAGACCAAGAAATCGTCGATGTAGGGATAGACAAAATCCAGCCCGCGGGTCATCTCGTCGACAAAGCGCTGGAATGTCTGTCCAGCATTTCGCAATCCGAATGTCATGAATGGGAATTCATATAACCCGAATGGTGTCGTGATGGCGGTCTTGTGGATATCTTCAGGATTTACTGGAATCTGATGGTAAGCTTTGACGAGGTCAATCGTTGAGAATACATTACAGCCTGATATGCTGTGTGTGAAATCGTGCACATGTCTGATTGGATACCTATCCGGTATGGTGCGAGCATTCAGCATTCGGTAATCTCCACAAGGCCGCCATCCGTTGTCTTTCTTCGGTGCGAGATGTAACGGTGACGCCCAGGAGCTCTCCGATGGTCGTGCGATACCTGATTTCAGCATAGACTCGATTTCAGCTTTTGCTATTTTTAGTTTGTCTGGCGCTAAGCGGCGTGGATTGCAGGATATTGGTGGTCCTGATGTGGTCCTGATGAAGTGAACGGTACGGTGCTTTACTTCAGCTTGCTTTCCGGATGGGTTGGTGATTTCGGAGAATTCTTTCAAGATTTGTTCGTAACGCGACTCGCCGATTGGTATCTTGATGGAAGAAATCGCAATCGACGAGTGTGCAGGTGAGCAAATGACGGAGAGTGTTGTAGTGTTGTCTAGCAGGCGTTGGTTACGTATGTCCACTAGAAGGCCGTAGAACTTCAGAAAGTCAGCTCCTATGATTGCCTTAGTGACGTCACCAACGATGAAACGCCATGGGAAATCGCGGCGTAATCCAAGGTTCAACTCCAGGTTTGTAAATCCGTACGTGCTGATTGATGTCCCGTTAGCCGCGGAAAGTTCAAAATCAGACTTAGGACGACGCTCATGCAGTGCTCGTCGTGGGAAGACACAAACGTCGCTTCCTGTATCGATAAGGAACTGTACCTTCGACCGACGATCTACGACGAACAGGCGACCAGACGAATTGGGATGGTCGTTTGTCGCCATTACCGACCTCCCTGAGCGTTTCCCGCTTGATAATTGCACGGTTTCACGCAGCGCTTCGATTTGGATCCAAATTTCCAATGATACCAACAATTAGGCCACTTTTTGTAGTTGGATTGGGATCTGGTTTCAGAGCGGCTGCGACTTTTTTGTCGGGTCCGGGGGCGAGATTGATGCTCCAGCAGTGTCTTCATTTGCCTGCGGAGCTCGGCTATTTCCTTGGCCATAGCGTCCAGTGACGAACCAGGTGCAGTTGCAGCTGATATTTGTGGTGTGGCAGAAGCGATGTCTTGGATCCGATCTGCCAAGTCGGATAGTACTTCCAGTGACGCCGTATGTTGCGCGGCTATCACCGTCTGTACGCTACTTGGCAGTCTGCTCGTCCAGATGGTCTTCACAAAATCTTCTGGCACGTTCGGTCCCGCTAAGCTTTGTAAGTGCCTTAGAAATTGTGACGGGCGACGGTCTCCTAATTCTTCATGCATGAGAAGTTGTTTGACTTGCTTTTCACGAGAAGCACTCAGGCGCTTGATGAGCTCTGTCTTCAATTTCTCGTACTTTTCCGTCGGTGGAGGGGATATAATGATATCCTTCACCTCCTTCGAAAATTGGTGGTCAAGCTGTCCAATCACATAATTGAATTTAGTCACGTCTGAAGTTATATTCGATACAGCAAACTGACCTTCGACTTGTGCGAACCATATCTCGGGTTCTTCTGGCCAGAAAGGTGGAACGCGTATCCCCACTCTAAATAACTCGGCGGAGACAGTAGAAACATGTTCTTCATTCTTGTTCGGCATCGTTATAATTTTCGTCAGCGAAAGTGTGAAAATCGCTATCCGCTTGTGACTTGTACCACACAACTTTTTCAAAGTACCTCACGCGTCAAAATATTTTCTTCCAAATTCTTTAATTTGCAATGCTTAAATAATAAGATATGCACTGCACAGGACACTTATAAGTTCAATTTTGTCCTTGACTCACGGTTTTAGTCCTTGAACGGGGTCACCAGTTTGGCCTTATGGTGAGGTGCGTTGATTGGTATTTATTTCACAGTTGTTTTGTTTAGGAATGTATGTGGCACCGTTAACTGTGCGAGCTCTTGACTACTACTCCCGCGGCGCGGCGCATGCGCAGAACTCCTGCGCACCGAGCCGAGCCGCTTAGTTATAAGCGCCGAGCGAATCTACCTTCTTGGTGTATCATCATTTTATATGTGCCTCCACCACAAGTATATAAGTTATAATTGTTTCGATTTTCATTACAATCCGTCCAGTGGTTTTTGTGTGATGCACGTTCAAATAGACTGACAGACAGACAAGAATTATAAATAGCCGGTTTAGGCTCTGTATTAGTATTTAGTATTAGTACTGTACATACATTAGCGTCTTCAGTTAGGGTGTCTCTGTACCGCTGAATAGACCTTTCCTGACACGATCTTCTGCTCTTTTCATGAAGCCAATGCTGCAATGCTGAAAATGGGCCTCTTCATACACATTGTCTTGTGCATGAGGGATGTATGGCCTTTTATCGCTACGCTGGTCAAGCGGGTTGGCGAGTACACCTTTTTAGAGGTGGTGTAGATCTTCAACGCTTGTGTTAGCAGATTTGTTATCCTTAGTCGCCCTTTATGACACCCACGAGGTATTTAACACTGGCTGACACCACACGACCCACGGCATAATAAAGCCTAATTCCTTTCGTAGAGGAAATAGCAGCTTAAATTAATGGGGTTTTTGAATTTTTTATTTCCCGAAATAATAAACAATTCACATTCACGAGAAATGTAACTTAAATAAGATAAAACAAGTATATAAGTGTCGGTAAACATTTAATTACGTTTAGGATTATTTTCATTAGATTTTTTTTATGGACGAAGGCGGCAGACGAGCATACAGTCCATCTGATGGTAAGTGGATACTGTCGCCCATAGACATCCGCGATTAGTCAGTAGACATTAGTCCGAAATGACAAACGTTGGTACGACCCCGGATGCGCTGCCTACCTGTGGAGATATAGGAATAGGATTTGGAGAATGTGTTGGGAAAATGAGGAGGTATAGGATGTGAATGGGCTCTAGTACATCCCACTCACCATCGAAACACGTACGTACATTGGGGAAATAAGATAAAGTGGGAAATGCAGTACACTTCAAGGTAGTCTTCTGTAAGAGAGGGGTAATGTGTCCACTGGCCAGTCGAGCGCTCCCAGTAGCTGTTGGATTTCAGCGTGCACTCTCCCCCTCAAAAATCGAAATCGATTCGAAATCTCTCTAAGAATATTATTGAAAAACTTATGAGAACATTATGAAATAAGGTGATTTCATATATTCTGAGGTAATAAACTAAAACATATATTCGTATAATATTTTTAAAAGCGCATAAACATTCAACTCATTCTGCCTTCGACACGAGCATATTAATATGTGGCGAACAAAACTGTAGTAAAAACAATTTTGAAGTAAAAGATTCTTAACCTCGGCTTTTCACTAGCCTAGTATAAACACGAAACCTTAGTGTATACATTCGCGTTTCGCTTTCGGCTTTTCGCATTTCGCGTAATGGGAACGGACACGCTAATGTGATTGAGTATGTTTTTCATTTATTTTTCGCTTTAAAAATGAGAAAACCGGCCATTGAGGTTAGTCCGCGAGGTTTCAAGTTAACGTTTTGTGAGTTAGCATAACGTCCGAGTATTTCATATCGTTTTCAGGTTCGGTAATAATTAAATTGTACTTACGTAAGTTTTCCAATAATGTAAGAAATACGTTGTTTTTGTTGGCAAGTTTATTTTCTGCTGTAATCGCAACTTTGAGCGCGTGGACGTTATAATTGAATATTTTATTCACAGAGAACATGTTTAAGAATAGGTATTGATATGTTCGTTCTTATTTCCCTAATGTACGTACGTGTTTCGGTTGGGAGTGAGATGTGCCAGAGCCCATTCCGATCCTATCCCTCCCCATTTTCCCAACCTATATCCATTCCTATATCTCCAAAGGTAGGCAGCGCATCCGGGGGCGTGCTAACGTTTGTCATTTTGGACCCATGTTGGCATGTATCGCGGATGTCTATGGTCGACAGTATTCACTTACCATCAGGTGGACTGTATGCTCGTCTGTCGCCTTCGTCTATAAAAAAAGTGGAATTAATTCAAATAATGTATTTGCGTTATTTATTGCGTTATAATTTTTCTTTATTTTAGCGTTTATTTCATCTACAGCACCGTCTGCACAATCCAAAGGTTAACTGGAAGATAATGGTTCAGGTCATTAAGTAGGCCATTTAATAATTAAGTACGCTCTATGTAATAAAGAATAAATACATGACAGTTTATATAGGTTAAATACTTTTTTTAATGAATTTAAAACACATCCCATAATGTACGTCCATTAAAGTAAAATACATAAATGTCTTTTCGACACACTTGCGGGGAAAAATAAATAAAATTTCATTGTCTTATTTTGTTAATAAAAAGTTTAATTATTTCAGCAATTACTGAAAGTACAATTATTAAAATGATACGCAACATTTTTTTGTTGGCACTTGCATATGGTATTATTAATAATTTCATTGTTTAGTGCGGGTAATGTCAAGTAAAAAGCACGCGTGATTTATATGCTGCATTATGACCTTAAACACGCTGCAATAAGGGCCACTTTACGAGCAAGTGTGTTGAAAATGTCTTTACTTGTTTTTAATATTTTATTAATGTAACATGTTCACATATTAATGTATCTATTTCCATTTTATTGTTTTTAATAACAGGCGGACTTGATGTTGACTTCCAGACAATTTTGGGGCTATTTAATAATGATTTGGTAGGTGCAAATGAAATAAAAATATTAAATTGAAAAATAAATGAAGAAACGATAAATTGAAGTCTCAATACTAATTTTCCTTGTTCATTTTTGTTTTGGGTGATTTTTCGAACACATCTGTAAGAAGTGTTGGACACTAGGTGTAGGCTATCGATTTGAGAATACACACTAGATATATTATCCAAGTTCTCTAAGGTTAGAGCACTATATGTTAGAGTCTAATAGTGTTCTATGTTCACTAGCTCTCGATTGCTTTACTTGATATGCGTTTAGATAATGAAATATTCTTATAACGAAATTTTTAAGTTTCAAAAATTTACTTTTTAATAAACCCTCCCTCATAAGATCCACCCCTCCTAAAAGTTGCCAACCAGGTTTCATTGATAAAAACGTATGATGTGTCATGTAGTATATTTCCATTTTGATGGTGTTGGTACCTAATACTAATATACATATAATGTTATTAAATATACATAAATGTTAATAAATACTTGAAATACACACATAACATTTACACTGTCTTCACTTTTCATAATTCGTAAAAATCATTATCTAAATTAATTTCAATTATTTATCTACTAAAGAATTATTTTGAAACGTAAGGTTAGACTATTTCCAAACACTAATCCATCGGTTATAAGCTGGAGTCCGATTCGCATAACTTAGATCCGACAGTGATCAAATAGATGGATATCCATCCATCTAGCAACAGTATGAGGTGGTGGTGTTAGTGTAAGCGGAGCGGCGAGCGAAAACCTGGATAAACATGTTATAAAAGCTTTTGTAATCAATGTATTATTTTTATTATCTACCTAACTACATTGGACTCGCCGGCGAGGCGTTTTAAAGCCATACAACCGTCATGCATAAGATAATGTGCATTAAGAGATCCATGTCTAACAGTGGACATAAAAGGACTGGTGACGGGTATAAGCAGAAGAGAAGAGCAGAAGATTGGGTATAGTGGTGAGCCTTGGGAAAGGCTGCCTGTCTGTATTAAAAAAGGATTTTCCCGAGGTCTTTTCAAGAGACGGCTTAAAGAATACCTTCTTGAAGCAGACACTGTCTAATCATATTTTGTGTGGTATAAATATGTTATATATTTTAATATTTACTTAGTGTTTTTTTTTGTTCTGTCTTATATTTAATACATTTATTTACTCCCCTACCACTTCATGTCCTGCATAGCCCAAAGGTTGACTGGGAGATAATGCTGTAAGGCATTAAGTCCGCCTTATGTAGCAATTTACAAAAAAGAGTAAATATATACATAAAGGTCTATATCCAGCAGTAAAAAGATATTGGCTGGGGTATGGTTACTATAAACTGTATATTATACAGACTACTATGAAATTCGCACACTGTTCCGCGTTCACTGAGACCACACAATTTACCGCCCCCACTCTCCTAGACACGTCCCCCCAAGGTCTCGGGAAGTATCAGCACATTGGGTGGAAGTTTGATAAATGATGACGCTCTGATATGGATGGTAATATGTTATATCATACGTGGAGGCTCTGATTGGTTCTCTACGTGTTTGAAACTTATTTTAGATGTTTTAGCAAATGCTTCAATAAACACTGAAGTTATTATTGCCCTAATAGAGTTACACAAGAGAAGACAATAAAAGGTCAAAAGTGAGTGCTTGGTGTGTCACGGTGAGTTGGTGTTTAGGCGTCGTTGAGTGTTGCTAAGACAGCGGCAGCAACGAGACCACGTGACCCGTTACCCGTGTACAACCGCTATGTTAATATTTTTTTATCCATGGTAATTGAGGGGGAGAGTGCACGCTGCAATCCAACAGTTGCTGGGCGCGCTCGACCGGCCACGTTACCCCTCTATCGAAGAAGACTACCTTGAAATGCACTGCATTTCTCACTTTATCTTATTTCCCTAATGTACGTACATGTTTCGGTAGTGAGTGAGATGTGCCAGAGGCCACACCCATCCTATCCTTGCCCATTTTCCCAACCCTTTCTCCAAATCCATTCCTATATCTCCAAAGGTAGGCAGCGCATCCGTGGGCATGCCAACGTTTGTCATTTTGAAATAATGTTGGCATGTATCACGGATATCTATGGGCAGCAGTAAACACTTACCATCAGGTGGACTGTATACTCGACTGACGCCTACTTCCATAAAAAAATATCTCGTAGAACAACTATCCAATTGTACTTTAGGGAAATGCATATCTGTGCCCGTTAGTACAACTATTTGCATAATGGGTAAGGATTTTAACTACATAAACGAGTTTATCTTAACTTCAAATAAACACATGTGATTACAGATACGTTACGAAGACAATGGCCATCGGCTAATGCGGAAACACCCGACCGCGTCATACGTACCTCTAATTGCATACTTTATTACAACATATTTTATTACTCTATTGCGTACTTTATTGCATAGACGTAGATGATGCATTCGGGTGTTTCCGGATTAGCCGAAGGTCAATGTTTTACTTTTTCAATTTTTAGGTTATCTATAGTCGAACTAGTACCATACTATTATAGTATTAATAGACATAAGAAAATTAGATACTCTTTATTGTACACCAATATATGTTGCAAAAAGACAATTTACACTTTCCCGCCGAAAGTAATACACATCGGCCTTTAGAAAGAGACTATCGCCTAACTTCGGTTTTGTAGATCGTCGTTTCTGTCATGTGCCGGTATGTCGATGACTTGTCAGTCGTACCGGCACACGACATAGACGACGCTCTACAAAACCGAAGCTAGCCGATCATAGCCGATGTGTGTTATTTTCGGCCGTGATGTGTACGTAAGTAACACGAAAAGTACAACAGGCGGCCTTATCGCCAAAGCGATCTCTTCCAACCAACCTTTGGGTGGTAAGGAGGAAACAGATAATAATATCAACAACTGTTAATGTCTCTCATATATACGTACATATCGCATATAAATACTTGTACATACATAAACAACACATATATATTTACCTGCGTACAAATTTATAATACGAGTATTGGCAAATTGTTCAACATACGCACTTATAATATCATTTACACGTTCTTACGCACATCTTGTCCTTACTTCATAATTAATATATAAGATACTTAAAATACAAATACTTAGTTGGCAGTATATGTTATTAAATACTTTGTCATATTCTATCTATAACTGAGAGCTATGGATTTAATAATAATAATAATAAAATATATCAAATCTAGTTTCCACATTTGTCCATATTACTCCAATACCGCCCATGTGAACCTGAAGTCAAAGGACTTGGACAACAACATAACTATACTTTATTTGTTTTCATTATACTTCATGAAATTGATAATGTTCTAATAAACAATTAATATATACCCAACTTTCAAAAGATAATACTTTTAGAGATATAAAAATAGAGTATGTTTCGTGTATATTTTCTATAAATACACCGTTTTCTCATACAGTTGCACACAAAGAAAAACAATCCGCATTTCCTTTGGAGAGATTCGTGTTATTGAAAATGAGGGATATCTGCGAAAATCCAGTATTTTCCTGTTCGCGTCGGGGGAGTCCCGAGGACCGTACAACCTCCCGAATATCCATATTTCAAGATATCACAGGACGGCGCCCGCTCGGAAATGTTCCACATTATACGGTGGACATTGTATGTTTCTGAGGTGGATCCATATTAAACAGTGTGTCCTCACTAACCTTGTTCAAACAAAAATGGCGTATACTGCATTCAATTTTTTTTAACTTGCTAATTAAAAATCCAATAATATTATAGAATAGTTGGATACAAAAATAAAAATCTAAAAAACAATACATATTTAATGGCTGCTCAATGGCACCAAAGGTGGCTTGAGATTTATACCACATTGAGATTAATACGTTTCACACAAAATACTCGAGATGGTTGATCGAGATCGACAATTGTCTCAGCTCAAAACCAATAGACGAGAACTGAAAACTAATATAGACAAATAGTTCCGTCCCAAACCAATTTTCAAGTGGTTAAAGAATTATAACTACGTATATAAATGTATATCTATAGATTATATCTATGTTTATTATGAACGAGAGCGACAGAAGAGGATACAGTCCACCTAATGGTAAGTGGATACTGTCGCCCATAGACATCCGCGATACATGCCAACATCAGTCCAGAATGACAAATGTCCGCACGACTCCGGATGCGCTGCCTACCTTTGGAGATATAGAAATGGATTTAGAGCAAGGATTGGGAAAATGGGGAGGGATAGGATGGGAATGGGCTCTGGCACATCTCACTTACTACTGAAACACGTACGTACATTAGGGAAATAAGATAAAGTGGGAAATGCAATACATTTCAAGTTAGTCTTCAGTGAGAGAGGGGTAACATGGCCCATCGAGCACGCCCAGCAGCTGTTGGATTGCAGCGTGTACTCTCCCCTTCCCTATAAATACGTAGTTAATCCCCTAGTTACTATAAATAGGTCAATAAATAATTTATCACGTTTTGTATGTTTATTCACAATATTTTACAAGAGTACACGCAGGTCGAATTGAGAACCTATTTGATTTTTTATTTTATTTATTGCACAGCAATATTGTACAAAAGCCGGACTTAATGCCTAAGTGCATTCTCAACCAGTTAACCTTTGGGCAAACAGAGAAACCCAATAGGGATGCATCACAGCAATAATTAATGGAAAATTTTCTGTTGATATATATAAACGTACGTGAATTACAATAGCAAGAATACATTATTTTTACAGTCTGTTACAGATAACTTTCCTCAACACCCATTTTATCATCATTAACCATTTAATCTGCTCACTGCAGGATATATAGGCTTCCTCTCTCATGGTCTCTGTACCATTTATCTCTATCATGTGCTTATTTCACGACTTTTAAATTGCAGTATTAATAAGCCCGTCAGCCATTTTATATAATCTTTATCATAATCGGGGCATAATCGCTGGATTAAATTGGAATAAACCTTGGAATAAATAAATTGTGCCAGACAAGAAAAGAGAACAACATACAAAGCATTTGAGTGCAATGTTAAAAACATATTTTTTTTGCTTTATTTTTAAATATTAAATCTTAGGCCAAGTTTTAATTAAACATAATCTTGAAATAAAGAAATTTTAAGTTAGAAAATTGTTACCAAAGTCAATAAGGTTATCTTGAGGAGGAGAGTGCACGCTGCAATCCAACAGCCGCTGGGCGCGCTCGACTGGCCACGTTACCCCTCTCTCACAGAAGACTACCTTTAAATGTACTGCATATCCCACTTTATCTTATTTCCCTAATGTACGTACGTGTTTCGGTTGTGAGTGAGATGTGTTAGAGCCCATTCCTATTCTATTAGTCCCCATTTTCCCAACCCTTTCTGGAAATCCATTCCTATATCCAGAGGTAGGCAGCGCATCCGGGAGCGTATCAACGTTTGTCATTTTGGACTAATGTTGGCATGTATCGCGGATGTCTATGGGCGACAGTATCCACTTACCATCACATGGACTGTATGCTCGTCTGCCACCTTCGTACGTAACAAAAAAAAATAAGTTCATCCCGACAATAATCGGTTAGACAAAAGTTTTTGAGAAAAGAAAATAGAACTTGATTAAAAAAAAAAGAACGACATATAAAAAACGGAAATTCGATATGATTATCATTCTATTGTTGTTTTAAAACACAACTAAACAAAAATTACTTTTTAAATAAAGGTGAAAATATGCTACATTCCCCATACAGCCACCCGAATCCACCCACTTTTACGATCCAAGTCGTAAAGTGGGTGGCGACGACGAAATTCTATTTTTGAAGTTTATATAACTTCAAAGTGGAGGCCGCGTAGTCGCGTCTCATATTTGAATCTGGAATCTCTTTGTTTAGGAGGTCGTTAAGCAAAATTAAGTGTCGTTATTTTTGTGGCATATGAAACAGACTAGCTTCGTTCAAAATTTTATGACGGTTTCTTAAGGTTATGTACTAAGAGAAAATATTTGGAATTTTTAAATTCTTTTGCTTTGATAAAATATAAATAGGCATATATAGGCCCATAAATATAATTAGTTTAAGAAATCATGGACTTATCAAAAATGTGACTTTTTACACAACTTGATTGATCATGAATTGTCTGTACATGGTATATAATATTTACCGCCAATTTGCAAGCATATTGCATAATGGCTGCGTTTGTATTTTTTACGGTTAAATTCACGCTCACATTTTTACGGTTATTCAAATGTTTTACAGTTCCTTTTTAACGTTTGTATCATCAAACTTCCGTATGGGGTAGAATCTTTTGCGGTTAATCGGAACGCACTCTTTTATTATGATAGACGTGTTGTTTAGTCACGTTTTTGTAATGGATTACTGAAATTTGATGGATGAAAATGTGTTTTTTGTCCGCCACGCTTTAGCGGTCAAAACATTTGCATAAGCTATAAATGTTAAAATTAGGGAAAGTCGGAGGCAGTGATATTGCTGCGTGCTTCGAAGTAGGACAACGAGACAATGAGACATGAGAACAAAAGAGAGGTGGGTACAAATTAATGAGACACTATAGGAGCCCACTTAAATAAAGAACAAGCTTTAGAAATTGCTTCAATTTTCGATCGAACTTTTTGGCTGGAGCTCGAGAACTCAGGACTCAGAGTATTTGTTTGATTAATACAAAAAATATGTATTGTATGTTGGTTTTGTGGTTTAATAGTGATAGTTTATTAAACTTCAAAAGTGTGTAGTGTTTGTGCGTAATGTTCCTAATGGTCAAATAAAAGCATAAGACTGCATTTTTTGTGTAATTTCTTCGATATGTCTCCATAACGTACTATCACTTTACTGAGAGACTCCCGAATTGACTACGTGGTTGTACATTGACAAAGTGTGTTTTAAATTATTTCGACTTTTAATGTATACATATAATAAAATCGTAACGGATTCGTGTCTACGTGTAATATTTTTTAGGACCAAAATAAGCAGGGACACCATGTTTTTTAAAATTTTGGCTTTCTGAACAGGAATCACACAAAATCTACTGGACGTGTTTTAATTAAAAATTGGTATAGTTACAGCTTATGTGCCGCGTTGACATTTAGGGTGCTTTTTATCTAGGTCAATTGTAGAGTTCCCACGGGAATGGCAAGTTCACGCGAACGAAGTTGCAGGCTCCGCTAGTTTAAACTAAAACTGCACCCGCGTTCAGTTTTCTGTTTGATTTGGCGATAGATAGGCAAAGAATGCCGGAAGGCATTCCGCCCTTTATACATGTCTTGTGTAATGTAGTTTAAATAGGTACGAGTAGATATTTGTATGTATATTGAACTCACTAATTCTTTGTTTCATCTACTACACAATAACTCAATTACAGAAAAACGTGCGCATGGAACAATCGTGTGAATTTAAAAGAGAAATTAATAAAAAGTCCGTTCAAAATTATTTACATAGAAATTCAGAAATCCGCACGTGTACAAAAGAATAACAGGGTTGCCAGGAAAGAACATTTAGCCCGGCTATTTAGGAAATAAAAAGGTCTTTTATAACGTAGGGATGCAACAAACGAGGTGGCTATCCCATCTTTTCATTACCCTCGCACCGAGAGGTTGCCATGTGGAAATTTAGTATATTTTCGCTTTAGATTAACACACTTTTAAATTAGCATATTTTATACTAATACTAGTAGACTGTTGTGGTTTTAGAGCGGTGATAGCCCATGGGTATCTATATTCGACTCACATTCCTGTGATCGTGAGTTCAAATCCTAGGCCCGTACCAGTGAGTTTCTTCTTAAGTACGGATTTTAAAAAAATATCTCTAGCTCGGCGGTGAGCGAAAGCATCGTGAGGAAACCCGCATGTATCAGAAATAAAAAAAAATCTGGAGTATGTGATCCACCAATCCGCACTGGGCCCGCGTGCCCTGCAGTGGGACGTTATAGACTGATACAAGTACTAGTAGACTCTTGTGGTTTTACTTGTATCCCTTCATATATATTTAGACACGTAATGCAATATTTGTTCGTAGTAAAAAATACCAGCGAGTGTGATATCCGGAAATTTACTAAAAACACCCAATGAGGTGTTTTTTCTTATAGATATTATAACGATATAGAAAGGTCAAGATCAACGTTTTGCTGCTGCAGCACAGTCTGCTCTTGATTTGATTAATTCATTTTGTTATTTTTTTCATTCGTAATCTATTACTATAAGTAAATCGGGAGTTGCTCAGTAAAGTAATAGTAGTTTTACTGAGGACAGAAGAGGACTCCTGGGAAGCACACAATTATCAAGAACATTATGTACAAAAAACACTTTAAAGTTTAATAAACTATCACTATTGAACCACAAAAGGACAATAAACATTTCTTACAATTAATCAAATAAAAACACATCATGACTTCTCGACTCTTCTTTTCGTTTGCTTACTTCCCGCTAAAAAGTTATTTAATCTAGTTATCAGATCATTTATTTTGTTTTATAAACGTGGCTATTTTAAAAGCATCCATAACGCATTCTGGCACGCGCTCATTGTTAGAACGAGTTGTGGTTGATTTCATGAGAACAACAACGTCAATTTTACTTTGTGGTCGTTTACATATGACAAAACTACATAGTTTTGAGCGTCTGTGCTCAAAGCGTTTTGAGAACAGTCATGACGTAAATTTTGCGCTTTGGTCAGGTAAACCTTATTGCAACCTTATTACGTAACAATTTGCATACCTATGCCAGTATTAGTTTTGAACGTTTGTGCCAACAGCTACGACGTGAATTTTGCGTTGTGGTCATATAAATTTTATGAGCTGGACAAACGAATATCCCGTTGTAGCCATTTTCAATTTGCTACAACCAGTTGTGTGCGTTTTTTTCTTTTAATGAGCGTTTTCGTACTTTGAGCCTACTAAACATAGGCACATAATCCCGTGTTAATGATAATCACGAAACAATTTTAGCTTAGCTCCGACAACTTTTTTAAAAACCTTCCATCTCAAAGGGCGTTAGAGATCCCCAGGTAACACTTGGGAGTTTGCCGACTCTTTTGAGAACCTCAAATAGGGTTGGCTCAAAACTTCCATTCAGTACACGAGTGTAAAGTAAACTCGGGGAGGTGACCACGGCCCTGACCCCATTAAAGCTTTAAAATAGCTAAAATCCGACTTTACCGTAAACTTTTGAAAAGGAGAGTTGTTAAATTGCTACGGATTACTTTGACCTGTGTTACGAGGAGTTCGTAGTAAATACTTGGTAAAATTTAGGTATAAAGTATAGGTATATTGGGTATAATCATACCGTATATATCAACTATATAGCTTTATATGGCTTTTAACCGCTGCGCTGACGTCCATCCGTGATAGGGGTTTGCCAGAATATCAGCGTTGCTGTGTACGCTGCAGCTTCATGCCGGGTCAGGTATCCATTCGCTGTTGCAGTGACGGAATTAAGTATATATAAATATTTTCTTTGTTGTTCTTGCATTTTTAATTTTTTTTTTTCATAAGGCACAAGTTTTTTTTATTTACTGAATTATTCGTTAGACTTGTCATTGTATGCAGGAAACAAACTTGCACCCTCTTTACATTGAATTTCTATTATTAGAACTATCGCCCTTTGTGTCAAGACTTCTTTGAATTGGATATTTTCGATGGGAAGAGATAGGGTTGACTAGGAAGTATAAAGTATAATGGGGTGTGAGACTTTCCTTTTCTCATACAACTAACTCGATAAGTAGGGATAGGTAATAGGGATACAATAAATAATAGAGTATCACTAGGTTATTAAAATTTACTACAAATAATTTCCCCTGATAGCCTGTAAAAGTCAATATCGGATGATTTTAATATGCATACCGCAAGCCGAGGGCAGATGTTGCCAAAATTAATCATTTACATCTCCGGTATTAAAACGAGTATTAATTAAAGCTTTGAAGCTTCCGAAATATCTTCTTTATACAGTACGTTATGTATTCTGTTTATAGAACACGGATAGTGCGGTGGCCACGAAAAGTTCTGTAGCTTAGTATATATGCTGTAACACTAAAGAGGGTCACAGCATTGCGCTGGTTTTCAGATCGAACCAGATATTTAGAGTGACTGATCTGATCGGTGTAAAGGGTGTTGACATTATAACATTTATAATACAATAAATAACAAGCATGAACATTATCTGTAGGTGGAGAGTGCACGGTGCATTCCCACAGCCGCTGGGCGCACTCGACTGGCCACGTTACCCCTCTCTCACAGAAGACGTTACCCTTGAAATGTACTGCATTTCCTACTTTATCGAATTTCCCCAACGTTCGTACGTGTTTCGGTAGTGAGTGAGATATGCCAGAGCCTATTCCCATCCCATCCTATTTTAACCCTCCCCATTTTCTCAACCCTTTCTCCCGGTCCGTTCCTACATCTGCAAAGGTAAGCAGCGCATCCGGGGGCGTGCCAACGTTTGTCATACTGCACTGATGTTGGCATGTTTCGCGGATGTCTATGGATCACAGTATCCACTTACCATCAGGTCGACTGTAAGCTCGTCTGCCGCCATTTTTCTATAAGAAAAAAGTCATTACATAAGTTCACACCTGCAACTAAAGCATTGACAGTAAAGACAGGTGACAATTAGAAAAAAAAATGATGCTAAGTAGTGATTCTTAATTCACTTTTTAAATTTAGCACGGCTCTGAGTTAGTCTTATGGCTACAGGTAAAGAGTTTCAGACAATACATACAATCGTCAGTTTTCTAGGTAACGCTAATGGTCTAATGCAAAGTTTCCACGACGCCTGTACGTAAATCCCGTGGCTTCATATAAAGCAGACAGTACCACTGTACCACGGCAGAGTACAACACTAAGCCTATTAGTTGGCTAGACTTATTGCAATTATATTTAGGGCACGTATGCCTAAGTTGCTAACAAGATTATTGAATAGAAGAGAAATAACTTTATTCATTGCTGTACATAAGTAGAAATAGAAATTAAACTTAAGATTAAAACTAACTTTAACTAGTAAAATACAAAGACATTTATTACTATCATATGCGGTTACAAAAAGAGGCATATTTTTAAATGGTCTCACAATTTCGTGTAATGCCGCAAGGTTGACTTGGTCGCTGATTTTCATTTGTATCTATTTCACACGCAGGTTCCAGAAGACAATTGATTATCCTAAATTTAAAAAAGAAAAATGTCAGCGTCAATATATGTACTCGTATATACATAATATACGACACAATTTGGATAGGGCTTTCAATTTTCATCTAAAATATGCAGAAAATAGAGATAGAAATAGAAATCTGTTCTCGACTCTCATAAGTGAAGACAGGGGTTCAAAAAGATACAGTTTTGATAGTTTGTGAGTCAAAATCGATATGTAAAAACTTTAAGAATTTTATAGGGATGTAAAATAAATAGGTTGATAGGAACTTATCGATAATTTTAATTTTCGTTTACTATTGTGAATATTTTTTTTAATCATTGAAACAATTATTGATAACTATCATAATAATACAACTAACTTAAAATAAATATTAAAATGTTTATTATACAAAATGCTCAATTGTATAATAAACTGATATCGATCGCACCCCCGACCTGCGCTGTCGCGTACCTACTGTAGATTAAACACCAAATTTCAGACCTCAAAAATATTTACTCATCTTCATTGAAAAACACTTTTATTTACTAAAACCACAGTCACCTTTTTTAATTACACACAAATCCCTAATTATCCAGGTACAAAATTAAAATTACATCGCTAATCTTTAAAAACGAGTTTGTGTTACGCCTAAGTAAACACCCTCTCTACGAGGTATTAGGCCGCTTTGTTTCAATTTCAACTTTTTTTAACAAGGGGTAATTAATTGCTCCCTCATTTGCATGTTGTCGCAATGTTATTTATGTGAACTGGGAGAACGATGTTTAAAGTTGAGTTGGAGGATGTTTGTATTGGATGTTTTTATACATCGAAAAAAGCCGATGGTCATACGAAAGGGAGAATTTGCTAATTTTCCAGAAGTTTTTGAACGATAAATGTTTAGGGTTAAGTCAAGGGTTTTAAGATCGTATTGGCGTTGAATATTTTTTAATTATGATTTTTTAAAAGATTGCAAATTTTTGGAACTCCACACTGAACCGATTGTATTATTTACGAACTAAATTGAGATTAGATCCAAATATTTTCCTGCTGAATTTCATTTCAATTTGTCAAATGTAAAACGACAATATATGAGATATAATGAAATATGTAGACATACTGCGGGGAGTATTTATTCACGTATGGTAGTTTGGTTCCATATCTCAGTTAATTTTAAAGATGAGCCAAATAGGTTCAGTAGTTTTAAAATTATGACGCCGTAAACATTTTTCAAAAATCGTATAAACATATTGCAGCGTATATACATGCATAGAGCGGCGATAGTCTAGGGGTATCTACATAGATTCACATAAGGTATCTACATAGGGTAGGGTAGATTCACATTCGTGTGATCGTGAGTTCAAATCCTTGGCCGGCACCCTCAGGATTTCTACGAATTTACACTAGCTCGGCGGTGAGGGAACCCGCACGCTTCGGAAATAATATAAAAAATTTGGAGTATGTGGTTCACCAATCCACACCGGGCCCGATACTCTGCAGTGATTTATTAGGGGAGGCCTGTGTCCTGCAGTGGAACGTTATAGGCTGATATGGTTCGTTGTAAAGCTCTGTAATTATTGTCTTTACACTTTTTATCTAGAACGTAGGTACATTTGGCTAGTTTTATTTATTTGAGCACATAAAAATATACTGTGCTCTTAAACTTTTTGAACTTCATAATTAATACTTCTTTAAAACAAGTAAAAGTTGGCAAAAAACGCTGTTTATACCTTTAAATCTTGTTAAGTTCCCACCATTAATCTACCCGGGGCACACCTGTTCGCAATCGCTTAGAGATCCTTCCAGAAGATTCCAACAATCCGGGGCCTAGTTATCGCGGGATTTCCGGTGAGAATTTTCGGGAATTTCCCGGCAGATTTCGCCCGGGACCGAGATAAGGGTAGGAACTTTTTACGGGGGTCGGGACATTTGTCATGTTTCGTGTCTCCCGGGTGATTGAACCTGGTGATTTGCGTTTAGATGGCGATCGGTTAAGTGTAATTATTATTCACACGGATGAGATTGCTGCGGCCGGAGACATGACATGTATAATATATATTTTTTGTTTAATCATGAAAACAATATCATTTAAGTCTATTTTTTATTGAAATAAGGCGGCAGACGGGCATACAATCCACCTGATGGTAAGTAGGTAATGTCGCCCATAGACATTTGTGATACATGCCAACATCAGTCTGGAATGACAAACGTTGGCATGACCCCGGATGCGTTGCCTACCTTTTGAGATATAGGAATGGATTGGGAGAAAAGGTTGGGAAAAGAGGGCGGAATAGGATAGGTCGAAATGGGAATGGGCTCTGACATATTTCATTCATTACCAAAACGCATACGTACATTGGGAAAATAGGATAAAGTATTAAATGTAGTACATTTCAAGAGGATATAACGTGTCCAGTCGAGCTCGTCCAGCGGCTGCCGGAGTGCAGCGTGCACTCTCACGTTCTAATCATTTATTAATTTAACAATTTATTGTACACACATAACATGAAATAAAAAAGAAACAAAAAAGTACAAAAGGCAAGCTTACTTCCAGCGAAGATTCCATCCAGCAGACCTGGGAAAGTGATATATAGTTCAAGACAGAAAGGCAATTTAAAATAAATATAAATAAATAATAAGCGTTTATTGTACAAAATGTTCACGGTACCGAATTGTATATTGAGTATTTTGTATAAGTTTGATCACTGTGACAAGGTATGTGGCAAGCGAGAGATGAAGCCAATAACCAGATAACAGATGCATAGATTTATATATGTTGGCAAATCTGTTGTCCGCTCACGGCGGTAAAATTATTGAGAAACCAGGCTTACAAAGAACCATCATTTTTAAAATGGGTTACAAATTTTTACTATATACTATAATATAATAAAGAGGTAAAATTGTGTTTTTGTGGGTATGTTGGGGGTAATCTCTGGTACTAATAAACCGATATCAAAAATTCTTTCACAAATACGAAGCTACATTATCCGTGTCTTATATAGGTTATATTTTCTTATAAATTTTGAAAGAAAAATTTTCAACTCTTATAAACCGAAGCGAAGCGAGGGCGGGTAGCTAGTTTTAAATATTTTAAAAGCAAGAAAAATATGTCTGTGAGAGTAGTATCTAAACTCTAAACTGAACTTTAACTATTAATTAAACTTTGTCATAGAAATGTAAGACCTTACAAACTAAGGTCTTTAAATAAAATAACACGGGTTTTTCGCATTCTCGACACACACGAGTATGTATCTAAATGGGTCTTAATTACTGTGATTTCTCGACGTGTTTTACCCGTTTCTCCTGTCAGCTCGTGACCACGGTTATCTTATCTTAGGGGTGACAATATACTTGGATTCCGAGAACACAAAAGATCCCATTGGGTCGAAGTGATTGCACATCGACCCAATGGAATCTTTTGTGTTCCCCTATCCATATCTTTCACTCTGGCTCCCGATTATTACATCCATGTACGAGTACTTCAGGATATCCTGCAATCGTATAACCCTGCAAACTTCTTGCTCCGGATTATTCGAAGACTCATTCTGTATCTCGTCAGAACGTCAAAGAATATGGTTCATGGACTTCTTCCCCTCATTGCAAGCTCTGCAGATGTTATCCTAAGCTAAATTAATTCTATAGCGGAGGCTTTTGTCAGATACTCCAGTCAGTTGCCCTAGCTGTTTTAGCTGTGATCATCGTTGGTGTAAGAGCCGAAGCGCCGAGTAAAATGGAACTAGATTTTTAAAACCCGTTACAGACCCTTATTTTTATATCTACCAATAGATAAAGCGTTTACTTTTATTACTACTATTTAGGTTCAACTTAGTTTCCAGTACTATAGTCGTAAAACAGTTCCTAAGTAGACAGGCACGAGACGAACGTTCAGAGGCCGTATTCATAAACCACTTGGCCCTAAATGTACGGCCATGAAGTAAGCGTTTTACTACGCCCCACGGGCCTCCGCCATATTTGATTTAGTGTTCCAATAAATTTCTCTTTTTGCCCGCGGCGTTACCCGCGGCTTTCTTTTGTAACTCATCTATTTGATATCGCTGGATCATGATTAATGGCTTTACGGTTTTTTTGGTTAATTTTGTAGATTGATTCAGCGTATGGTCAAAAATGTTTCAAATGGGCTGCGGGATACCACGTAGACCAAGAGAACATATTATGTATGCTATACTAAATGTGGTTTTATTAGTTAAGGGCAGGATGGGATGTAGGCGACTTATGTATTTGTAGTTACCATGACATCCTTGTACCTACAATCCACAAATAAACATTTTCATTTGATTTAGATTGGCAAGCACTTTTACAGTTATAACGCCGATATTAAGTCCTCGATTTCTCACAAAAGGAGTATTTTAAATTTTATTTTTTGTTCCGATCCGTTGTAACAATTCTTGGGAATATTGTCTTTTAGTCTCTTTTTGGTTCTCTATTCTATGAGTGTGTGTCGCAGTGAGTGAGTGTTCGTAATAACATTTGTCGAAAATGTCAGTGAGCAAATTTAGTGGCCCTGTATTAATAAAACTGGCCAGGTATCGTAAACCTTTGTAATGAGTGTTTTATTCTCATCGTCCCAAATAATTCCTGAGCCGACTGTATCAGCAATATTACGATAATACCGTTTCCGTTGAAGGGGGTATTGAAAGCTGAGTGCTACACATACACGTATATAGTCTATATAAATGGTTAAATAAAAAGATATGCGTAGGTTGCATCCTTTTAAGACTGAATTTTTCTACAGCAGCCGCTGGGCGCACTCCACTGGCCGCGTTACGCCTCTCTCACGGAAGACTACCGTTGAAATGTACTGAATTTCCCACTTTATTCTACTTCTCCAACGTACGTATGTGATTCGGTAGTCCGTGAGTTATACCAGAGCCTATTTCCAATTATTCCTATATCTCCAAAGGTGGGTAGCACGTCCGAGGGCGTGCCAACGGTCGACATTCTAGACTGATGTTAGCATATATCGCCGGTGTCTATAGACGACAGTATCCAGTTACCATCAGGTAAACTGTGTGTTCGTTTGCCGCCTTTTTTTCCATAAAAAAGACTCAAAGATAGACCTTTATATGTAGGGATTTAGTAACAAAAGGATTCAATGATTATCTCGGATTATATATAAAATTTAGGCAAATTTAATTAAAATCTGTCTAATAGATTTGCGTGACGCACACAATAACTCAAAAAAAAAGTTTTCGGATTCAACTTTAAAAAAAAAAAACGTGTCTGTTTTTTTTATGTTACTAGCCTTTCGCCCGCGACTTCGTTTGAGTGTTCTACATGAGTAGTAGTCTATGTGTTGATCCGTATTACAATCTACCTATTTGGCAAGTTTCATTGAAATCGGTTCCGTTGTTTCGACGTGATTATGTAACAAATATCTAAACATCCAAACATTCGCATTTATAATATTAATGGGATGTATACACAGATGTATAGATTTTGTAATACAGATTAATATCGAACATGTCACTTCTCGAACGAAGTGGAAAAGGTATTGCAACTCAGCTCACGTAATATAGCGTACCGTCAGCAAAACCGATACCAAAACAATGTCAAGTAACGGATGCATTTTGCTTCAGCGGCAAAAGTGAGCGCGCGATCTTAATCAAGAGGCGTCCACGTCATCCGCCATTTTGTTCTCGCCAACATTTTATTTATTTCGTTTGGCGGCAAGAATTGTCATGTTGACTGTACCTAAATTTGTGAGGAAATAAGAAATGGTTTTCGGTACGGACGATTTGTTTTTATCATCGATTTGAGAATACATACTTGATATGTTATACAAGCACTCTAGGGCAGGTAATTTGGAGTTTAATTGTGTTCTGTGTTCGGTAGCTCTCGGATTCTTTAATTCATATGTGTTTTGAAAATGAAACATTCTTATTATGTTGTACTTAAGTTTCCAATTTGACTTTTTAATGAACCCTTAGCGCCAAGTAGCGCATTGTCATTTTTATTTTTCTACCGCTTATTATGCACATCATTTTTTCAAACTGCACGCTCCGACCGTTACTCGATGAAACGCCTTCGTTGCCGCCGATCGGGTACTGCTTCGCGAAGAAGTCGCGTGGACGTGGGCCCTGTCCACGGCTGCAACTCCGCTCATCTGGGAGACGCCCTGACCGCCGTTGGTCGTGTATCGGTTCGCGAGGAAGTCGCGTGGTCGTGGGCCCTGTCCACGGCTGTAAATCTGCGAGTCTTTGTGACAAAACCTCGTATCTGCTGGCCATGTACCGGCCTTGTATATATTTGGGGAATTGAAGAGGCGGCAGTGGGGCGAGATAAATGGTTACCACCGCCTTTGACCACCTGCAACATCAGAGGTGATACGTGTGCGCTGTCGACATTGCAGAATTATGATCACAGTTTTCTTGAAGGCGTGGTTTTCTTGTATCGTAGTTTAGTAGAAAATCTCGACAGACAGTTTTTCCACAACTTACTGGTTTGCAGTATAAAATGTCTCGAAGACCGCACTGTACGTAGTAGCTCTGTGTGAAGGAAGCGCAGGTGAACCGCCCTTAGGTGATAAGAGGTGTTAAAAATCCGAAATTGGCATCCCATTAGGTTGAATAGCTCTTGAGAGGATTCCCCGTTAGGCAGGCCGTTAGCAGATGGCAGAAAACGTTTAGATATGATTAGTAGTAAGTTTAGTTTAGATAGAAACGGTCCCACGTGATGGTAAGTGTTACGGCCGTAACACTTACCATCACGTGGGACACCTGCAACACCAGGGGGTTGCAGCGCCGCCGACCTTGCAAAATCCTATGCACAGCTTTCTTGAAGAACCGCATGTCGTAGCTTAATGGAAAGACTCTTGAGGCAGGATACTTCGGGTGCGGATTGTCGACAATTCGAGCAACACTCCTCTCCTCTCTCCGCTGGACGCAGTCAATGGGTCCAGCTTGTATTTAGGCACCGACCTAGAAATGTGAGCTATACCCTATATGGCGCCTAATTTGGACTTATATTAAGGAACGTTATGCTCTCTTATCCAATTATGCTCCTCCCTATTTAGTGATGTGAAAGTGAGCGCTCGAGAGCAAATGCTCTTTCAATTCCCTTTACATTTCGACTTCTTTTCTTTTGAAATATATTGTCTTTGAATTATGAATGTGCATCGGAACAGAAATATTAGTGTCTCCAAGCGTCTCTTTCATTGTCCACACAAACAAAAGGCGACTCGAGCATAATGAATACAATTAGATAAATTACTTATTGTTTTATCATTTTAACTGTTCCTCAATGTCACAAATTGTAAAGTTATTCTTGTATTCATGTAAAACTTTGTATTCATGGGTAGATCTAAATTAATACGGTAGGTAAATGTGCTCACGTGAAGGCCAAATACCTTGTTGAAGAATCCAATGGTGAGCTGGGATAGGATGGTACAGAAAGCATCCAGTCGCGTGCCATCTATTTCCGTTTCTATTATCCAGTTAGATGAGAAAATGTGATACTGTGATATAGATTTGGTAAAGCTTACTCCCCATGGCTCCATCTATCTCAACATTTCTGCATTTCAGTGCAGACTTTCAGTGCATTTCTGCGTAAAATTCGCTTGTTAAACTTTGAAATCTCGAAATGGAATAGTGAGAAAAATTACATAGGTAGGTATATGAATTAGGAAGAGATTTTTTTTTAATTTGTTAAAATTTTCTTGTATATACAAATTAGCTCTTAGTTATTTTCTCCTATTCATTAGCCGACTAGCTTACACGGGTTTATTAATTTTAATAATACTATACTAATTTACTAATTACACATTAAATTCCAAAAGTCTACGCAGAAGAAGTCGCAGCTAGTTATTTTTTTTTATAGCAAAAAGGCGGCAGCCTAGCATACAGTCCATCTGACGGTCTATAGATTCTATAGTCCAAAGACATCCGCGATACATGCCAACATCAGAACAGAATGACAAACGTTGGCACACCCCCGGATGCGCTGCCCACCTTTGAAGATTAAGGGGATGGATTGGGAGAAAAGGTTGGGATAGTATAGTATGAGATGGGAATGGGCTCTGGCATATCTCACTCATTACCGAAACACGTACGTACATTGAGCAAATACGATAAAGTAGGAAAGTAGGAAACCTTCTGTGAGAGTGGGGTAACGTGGCCAGTTGAGTGCGACCAGCGGCTGTGGGATTGCAGCGTGCACACTCCCCTACACAAAGTGCTAACTGTAACCAGCCCTTTTATCGTCCACTGTTGGGCGTGGGCTTCCTTATGCACACTGTCTTGTTGATGAGGGATGAATGGCTTTATAACGCCACACTGGTTAAGCGGGTTAAATTGAGAGTTCACTCTTTTATCGGCAACAGATTTGTTGTCTTAGTCGCATTTTACGACGCCCACGAGAAGATATGGTGCTATTCTAAAGCCTAACACTTGACGATCAATAATTATATTCTTATTAGGCCAATTATACTATATTATTATATTATAGAAGACCAATATACATAGCTATTACAATGCAGAATGCTAATTCAATACAAATGTCGTTGTTACCATGTTTTACTCCAGAATTTACAGAATTTACTTGCATTTTTATGCATCATTTATTGATAAAATCTTACTTTTCTAGAAAGATTGATAATAAAATAGCGATCGCTAACCATTTAAATGAAATTCTATGATTTGAGTGGCCGCTTGCCAAGTTGTTTTATGAAAGAGTCGTCACTAGTCTGCACCTCAATAGTGGTGGATAGTGAAAACTGAACTAAATGGTGTTTTAGGTGTTTTACAAAGTTTGGTTGATTTAGCAGTTTTTTACAATAGTTTAAAAGGCCCTTTGTTTAATCTGTTATGTATTTTATATTCTAAATCGGGTCTGAACGAGTATAAAGGTATTCGTCGCCAAATCGCAAGGTTTAATTTAAACGTCCGCAAATACGTCCGCGGACGTTGTTAGTGTAGTGCTTCGCACACTTTCCGAATGTGAAGATCAAATGTGGGTAGTTGATAAAACTGCTCGCAGCTCCCATCCCGAACTACCTGCCTCTTCAGTCAACTCCTGACCACGGCTGGTGTAACCCGTGCCGAAACGTCGAGTGGGAATAAAAGGTAAACAAATACCTTTATTATAAGCCGATTTAGAATATAAAATGTGTACAAAACGCAGAAGTTTTAAAAGTTATAGTATATTAATTTACTAGCGGTGTCAGCGAATTCGTTCCCCTGAACTATTTGAATGATTCCCGAGGGAACTCTAAGAACGATCTGAATAAAAAGTACCCCAAATGATGACCCGGCAGATGAGCTATGACTACACCAAGTTTCATTAAAGATAGAAAGACAGACAGATAGAAATTCTAAAAGTGATTGTTTTGGGTTCTGTATCATTCGTATAGTTCACTGAAATGATTTTTCTGTTATGATTTTGTTATATGTATAGATGTGTGTGTATTCTTGCGTATGTGTGAATATGTGTATTTATTTCTGTATTACAATGGGCCAAGTGTATATATTATTGTACAAGAGGTGCCAGCGACTTCGTTCGTTTTAAGTCCATGCAATCTTTATGTACACTGTATTGTGAGGTTAGTGGAAATGATCAATGCGGATTGATACACATAAATTGAAGTAGTACTTATTTCTGATATAGGATGGATTTAGAATGGAGTAGCCTTTCCAGTATCCATTGCTGGATATGGGCTTCCTCTTGCCACATTGTCTTGTGCATGAGGGTTATATGGCCTTAAAACGTTACGCTGGCCATGCAGGTTGGTGGGTTCACTCTTTTAGGGGTGGTGTTGTTCCTTAGGGCTTGTGGTACAGTGAAATCAACGAGACATAAGCTTTGCGTTTGTGTGAGTGCACACCGATAGTGTACAGCGCGAACCATTTCGACAAACGGATTAGACAATTCGGCACACACTCACACAGATGCAAAGCTCAGGTCTCGTTGAATATTATAATCATATTAAATATTATATCGGCCGTTATAATTATTTTGATAAATATTTGATGATTTTGAAAATTTTTTCACTTTTAGAAATCTAAACTAATGCAGATGGAAATAAGCTATACTTGAACTATGTTGCTATGCTGTGAACTTGGGTTGCTATGTCCCATAAACAAATTTTGATCTCATTTTAATTGACACGTTTACTTATTGAATTAACCAAACGTTCTCACGTAAAATACAACGCTGACACTTTATGGGTTTAATACGCCATAAATATGTCGGCCGTACCTTTGTTTGTACATAACTAATTTACAGCTAGGGTTGTCCCAGGGGAGGGCGGGTGAGCCGTGTTTGGTTTAGGCTTTTTAGGCCGTGAAGGTAGTGTGATAATGTTCCGAGTTGAATTTAAGCCTTAATTATTTTTAGGCTCTCATTATAACGATCGATCTGAAGTTATAAATTAGAAATTACGCGGTGGAAAGGTTCTGAACTAGTTCAAATGGATTGTTGATAAGGCGGCCGCTTTTTTAGTTAATTTGGTTAGTTAGTTGCTTTATAGGATCAAAATAAAAGAATTAGGTCGATGACAGTGCTAAGCTGGTTAATGGTGTAGGCTCTTATTAACTAAGAGTTTTACTTAGTTATTACTTTGTGAGATATTATTAACTAACTATGTGCTGCTGGGTGTGGTGCGAAGCGATGCGACGCATCGCGTCATCAAACGTCAAATTATGAAACATTCGCTGCGCTCGCCCTACGTGACCAGTGCGTCTAGCGTTGCGGCGCGTCAGTCTACAATTTATTTTGCTTATTACCTTTTTCTAAATATAAATAATTGAAGGAAATGTTTTTACTGAGTAATAAGACTAACAAGCTATGTGTTGTCATATTAAAATTCGAATAGTACTGACGCCAATCGCGCGTCCACGAATACTATATAGCACAACGTGTACTCGACGCGACACACCGCGCTGCAATGCTCGACGCGTAGCATCGCAACGCGCTACGTAGCAGGACAAAGCCTTATATAGAATATATTTTAACGTCTGTGCTTTATAAAAACAATGACACACATTCTGTCAGACAAACCACATACTTCTGTAGATGAAAATTTTTATAAAAGAGGCTAAATATAGAATGAACGAAGAAACGCAATCAGAATCCATTCAGTAGGCGGTTTCAATCTCGAGAATGAAGGAACACGCTTCACAAAGAACACGTAATGATTGACTATGTAACTGATATATTTCTACAATATAGTTCTAGTTAGGTTTGGTTTTTTATCGTCCACTGTTGGACTCGGGCCTCCGGACATTGTTTTGTACATGAGGGATGTGTGGCCGTAATACGCCACGCTGGTCAAGCGGGTTTGCGAGTCCACTGTTTTAGTGGTGGTGTAGTTCTTCAGGATTTATGGAAGCACTTTGTTATCGCCTTTTACGACACACACGGGATGAGATGGGATGGTGCCATTCTATAACCGGCCGACACCACACGGCGAGAGCTAAAATAAATAAATTCTAATTACGCATGCTTCCTTAAAATTATAAATTTAAAAGTCCAGAATAGATATGTTATAATCTACAATTTTGTTTAATTACCTCTATATTTCATTATCGAAAATATTTCAACAAACTATAACAGCACAGTTAAAAACCATCCGTCAAAATTTAGCAAATTACTCACTTAGTTTTAACGGGAACGTGGCTTAGACGGTCGGCCATCTTGCTTTATTATCTGGAGATAAGTCCCCGAAGGCGGGACAGCGCGAGTTACAAATTGAACGGGTCTGGAATACTTGGACTTGACAAATACTCGGCGGGAAATGCGTTGGGTGCTTGTCCATTTATGTCGATCTCTTTATTACATATTATTTTTTATAGGAAAAAGGCGGCAGACGAGCAGATAACCCACCTCGTGGTAAATAGATACTGTCGCCAATGGACATCAGCAATACATGCAATATTAGTCTAAAATGACAAATTTTGCCCTACGTCCGGCTATGCTGCCTACCTTTGGAAATTCACAAATGGATTTGGAGAGTGCGTTAGGAAAATGGGGAGGGATGGGATAGGGTAGGATCGAAATGGGCTCTGGCTCACTCACTCGCTGCCGAAACAGGGGCAATAGGAGTGGGGACAGTAGTTATCTGTGAGAGATAGGTACGCGACCAGTTGTGCGCCAAGCAACTGTAGGATTTCATAGTACACCCTTCCCCTTACCGATTATGGGGACTATTACCTAACTATGGGGAAAGCAAACGAAGGATCATGTTTGTACGTACATATATGTATAATATGTTTCTACTTGCAGCCGAAAATGCCCAACCGATTTGAGCAAATGAGATGTCGTTAGATTCTTTACGATTCCGAGAGTGTCAAAGAGTACGTGACATGAGATTAATTAAATCTAATATGACGGACACTACCAGTCAATTTATCCGGTCTTGCTGTTTGTATTTGCTTTTAAATATTTAAGTTTTTATTATACATTACTCTGATTTAATCCAGAGCTCTTACCATTAAAGATCTAGGATTCTTTAACCACACCATTTGCCTTCGTCTTCCCAAAGTTTGTTTACAAAGCTTTGGGGGGGGGGGTGGCAAAGCTTTGTAAACACATACGGTTTTAGGCCCTTTCATCAACCCACTTCCGGCAAATTTCTTCGTGTTCGGTCCACCTGGCTTGAGGACGTCCAATACTGCACTTCTTGACATCTGGCGCTTCTTGGTCTCTATTTATTTATTTATTAAACAAAGAAAAAACGCTATCTATTCTATTAAATAAAGCTTGACCGAAATGTAAAAGTTTTCAAATAAAACGAGCGCAGACAATATGCATCGTTTGAAATCATTGTATGCATCAGTGGAAATTACATGCATGGGTTTAGCACGTCAAGTATTCACTTGTATCAGCATATTTGAATATTTGACTGCGTTCCAAGGCGCGGTCACAGTGAGTCAGGGTTGTAAATATGTCTTAAATATGTCGGGAGCAGTGAGGAAGCGCGCTATGGCACCGATATAATTACGAAACAGTATGGAATATGCATGTAAAAGTCCCAAAAATATACGTTACGCATACATTCGTAGGGAGTTGCAATGTATTGGTAAGTGGAGTAAGCAGCTGTATAGTCGTCGCAAGCAAAATGATTGATGTTTTTATTTTAGTCGGAACAAAAGTCTTCACTGTTTTTTTCTTGGCCGTTCTCTATGTGCGAAATTATATTTTATAATATAGTTTTTATTCACTATTTACTCTGCTTTTACTTCAAAGTTAGTTTCGTGGAATGATCTAGTGAGGGCATGTGAGACCGGCAGAAACACCATCCTATATTCTTTATATTTATAAAATACTAGCAAAACCCCGCAGACGTTGTCCTGCCATAGAAGTTGATGTGCTGCAGCGCCATCTAGTGGCAAGTTAAAACAAAGTCGATAGCATTAAAACCTTCTCCATGAAAAAATACATATATATGCCAACTTTCATGGTGATCGGTCAAACAGTGTCGAAGTCTATTATCGAATATCAGATATACTAACATCCTCTTTTATATATATATATATTAGCAGAATATTTATATTTCTTTAAGCAGTTTGCTTCAGCATACTTCAGATTCAGACTTCAGTTCCATAGTTTTATCCTCTTTCTTATGGTGAGACTAATGATTAGAGAATGCTTGAGGTCAAAATAAAAGTAAGTAATAAAGATGTTAATATTTAATATACTGTTATTTGTTACATCTTGGTACATTACTGTAATGTTGAAATATTTAAATAAATATTGTTCATTTTACAAAGGCATACGATCATCTGTCACGTTTAAGCCACTTACGGGTGACAAACTGATAACTTAGTTCCTATTGTAACTTACTAGGTTCGCCACTGTCATTTATCTCTATTGTGCCGCAGCTCGGTGCGTGACTGCTCTTATCGCTGTCTCGCTGTGTACCATTATTTCAACCGACGTTTTAACTATTAAGTGTGTTTGTGTTTACTTCTCAACCAAATTCCGTCTCGCCTTTTTCTTGCCGCGTGATAAGCATGTCACGATAACAAAAGAATCTATCGTTTGTTTAAAAATGTGTACCATTTATATAGCTTACTGAAAACGAATTAAGTTCAAATTCAAACTTTATCTAATTTCAGTTTGCTTTGTATTAAGCTAGTGTCAAATCAAATCCAATCTTAATAGATAGAAACTGTTTCCAATTTGTTAGCACGAATTTATTATTTAGAGTTAAAATAATTTGATAGTAATAAAACTTATATTACTCGTTTTTTTTTAGAAAACGCCACTGTATACAATAGAGATTTATCACTGATATTACGACATTATTTTAAAGATTTTCGTATATTAAACGGGTCCTACTTATTTTATTCGACGATGTGGTCGTGTCGTACCGGCAGTGATCACAAGCTGACAGTATTCATGAGGGGGAAAGTGCACGCTGCAATCCAATAGCCACTGGGCGCGCTCGATTGGCCACGTTACCCCTCTCTCACAGGAGACTACCTTGAAATAGTGGAGACTTTACTGCATTTCCCCCTTTATCGTATTTCCCCAATACACGTACGTGTTTCGGTAGTGCGTGAGATGTGCCAGAGTGCATTCCCATCCTATCCCTCCCCATTTTCCCAACCGTTTCTCTAAATTCATTCCTATATCTCCAAAGGTAGGCAGCGCATCCAAGGGCGTGCCAAGCCAACGTTTGTCATTTTGTCTATGGGCGACAGTATCCATTTACCATCAGGTGGACCGTATGCTCGTATGCCGTCTTCGTCCATAAAAAAAATATATGATTATAGTCTGTGCAACTTCAATATAATAAATATTATGACATCAGTCGTGTTATTAACAGTACATTAACAATATAGACATACCATAGTAAGAATATATCATTTAAAACAAAAAAGGCATTTATTGAAACTCAAATCCTTATTCTTATTAAATACACTTATATTAGGGCAAAAATAACTTTAAATGAACTTTAGGGAGAGGATTTAATTCAATTTTTAACCGTGTTTTTGAAAATCTTTAACCAATACGCTTTAATGGAGAAGCATTTAGAACGAGCCTAGAACAGCACCTTGAGGTACACCCACACCTTGACTACCAATTCTATCATTCATACTATACATACAAAGAAATATTCATTTATCGTATACAAAATCTCTTCAGACCCTTATCAGATTTATCCGCCTACAGTTACAACCCCTATAAGTAGGGACGCGAATTATACATGATGTTAATATTTACTGAAGCAACACTATCAAAGGCATACAGAATAACGATATATTGTAACAAAGATGACACTCTAATTTCATTTATGACCTTTTTAAAGGAAAATGGAGTGTGTGGAAATTGTTCTAATTCAACCAATTGTTAAATCGATTTCAAAACTAAGTTGTTACAAGAAAAGTAGTTGTGACTTTTGTAAAAACCGACAGATAAACGGCCTTTGTAAATAAAGTAAGTTTGCTGTCATTGACTGTGTTATCGGAAGGACTGGAAATTAGTTAATAGAAACATTGCGATTTAGAACTTCTAATATAAAATTTATTAAAACAAAATCGATAAATATGCACAAACAATATTCACAATCACCGTAATGATTCACAATCACCGTAATGATTCACAATCACCGTAATGATTTTCTTACAAAAACAAACTTTTATAGCATTTGGAAAAGGATTTCCAATCCCGCGCCAACGTAATAAAATTAAGATCTATTATATATAATAGGATTCTATAGCTATCCCGTACCTACCATAATACTATTTCGCTATTGATGGAGTACCATTACCGTAGCATGGGAAAGGTACACATGGGAAATACGCTAGTGGCTTGATAAAATAAATACAACGCCAAAGGGATACTTTACATTCAGAGCCATATTTAACTTGGCTATGTGGGCTGCGAAGCAAATCGCTCATAGTTCCTAAAGGTAAATTATACAATTGAAAAGATTGTGCGGGACTGCTGTCGAAAACACCTAATATAATTGAAAGTACAAATACTTGTAGAGAACTTTGTAGTGTACAGACTTGTAATGTACATGTACATTTAGAAGCAGAGGAAAGGGAAATGAGTCGATCCCTAAAAATCAATGCAAATAAAGTTTTGAAACACCATAAAGATAATTTCATTATTTTTAAGGTAATTTTTTTTATAGAGGGAAAGGTGGTAGACGAGCTGACAGTTCACTAGGATACTGCCGTGGGCATCTGCAATACGTTTAATAAATCAGGTTTGTCCGCTTTACCTCAAAAACTACTTGGGAAAAGTCGGAGCGACTGCGGTAGGAATACCGATCCGTGTGTTCCCACTTTGAACGCGCTGCACAGTAACCACACGTTGCTTCCAGGAATTTGGGACACCGGAAAAGTGCGGAAGTTTCCGGAATTCTCTGCATTCTGGGAAGAAAGAGGGAATTTATGCGACTCGAAAAGCGAGCGTTTATTGCCTTGAAATTGAGTTGCGCCTCGTTTTATGTGAACCTTCGAATGGGTGCCTTTTTATTATAATGTTGTGTTTTCGTGAATATAACCCATAAAAACATATTTTTATTTTTTGTTTCATAAAGTTCATAACAGTGAACGTTTGAGTATATTCATGTTATTAAATTTTAAAAGGCAAGGACTACTCCAAGGACTATGATATTTCCTTACTGAAGACGTTATTGTTTTACATCAAGTTCACAAAAAATATCAGATATCTTTATGATTTTATTTGTGTTAAAGAAATTTGAAAATCTGCAAGAAACACCCGACTCTCCATACAAAGTGTCACCGAAATAACGCAAAACTTGAAACATGTCAACCAATTTAAAAATAATTAAACCCATTCTAGAAAAATAAATTTATTTTAAGGAATAAATCAAAAGTTACAAACATGTAAGATTTTTTGTCCTGTATTGAACGTTCGTAGCGCCTATTATTCAAACCTGGCGCCTGGGTGCCGGGCGTAACTCGTGCGACGCGGCTTAGGCAACACGGCTCGCGCATAGAATAAAAGATATACTAGAATAATAATTGTAATATAAATCAGGAATAAAGCCTATTATAGAACCTGGTAGAATCGATTCTACTCTTGATACTGAACAACGTCAGCTTTTGCGTTATTTCTGTGATACGTTGTATATAGGCGTGCCTTTTTTTGAGGAGTAGATACTGTTTTTTGGAAGATCCTATTGGCTCCTATACTGAAGAGGCGTTTTCTGTTGGTTTAATAGTTTAGTTGGTTTAATACATTATGAATTCCTTTATATTAGTTCCTAAATTAATTCCAGTACAGTACTTGAAATAAATTATTTATAAATGAATATACTATTTGTAGATATTTATTTCAAGATTCTGTTCAGATAGAAACTTGTCCTAACACCTGATTTTTTAAGAAAAAAATGAAATGTGTTATTTCTTACGATTTCCCTAATCCCAATATGTAGAAAAATAGAACCGACAATATGGTCCCTTGTGTGATATTAAGATAAGACACTAGTAAAAATGTCAATAGTTTTTGAATTAACATGGATTACTAATCGTAGTAGTAGGTAGTGTAACAATACAGAATGAATGAATGAATGAATTTTTAAGGTCACAAGTTTATCAACGACTACTACGAATTGATACGCGCTGTAGTTAGTTATCATTAGTCTGTCAGTCACTTATTGATTAGTAGAAGTTATGAGGTTTATCACCTTTCACTATATGGAATTTTTTGTACTACAATTATTTATCACATTTGTAGAGAGAGTATTTTAAGTTATTTTTTAAATTATTATCAATTCTGTTACTTTTTGTCAAATTACCTCTTGAAAATTCAATTTGTTCTGTTTTACTAGCGCCCGTTTAGCTTGTTTGGAACAAATTTACGAATTATTAGTTAGTCTATAATTAGATTGCAAAAATGAACGCCCTTTAAGACTCGAGCCATTAGCACTGATTCCGCTATGGTTACAATCCAGTAGCTGAAACGTGTCCTCCATTGTGTTTGTGAATAATTTCGGGGATAATACATCCGTCTCACTCCCCAACGTAAAAGAATTCGGTTAGTCTGCAGGTCCTGGATTCTGACCGTCATTGTTGCGGCTTTGTATAAACATCTCAATATTTTGATATATCGCCAGTCGATTAGGCATCGCTGCATAGATTCCAGAACAATACAGGTTTCGATTGACATTTTAATTGACTCAATACAAAAATCAGTAGTTCCAAAATTATGACTGGGTATAATTTCCAAAAAAGTTAATATCTATAAATACAGACGATAAGTTTTTCGATAGCGTTTTAAAATCTATATTTTTCGTATTCGTATACTTTTTCGTAAAAAGAATAAGTAAAAAGAAAGAATGCTGGATCATCTCAGAAATCGGAAAAATAATACTTTTAGTGTTCGTATTCATTATCTAATAAATTCAGTTATTGAACTGTTGATACTGAACATTGTATATTAATTCATTATTAAATGGGCAAAAATTAAATGAGCAGCAGAAATATTAAAAATGGCAGCAAACCCATTGCAGCAAATTTAAAGATGGGTTAGGTTTAGATTCTCTGATGAAAGTAAAGAAATTCTTCGTGTTGACTTTCTTAGTAATTAAAAATTGTTTATTTCAGTTATTAAAAAAATGTTTGTTTTGCCGATCTTGATCTGCTACCCGTTTAGTATTTTTTGCTGCATGTTTAAATACAAGCCTCATTAAATCGGTTCAGCAGTTTCAAAATTACCATATTGTAAACTTATACGCGTACATACTAATTATATGTTTTTGATAAGGACTCACGAATACTAAAAGTATTTTTCTCCTACATTAAATCAGTATTTTGGCCACCCTATTTAACTCCCCTGTCCGTTTGCGGGTCACGTCTCGGACGATGTTGGCAAAAATTGAAACATCCAAATTTAATTTTGAAACCAATTCGCGGGAGCATTCGTTTTATTAAATTTGACGGATTTGGCCGTCTACTCCGACAATACATCTTGCGTGATTGGCGTACCATCTGATATGCTTAGATGGCAAACGTGCCAACGATATTTGCCGTGTTTGCCAATTGGCGGGAAAAATAATGCAAGTGCTGAGCTTGCGGTTCCTTCATCAGTTTCTGTTGCCCTAGATAGGGCACGTAAATAGGGGTAGGGGTTGCATTTCAATTAGATGTTTATACAGGCTGTGTATTTATCGATTATTGAAATGTATAGTTTTTATTGTAACAATCCAATTATTTGTTTTAGTAGGTACCTACTCGTATAAAAGAATAGGATGAAAGAGTTTACGAAAAATTAAAATTTTATGCAATAAAGTAAAAAAAAAAAATGATCCAAATTCATGAAGGTATATAAGCTGTAGGTTATTTATACACACTCTGTATATAAGCTGATGTAACAGATGTAGTCATTCATAATTCAATTCAATTCACTCGTAAAATGTAGGTATGAAAATAACAATTTCAAACGAGTATTGAATTATAGATACTTCTTGGATTTTAAAAATTATTTCACAAAAAAAATTATATTTGTTCGATACTGTAATACTTTTCGATAAAATTGCGAATATATACAGAAACATACATACGTACGTTTCTATACATATGTGCACACTAATACAAATATGTATTAAATATATAAACAGCATGTGACTCCTCGTTTATAATTAATTAATTGTATTAAAATTAAAATTGGATATATAAATATATATCGTGGTGCAGTAGGCGTTGGCTAGTGTTAGCCACTTGCCATTACATAAGCCAACTGCCATCTTTCTGCCATTTATTTCATGAGAAATGTTAAAGTAATCCCTCTGCTGTATATTGCTACGGCTAACTGTCTTTAGTTTATCTAACATAGAATTAGTATTCTCCCACCGTTCGTAGAGAAAAGTGTTTGTGTAAAGTACAAACTGACATACAAAGAGAACAGTAAGTGATCTAAGTTTATGCAGTTATCCACAGGCCGTTCGAGTAAAAGCATTGGCAATACGCCTTAAAATATGTAATTTTTACATCACTTGAACATCGAGCAAACATGCAGACCAGCAAGTCGCCTCTGACCGCCAACTCTCTGCTCTCGCTGTCAATATCAGTATACGCGCCGAGATCCCGTTATATTAATTATTATGTAGTAATAAGGCCACGAACGTTGCACGCCTAATATGGGTATATCTGTAATAATAATAATAAAACTTTATTTCTGAAACTTTCCATAGATAGATACTTTTCATTCCATAGATTCTATCCATATTAGTATTTTTTTTAAAGAATCTTTGTCATCTTATGTACACAGTTTATTGCAATAAATAAAAATGAAGACGGGGCACGTTAGACTGGCCGAAATAACTTACTCTCACGGAAGGCCAGTACGATACGTTTTACTTATGATCCCATCCTATTTCACTCCATTTTATTCATCCCACTCCATCAAATGTATGAGTTCTTATACATTCAATGTATGTAAGATAAAATAATCAAGTATACTATAATGGCGGGAGAGCAATGTTTTTTAGTGTAATTATAGATGCAAAGCCGGTGGTCAACGTTGTCAACCAGATTGTTTAAAGCGGCTTTTTTCTCGTTGACAACGGTTGACAATCAATATGGATGGCTTAGTGGTTGATTATCTTTTTTTTTTGAAACATATTACTTATGATTATTTATTATGTTAGGTTCAATTATGGATAGACCTATCTATTTTTTAAGATTGACTTTTTTATTTAAACGGTATAGAATTTTAGACGTATTTAGTTTCATTTTAATGACGTAATTAAGCAGCTTTCGATAAACAATAAAGGTTGTAAATTCAATGATTGACCAATAAGTTAGAGTAATTACCTACTATATTTGTACTTAACTGAACTTATTTCAAAATAATTATTATCTTAATAAACCGTAAAATTAGTAGGTACCCTTTTTAACTCGCAGTCGGATAAGCGACCGCTGTCAATCGTTGTTTATGCATTAAAAATCATTGTCTACCGATTTACAACTATAAGTGTAATACTTACGCATAGGTACATGTGAGCATTGATAACACGGCGCCGCGTAAACAGCATTTCCGTGTGCGTGAGGCTTGTTTCGAACTTCTACTACGAAACAATAGACACTTTACGTTTGTATACTGTTGAAGAAGGCTCTAGAAGGCTTCGAGCACAATGCCATTAAACAGCGGCGTGGAATACTTGCGGAAAACAATGAAATCCGCACATTTAAAAGGCATCTAGAGAAATATTTAAACAGCTAAAGTCTTCGACAGTTGGAGTTTTACTTTCGAGAAATGTGGACAGTATTAATATAAATGTACTGAGCTAAATAGACTTCGTTTTTAGTTAAAAATATTTTAAACGATTGCTTATTTTAATAATTATTTATTTATACTTTATTGCTTACAATTACTGTACAAAAGGCGGACTGAATAAAAATACATACGATAATAATCATACATACATACAATAAACATACATACATACAATAAACATACATACATACATACAATAAACATACATACATATAATAAACATACATACATACAATAAACATACATACATACAATAAACATACATACATATAATAAACATACATACATACAGTTAGAATTGCTTCATATTACTAATATGTATATAATGTATATAGATCCGGTGATAGCCCAGGGATACTTATTATCGACTTTCATTCGTGAGGCCGTGAGTTCAAATCCTCGACCCTAAGCACTGACTTTGTACTTAAGCACGCATTTTTATAGATTATCACAATGACCAAATGCATATTAAAAAAAATATCTAGTGGTCTGGAAAAAAATATGACGTTCAAATTATATATGTAGAATCGGAATATAGGCGTGTTATTTTATGATTCACAATTAAACACAACACATTTCGTCCATTGAAGCTATATTTACTGGTATCTAGAGATGTTTTTATACATTCGTCATCAGTAGGTATATGTATAATTATGTCTTATCTTTACAACGCCATGATAACAATTTTAACAAGAGCAGATTACTGGCTGAAAAAACAGTTTTGAAACGCGCGACGCCATTTTGACGTTCCAAACGAGTGATAAAGACGCGAAAATCTTTATCTGTTTTAATGGCTAGTTTTATCTACATAATTCAGTGTGAAAGTTTTATAAATGTATCTATTAAATAATACAGTTTTAAAAACAGTTCAGGAAATACAAGTCGATAAATAACCTTGATTTATTGTCAAACGTTTACGTCAAATAGCAATGTGTGAATAGAGCATCTATTGCCATGAAATTGATTACGCTGCTACGTCGCTAGTGTTGTGCCTTTCATACGCGATAATGAAAGTGTAATCGATTGATTCTGCCGCGATACCGATTGTGTCTATGAAACATTTGAAGTCGTGTTTATGATTAAAACAGTGAATAGAATCGTTTCCTATTTATAAATTGGTATGTATAATGCCTTACATTCATACGTAGGTGCGTGTATTTTCGACATTTATTACAAAAATATATACTTATTTATTATACTTGAATGTTACAAAAGTGAGCAGTTATTTGTATCCAGTAAAATATATACAATTTACATACATAACGAATACATATCGGTAGAACAAAAATAATCTGGCCCTCTTGAGGGGCTCCATGTAAAGCACGGTCGTCATTGAATATTGAATAGCTTCTTTTTTTTTAATAAATTGCCGTTTAAATTTGCTTTGTGGTAAGTGGATACTGTCGGCCATGAACATCCGCGATACATGCCAACATCAGTCCAGAATAGAAAACGTTGGCACGTCACCGAATTTGGAGATTTAGCAATGGATTTGAACAACAGATTAGGAAAAGAAATTAGTTAATCGCCTATGGAGTAAACTACTGTCATTTTAATACTAAATAAAAATGTAGGCCAGAATTCCAAGGACTGAGGAAGCACCTCCACAGAAGGAAACTTTTGGAAACATCAGATTCTGTCACGCAGAATCAGAAATTCCAATCCATATGCTCTACGACTATGGTTTTGATACGCTAAAGAAGTTTTTCCCTTTGAGATCATGTCTTGACTCCAGATTTGATCAAAGCAGTCTTACCTGTACCGTCGTACTATTCATGGAACATGTGGGTCTTATAGATGAACTGTAATTCTAAGGAATCTCAATAGCTCTTTTGGACCCATGAACTGGAATAATAAATAATAGGACCACTGGCAACCGGTCCAGTTAATAAGATGGCGGCGCAGCAAGCAAATATACCCATTAGATTTTTGAAAAAATATAACCATTAACTCCACAATCAATGGCCTGCACTAGGATTCCCTGTGTCGTGGGTCTAGAACCCTTTCTGAAACTCGTGGATTTTCTGAGAAAATATTCACGTGGCTTTTAAAGATTACTAAAGGGAGATAATTAGTGATACTTGTTTTAAGGTATTTGATCAGAATTTGTATGCTCGGGAAGTTAAACAGTTGTGTAATATTTTAACTGTCATCTGTAATTATTTACTCTACATAAGTAAAATTAATTTAAAGTAAACAAATACCGGTTTTTAAAGAGAGGAATGTCCAATCGAGAATCGACCCCAGAACCCTTTGCACAGCAAGTAGAGGCTATTATAGCTACAGCTTCTACTAAAAAATATTAACTTCGTTATCTGTATGAGTAATTACATAGATGAAGATTGATAAAGTGTTCCTACTGTTTATCGGTGTTATCAGTAGGACGCCCACAAGTGGCAAGTATATCTTTTACTCAAAATGATAACGTTAACAAGATAAAACTGTTACTAGCAGTTAAAAATTAACTGCCGGTTTTTCTGTCGATAATATATAGTGTCTAAATTTGAGGCAGTTGAAAAAAATACAAATAACATGCACCATAACAGACCATCAACTTATATCTCTCTATTGCCGGATATAGGGCCTCCCCCATCCCATAGGCCTCTCTTCACTATACGTAATTTTATAACCATATAACTATACATAATGGAGAAGACTTTTATCTTCCAAATATATATTTCAGAGTTCTGGTCCCCGATATATAATCAATTCTGATAGAACGTGTAATCAATTTATGTTTTTTATCGGCCTCGAGCACATATATTTTATGTTATAATAGCTAGTCGAGTATTGGTTCAAATATTAGATAGGTATTTATTTAGTTACTTTATTTTTGTAGCCGTGTGGTGTTGTCCTGCTTTAGAATAGTACCACCCCATCTCTAAGAGTGGACTCGGCCAACCCACTTGGCCAGAGTGGAGTTTTAAGGTCACACATTGGAGGAATAAGATAAAGTGGGGAATACGTTAGTTTTCCAATCGAATGCGACCAGCGGTTGTAGGATATGTACATCCTCCCAGATTTCGAGTTTTTAGAAACATTTATATATTAAACATGTCTTAAACTCGTATTATTACTTGGACTACCTGTATTGAAACGTTTATTATCTGTCTCTCCAGCCAGCTCGTGACCACGATCGGTGAGACCCGATCGAAACATCAAGTAAAATAAAATAAGATTTTCTTCCACTAAATACCTAAAATAGCCCTTTTTTGTCGTCCAGTGCTGGACATGAACCTATTCATGTACATTGTCTCGTGTTGTCTATGAGAAATGTATCGCCTTATAATGACGCGAGCGGGATGGCGAGTGCACTATTCACAGGTAGTGTAGATTCTCAGGTATTGTGGTAGGGGCTTGGTTACTTTACGACACCCATGAGAAGATATAGTGCAGCGCTATTCTAAAGGCAGGCGATATCATACGGTTCTCCATACAAATACATGCAATTGCTAAGAAAACACGCACTTAAATCATAAATCTTTTCAAAAAACTATTTCATTAGTAAAACGAAATCGTACAGTAACATTCGGTAATTCGTGCATTATGGCGGTATAAATTTCCCCGCCTAGCTCATGTCCCGCCCAATCACGTACTGGCAACAAAACACGGTTATCTAATATGCATTTTATTGTCGAATGTACACGACGAAACTTGCGAGTCGCGATAAAAACTCTGGTACGGTCATTAAAAAAATGTTGACTACATTTTTTTGTAACGTTTATTAAAATTTATTAATTAATCATATTTTTGAAAAAATATGTCATCATTACTTAGTTATTTTATTTATTTATTCTTATTTTTTTTATGCATTATTCATGGAAAGAAGGCGGCATATGAGCACATAGTTCACTTGGTAGTAAGTGGATACAGTCGCCCATGGATATCCGCGATACGTGCCAACATCAGTTTAGAATGGCAAAAGTTGCCACAGCCCCGAATCTGTCCAAAAGCATCCGCAGATGCTTTTGGAGATTTAAGGAAAGATTTGGAGGAAAGGTTAGCGAAATGGGGAGGATAGAATGGGATAGGAATGAACTCTGGCGTATCTCACTCACATTGGGGAAATAGGATAAAGTGGGAAGTGCAGTACATTTCACGGTGGTCTTTTGTGAGAGAGGGATAACGGGGCCAGTCAAATGCGCCCAGCGGATGTGGGATTCAGCACATACCCTACCCCTCAAATCGTAACCACCCCTAAGCTGTACCCTTTTTAATTTCCGTTTTACAAACTGATATTGATTGGTTATAAAATGTCACTTCAAACAAAAAAACTTGTAACTTGTAACAAACTTGCTTTGCTATCGCTACAAAATTCGTAGCTTCGTAGCTTCGTAACCTATGTCGCGAAGCCGCGTAGAGGCCTACGCGTGCAACTTTGATGAGAGTCGTAGATGCCACATGCCACCAACTTATTTGTTCTTTCAAGTTTACCATCGCGATAGTTAGTGTGGTTCGTGAGATATTACATCCGGTTAGAGGCGATAGGAAACACTTGTACCATTAGCGATTTATTTTACAGCTTACACAAAATGTTACGCTACTTTGTAAGTTCTAGTAACACTTTTAAGTTTTGTTCGGCACTTAGGCGAAATATTACTAGCAGCGCATTTACACAAGCCTATAAACATTGTCGCCGACACTTGTTTATTATGTTTTACTTGCGACTAGTTTTACCGTGTCAACAACCAGGCACAGTCTTGATGTCATGTCAGTCGACATCCCGCTTTTTGTCGACTCACCGACTTTGACGATTCTTTTTACGGACAAGATCGCAGATGTACAGATCCTAAGGGGACCTGGTGCTAAGTAGATGCTGTCGTCCCGCGGTATTCTCGGATACATGCCAATATTAGTCCAAAATGATAAACTTTGGCACGCCCTCGGATGCGCTTTTGTTGATGAAAGAATAGATTTGGAGAAAGGGTTGGGAACATGGTAAGGGATAGGATGGGAATGAGCTCGTGGCATATCTCACTCACTACCGAAACACGTACGTACATTGGGGACTACAATACAATACAACTACAAACGATACATATAATACAATGCACATATATAATTAATTAATATATACTCGTATACGCATATAAATATATATACAATAATTACCACTATAAATTAAATTACTTAAAACATATTATATATTACAAATAAAGCCCTTTCCATGAAAGACACACACACAGAAAAAAAAACTTAAACGCGATATTAAACACCTTTTCGCTTTTGATCGTATGTTTCCGTACTTTCGATAGGGTTATTTAAGTGTTCCGTGTTTTCGTTATAATTGTGTGTAAAGAACGCGAAAGTTTAAAATGTTTTACATTACCTATTTACAGGGTTAAGTGGTGAGTGTTGCAGTGTTAGTTAAGTTTACTTTACTGTTAAGGGGTTTTTAATTTTGTAATATATCACTTTTTTAGTATTTGAAGAGGAGGCACTAGCTAGTGATGTAAACATGAGGGCTGAGCGTCCGAGCGCTAATAAAACATACCATTTGTTTTTTTTTTTTTTTTAATATGTACATATATTGACAATATTCCACATCAGTGTATGTTAAATCTTATTGCCAATAGCATACTTATTTCTTTAGTATGTAGACTAGTTCAATGTGGATTTTTGTATATTGTAATATACAAAGAATAAATTTAGCGATAATTTATTTATCAAGCATTCACGCAGGGACGTGTATTTAGTCTAATTTAACCACAAAAATATGTCTATTTTTTATAAATACTAGGTACGTTATAAATACAATTATTTATATATTTATATCACACATAAAACAGTCCATACACTGAATATTAAAATACATATCAGGTGTGGGAGAGCGCGCGTGCACATGAGTCTGTGTGTACATGCAATTCGTACCGTGACATGTATGTCATACAATCCTATCCCGCTTATTTATTAATTAGTATTTACTTACTGATCAGTTGAAAAAGTAGACTCGCCAACCCCCTTGGGCAGTGTGACGTTTTAAGGTCATTCATCCCCCATGCACAAGACAATGTGTTTATGGGGGCTCATGTCCAGAGTGGATGATAAAAGGGCTGATTGCTATTTTGTGGATAGGTTTCCTGTTATCGAATTATTCTTGATAGCCAGAGGCCGCCTACGGGCTTAGTTGCATTTCAGTTTTAATATGGAATTGCATAAAGGCTAGCCGTCATGGAAGCAAACCATCTCGTAGTCAACCGCGTAGGTGGCTAGACACAAAAACCTATACTTCCTTAAATATTAAGATTAATTTCTACCTTTTCATTTGTTCCAGGAACATCAGTGAACCCCAGTGGCCTTCCGCAGTAGTTAATTAGTTATATAGTGTTGTGCAACCATGGGCGAGGAGGTGTGAGCACGCTGGCGGGGTACGGAAGGCATGCGGTGTACGCGGGCGGCGCAGGCGCATATCATACGCGCGCGCCCGCCGTACCGCTTAATGCAAGTAAGTGAACATTATTTATTTGAGATAACCAACAATGTATACAATACAAGAGTATATACTCTCTTCTTCTTGCCACTTTGAAATCAGAAGTATCGCTAGAGTCAGTATAGGTATGAATAAAATTTGTTTTAATTTAGACGTTTTGTACAAAAATAACACACCCTAAAAAATTGTTAAATTATAACTTCTTGCTCTCTCTTCTTCTCTTCTGTTTCTTCAGGTGTATTTTCATTAACTTCCATGTTTATTTGTTTTTTCTTATGATAAAAGCGTAAGCCTTTTATATATAATTAAATGCATATTTGTGGAGATTTTAAATGGCATGTCTACTAATTGCACCAACAATAATTTAAACACGTTTGTCATCTTCCTTAAAAATAAATAAATATACAATTGCAATTTACAATTTAGTGTTTTTGTATAATAATAATTGTAAAGCTTTGAGAATAATGAGAATGTATATGTAATAGACTGAGAGCTATCGACACAAAAAAGTCGCGTGTTTGATTAGTCACTTGCATAATATAGAACTTGCATACTTGTCCTATTGTTGTAGTTCTTGGTCATTTCACATAAGGATCCCTTATGTGAAATGACCTTATGAAAATGTGTTAGGTTATGGTCTCTACCATCCATGTCTCTACTCATACCTGCCATCTCTATGCATGTATGGGAATGGCCAAGTCACAAGAAGTAAAATTCCATTAAACAAGTCTTGGCGACATTTAGATCTCATCACTTTTGTCGGCCAAACAGTCGCGAGGATCGGCAACATTTTTACAGAATTGTTACATTTTGTTGGGATTACTCTAATGAGTACGATTTGAATTAATTTGATTTTACACGTTTCAATCACGTGACCGCCCGCTAATATAGACATATCGTGACGTCATTGCCCCGACAGCGATTTCGTGACGTCACACAGATAATTACCACACAAATTGTATAATTTATGTCCACCCACAAATGTAGGGCATGCACGCGCTTGCAAAATGAGTGGTTCGTACTGAGCTGATATGGTTATTATCGTGTAATTTGAGTTTTGAAAAGAATGAAGCAGTACAATAGTGGATAAATACGAGTATATTTATTTTATGTGGTGTCGATCGCGTTTAGAATAGTACCAACCGGTCTCTTCCCGTGAGTGTCGTGAAAAGCCACTAAGGGATAACAATACCGCCAGCACAAACCTTGAGTAACTACAGTTTTTAAATGCACTGGACGATATAAAAGGAGGCCACGTACTGGCAAGTGCAGCGTGGGACGCGCTCCGGCCAGGTGGACAGACGACTTGAAGTTTGCCAGTAGTGTGTGCGAGCCCTGGGAGAGGTCCGTATCCAGCAGAGGGCTATAAAAAGGCCGGTTACCTAAGGTTACAGTTATCCAAGTCTGGTGACTCTTAAAAGGCCACTAGGGCCACAAGAATTTAGCCATTCCGAAAAAGTCCGTGCGGTTAGGGGACCCCCGTCAGGAACGAAGACCCTCACGCATTTTTTTAAACTACGAATGTAATTCACGCATCCGTATACTTTCATTTTCAGGCATGTTATAACCATAACCTCAGTAAACTCTAAAAACAATCGATGTATTGCAAATATCGATGTATTTTTCAATATATCATTCTAATATCGATGTCACTATGCGATATATTACATTGAAAAACAACGATAGCGTCAGCGAATCAGCGATAGCGATGTAGTCGAATCGGATATTTTCGCGTAAAGGAACTTCGTTCCAAAAAGTTACAGTTACCATTTCATTTCAGTTGTACCGTTGTGTACATAGAATGTTATAACCAACATAACTATTCATCAAAAGCACACATTCACTAACGAAATAGAGGTGGGAAACTCACATAATGGTATAATGGGACGTAGGTGCGAGCGTACCAATTGTCAGAACCATTGTGGGTACGAATGCAATAACGTGCATTCCTTTGCTCACAAACCCAGCTGACAAAATACGCGTTACGTTGTCATGAGTTATTGGTTAGGTGAAGGTCGAGAGATGTGATCGTAAACGCATCGAAATATCTCCTAATAACGTCTGCCACCTACAAGACCACATATGCAATATTTTTGCTATCGCTAGATATAATACAGAGCACGCGAGAGAGAATATAAACAAAAGTACATAAGCGAGAAAGAGTCAGCAGGAATTGCCAGATGTGACACGATTTCAGTGACGTATAAGAGGTGAACGGCTTGCTAAACGGAGTGGTTCAATTATTTTGAATATTTTGTGCTTACTTCGTAGTGTACAAGGCAAATAACACAGTTTACAATCCCGGTAATATGTGGTGTTTACGTTTGCAAAGTTACAAGATGTAACAATCCAAATAAATACAGTTTTTCCAGGTAAATGTAAAATACGCCATTAACGATTTCATTCGTATTTCTCGTTAATTTAGTTACATTTTGCCAATTCAGGCAATTGCTATTAAAGAATATCAATAGTTATTTTTTTGTAATGAAAGATCGAGTTATTTGAAAATGTTTTATAAATATATGAAAATTACGCTAAAATTGCACACCATTGTGGGTACGAATGCAATAACGTGCATTCCTTTGCTCACAAACCCAGCTGACAAAATACGCGTTACGTTGTCATGAGTTATTGGTTAGGTGAAGGTCGAGAGATGTGATCGTAAACGCATCGAAATATCTCCTAATAACGTCTGCCACCTACAAGACCACATATGCAATATTTTTGCTATCGCTAGATATAATACAGAGCACGCGAGAGAGAATATAAACAAAAGTACATAAGCGAGAAAGAGTCAGCAGGAATTGCCAGATGTGACACGATTTCAGTGACGTATAAGAGGTGAACGGCTTGCTAAACGGAGTGGTTCAATTATTTTGAATATTTTGTGCTTACTTCGTAGTGTACAAGGCAAATAACACAGTTTACAATCCCGGTAATATGTGGTGTTTACGTTTGCAAAGTTACAAGATGTAACAATCCAAATAAATACAGTTTTTCCAGGTAAATGTAAAATACGCCATTAACGATTTCATTCGTATTTCTCGTTAATTTAGTTACATTTTGCCAATTCAGGCAATTGCTATTAAAGAATATCAATAGTTATTTTTTTGTAATGAAAGATCGAGTTATTTGAAAATGTTTTATAAATATATGAAAATTACGCTAAAATTGCACAAGTGTATAAACCGTTAACAAGTTTTATCGATAAAGTTAATCGCTGAGTAAGCGGGCGCGTTGTCGTAGTCCAGCAACAGTCCGCGGAGACCTATCTATGGACAGTTATTACTCACTGCAGTAAAAACGTTTGGCAAGCACGTGGCTATGTACCATTCTGCGTTAATGCTGCTTTGGTTTCGAGGTACAGATATCAGGTAGCCAGTTAAAGTGAAAAAACCGCGCAGCCGCACTTTGTCAAAAAACTGACAAAAATGGCTCGCGAGGCAAATATTCACTTCATAAAATATCAAAGAAACCGATTGCAAACCACCGGACACAAAATGGAATTCCATTAATACACTGGATCGCAAAAATTCCGGGTCGCTAATAAAAACCGTGATATCTCCATAAATTATATACCTAGATCGCTCGAATAAATAATATGTAGTAAGGAGGTTACTAATGCTTGTTCTAAATCTCTAAAGAGGTTTCATTTGTACAAGTTACAGATTAAAAAAAAAAAAATCTGCATTTTGAAAAATTTCAAAATTTAAAATTAGGAAAAGAATATTTTTTCTGCTTTTGTTTCAAACGGAGCTGTCATTATAAATGGTTCCTTGGATTGATCAGAGTATTCAATGCAATATCATGTCGTTATCACCTGAAGAATGTACACGGATTATTACCATGGTACAAGAAGGAAGAAGTCAGCGTAGCACTGCTAGAACAGTAGGAGTATCTTTATCAACGGTCCAAAGAGTACTCCAGCGATTTCAAGAGACCGGCATGAACATCAGGAGACCAGGAAATGGCAGGCCAAGGTGCACAACTACACGAGAAGACCGATTCATCGTGAGCACTATGTTAAGAAATCGACATCTCACGGCTGTTCAGGTCCGAAACAGTCTTCAAGAAATTCACCACAACAATGTGAGCTCTAATACGATTCTGCGACGTCTTCGTGAAGCTGATATAAAGCCTTATAGACCAGCAAACGGCCCCAAACTGCTCAGAGAACATCGAGTTGCCAGGTTACGGTTTGCTCGAGAACACATCCGATGGACAGATGAAGATTGGTCCAAGGTTATGTTTTCCGATGAGTCCAGATTTTGTTTATTTACGCACGACGGGAGACGAAGAGTATTTAAATAGATGGCCAGGAGAACGGTATCATCAAGCGTGTTTTGAAGAAAAGGTGCCATTCGGTGGAGGATCAATAATGGTTTGGGCTGGGATATCTTCAGAGGATCACACGGAGTTAGTGATCATAGAAAACGGTTCTCTGACTGCTGTCAGATACGTAGGAGAGATTTTAAATGAGCATGCTGGTCCATTCTTAGTGAATATGGGTGCAATTTCCATTCTTATGCACGATAATGCGCGACCACATACTGCTCATTTGGTCAATATGTATATTCAAGACGTCGGTATTACCTGCATGGAGTGGCCAGCTCGCAGCCCAGACTTAAATCCCATAGAACATGCATGGGACGAGCTCGGGAGATGCGTGAGACAACGCTCTCCTGCTCCCGTTACCTTACACGAGTTAAAGAATGCGCTAGTGGAAGAATGGGCAAACATATACCAAAATCGTATTAAAAATTTGGTTTACAGCATGCCACATCGTCTTATTGAAGTGATACGGGCTCGTGGAGGAAATACAAAATATTAAATTGTCAAAAAAACTTTTATTTTTTAAGATTTACTGGGAAGTGTATTTTTGTTGTCATAAGTTAGAAGCGAAATTTTCTTATTTTTTAGTATTTAATTAAAGTTATATAGTGTACAGAACGTGATACACATTTTTTTATATATATTAATCAGTCATCTACAATATACTATAGTTTCGCAAATTAGTCTTATGTATTTAAGAAACTATCACGCCATTTATTAGCGACCCGGAATTTTTGCGATCCAGTGTATTAAGGTTATTTTTCCTAAACTAAAACCGCATAGAGGCCAAGGTTTGTTGTCGCTTTACTCTTTTTCATTAGCAAAATTGCTTAGCCTAATTTTTGCATAAACTTCTAATAACATATGATTCCATTCTTGAGTAGTTACTAATTTTAGGCCTTAATTTAGAGTTGTAATTTGTTACATTTCTGAGCAGTTAATAAAAAATAACTTTGTGTATGGTACCTTCTTTTCATAGGCATATAGCAACTGTGCAATTAGCACATTCTGCCAGTGTCAAGTTTAGTTCGTAATAAACAAAGTCTAAAACGTATCCTGTCAATGTCCAGTCCCGTCGGAGTAAGTCAGACTTAGTCAGAAGACGCTCAGTAAAGTAATAATAGGTTTACTGAGAACAGAAGGAGGACTCGGAAAAACGGAGTCGCACTCTTTTATTTGATTATCATAAACACCACGCACGAAAAACACTGTGGAGTTTAATAAACTATCACTATTAAACCACAAAACGCCTAATACACAATTTTTACAATAATAAAAAAAAAACAACTCAAATTCACTTCTCGAGTTCCCGCCAAAAAGCCCCTATTTCGATATATTAATGTACCTACAGTCAAACCCGTAGTATTTTTTCTCTCTTCATATATGACAGTAGTGCAATTAGTGCATTGTGCCAGTGTCAAGTTTTGTTTTCTTATATGGCAATATCGCAATTAGCACATTCTGCCGTTGTTGAGTTTTCTTCGTAATTAACAAGTTTAAAGTCAAAACAATTCCAAACACATCTTGTCAATGTCCAGTCCCACGAAGAAAGTTAGGAGACGCTCAGTAGTGATAATAACTTTACTGAGGATAGAATAGTTGGACTTCTTGGAAGCACAGGAATAATGGAGTCTTATGCTTTAATTTGATTATCAAAAACACTAGGCACTTTCAAGTTTAATTAAGTATTAAATTAAACCACAAATGCCACAATACACAACGTTTACAATAATAAAAAAAAACTCCGGTAAAAAAATAAAAAAATCTTCACTTCTCGGGTTGCCACCAAAAACCCCAAAGTAGTAATTTGTTTAATAATAATTTACTATTTTGGCCGTTATTGTCACTGTGTTAAGGTGCACGTGGGTTTAGGTTGACCTTTTTTCGACTGCACAACACAGAGAAGGTACTTATGACTATGTTTTTCGAGTTTATCCAACAGAGGAGTTGATGATACGGTATATTTTAATCAATTATCATAAATATAATTCCATACATTGCAGAAATATAATTGGTACTAGAAAACAGTTACTAGATTTGTATCTCACTTACGTATCAGTACTCAATCTATTTAATAGTTTTTCGAAACTAAAACAGAAGCTAAAACTAGAGCACTAGCAAACTTCGTAAACGCACGGCCGTACATCAATCACTCTCGTACAAACGCCTCGTCCAAAAAGTTTATTTATCAACTTCCAAATTCAAAAGGAGGTTCTTTGCCGCGTCAACAGTTTTTCGGGGCATCGGTATACGCGGATACAGCCATAAATCAAACTAATCTAGGGTGCATTATTATTAAAACGACCACTAAAAAGAACTACTCCGAAACGCTAATTCTGAATTCAACTCTATTAGCGACACAAGAGAGTTGAGAATGATTCGAGAGCAGGTGATATTTTATCATGCCTGCGTCGAAGTGTCCAAATATTTTTCTTCTCTAACTTTTTTCGCTAGTGGACAAATGGGTCGCGATTTTCATTATACGTCGTCTCGGCCTAGTTCATGGACCATGCCACTTTGATGATGTCGCTTGGGGCTTGAAAATGGCGGACCAGATCAGATATTTAATCATTAATTTTACGAGTACGAGCAATGGAAAATTTTCCCGGGAATGCTATCAGACTGTTAAAAAGTGAACCATTTTATTCGGAATTTCTTCGAGGCAACAGATGCGCTTTGGTTTCACTGGTTATTTTTTGTTTCATATTAGGAATATTCTCGTGGATTTTGAAAAAATATCATCTCAAATGCATCAAGAGAAAAATATTAGGTTTTACTTATACGGTAAAATCATTTAGCTCATTTTTCTAAAAGAATGCATATTTCATAGAAGAGTATTTTTGTGCAGTTTCCACCATGATATGGGCTTTTTGGCTCTGATTCATTTGATAGTTCCCATGTCGCCCTCAGACTTTTGTCATCCTCTAATAGACTGGGCCTCCCCATACACATATCCGGATGTGTAATGTCCGGATAAATAGACGACCAGACCGTGCTTTGCTTAGATGCTTTGCGTGCTTTTAGACAGTGTCGTTGAAAACTAACCTCTATGCACACTGCATAAGGTGCTATAAAACTAACCTCTATGCACATTGCATAAGGTGCTATAAAACTAACCTCTATGCACACTGCATAAGGTGCTATAAAACTAACCTCTATGCAAACTGCATAAAGTGCTATGAAACATGATTGTGACTAATTCTAAGACCGAGAATTGTTTATATAACCGGATCTTAGTGTCTTTAGTGTTTAGTGTTAGTGTAAGTCTTTTGGAGGTGGAGTAGTTTTTCAAAGCTTGTGATAGCAGCTTTGTTATCCCTTAGTCGCCTTTTACTACACTCACGTGATACCACATTACAATGTCACCACGTGAAATTCTAAAGCCGGCCGACACGACACGACACGACACGACACGACCATATCTAAAACACAAAACAGAAATACAATGTTAAGTCCACGTTGTCAGTATACATTAAAAAAAATCATTTTTTTTTAAATGTCAAATGGAAGTAGTTTCAAAACAGTTTTATTATTTTATTTATTTATTTTTAGGTAAGATTGCAGACGTTAAAAATATTTTTGATACATTATAATTAGAAAAAGAAATTAGTAGACATGGTGTTTAAAATATCCACAAATATGCATTTAAGTAGGTATATATAAAAAGTCTAGACGTTATTATAATAAGAAAAAAAAACCAACAGCGAAGTTAAAGAAAGATACACTTGAAGAAATAGAAGAGAAGAAGAGACTAAATTAAATGTAAATGTGTGAGAGTTTTTAATATAGTCTTCGGGAAATGTTAATTTAGCTGATATTTATCATGATCATGTTTTTGACTTTTTAATTTTTACCTACCTAACTGCATCGGCAGAAGGTAAAATTTGTAATTCAAACCATACTACCTTGCGAAAGTTTGTAACTAATTATACAGGATGTTTAAAGGGGTGGTTTAATCGGCGTGGCGGTAAAGCGGCCAACTTTTATGAAATAACTTAAAATTAAATCAAAATATACAGTTACCCTAGAAAATTAGCATCTTAGCATGCACAATACTTTGTATAAGTAACTATAACTGTAACCGGCCTTTTTGAGGTCCACGGCTAGAGCGTGGTCCTCTCCATGCACAATGTCTTGTGCACGAGGGATATATGGCCTCAAAATGCTCGCTCGCGCGAGCTGGTGAGTCTACTCTTTTAGAGGTGGTGCAGTTCCTCAGTTTACTGCTAAAAATATACCACATTTTCAGTATATAAGTTAATTTTTACCTATGTATTGAAAACTTCGTACTTTGATCCATGTGACAGGGTTTGTGCGATGTAGTTGGCGGCCTTGGGGGCGCTTGTGATGTCAAAGAGGCGCCTCGATAGGGCACCATGGAGCCAAGAGTTTTAACATCCAAAGTGAAAACGTATTCGGTGCCGATACCCGGGTATTTAAGCATCTTCCCCCATTCTGCACCTTCTGGCGCTCTAATAGCCTTCTCGAATGTTCCATGAAGGTGAGGCGGGGCCAGTATATCGACAAAGATGGCACCGCGTACCAGTGACCATCCCATTTTCCACGGTACTAAAGTCCTACCGTGTTGGTCGTGTCTCTTACCGTTTTTTTAGCAAAGGCCAGATCAACGGCTTTCCGTCATACAGGATTGAAATTATGACAAAATGTTTATTGAATATTATTTATTAATTAATAATATATTGTTACAATCCCTTATTTATTTAATTGCCAGTGGCATTTACAACACAAAATGTTTTCATTGAACTGCGGCCGCCAGCCGCAGATTAAATAGTGTTAATTTTATCATTTTCAATCAGTACTTAAATTCAGGTGGTTTTAATTGGATTCAATAAATTCATTAAGGCATTGTTACTTGAATGGAGGTAAATAGAATAATATTGTAACTGTTAATGTTTTACAAATATGGCTCATTGTAATATTTGTAAAACATGAATGACCCATATGGTGATAAGCGGCAACCGCTATCCTTGGACGCTTACAGCTAGTGTTGTGAAAGACTAGTCTCCTCGAGTCTTAATTTTGAAGACTTGACTCGATTATTCAGGCTTCAAAGCAGCATGAGGCTTCCTTATACAGAAAATATGAAGTATCAAGTTCGTTTTTTCTTTTTAAAATGAGTACTAACCAGAGATATAGAGGTATATATAACGCATGTTGTCCGCGCCGCTGCGTGCCCGAAGTTGGCGCTGAGCTGAGCGCTGAGCTACCGCTAGCAAGTCTTGGTTACACATAGTGGTGGGTAATCAAGACTTCTCGGACTGTTATAACTCACTTAATCCTGCTCCGCTTGCGGATCCGACTCCTATTAGTTACTCCTTAACTCTTGATTCACCTACTTAATCACCTTCCGAGAGCGTTTCATTTCCTTTCCCTTAGTTGCATAAGCCAAAAAAGGTCATGCCATCATTGCATCCCGGTTTTGAGCCCTCGACAAGTGCCGATGCGCGATTACACTCACGATCATGATTGGCGCCGGAATCGGAATGAATAACAATTCGATGGAACAATTAAGGTATTCTGCTCCGCTCGCGGATTCAACTCTTTTGATTCATTAATTCCGGAGTTACCCATCACTAGTTACCCATAACAAAAACGCCTAATCAGTTGAAAAATATCGTCAAAGATGATCCGATTCAACTGGGTGGGTGGTTTTTCATCACTAAAATGACACGGTTGGTTTCCATAATAATTTCACGAACTTGCGTTGTCTATCCTCCAACATACTTAGACTATTAGTCCACCGTACTAATAGTTAAGACTGTTTAAATTTACCATTTTTTCTTGTTTCCACCCCTTCAAATGTAGTTTAAATATGAACACTCATGAACGCCACACTCAATGGCCCACACTAGGATTCCCTGTGTCATGGGTTTAGAGACTAACATACACCCAGACCGGAACAGACATTTGTCTTTAAACAGATGAATGTCCGACCGGTCACTACCATCTGCGCCGATCGGTCCTAAAGTTTTAGTTTAAAGCCTTTTACATATTAAACTGTCGTCGTCGTGTTTTAGTCGTTTATGTATGTCTAACTAAACAAAATCAAAATACTATAGCGTGTCGGTAAGGCCGTTAGTCGTGTGCGCCGAGCCGTAGTAATTGGATCGTCCGCAAAAGGATTATAACAGCTGTGTAAACCGTTACGCAAGCTAATTTGACTATTATTTATATGTATAGGAGTTATAAAAAACGATGGTGGTTTTTAGGTAGAAAGATAAATGTTGAAGAAGTAAGTCTCTTTCTTTTTTTTATTCTAGACATATACCAGCTTCATCCGAAGATGGTTTGGAGTAGATGCTTTGAAAAATGCTAATATCTAGACTTGTAATTAAGTCGTGTATTGTATAACTTTTGTTCTTTGCCCTGAGTCTTATTTTTAGATTATTTGTTAAAATCCAGTACCCAATAAAACTCAGTCTGCCAGCTAACCTATGTTTATGCCTCACCGATACCCACATATCCGTAATACATTTTTCTGACTAAACAACAGCCACATTCCTCTCCAAGTCACGTCTCGCATGGAACGGGAGGTCTCTTAATACTAAAACAGAGGCGGTGATAAATTTCTCTATATACCCTTGCCAATACTTCTTTGAACACTACAGGGGAATTTGAACTTTATGTATCGTGGCGTATGGTTGTTGTTGGCTCCTGTAGGGTCGAGAGATTTCCTCTGGATCGTAATTGTTGTCCGACTGAATGGTCTGACTGATTTTATGATCGGTTTCGTGATGAGTTTGAATATAGCTAGGCTTTATAGTTTACACCTTGGAATCATCATTTTGGTAGGGGGAGAGAGCATGCTGCATTCCCAAGGCCGCTGGGCGCGCTCGGCTGGCCACGTTACCCCTCTCTCACAGAAGACTACCTTGAAATGTACTGCATTCCGTACTTTATCGTATTTCCCCAATGTACGTACGTGTTTCGGTAGCGAGTGAGATGTGCCAGAGCCCATTCACATCCCATCCTATCCCTGCCCATTTTCCCAATCCGTTTCTTAATCTGCAAAGGTAGGCGGCGCATCCGGGGGCGTGCTAACGTTGTCATTCTGGACTGATGTTGGCATGTATCGCGGATGTCTACGGACGACAGTGTCCACTTACCACCAAGTAGACTATATGCTCGTCTTTTTTGTGTAAAAAATATATAAAAATTTAACAAAAATGAAGTCGCTGTTGAATTTGATACAACTGTATTACATACATCCATTTGTCGTTGTCGAGAATCTATACATATACATAGATCTATACATCTATACATAGAATCCTAAGAAAGCCCACACATTCCAAAATTATATTTGGAATTTTCACGCTTATCACCCAAAAACTACTGCACGAAATCGTAAACACTGCTAGGTAATGAAAACGTTGGACTATACACAAATAAAGCCTTAATTCAACCAATTGCAATGTATTCAATATATTAGTACCGTGCCCTCGACCTGGATTGTGGCCCGAAAACTCCTTCTAATTAATTGAGAAGGCGTATGGTTTATACATGAACGTTATAGGTGATGTCACTATCAAATTTTATTATAAACTAGCTTCTACCTGCGGCTTCGCTCGCGTAGACTAAGCAGCTGTAAAAGATTTTTAACACCTGTAAAGGCACTGACAAGACATTAATGACATTTTGAGGGGGCGAGTGCACGCTGAAATCCAACAGCCGCTGGGCGCGCTCGACTGGCCACGTTACCCCTCACTCACAGAAGACTACCTTGAAATGTACTGCATTTCCCACTTTATCGTATTTCCCCAATGTACGTACGTGTTTCGGTAGCGAGTGAGATGTGCCAGAGCCCATTCCCATCCCATCCTATCCCTCCCCATTTTCTCTCAGAGAAGACTACCTTAAAATGTACTGCATTTCCCACTTTATCTTATTTCCCCAATGTACGTACTTGTTACGGTAGTGAGTGAGATATGCCAGAGCCCATTCATATCCCATCTTATCCTATCCCTCCCCATTTTCCCAACCCTTTCTCCAAATCCATTCCTATATCTCCAAAGGTAGGTAGCGTATTCGAGGGCGTGCCAACATTTGTCATTTTGGACTAATGTTGGCATGTATCCCGGATGTCTATGGGCGACAGTATCCAATTACCATCAGGTGGACTGTATGCTCGTCTGCTGCCTTCGTACATAAAAAAAATAAAATAATAATAATTAATGGCCCACTCACGCAAGTCATATATTTAAAGTATTTTTTTATTTTTCTCTATTGTTCAATTTCGTTGTGTCATATGAAGATGACACATTTTTTCCTTCTGGATACTTAGCTATACATTAGTGAAAACATATACACCGTCCCCGCCGGCGGAGACGAGGACGTCACCCTCGCTACAGCGTGAACACACATCGGCCTTCACCCCACACCTTTATAAGGCATCGGCGCGTGCCTGGGCGTTTCTTACCGACTCGCGATCCCGCAGTGGGTAAAGCAACGCCCTAAGTCGAGGTCCGTTCCTTCCGCCGGTCTACGTGCGGGGGAGCCCTTAGGCTCGTTACTGCAAACGCTCTTTTCCTTCTGCGCTCGCCCTAAACCATACATGTCCGGTGACTCTTGAAAGGCGACAATAATTTAGCAATTCGGAAAAAAAATTTAGCAATCGGAATGAAAATTGGCTTGAACTACGATCGTATCGCTCTGACAAGCGATTAGCGACGATTTATTAGCAAGTTCAGCGTTTGATGTATCGCATCGGTTCTGTTGCGATGTAAATAAATAGGGGGGGGGGGGGGGGATGAAGATGAACGCGCGCCGTGTGACGCGTCCGACACACGATAGGTCGGCGGTGTGGACGTGGAACTACAAATTCCGTTTATGTTTGTTTTGCCGCACCGGCTTTCGGTACAAATCTTTCGCAGCTCAGGCTATCAAACTCTGAAACACTCTTCCAACTTCATTGAAACTCTTGAAACACTGGCATTAGCAAACTCCGTGTTAAATTTTCATTTAAAAACTTTGCCGACACTATCTTACTATGTAAGAGAGTTGATAACTATAGGTACTTAGTATTTTTATCACCGAAAATCCCCTCCTTGTCAAGGGTATGCTTATATTATTATGGTTTATGTAATTCAGTTTATAGTCATGATTATTTACGGTATATAGTTATATGAGTACATTTGTATATCAATACATATGTGTAATATACATTATATATTAATATGAGTAAATATTTTTTTTATAGAAAAAATTTCGGCATGCTCGTTTTATGGTACGCGGATACTGACGTCCATAGACATCCGCGATACATGCCAACATCAGTGCAGAACAACAAACGTTGGCACGCCCCCGGATGGGCTGCCCACCTTTGCAAATTAAGGGTTGGGAAAATGGGGAGTGATAGGATAAGATGGGATATCTCATATCTCACTCACTACCGTAACAAGTACGTACATTGGGGAAATAAGATAAAGTGGTAAATACAGTACATTTTAAGGTAGTCTTCTGTGAGAGAGGGGTAACGTAGCCAGTCGAGCGCGCCCAGCGGCTGTTGGATTGCAGCGTACACTCCATCATAAGCTCTTATTATACACTTATTTATACACTTCAACGCACAATATCGTACAAAAGGTGAACTTAATGCCATAAGGCATTCTCTGTAAGCCAACTTTCGGATTGAGCAGCGAAGTTCAGTTTGGAAGTGCACGGAAGACTCAATTTAAATGGTGTGGTGAAATTAATATACAAATATATACAGAAAAAAAATTAGTGTATTCCAACAATTTATCGAGTTCTTAAAATGGTGGGTTTTAATTATTATTTTTTAAATTATAAGCGTCAAATAAAGAGACCTTGTTAAAAAACCAGTGTTTGAATTTCAGGAAACACTGACTGAACGAAGAAATTCTCGCATCAGAGAAAGTTCTATAAAAGTTATTTCGAAACCGTTTCAGCCCGTAATAAATAAGTACAAGTAAACATTGAGTTATTTTGGGATAAATTAATTTAACTTCTTGTTTATTGTCCCATTCCATTATGTCCATTCCAATTCTCAAGATTTCTGTTGAATTGTTTTCGTTGCTGTAGTGAAATAAGGATTTAATTCTGAAAGAAGTAATGAGTTCTTTTTCACACTTCATTGGGATCTTTTTCTTACTCCACTCTATTGGGGATGTAATCCAAGCTACAATCCAACAGCCGCTGGGCGCACTCGATTGGCCTCGTTACCCCTCTCTTACAGAGGACTACCGTGAAATATACTGCTTTTTCCACTTTATTCTATTGTCCCACGTATAGTCCCGGAATGAGCTAAATGCGTGCGGAAGGAATGTGACCATTTTTTGTCACTTGTTTTTAGTGTTGTACTACAATGATCTTACTGAAAGATCGATATCGGTTTTAGTCGATATTTTTAATTTAAATGTCACGGTCAGAAGTAAAACACAAATAATTATAAAAAACATAACTTATTTTTTAACATTTTTATTTACTTTCATTATTTATTTATTTATTATTTATCACACATTAGATAATATAGTAAGTAGGTATACATAATTTTTAGTTTTAAACAGATATTTAATGTTTAGTTTTGAGAAATAAAGTTAATAAAAAACAACAAAAAAACAATAGCTTGAAAGTACTAAAAGGAACAAAAAACTATAATATTGTATTGAATGAATATTAGTCACTACAATCATCACTTGTAATATCTGATCCAGATAAGTCAGAATCAGTGTCATCACTACTTTCTCCCAAGTTTATGATCAGTTCATCGATTGCTTTTTCCATATTACCATCTTTTCCCCAGTATTCATTTTCTATTGAAATTATGTGATCTTCGTAACCTTGCCAGTCAGTTCGTGTGACTAGCGATATAGATTCATTAGTTAAATCCCGCAAACGTGCTAACGATAAGTCGGAAGTAACATTGTGATTGCGAACGTGTCTTTTAATTTTACTCCATGCCAGTTCTATGGGATTCAATTCACACATATAGGGCGGTAAACGAAGTATAATATGACCGGCACGTTTAATAATTTCGTCGACGCGAAACTTTTTACTTTTGGGTCTATTTAATTGAATTAGTTTGAACAACGCATCCTTTCTCATTTCAGTGCTGTGCGGTATGTTGTGTTTCTCAAGCCATTGTAACATAACAGTTTTCAGGCTGCTTTTAGTGGGGACTTTATCTTCCTGTACACTATGATAAGGCGCATTGTCAATTACAATAACGCTCCCTTGTGGTAAATTTGGCAGTAATTGTTCCGTAACCCACTTCTCATAATTAGCCGCATTCATCTGGCCGTGGTAATCACCAGATGTAGTGCCTGCTTTAAAAACTAAAGAAGCATTTTGTAAAAATCCATTCCTGGAACCGGCATGCACCAATATTAATCTATTAGAGGAACCTGTGTCACTTATTACTCCATCAGCGTCTGTCATTGACCAACATTTTTTAAAGGTTAGATTGTTGTCAACCCAACTTTCATCAACGTAAAATATTTCTTTACGTTCTCTTCTATACGACATCATCTTCCTCAAATAATCACTCCGTAAAAATACAATATTCGGTTTTTCTATTAAAATTCTTCGTTTATTATTGCATTTGCGCCATTTGTACCCTATACTTTTCAATAGGGTTCGTAAACTTCTCTCTCCCCACGGAAATTCAATTTTTTCTCTTAATGCTAATAAAAGCTTAGGAGAAGTTGGTACAATCTTCTTTATCAGATAAAATTCTTCGATACATCTTTTTATCACGCCACGATCAAAATCATCAACATTCATGTTTCGTTTAAAATTCATTTTTTTACCTTTCTTTGATGGTGATTTTAATTTCGAAGTGCCAGCTAATTGTGATTCTCTTTTAATATTGTCTATAGTTCGTTTATTTAAGCCAGTGTAGTGTGCTGCTCTTTCAATACTTCTACACAATGGTATTGCCACAATATTTGATAACTTTTCTTCTTCACACAACTTAATAACATTTCGCACCATATTTCGACTTTGACTTCGAATCACCGATCGTTTTTTTGAATAAGCTTGGTCACTCATTGTAGAGGTTGCTAGTTGTTGATGTAGAAGTTGCTTGTCGAGAGCAAATAATAAGCTGCTTTTTGGAGCTACGGATTTAATTGCACTACATAATTATAAAGTAATCTATTTTAAAGGCGCGGGGAGCACGCGCGAGTAGCGCCGTTTTCGTACTCATTAGTTTGATTGCTGTAGATTAATTTATGTCCGCGTTACCGCTGACTCGGCGATGTATGGTTGTGCGTAGCTACACCGTACATGCTCCCGCGCGCGAAATAAACACAAATGAGAAGAAAAAGGAGAAGAAAAAAAGTTACAAGTCTTCCTTAAAAGTTACTTTTCGTGGTAACGGGGAGGTGGCTATAGTTCGTTTGTTTGTAAACTTCACTTCACTAGGCTGACGATCAGCCGTGCTCTGCTTTCGCGAAAATGTAACTCCACTCACTTCACTGGCCTGACGGTCAGCCACAACCACTACACAGTTGACTTCAGTAGGCGGGGCTGTATCAATCCGTTTATAAGCCCGCGACGCTGTCTGGAGTGTGAGTCGAAATGCTGATTTAGTAATAAACCGTTGTAATGCTGTAGTTCTTCGTAATCGTGACGTAATTGGAGTAGTAACATATTGCAATGGTCTTTATTAGATAATGTAGTGCATGTTTTCGTTAAATAGTTTATATATTTGTTTGCTGCTAAATTCCCTTCCCAGTATGGAGACATGTCATAATAAACAATTAGCATCCATTTATCTCTTACTAGTTGCATGCTTTTCAAGGGTTCAAAAAACAAAGATTGATTGTTAGGGATATTTGAATAATGATATGATGCATATTAAGTTGTCAGCAGCGATAGGAATAAAAGTAAATATGTTGCCATTGATAAAAACGTAGTAGGTTTTGCTCCTCTAGCTAACCTACTTGGTCTAGTTTCCTGCTTGGGTATACAGTTTCTTATTTCAAGTTTATTTGCCTGAATGCTGTTTACTTGTCCCTTCTCATCAGCTGATTGTAGCGGTAAAATTGATAGTTTGAGGACTGGTCTCTTAATGATTCCGCTTTTAGTTTTTAATGACACTACTCTGACTAAACCATCCTGACCCGGGTGCAACTCCATTACTCTGCCCATCATCCACTTCCCTGGAGGTAGATTGTCGTCTTGTATTGTTACTAAGTCTCCGATTTTTATGTTTTCATGTACGTTTCGCCACTTAGTCCGTATTGATAGTTGTGCTAGATACTCCGCTTTCCATTTTTTCCATATATCATTTGCTAGCTTGACGGATAGGTGCCATCTAGTGCGAGCATCTTCTCTCGTTTCAATGATCGTTGTTCCAGCCCTTCCACTCAAAAAGTGCGCAGGTGTAAGCACATTTAGATCCTCAGTGTTTTCAGATAGTTCACACAAAGGTCTGGAGTTTAAACAAGCTTCAAGTTGTGTTAAAACAGTAGTAAATTCCTCGAAGGTCAGTTTTTGCTGTCCGATTACTCTCCTGAGATGATGCTTGAGACTCCTCACAGCTCGTTCCCACAGACCACCGGCACTCGGCCACGAGGGCGCATTAAAGTGCCATTCTATTTTCAAGTCTGTTAATTCCGCTAAAAAGTTATAATCACACATGTTTTTCATATCATGATATTGCTCTTGTATTAATCTATTTGCGCCAACGAAATTGGTCCCGTTATCACTGTAAAGATGCCGCGGGGCTCCTCTTCTGGCGGCCATCCGCCGCAAGGCTGCTAAAAATGCTGAACTGCTTAAATCCGATACAAGCTCCAAATGTATGGCCTTGGTCGCCATACAAATAAATAATGCGATATATCCTTTTGTAGTTTTAATCCCTCGACCCTTATTCGCTTTAATATCGACATAGCCTGTGTAATCAACTCCTGTATGATAGAACGGGTATGCTTGATTGCTCCTAGCTTCTGGCAAATCTCCCATTAGTTGTTCCTGTTTTATTGGGCTGTGTTTTTTACATACGACGCAGTTTCTTACTTCTTTCTTTACGGCATTATTTCCACCTATTATCCAATACCTTTGTCTAATAGCGGACAAAGTCAATCGTGGCCCGCCGTGGAATGTTAGTTGATGAGCTTGATTGATGAGTAATGTTGTTAAACGACCGCTATGGGGAATTATTGCAGGGTGTTTCATTTCTTGACATATGTTTGCTTTGCTTAAACGACCTCCCACTCGTAAGATGGCATTGCTATCCAAAAACGCATTTAATTTTAATAAATTACTTCTATTGCTTAATTTGTTGTATTTTTTCAAATGATTAATATCACCTGAAAATTCCGTTCTTTGTACATCTTTTATTATTAATTGTTTAGCATTTTTTAACTCATATAACGTCAGATATCCAGGTGTGTTGTTATGTTTGCTTGTCGCTATAGTTTTGCTCGCTCGTAATATTTTGATTGCTCGTAAAGTCCATGCTAATATTTTTGTTATTTTAGTGAAACAACTGTATTTTTCCAATAGTTGCTGTATAATATTTTGTTCACTACTTGTTTGCGTCATATTTGCTTGCATTGGCGTTAATGTACCTTTTTCTTCTTGATTGGTAGTGTATTTAATATTAATTGCTGCTGATTTGTCATCAAATGACTTTAATGAGTGTGGCCCTTGCCACCATAATAAATGATTCTTTAACTGAGATGCCGACAGACCTCGACTGGCGGCATCGGCCGGGTTGTCTTCTGACTTCACGTATCGCCAGCAGTTTGGCTTAATGACCTCAGTTATACTTCTTGTTCTGTTTGCTACGAATGTTTTCCAGCGTCCCGGGTCACCCTGGAGCCATCCCAGGACAACCATTGAATCACTCCACCCATATATGCTGATGGGTGGCTCGCTTAAACAATTTACTACTTTCTTCATTAATTTTGCTAATAAATCGGCGCCGCATAATTCCAACCTTGACAATGATACTTTTTTAGAAGTAGGTACCAATCGCGTTTTGGCGACGAGTAGCACTACAGTTGATTTATCACGTTTCTTGATACGTGCATATATTACCGCGGCATATGCCTTTGTCGACGCGTCACAATAGCCGTGCAATTCAATGACGTCACCGGGTTGGTACCCGATCCATCGAGGTATTTCAAATTGATTTATTCGCTCAATATCTATTTTTAATGCTGTCCATTCCTTTCTGATGCTTTCAGGGACTTCGTTATCCCAATGCATTTTGTCTATCCAAAGCCTTTGAAATATTAATTTCAATTTGGTTGTTATCGGCGCTAACCACCCTAAGGGGTCGAATAATTTGGATATTTCTGATAGAAGTATTCGTTTAGTCAATTTTGATACTTGATTAGTTGAGTTGTATTTGAACGTAAACTTGTCATCTACTGAGTTCCAACGTAGACCTAGCGTTTTAGATGTGTTTTCTGATTTGAAATTAAATATGATCTCGCCATCACATTTCCTGTTTTGTATATTTCTAAGAAGCTCTGGTTTATTTGCAGCCCATTTTCGCAACGTAAATCCGCCTGATTTTAGTAATTTATTTAATTCGTCGATCAGCTGGTTACCCTCTTCGATAGAATGGGACCCATGTACTAGATCATCAACGTAAAAAGCTTCCTCTAGGACCTTGGCAGCTTTGGGATAATTAAGGCGTTCGTCAGTCGCTAACTGCCTCAAGGTCATCATCGCTAAAAACGGTGCTGCTTTAGTACCGTATGTGACTGTAGTCAATGTATACGTGCGTAAGGGTTGATTTTGTTCGGCTCTCCATACTATTTGCTGCAATGGTTGGTCAGTTTTACTTATCACAATCTGTCTGTACATTTTTTCTATGTCGGCAGTATACGCATATTTATACTGACGCCATTTTAAGATAAGATTTTGTAGGTCCTGCTGCAGATTAGGCCCTTTTAACATCAAATCATTTATGCTGTCTCCGCTAGATGTTTTTGCCGATGCGTTGAATACTACGCGAAGTTTAGTTGTTGATGATTCCTTTCGTTGCACGGCATGGTGCGGCAGGTAACATGATAGTACTTCATAGCCCCTGCCGCGGCTCGGCGTCATATGACCTAAGGCTATGTACTCATTGATAAATATTTTATATTGCTCTGCTAACGAAGGCTGTATATTAAATTTTCGTTCCAAGTTATGAAACTGCGCTATGGCCATCTCCTTTGATGACCCTAATTTTTTATTTGCATCTGGATGCAGTGGTAACTTTACTTCGTATCTTCCATCTTCTCGGCGTTTTGTAGTTGCTAAGTAGTAATTAATACAGTCTTGATCTTCAGACGAGAAATTTGTTCCTTCGGTGATGTCTTCAATCTCCCAGAATTGCTGTATATCGCTAATATTATTTAGTGCAACATTGCATTGATAAGATGTAATTTCACTACCGCCGCCGTATACTATCCACCCCAGCTGTGTTTGCTGTGCTACAGGCTCTGTTACACACTCTCCTTTTATAAGACCATTTAATAAAATCATCCCGTGTACACTCGTGTTTAGTAATAATTCTATCGGGCGGCTAACGTAAAAGTTCGGATCAGCTAATTTTATGTTTTCAATATGTGACCATTGTGGCGCGCTAAATGATTTGCTCGGTAAATCTTTTAATAAATCATTCATAATAAGTACGTTTGTACTGAATGTAAAATTATTGTTATAGGAAGCGCAGTTAATTGTTAACATGCCTTTGCATTTGTTTTCTTTTTCTCCGATACCGTATATTAAACCCTTGCATCGTGATCTCTGTAAGCCTAACTTCTTAACTGCACTTTCCTTGATTAATGAGACTTGAGATCCTGGATCTATGAGAGCCCTTAGAGTTTGGAAAGATCCATCCACGGCTGCTACTTTAATCAACGCTGTCGCCAGCAAAGCTTCGTTTATCTCTCGCTTATTCTGCGTGGGGTTGGTAGTCACCGCCACATGTTTATTTGTTTGATTTAAGTCCAAACTTGTTGTTGCTGTGTTATTCAGCTGCGGCCTCGTTTTTACGCAGACGTCATGTATGACGGAGTGGTGACTTCCACCGCACTTGCGACATCGTTTCGTCGACGTGCAATGCTGACCATTATGATTGAACAAGCAATTCATACATAGTTTTAATTTTGTTATTGTATTTAATTTGTTATGATTTGGTAATTCTCAAAATGTTTTGCAATCATACACGGCATGCGATAGATTGCAAACTTGGCATTTGATTGTAGTCACGTTAAATGCCCTATTTATTGTTTTGGATTTATTATAACTATCCACAAATTCATGGTTATATTTTCTTGCTATTTCGTTATGAGATACCTTTTGATTTGGCTGACTGTTGAATTTTGCTTCCCACTTCTGACCCCACTGACTGTTGAATTTTGATGCTGAATGATCTTGCTTCCTGCGTGATGACTCCAGACTTGTAAATTTGCTCTCTAAGTAGCCTAAAAATTCTTGTAATATCGGTAGTTCTTTCGGATTTTTAAGTGAATCAATGTAATCACTATATGTTTCGCTGTCAAGTTTCTGCGACAGTAGGTGCACAAGAAGTGGATCCCAAGTACTGGTGTTGATCCCTAAGTTGCGAATAGCATGAAGGCTTTCTAATGAAACGTCATGTAGTTTTTTAATATGCGCTAGAGATTGATGCTGTGCAGTCGGTAATCCTAGTAAAGTATTAATTATGGAAGTAAATATAAGCTTCTTGTTATTGTATCTATTGTTTAGTATTTCCCAACATGTGTTGTAGTTGTCGGAAGATATCGATAGATGCTGAATCAGTCTCTCGGCTTCACCTCTTATCTTGCCTTTTAAAAATTGCATTTTTTGTGCGTTGGACAAGGAAGAGTTGCTATGTATAGCTTCATTAAAAAGATCTTTAAAAGATAGCCACTGTTGACAATCACCTGAGAAACTAGGTACATCCATTCGGGGCGTTGACTGCTCTCTATTCGATACATTGTATAGCTTCATGTTAATCGCCTTTTTTAATTTATTGAACGTCTGTTCATGCTGGGTGAAACTAAATTCGTAGTCGTCATCTTCTTCACTGATCTCGCTCTGTATTTCCCAATGGAGAGAATCAATTTGAGACCATCTAATTTGCAAGGTCTTTAGTGCATCATCTAACTCCCATTTATCAAGGATCGACTCTAGTTCAATATTGCTCACTGTTCGCTTGAATGCTTTGAAATTAACCACTTGTTTACGTAACATGTCATCTAGTTTGCTTGTGGAACCTCGGGATTCCATGACCGTTACCGCTCTTGCCTCTCCTTCTTTTTGGTGCTTGTAACTCGCGGGTCCTGCTTGCTCTTGCTGTTCCTGCTCTTCCTGCTCTCCCTGCCTTGTTTGAGTACGCTGTTTTGATGCTGGAATATTTTGCTTGCTTGATAGCTCTAAACGCTGTTCGCTAATAAATATTTTAGTGGATGTATAGACCCTTTTTGTTTCCTCATACTCATTGTCTTGAAAATAAATATGTTGTGTGACCCCATACTCACAGATTCGCTTATGATTGCTGTGATAATCGGACCAATATCGCTCCAGTAAATCTAACCTCCTTTTGAAGTAATCTTCCGATTTTCTATCGGCGCTGTCCTTTTTAATATTCGTCACTATCTTATGTATACCTTCATTTATCTCGCATTGTTGGTTGTAAAGATCTTCCATGTTGCTGTTATCTATTAGTTTATCTATTAGTTATAAAAAGGAAGATCTTACTTTTACTAATCGTTCTAGCTGTTGCTGATGCTCTGGGTGTCTATGACCCGCTGTTGCTGGTGTCGACCACTTTGCTGACGCCGACTGTTGAGCTGCTATGCTGCTATTCTTGTCTTGACGCTCTCGAGTTGGTGAAGTCGGTGAACTGACGTCCACAATGCTGATTCAGTACGATCGCACTCACTAGTAGAGGTGTCGACTGTTTTGCTCGAAGGACCATGTAGAGGTTGCTAGTTGTTGATGTAGAAGTTGCTTGTCGAGAGCAAATAATAAGCTGCTTTTTGGAGCTACGGATTTAATTGCACTACATAATTATAAAGTAATCTATTTTAAAGGCGCGGGGAGCACGCGCGAGTAGCGCCGTTTTCGTACTCATTAGTTTGATTGCTGTAGATTAATTTATGTCCGCGTTACCGCTGACTCGGCGTTCTATGTCGGCAGTATACGCATATTTAAAAGTAAAATGTATTTTAAATTTATAGTAAAAATCTACCGAACACGTGTTATATCGATGACGCAAGAGAAACAATAGAAAGTGAGCAAGCGCATCCCTTAACCAGCCGGCACAAGTGCGGCGAGACGGCTGAGAGGGGGGTGTGCTCGGGTCCCCACACCTCATACCGCGCGCGCATTTAGCTCATTCCGGGACTATAGGTACGTCCGTATATCGGTAGTTAGTAAGATATGCTAAAGCCCATTCTATTCCTCCGCATTTTCCCAAACCTTTCTTCAAATCCATTCCTACATCTCCGACGGTGGGCAGTGCATCCGGAAAACATGTCAATGTTTGTCATTAATAACTGAAGTTGGCGCATATCGCAGGGCGACAGTATCCACTTACCACCGGTGGATGGTATGATCGTCTGCCGCCTTCTTGCTATGAAACACACTATCCTAATAAAGTTCTTTCAATACGGACCGACGACTTGAAGTTCGCCGGTGGTGGCAGCGCGAGAAGTAGGAGCTTAGGGCCAACTACGGGCACGCAGCGACGGACAGCTCGAGTTATCTATCCCTCTATATCAATGGTTTATAATGTACCCGCCAGTTGCTTTCCGCACATCGCGCCGCCGGAACTGAATTGTTTACTTTTGTTTATTATTTATTGTTCAAACAATATGGAACACAATAATACAATTAAAATCTGTACCTCTACATGATAAATTGCCCCCCCTTTCAGCGATTACCGCCAAGGTTGGGCAATAATAACTACTTAATATGATAAACTCACTAGCCAACACTCACCATCAAATCTAAAACACGATAATGCCAAACATCACGACTAGAGGGCTGGAGTATCCACCCACGCTCAAAACCCTTGTTAACCCCAATCGGAACCCATTCTCAGAGGCTTAGGTCCACAAAACTCATTCTTATGGTAATAAAAGGGCAATAAATCTAGTTTTATCGCCTGTCCGAAGCCCGGTGTGTTATTATGTATCTGATACGAATTTTACTATGATAAATACTGAAATCAGTGATTCACAGTGCGTCACGTCATTTACTGTTTTGTGGCACTTTGGTCGGCCGGTTTTAGAATAACACCGTCCAATCTCTTCCCGTGAGCGTTGCAAAAGGCGAACAAGGGATAACATAGCCGCTATTACAAGCCGTGAGGAATTACACCTCCTCTAAAAGAATGGACTCGTCAACTTAAGCACGGGACAATGTGTACGAGAAGGTTCTTTGTCTCAATTCTTATTCATCAAATCGTTCAAATCCCAGTTACATATTTCCATGGAGATTTCACTTTTTAAAAACCTATCATTACCTCCCCGGCGAAGGATATATCGAAAGCTAGAGGATTAAAAAAATCTGGACCATGTGAATCCTCATGGTATCCACCAATCCGCATTGAGCCTGTAGATTATGGTCCCAAATCTGCTAGTGATTTACTAGGGGAGACCTGTGCCCTGCAATGGGTCGTTATAAGCTGATATCGATTAACTGGGAAGCGTATGTCTAAGGGAGGACGGCACAGCTGTATTCTACAGCCGTCTGGGTGCTCGTTTTATCCCATTCCCACAGAAAACTGATGTTAATCGTACTAATGTATTCCTGAAGTAAGTGAGAATTACTAGAGTCGAGCTCATTCGTTTTCATTCCTGCTTTTTGTTACCTATGTAGGTATATTGGGTTATAATTAGTTACAATTATAGATCTAAGAAATAGATAAAACTACTGGTACTTGTACCTACTATTATTAGTTATTCTGTGCTACTGGTAAGCTAATACAAATAGAAACTAAATTAATTAAATTAGATTAAAGTATGGCCAATCAAGCGTTCGCACAAATACGAAACTCCATTATCAACTTATTCAATGGGCAGCTTGGTAGCGCCAACTGCAAAAATAAATTGCTGTAGAATAAACCTATTCATTCTGTTAGAGAAATGAAAATGAACTTTAAAACGGTGATTTTAATTTTGAAGGCAATCGCATTGTCAATAACTCATTTTCGAATGCACAAAGTTTGTAATCGTGCGAATGCTCCGTTGGCCAATGGCATGCTGAGATGGGGACCCAAGGCACTGCCACGCACGGGATAGCAATTACTGATTAGTTTTTTGTGTTGCTGAATAAATGTTTCTTTCTTTCCTTTTTTCTTTCATCGTTTCCTCCTTGCAGGGAGATGACTGTCAATAGGGACGCAAAGCAAACCTGTATTAAGAAAATGCCTATCGAACAAAATACACCATATCGTTCCGTATCGAACACTGTGTCTCTCACAACTGTTTGCTATTTGCTCGTCTGCCAATTTTTTTACATATAAAAACAAGGTGTCTATTAAAAACCTATAGAATTTTCTATTTTCGCGAGTCTGTTTGCGTGGAAATAATGATTGTTCACTTGATTTATGACAACTATTTTATTATTTTGTTATCAAAGTCTGTCTCCTCGAGATTACATTACATTTCTGTTTTAATTTTTTTACAGCTTTTGTACATACAGTTACATAAATGGACAAATTAAAAACATAAAATAATTTTAGATATTTTTTGGATCCCTGGAAAATATTGGTACATACAAATAAATACAAACCACAAATAATAATATTATTTTGCCAATTTATAGTCTGTAGAAGAGGTCTGTTGTGCAATTAAAAATACAATTTTATTATTTCGTAACGGCATGAAGTCGTTTTACCAAATTTTAGTTTATTTTTAAACTTGTCAGTTTTTTCATAATCAAAATTAATTACCGCGCCATCTATTGACAGTTATACACACAATTGTCGTTGACTGTTTTACCAACGGAACGCAGTGCGCATGTGTGAAATGTGACTCGGGGCCACGGTCACAATTGTATACATAAATCTTCGTCGATTACGCACACTAGCGCTGACAGTTCCCCTTTGCAAACGTATTACTAGTGTTCAAATGTCAATAATGTGTGTTCGTTAATAAATTTAGTGTTTTTATTCATAGAAGAGCAGATCAGCTTGAAAACGTAAGTACTTTTGTAATAATATTTCCTAGTACACGGTTTAGTGATAACATTTTAGTTGCCATACATAACCTTCAATTAATTGACTTGAGGTTAACGTCTCGCGCATTTTTGCGCAAGACGTAATTATACAGTTCCGTGTTTATCTTGTTTAGGTAGTTCGGATTTATTCTTGTTAATATTTGACTCATTTAAGAATATTTTTTATAATCATTTATTAAATTTGATGCTCAGTAAGACCGATACTTTGAGTGTTTATAACAATATCCGATATGGTCTAGTGGCTAGGATACCTGGCTCTCACCCAGGAGGCTCGGGTTCGATTCCCGGTATCGGAAATCTTTCTTTTTTTTAACAATTTCTTATTTTTTGTGTTTTTAATTTATTCGTTTTTTTTCAGATTCAAAATGAATTTAATGGCGGCGTTGGCCATCACGATGGTCTTTGTTGGATGCTGTTCCAACGTAGTATTTTTGGAATTAGTTGTTAAAGAAGACCCAGGCGCGGGAAATTTGGTAACGTTTCTTCAGTTCCTATTCATTGCCATTATTGGCTTCTGTACTGTTGGCAAATTCGGTACAGCCAAACGCAGTATACCTTTTAAACAGTATCTGTTGCTAGTTGGATTTTTCTGGACCAGCAGTGTTGCAAACAATTACGCCTTCGACTTCAACATCTCAATGCCTTTGCACATGATCTTCAGAGCTGGTTCTTTAATGGCAAACATGGCGATGGGCATATGGATACTCAAGAAACAATACCCACCCCTGAAATATTTGGCTATTTTTATGATATCAGCTGGCATTGCTGTATGCACAGTACAATCCAGTGGAGAAGTTAAGGCACCCAGAGAAACACATGAGGATGCTGATGAAGAAGCAAGATTGCAGTTCATAGACTGGCTGTGGTGGTGCTTGGGTATAGCCATACTCACTTTTGCACTATTTGTCTCAGCAAGAATGGGGATATTCCAGGAATCTTTATATACAACATATGGGAAACATCCCTGGGAAGCGTTGTACTACACCCATTTGTTGCCCCTTGTTTTCTGGGTACCAACAACACCAAATATCATTGGCCATCTGAAGTTAGCTGCAGAAACTCCCGCGGTTGAATTGTTAGGAGTGACATTGCCCAGGCAAGTGATATGGTTAATTTTGTATGTAGTAACACAAGGATTGTGTATCAGTGCTGTTTATGTTCTTACAACGGAGTGCGCGTCTCTGACCGTGACGTTAACGGTCACTCTGAGGAAGTTCGTGTCGTTACTATTCTCAATATTGTATTTCAGAAATCCATTCACATTAGGACATTGGATTGGGACACTTCTTGTATTTATTGGTACGCTTATATTCACAGAAATATTGCAAAAAACAGTTGCTTTGTTCTTGCCGTCGAAAGTCGATGAGAAAAAGGAGAAATAGATATTTTGATATCTGTAGAGAAACGTGTAGTTTAATTGTGGTAACTTTATGTGACTTTTAGATAATAAAATATGCAGAATCACTAAGTCATGCTGAATAACAAAACATTTAGCTTACGTAACTACATTATATAGATATGTACATTTAGCTGAGTACCGAGTATTAGGTACTCTGTTTTATGTTAGCCGAACCGAGTACTCGGCCGAATTACTCGGTTCAGTTTACGCAGGTATGGGGCGTGAAAACACGCTTAAACATGATCGCGACGTGCGGCCGGTGCACCATAAGCTGCCTTTGTTAAATTTCGTATATTAATTGATTACTCGTTTGCTTCGTTTAATTGAAATTAATAAATGCTCATTACTTTATTAAATATGCTTATATTGATGACGCTCGCGTCTCTCTGACAATCAAGTTTTTTTTACACTATATTATTTTAACCGAATATTCGTCATTAAAACCGAGTTATTCGGCCGAGTACGAGTACTAAAAAAATTGCCGAGTATGCCGAGTACCGAGTAATAAACGAGTACTCGGCGCATCTCTAATTTACACTAATCTGAGGCTGATTTAATACATTTATAATAGAGGTATGTAAACGAGTCCAAGGTTACGCGTCAGTCAGCAAGTTAGGCGGGCCCTATACCTGCAATAATATCATTGCACAATATAATTGATCGTCTAAGAGGGCTCTCATTAAATATCTTTTACGTAGATTTTGGTTATCGTGGAGCTCACGATGTAACTTTGGAAAAAAAATCACTTGGAAATTGGAATATGCTTCCTAATATCAGTTTTCAACACATTCATAGGCCAGTTAAAATGAGAATCCAATTTTTAACTTCGATATTGTGACAAATCGCGAAGTTCACCGTCAGCTCGAATAGCACAGCATTCTTAGAATTCTCTTCGATTTCTTTCTTTGAAGTAAAGTTATATATTGCGAAGAGGGTCCCGCATTCTTGTTCACAACTCCGACCATGTAGCGGTACTCGTGTAAAGAAACTTGTGTTAGATAAATAAAGGAATTCGAAGTTATCTTCTACTGCTTCTAGTACTGAAGAATTTGTTTATTAAATTATTTTAGAATTGTGATTTAAAATTAATTTTATACATTATATTAGTAAATTTTGGCCTTTCGAATTGCGGGAAATTAGCTAAAATGATGGCGTTAGAACGCCATGTTTATTTTAACATCGTAAAAAGTTATTGACATATGCATACAAGATAAAAATATTGGAACTATTTTTTCTTCATTGTCTATGTATGCATTAGTTTCTGTATGTATGTATTATCACGTGGGCCGCATGACCGTCTGCCATCTTCGCTATAAAAAACTATACGTTGCTCATAATTCAGTTTTATTTACTTACATTAAAATTATTGTCACTTGCTACAGTGATATTTAACAGTGATAATTTATCGGCAGAATATGCCACTTGTAGCCCGATAATTTTACGCCAATTGGCAAAACAGAAAACTGATTGCATGCTTGTTGATTTGTAATCGTACTTTTGTATTTGTTTCCGCCTATAATGTCCCATTGCAGGACACAGGCCTTCCATAGTGAAGTGCCTAGTAAAGCGCGGGCCCAGTGCGGATTGGTGAATACATATACTCTTGTTTTTTTTTATTTATTTCTGGAGGATGCCGGTTTCCTCACGATGTTTTCCTTTCACCGCCGAGCTAGTAACATTTTTAAAAATCCGTACTTAAGTACAAACTCAGAGTGGTACGGGCCGAGGATTTGAACTTGCGATCACACGAATGCGAGTAGAGTATAATACCTCTTGGCTATCATCGCTCTTATTGATTGTACTGTACATCTATGTTTAAAAATACATCTAATATTCATATTAATAAACTGAGCGTGCGTCAAAAACTATATATATACAAGCAGATAAATAAACGACCCCTAGATATCAATTATATCGTACAATTTTATATATTGCGCAATGTTTTTAACCGTACACGTAATGTATCGAATCCCGTTTGGGTGGGTGTAAGGCGCGATTGAATAATATTCAATTTATTTGACAAGTAATTATCAACTAAATGACAACATTTACTTGATAATAATTCAATAATATAATGTGCAATGTCATTATTGTGTAATTTGATTATATGTCTAGGGTCCGCTTTAGATTACCATAAACAATTGTCAGAAAGTGATTTTTGTTTTGTCACTCGCTCTAATTATATCCGTGCCTAGGATAGTTCATGTGTTAAATTGAACTGCTTTCCATCGATACAAGTTTGTTGATAATATGTAGTTGTGTCTTATGTGGTTCACGTACTAACTTCTAGCCAAGGTACAGATTGAGGTGTTTTTTTTTCTAAATCTAAAATGTCACATAGTGTAGTGTACATACTGTTTCGGTATGTCAACTTATTGCTGGAACATACGGTTAATAATATTTTTTGGTTCTAAAAGTTAGGTAATTAAATTATGTTTTTAAAAATGTTTTCCCCGAGTCTCATAACTTGATTATTTACATTATATTCTAGACTAGCTTCTACCCGCGGCTTCGCTAGCGTGGACTAAGTTGGAGTAGTTTCTGAGTAATTCTATTAAAAGTATATTTTTTTTCTATAACTAAATTTCCCTGTGTCACATGAAGATGACATATATATGTCCTGGATTTCCTCCTGGATACCAGTTTTCCTCCTGGATACTTAGCTATACATTAGTGAAAACCCGATCAAAACCCTTTAAGTAGTTTTTACGTGATGCTCAAACAAACAGACAAACATACAACAAACAAACATACAGACAACATTTTACTAAACTACTGTTTTGTGTTCTATAGCTTCTAAAGAGATTCCAATTTTTTTTAAATTAAGGTAATGTACAGACTCATCAACCCTTTTACTGTTTCATGTATAGATGGATAGATAATACTCATAGTTTTGTAAAAAGTAATCTTTTTCTCGTTTCACGTCTTGCCTACATTACTGCCATTATAAAAATTCGGCGTCTTCGGGATGCCCGCAGACGAGCCAACGATGGATAAACAACAAAAGATGAAAGGTCAGGCGCTTGATTGGAATGTTGCACAAAAAAAAACCCACAAATTTCTCACTAAAGCCACATACATGTATATCACCGTATAATAAGTGTTGCCTTTGCATTTGCCGTTAAAAAAAATAGTTAATAAAAAAGGAACAAATATTTTATTTTTTTATTTTGTTAAAATATTTTTTTGTTATCAAATGGAGTGAAATTTATGTCTGAATCATCTAAGTACATAGCTAAGGCTGTGAGAATGATATTGTAGCATTAGTTTTATTAATTGTATACAAATATTAATTTAAGTAATAATTTAAGTACATATTATTATTTTCTGAATAAACTATTTGTTTTAAACATTGTTTTTGTTTTATTTTTGCATCTAAGTATATAAAGTATTATCAGGGTAAATAAAGTATTGATCAAATGCGTTTATTCCTCTCTGTGAAGCAGTGTATGTACCAGTGGTACAGTACGGAGTACAAATGCTTTACGTAGGTACTCGTAGGTATTGATTGGCAGTGAAAACTAACTTGGATTTTTTTAGAATTACATTTTTCTTAATCATAGAGATTTAATTTTATTTGAAATAAAATATTAGTCAAGTAAAATATTAAACACAAAATATCCAAAAATATTTATTGATTGATTAAATAAGCGATTTAAATTGTGGCACACGCACAAGAAGTTTGTCTGGTGGGTACTGTCGCCCTTTGATATCCGCGATACAAGTGAAGAATGATAAACGTTCGCAGGTCATGCGTCGTTCAACTACAGATTTTTTGGGTGTGGATTTATAAAAAGAGTGGGGAAGGATGGGGAATATGAGAATGTTGTCTTTATGGAGATGAGAGTATTAACAAATTTTAGATCACGTCACTGGTATAAAAAATTATCAACCGAATGTAATGAAACAACGCACATACGGGTATTTGAACTATCTACGCGGCCAAAAGTCAAATATACAAAATTTAAAACAGTTAAAAAAAAACGACTACCTGTGCTAGGGGACAGCTTGGAGAACAATACCCAGCGCGCGGTAAGCGCTGCAGCGCTTACCGCCTTTCCCTCGTGCATGCCGCGCTTCCGCGTGCAGCCGGAATTCGATCGTCCCGCCCGGTGTATGTGTCTGTTATCGACGTTATTGTGCAATTAAAGAGTTTATCAGTGAATATTTATTTTTTTGCTTGTATGTCAGAAGAAAGAAGTTATGGATCCGGATACAGCAGGTAATTATCTACTAATTAAAATTGAATTTCAATATTTTTAGCTGTGATTTGTGTATAACAGGGAATTTGTTATACTTCCAAGGTAGATCCTGTCAAAATTCTTAAAGCAGTCGAAAGGTTGAAGCTTTGAGCAGTAGGTAATTTAAAATTTTGCCGCGGAAAGTCGCGGATAAGTACCTAATTGATACTTTCATTTTTTACAAAAATTTAAAGTCATTATTTATGTTGATATTATTTTTAAAAAAAGTCTATTTTTATTTGTTTAAGGTTCACAAAATACCTCGGGAGTAAGAACTGTTACCCGTAAATACTTGTTTGATCGCATGCAGAACTTTGATTTGCCTAATTTGGAAGAAAAACTGACTTCCTTGAATGAGGAACTTCTGTCATGCGAGGGGTACTCAGAAGACCAAATTAAGACGTTGAAACGCACATTTTCTCACTTTAAAAGCCAATTAAAACAAAGGTGGTCAAACGCTCATAAGAAGGAAGACGTATTTCGCAAATACAATGATTCATGGCTTGAAGGAACTATTGAGATTCCCGTGGTTACACAAAATCGGCCAGGCCGCCCACGTAAGTTATTTGGAGATTCAAGTGAAAGAACTAAAAGGAGGAAAACTGAGGAGATTCGGTCTAATCTCGAAGCAGAAGTGATCGTTCATGCTGCTCAGGTTGAGTTGCGGAAAAGTGGAAAACGAAATGCCTCTGATATATTAAAAGAAATCACCAGTAGTCCGACACGTGCAACAAAATATAAAAGGGCATTTTCAAAAACAAGGGAAGAAGATAAACCTTGCGCTCTTACACCATTACAAGCATTGGCCATGTTTGTAGAAGCTGATTTAACTCGTCGACAGTACGAAATAATTAGAAATACTAACAAAAAGTTCTTTCCTTGTTATAGTATTTTACAAAAGGCAAAAAAAGAATGTTACCCACCCACAGAGGCATGTAAAGTAACGAGTACCTTCGCCGAAAGCGACTTGCAACCTTTGGTTGATCTAACCGTTAGGCGCCTGTCAATCTTCCTAGAAGAAGTCCTGATGACACTAAAAGAGCAAGAACGAGATAACCTAAAGATGATATGCAAATGGGGCTGCGACGGATTTCAACAATCTAAGTTTAAACAAAAATTTGAAAATGATGCCGACTCAGATGCGAATATATTTCAGAGCTGCTTCGTCCCTCTACGATTGGTTTGTGGCCAAGATGAAAAAAAGATTGTCTGGGAAAACCCAATACCCTCTTCTCCACGATATTGCCGGCCAATAAGGTTTCGTTTCGTGAAAGAGAATACTGATATAACGGAAGAAGAAATTAATTATGTCAAAAACTCTGCAAATTCGCTAAACGCAACAGAGATTGATTTAAATGGGAACAAGTTTTTTGTAAGTAATCTGTTTATCATGACAATGATAGACGGAAAGGTCTGCAATGCTGCCACTGGCACGAAATCCACTAGTCAGTGCTACATATGCGGTGCAACTTCTAAGGATTTCAACCGATTAGACGCTAAAAAAGAGATTAGTCCTGAAGCTATCGAGTTCGGGCTTTCGGTTCTACATGCAAGAATTCGCTTTTTCAAAAGCATTATCCACCTGGCTTATAAATTGCCTGTAAAGAAATACAGACAGAGGAAAACTGAGGACGAAAAAAAAATCGAAAATGAAAGGAAACGGGAAATCCAGGCCAGATTTCGCAAAGAGACTGGTTTGCTAGTGGATATGCCAAAGGCAAACTTCGGAAACACGAATGACGGCAACACAAGCAGAAGATTTTTTGAAGATCCTAAACTGGCTTCCGATATAACGGGCATCAGTTATGACTTGATATATAGATTAAAAGTCATACTTGAAATGATTTCGAGTGGACATATAATTGATCCAGAAAAATTCGACAAATACGCATTAGATACTGCTCGTTTATATGTCGATCTATACCCTTGGCACCCCATGACGCCAACATTGCATAAAATATTAATCCATGGTGCAGTTGTAATAAAAAATGCGTTGGTACCTATTGGGCAGCTATCTGAAGAGGCCGCGGAAGCGCGAAATAAACATTATAAATCATATCGCCAAAACTTCGCTCGAAAATTTTCGAGAGAAAATTGCAACAGACATTTTTAATCGCCTTCTTTTGAGTTCAGACCCTTTGTTAAGTAGCATTAGAAGCGTGAAAAGAAGAAAACTTAATTCTTTTTTGCCAGAAACAATTGCTCTACTCATCCCTGCGAATCCGAATGAAAGTGGTCATTCTTCAGAAAGCGAAGATGAAAATTTGTTTTAAAAATTGTAGTTTTTTTTTATTATTTTCAATAAATGTGTCTCGATGTAATATTAGAATGTTTGTTTCATTTACTAATATCGTTTAGAACAAATATTGACCGTAAAATAATTTTGACCGCGTAGATCGTTCAAATACCCGTATGTGCAACGTAACGGCACAGTGACGCATTACAAACTTAGACATTTTCTCAACAGACTTGTCCTTTCAATTTGTTGTAAGGTATTTTGTATAAAACTTCATAAAAACATTCCCATTATCAAATTGCGCAGATATTGTATGAGTAAATACGTGCAGTTTTGGTTAAAAATAGGTAGTAACCGACATTAGAGCGCGAGCGGCTACAGTTGTCATGAATGAAAATCTATACAAATGTTCTGACTGACTGACTTAACGCCCAGCCAAAACCTCTTTCATGACGTAAAGACTCACTGAGAAGATATTTCTCTGTAGGTACATTACATTCTCTGTAGATTTTTCAGTATTAGTTTATCTACTTATTTCAATACTTACTTTGTTTAAATACTATTTTTTTTCCATTACCAATATTATGTATGTATGAATGTATATATTTATGTATGCATCTATATAGTGTATTCATCTTAAGTAAGTGTTTAACTATAAAATATTATTGTTATTAAAATATATTACGTTCATTTGATGTTATGTAAAATTGCACCATGTATCTATTTTTGATATTGTTATCTGTTTTGTCCTCACCACCCTAAGATTTTCTGGAAGAGATCGCTTTGGCGATAAGGCCGCCTATTGTACTTTTCGTGTTTCTTACTTGAATTGTCTTTTTGCAACATGTATTTGGTGTACAATAAAGAGTTTATCTACCTATATACCATACATTGTCTAATATAACTGCAAATTGAGACGATCACCAACGTGTCACCAAATAAGGCAAAATCTGAAACACGTCATCAAATTTAAAATAATGTAAAATGCTTTCTAGCAATAAATAAAATTATTTTAGGGAACAAATTAAGTTACAAACATGTAAAGTTTTGTTTTTCTATCTAAAACGTTCATAACACTCATTAGTGACAGAGCGTCGCACCCCGTAGTTGCACTGATGTGTATTTGTTTTGCGTTAATTGTGCGTACAATAAAATATATGTACTAGAAATTAACGATAAGTTATAAAAAAACCGGTAGAATCGATATTCAACAACCTATTTTCAGCTTTTGCTTTATTTCAGTGACACGTCGTTAATTAAACCGGTTTCAAACGCGTATGTTTACCTTTTTTATAGTCAATGAATCGATTAGATTGTAGCAACCGGTTGTCACAAGTTGACCCGGATAAACCAGCAATTGTATTATAACCAAATTAAAAACGTTGCATAAAATTAAATGTAATCATAATAAATAACGCCGCACTCAATTACCCACACTAGGATTTCCTGTGTCGTGGGTCCTGAGACACATACAAAGGTGAACCGAAGGAACATACATTTTTAAATAATGTATGTTCGATACGGAATCAGGAACTTTTTAAATAGCAGGCCGGGGCACTACTAACTGGGCTAATGGGTCGTGTGGGTAATTAATAAAATCTTTAACTCGTGGTACTGGGGGCCGAACCGTTCCTTAGACCGCTCGCGCACTGGGTGTCCACGACCGCGACCACGGTCATGGCTGTGACCGCATGTGTGCGACCAAGAATAGACCAGTCTTGGTTTTACAGTACGTTAGTTCCTGTTAACGGTCTTGTTTTTACAGTAAGTTAGAATAACATGAAAAATGTGTTAATTTTTATAATAAAATTTTAATTTATCATTTTTTTTTTCAAAACGTTCCGCCAAATAATATGTGCATTTGAGTTACACAGTTAAAAGTTGATATCACTTCAACTTCCAAGGATATTGCAGTTTGGGCACCAACACGTGGAATTCGCCGGAAAAATAAAAATAGTTTCCATTCAGAAGGGGTTGGACTATAATACCCTTTACATATGGGGTAGATATATCGATATAATTGAGTGCATTATTCGCCTCTAAAAATTGTATAGACCATAACCAAACACTGTATAAAGGTGTGTGCAAAATTGAATCTCTTAAGAGTTATATGACAAATAAATTGACGCGCATTCTCAACAACTACCTACGTTTCTTTACATATCACTATGAATATTTTATGTCGATATAATACACAAGTCATTCTGTATAATCATACTTCAAGGTTGTGTACAGTCAATTTATCTGTTACACAATACACAATCTGTTACTCGAATAAAATATCTCTGTTTATATTGGATGTAGTAATTGTAGTATTTAGATTGCAACAGGTTATCAGATAAGCTCATGGTAATGATAGAATTATTTAGATTTACAAAATAATTCTATTACCTAATTACCTAAGTAATTATAATTACCTAATTACCTAAGAACGATAGAAGAACTGTATAGATGTCGTCCCAAGCCGCCAACAAACATAAAATTAGTGACAATATATTTGATATGAATTACCATAATCGTTATAAGCAATTGTAACTGTTAAAGTGATTTGTTCTTTTTACTAAAAATGCTAAGAAAAAGATTTTAACAAATAAAATATACCAATAGAAATGCGGTTTATATCACGGTACAGTTTTGACTTTAACTGCATTTGCATTAAAATAACTATGAAATAAAAGCTTTTATCTGAGATATACCTCAAGTGTGTTGGTTTTTGGGACACTTTTATCTATCATCTTTTCCGTCGTCAATCAATACGGTAGGCAGCGCATCCGAGAGCGTGCCAACGCTTGTGATTCTGGACTGACGTTGGCATGCATATCTATGGGCTACAGTATTAACTTATCACCAGATGGAGTTTCTGCTCGTCTGCCGTCTTCATTTCATAAAAATAAGGGAACGTAGTGGCCACGGTCCAAACCATCTTTGAAACACTAACTCGCCGCTTAGACTTCTTCACAGAGACGACGACAGACTGATGCACGACATGTCATTGAAATTAAATTATAAATAATTATAACATTTTAATATTCTTGAAACACGACAAAATACCGTCCAGGAACATTATTTACGGTTTGTTGAATTATGAATTCGTTTAAGTTTTTTAACTTAAACATTTCTTTGTTTTAAGAGTCTATTTAAATGGAAACTTGCTGTAACATCTGATATCTAGGAAAAATTATGTTATCTTTTTTAAGATTTCACTTAAGTGTCAATATCAGGGAAACTAGACAATAAGGTCCTTTTTCTCAGATAATGTGACTTTAATGAATATAACATTTGAGACTATCGCGTTTTTCATACATGTTTATCTATTTAAACGGGCCTTAATGCGAATATTTACCTTATTTATTTTACTCGACGGTTGATGCAACCCAACCGAAACGTTGAGTAAAATAACATTCGCGTTAAGACCCGTTTAAATTGATAAATATACTTCGATTAATGTCGTAATCTGCACAAGTATGCGACTGACATTCATAGAATTGTTAGTTCGAGTTTATATTTAGCAAATGTGTAGGAGAACACTAAGCAGAAAATTAAAAAAAATAAGTTTAATTCATATATAGAAGTATAATGGAAACTGAATTCATGACGTAAAAGGATTAAACTTTTGTTGTATACAATGTAATTGTTATGTATACTTTATTGAAGTTTACTGTTTAACAATAGGCGGACTTAATGAATAAAGCATTTTCTTCCAGCTAACCATGGGGCTAATTGTTGATGGTACGGTACACGGTAGGTGCAAACGATATAACATTATAGAAAACTAAAATTGGAACAAATGATATATATATATATATATATATATATATATATATATACATACATACACACATGCGTACCTATTATATATATATTCAATACAAATAAAATGAAATATATTTAAATATAGTATGTAAATAAATTTATACTGTCATTAAATATTCTACAATTTTAAAGAAATAATCTACTCAAAAATAGACAGGTCTGTCAATTTTTTTTTTTGGCAACGATTTTACAATTGTGTACGAAAAACAATCTAATACGTAAGATATTAGGTACTGTACAAATAAAAATAAAAATAATTATCAAAACAGTAGGAAAAGCTAGCGCAATAGGATAACGTTGGACCTTGCGGGTTCACACAGAATTGTACAAATATGGTGACCTAAAACTTTTCTTGTTGTAACAGTGTTAAAAACACAGGATGTCCTGGATTTAAATAATGTTTAGTGTGTACGTCATAAAGAAGTGTGAATTCTTTACGAAATAAACTTGGCACCGAACAAACGGCTTGCGAACAAAAACTTGCATGTAAGATAACTTGAAAAAAATTGTAAGACTTTTTGTTGTATATTCTTTTTGCATATTTCAAGATCAGAGTTATGACGGCGGAGAATCCACGACGAGAGCTGTGAGTAATTTTATCAATATCAGCCAAAAGTGACGAGTTTTGGCACGAACACAGGCGCGCTTTCTATCTTTTGGGATTAAGGAATCAAGATTTTGAAAAAGTGTTTATAATGGGAAAAAGGGAGTATCATTATCAAACCTTCGTCCTTCTTTTATTCTATAGCATGAATGACACTGTCCGTGATGGTATATTTTGCTCCAACGGCATGGGGAAAACGGGAGAAGGTGGTATGCAATTCGATGAGGTGCGACGGGATGGGGGCAATGTAAAATTGGGGTTTCTGGACTAATTTATTGGAATAGATCGCGTCTATTCGAAGATATTGATCCAGAGACTTTACTTATTTTAGAAGTGAGATATCCAGTTTCGTCAATTTTATTTATTCAACTACTGCTAAGATGGGAAGAAAACGGAAAGGAAACCGCTCAGGCAGCTTTTATTTACCCCAGACGCTACACGTTGTTATGTTTCACGGCAATCTTCTGTGAAAGTTATTTAATTCGACCAGTCGGATGCGTCGGGGCTGATCTGAAGTACATATTTTTTGAGGGGGAGAGTGCACGCTGCAATCCAACAGCCGCTGGGCGCGCTCGACTGGCCACGTTACCCCTCTCTCACAGAAGACTACCTTGAAATGTACTGCATTTCCCACTTTATCGTATTTCCCCAATGTACGTACGTGTTTAGGTAGTGAGTGAGATGTGCCAGAGCCCATTCCCATCCTGTCCCTTCCCATTTTCCCAACCCTTTCTCTAAATCTATTCCTATATCTCCAAAGGTAGGCAGCGCATCCGGGGGCGTGCTAACGTTTGTCATTTTGGACTAATGGTGGCATGTATCGCGGATGTCTATGAGCGACAGTATCCTCTTACCATCAGGTGGACTGTATGCTCGTCTGCCGCCTACGTACATAAAAAAAAAACATAAGATGACTATCGTATGCAGTCAGAAAGGTCAGTTATTCTGAAAGTTTTCTGGGAGGGGAAGGGTGCACACTGCAATACCATAGTTGCTGGGTGCATTTGATTAGCTATGTTACCCCTCTCTCACAGAATACTGCCCCAAAATGTACAACATTTCCCACATTATCTTATTCCCCCAATGGAATTTGGTAGTGAGTGAAATATGCTACAGCCTTTTTTCCGAACCCTTTTTCCAAATCCATTCCGAAATCTCTAAAGGTAAGCAGTGAAACCAGGGGCGTGACAACGTTAGTCATTCTAGACTGATATTGACATGTGTTGCGGATGTCGCAGGGTGAAAGTATTCTTTTACCACCAGGTGGACTGTATGGTTGTCTGTTGCCTTCGTTCGATATATAAAAAAGTTTTAAACCGTTTGAACAAGCATAAATGTTTAAACGTAGTGAATTTTTCCAGAATTTCGCAACTTCTTTGATATCTTTAAAAGGCATTGGGAGTAACTACTAGAATCCACTTCTAGGAAATACGGAGACATAATTTAACTAACTAGATTTAAATACTAAAAAATTGTCTTGCACGTTATCTGTTAACCACGATTGGACGCAAAATTAGTGGGCACTCGAGCAAAAGCTTGGCTTGCGAAATTTCCTCCCTCGTACAAGTCACCACTATATTTCTGCACCTTGATCACCGAAATACACCCAAATTTTACCCTAAAACTCTGTGCGGCAAGAGCAAAAACAGTTTATCAAAGAGAACGCTAAATTTGTAGGTTCGGAAAGCGGACGGCGGCGGAATTTCAACAAGTTGGACCATTGCTCCGAAGCTGCCTTACATTTGCAGCTGATAAGTCTCTAGTACCAAAACTGTAAGGTGCATTTTAGGTGGTCCCGGCGGTAGATTTTTCGTGGTGTGTGTATAAGGCAGTACGCCGGTGCAGCGCAGACATTCTTGACGAATGTTGCCAAAAACGGGACTGTTTTCACCTCGTTTTCTACCTACGTTTTATTGTTTTGTCGGCGTTTCGCTTTTATTGCAATTTTAATATTTTAGAATCACAAAGATGTTGGGGGTGCCGCGGGCTCTTTCCTCATAAAAGGCCGACTTTAACTCTGAAACATGCTTTAACATATCATATAAGTTTTTATTATGGATAAAGGCGGCAGACGAGCTTACAGTCCACCTGATGGCAAGTGGATACTGTCGTTCAGAGACATCCGCGACACTTGTCAACATCAGTCCAGAATGACAAACGTTTTCACGCCCCCGAGTGCGCTACCTGCCTTTGGACATATTCCAAAGGGAGGGATAGGATGGGATGGAAATAGGCTCCAGCATATCTCACTCACTACCTTAACACGTACGTACATTGGGGAAATGCAGTACGTGTCATAATTAACTTACATATTACATTTTATATATGTTGTGCGTCGTTTGCTGTGAGTCGCCTTACCAGTATGTCTGGTAGAAAGACCTGTAGCGATCTGCGGCCTATCTAAAATATGTTTTTTAATATATTCTAAAAAGTGATTAAAATTCTCGTTGTTAGAAGCTATTTTCGAATACGTTAATTCATGAATTTATGCATACATACTTCTGGAGAATCACTAAGTGCTTATCTGAAAGTCGTCTTATCAGCATTCGTAATCATATTATTAATCTTGATTTTTTTATTTCACAGACTGATTTTCTTTTACATACCTAATCCATTATTTACGAGTACTTAGATAAGGGTGTTGCATAATTATTGTTAGGTACACGTGACTGTATTTAAGCGTTGTACGTTTTTTTCTTCATATAATGCAATAACGCAATTAGCACATTGTGCCAGTGTTGAGTTGTCTTCGTGATTAACATTTTTTATAGTCAAAACAATGCAAAACGCATCTCGTCATTGTCCAGTCTCGTTGAAGGTTTTCTGAGGATATGACACCTTGGAAGTCACGAAATACGTTGTCTTATGCTTTTACTTCATTATCACAAACATTACGCAAAAAAACATTTTGAAGTTTAATAAACTATAAAAGATATAGGTATAAGTTTCGGGTATTTTGTGCGTGCGTAAATAATTAATTAATTAAGTATATCATATTCTTACTTATAATCGAAAATATTAATTAGAATAAAATAGATTCTAAGTTTCTTATATATATTTTCTCGTTGTGCTTATATCCAGAAGTACGTGTTTGTTAAATAAGTATATGAGCTTCCTAATTCATTCTGTATTTTATCCTTAAAATAATAAATAGATTGTACAGTTTAATAGAAATATTAGTCTGTTTGTAATTTACCTTTTCATTTTATTTTAATCTTGTCAGACTGTTTGTTGCTTATATAAAACAGGAACTAATAAACTACAAAACCTACAATTTTTATAATAATAATTATAATAATTTATACAATTTTTATAATAAGGGAAAAATTCACGTTTCCCTTCTTGAGTTCCTGCCAAATAGTCCTACTTAATGTCAATAATATGTAATGTCAAATTTTCTACCTGACCATTAAACCATTCTTAGCCATGAATACAAATAATTGGTCAAAAGTCATCTCGTTTAACGGCTTAATGGATATTTGTGACATTAAAACGTTACGAGACTTTTAACAGGGACAATAAAAAACAATAACATCACATATATCAGTCGCCTCTAATCGAATCTGGATTTGCCAAGAACTCCCACTGTCAGGACCTTCGCAACGCCCTATACGCTATAATTCCTTTGTTTGGAATCCATCCAAAAAGCTCGAATTTAAAGCCTTCGTGACTATCACCGGTAGTGAGGTATTGATGTGAAACGGTTACATCATGTCACCATTTCTCTTGCAATTCGTGATTCTGGCCCACGTATTAAACATGTCGAATCGGGGTATTGTCGCTTGCGTCTTGCTGTTCGATGTCATTCAATTCTTAACTATGTCTAAATAGTTTGGGAGATATTTCTGAAGAGTTTATGGTACCTATTTTTATGGCAGTTTGCATACCTTAGACTAATATGAGGTCCTACAAAAATAGTGAGAAATATTTTAATATGTCAATTAGTTATACTGAAACTATTAAATGTAATTAAAAATTAAGATGTATTTTACAATTTTTTTTATTACATTAGAAATAAATAATTGGATGTGCTCCCGGATGCGGTGCCCACCTTTGCAGATTAGAGAATGAATTGGGAAAATGGGCAGGGATAGGATGGGATGGGAATGGTCTCTGGCACATCTCACTCACTACCGAAACACGTACGGACATTAGGGAAATAAGATAAAGTGGGAAATGCAGTACATTTCAAGGTAGTCTTCTGTGAGAGGGGGGTAACGTGGCCAGTCGAGAGCGCCCAGCGGGTGTGAGAATGCAGCATGCACTCTCCCCCCTGCAAAATACATACATCCATACATGCATTTATGACCATACATCCCTCACGCACAAGAGAATGTTCTTGAGGAGGTCAAGATTTAAAAAATTGTAATTTTTAGAAAAAACTTTTATGATCAGAATCCATGGCCTCGAGATAAGTTCGATTACACATCTGTACAGATGTTGTTCCTTGTTATCTTATTTCCAGACTTTAACCCGTCTGGTTTATCCACCTTAATTAGGTTTTGTCTGGGTAAAGATCAATACAATTCAAATGTTTGTTACAGACGGCGAACCTATAAAACTTCCGGAGAACTTGGAAAGTCTGCCCCGCGCGGAACACTTCGCGACACAGAGGCACCGATGGAACACGAACGAGGTAAGTGTACACACATTCTGATGGTTGTTTTCTGTGAGTCGACAAAACTCTGGATGTGGTATAATTTAATGAAAATATAGCACTAGATAGCGCAACGTGGTTGATAATCTGTTCAAGTTTAACTACATTGGCATCACGAAAACTTTTAAGTTTTATCTGTGATGTGGAATCGCTCGCGGTTTCTTACATTTACAATGTTGATTTCTTCTATGCAATATTGACTTCGTGAATTTCTTCGGTATGCATAAGTTAATGTATACTTATATAAGTTTGTAAGTAGTTGTAAACGTGTATGTATATATGCGTATGTGTGTGTGTGATTGTATTATATTTCTAAATTGTGATTCTTTATTGTTACTAATAGCTTCAATTGTTTAGTCGACGTGAGTTATTACAACCAATTTTATCGGTTGGACATTTGTTGGTATACGTAGGTACGTTACATTTGTTATAAACTGGCAAAATGTCTGGTAGAAAATACTCCATTTTCAACTCCGTGTGCTTCATTAGCATTAATTATCCAGCGTATAGCATATAACATCAAGGACACTGCTAAAATAACAAACAGTAACGTAAATTGGTGTTATATGTGCAAGAGTGGCATTTATTCCATGGAGAAATTATAAACGGACACGCGTCAGCAGCTATTATAATGTGGGTAGAATAAATAAATGATTCAATTTCAATTTTAGACTCAGGGGGTCTATTCCGAAATCACAATAAAAGGTTTCGGCCGATATTTAACCCAACAAACGTTTACACCGATTCCACGAAACTGCGAAAACATTTATTCCAGTTAATTTCCGTCGAAACTCTACCCCGATAGCATGAGACAGCAATCGAATAAATAGATGTTGACGAGAGATACCTCGAGATGAAAGGTCAAATTTCACGACAATAATTGAGATACTTTTTAGTTATTCCGAATTTACAGCTCCGACCGAATGAAAGTCAGATTAGGGTTATAGCACTCCGATCGTTCGAACTTCGTTCGGGCTCGATACTTCGGAAGTGTAAAATTAGGAGTTCTCTGGATCCAGTCGTGTTTTAGGGATCTTTATAGACGGGCTTCTTATTGTATAAGTTTGATTATCGTTTTCTTTATGTCGCCATATCTTACGCCCATACGAATATATATATATATATAGAAAAAGTAAATAAAATAAATTAAAATCTACTTTATTTTATACTAGCTATATACTAGCCCGCGATCTCGTTCGCGTGGTCTTCAAGTACTGATTCAAAATCCTTCGCGGGCGTGCGCACAACAACTCACAGTCATTTATATATATATATAGATTACGCATGTACTTTGTCGAATACAGAATCTATCGTATCTAGAATCTGTCCAAACTAGAATCTGTCCGAAAAACGGAAAGTAGCGGAAAAACGGATCATTCACCAATTTTGTTATTCTCCGATTTCACCGATTACTCAGTCCGTGTGGTAGATGGTGCAAGTAGCCATAGTCCACCATAGGGAATTTATTTCCATTGGCCGACATCGTATTCATAAAACTCTTTAGACATAGAAAATTGTAACAAACGTAATTTTATTTATGTTACTTTATTCTTATTAACTTATGTCTTCTTAACTTCAAAGAGTTAATGGGTATAGTGCGGTCTTTAAGACATCTATGTCGTGAACGCGAAAGTTGTGAAACGAACTGCCAACTGAGGTGCTCCTACTTAATTACTCCACGGGGATCATCAAAAGCGCTATGAATTCCGCAAGGTCTACTTATCGCCCCTGGTGTTGCACGTTTCCACGGGCGGCAGTGACCACTTACCATTTCATAGACAGCCCGCTAATTTGCCACCTCATCTATAAAAAAAAGCTTGTGTTTTGACTCGCATATATCAAGGGGTTTGCTAGCAATGTAAAAACAACGTTAGGTTGATAGGTACTTATTAATAATTTATATTTATTATTTTAAATTTTAATTGATATACCAGTATATAATTTAATTTAATTTAAAAGAATCAAACAACAAAACTAAAGTGATTAAACTCAAACTCTCAATCGCGATTTCGCGAACTGTACGTTGTGTGCGTGGACTTTTATTTTACAGGGTCTGTAGAGAAATGAGCTACTGTCAACCTTATTGACTGTATTTCCGGTCCGTGTCGAGTATAAATCGCTTGCTAATTCATTTATTATGCATACGGTCATAACAGTTGTCTCCTATCTCGGCTCTGCAATGTTTTGGCCTACTTAACCTGGTGTAGATTAACTTCAGCCCTCTACTATCACTTTGATTTAGTGTTTTTAGTTGAAACCTAACTTAGTTAAAACCTAACTAACATACTTCAAGTGATATTCAACAGTCTAGGTTCTCAGGGTGGATACCATAACCGACAAACAAGAACATAACTAAGAACCTGATGCATCTCACACCGAAAATAAAGAACCTCCACATATTTGTGAGGAGGAGAGTGCACGCTGCAATCCAACAGCCGCTGGGCGCACTCGACTGGCCACGTTACCCCTCTCTCACAGAAGCCTACCATGAAATGTACTGCATTTCCCACTTTATCTTATTTCCCTAATTACCTGTCATTTTCCCAACCCTTTCTCCAAATCCATTCCTACATCTCCAAAGGTAGACAGCGCATCCGGGGGCGTTTTGGGGGCGTCCGAAATGACGGACTAATGTTGATGTTGGCATGTATCACGGATGTCTATGGGCTACAGTATCCACTTACCATCAGGTGGACTGTATGCACGTCTGCCGCCTTGGTCCATAAAAAAAATCATTTGTTTAAAAATGTGTTGAATTTTAAATAGTTGTAATGTGATAGTTTTGCGGAAGAAACACATTGTTAAGAGAGAGCAGTTATTTTTTATTTCACCTGTATACCACCATCGTAACGTTATGTTTAGATTAAGTTTTGCTAATGAAATGCGTCTGGCGCAAATTGTGACATACAACCTGGTATCAACTTCCTCACCACTTTTACATCGTTATAATAAGAGCTATATTGCAACAACTGTACAGCTAATGCAATCGGTTATTATGGTAATGGGGTGCCATTCGGAACATGCAGTTGACTCGATGACCCTCGTAAATGGAAAACGTATTTGATTGGGTGCAACGCGGGGTTAAAAGTTTGTGTGAGGTGTAACGAGCTACTTTCTTGTCACAGTAATTTAAAATTTATATTTTAAAATGAATGGATTTTGTGTAACTGTAAATCTGGTAGTGCCAGTCGGATGAGAGATTTGTGTGAAGCACTCCCGCCACCATTTTCAATCGCCATCAACCATGACAGAATGTATAGTAGATTAAACGTACATAATGCACATTTGAAGTAAATAACTATTTCAAAACATAACTACATGTGCGTGTTCACGTATATACAACAGACTAGGTACATGGCCACTAAAACACATTAGAATATTCTTATTTAGGATAATATAGAAAAAGGATTGTATTAAGGTGCAATGAGTAAACCAAACAAAAAACAATCAATACATGGTTTGAAACCTTGTATTGTGTGCATGTACATAAAAATTAAAAAAAAAATACATATATATATATATATTTCAAGATATATTAAGTTTATATTTTAATATTTACCTACAGAAGTTCCTTGTTCTATTTGTTATATTTGATACATTTACTTACTCCCCTACCACTTCATGCCCTGCACAGCCAAAAGTTCGACTGGGAGATAAAGCATTAAGTCCGCCTTATGTAATAAAATACAAGAAAAAATAAATCAATAAATATATACATCCTTATAACGTATTTAAATGAACGCAATGTAGTTTAAATATGTGCCGAGTGGTGCCTGCTATAGAATAGCACCATCCCATCTCTTCACGTGGGTGTCACTTGAGAATAGATATCCCTAACCTGTCACCCCGGTACAAACACTAAGACTTAACCCCGATTTATCCCAGCCCATTTCCTATTTTAGGAGCAGGACATGAAATAAATTCTGCCACAATTCCAGCATTTTAAACCCCGAAGGAAAGCCCCGCTAATGCGAGGGGAGCCATCCCGTAAATTAAAGAACACGGCATACACATTACCCCTCGTCGCCTGGCGCGGTCGGCTAAATAACAGCTTCCTTTTGAACTGAATGAATTAGCTATTATTCTAATGTACGTGCTTACTTTGTTTCTATTGCGTTTAAATGTGAACTCATGGTGATAAGTTTATCACCAAAAGTGATAAGTTTATCACGCAAGCAGCAAAAAAAAGAAACTAAACATGCAGGAAATCATGATCAACAAAACAAACTATTTTTAAATAACTGAAATAAACAATTTTCTAATTACTGCGAGTATCAACACAAAGTCGACGCGCGGGACTCCTATGTCGCCTTTTGTGTTTATTGTCACCGGAGAACGCAATATAACCCACCTTTAGATTTGCTGCCGGTAATTTGCTGCCCGCGATTTGCTGCCACTTTGCTGTATTTCTGCTGTTTATTTACACATCCCGGCCGAAAGTGATAGTCTCTGTCGTAACGGCACACGACTAATGTAATACTAAAACGAATTAATGTACGGTGGAGGATAAAGGATTTTATATATAAAAGGATATTATATCGTATAAACTGTATATTATTATATGTGTTTGCAAGTTGTTTCCGTAAAAAAAAAATCTATCTTCCTTGACCTAACATTTGACTGTCAATATTTGTCGTGTAAAAAGGTTTAAAGTGTCTTTGCTGGTAAAAATATTCAAATCCGGCATTACACAACGGTTGCATCACGGCACATTACAGAGAGTAATAAGTAGCGTAATTCGTAAAAAAATGCTTGAATTAGTCCTAAGGTCGAGAACATTTTGTCAAAATTCATTTTATTTGTTGGATTAAGTACCATACCATCAGCCTATGCCTCTCTACTGCTGGATATAGGCCTGTCCCAACGCTCGCCACCGCACACGAACCTCGGCTCTTCTCATCCTAACCACCAGCAAACTTCTTCAAGCCGCGGTCCACCAGGCCGGAGGGCGTCGGAGTGGTTTCCACTCGAGGACTTGTGCACCTCCAGTTATCGGTCCTGCGGCAAATATGTAACCTACCCACTGCTACTTTGACCGTTCCTTGGCGAATCTCTTGGTTTCGTATTTTATCCCGCAAAGGAACAACATTGTGGGCTACCTGCCCTAACTGACCACAATATTATACTGGTTCACAGATATTTCATTCACTCCACTGTGCTTTTTAATTTAAAATATCGTGTAACTATAAAATATAATATGTGTAATATATATTCAGTATTGCCGATGGATTCAACATCTATATAATAGTAAATATTTTATTTAATTTGTTTATTATTATATTCTTTTCGTTATTTCGTTTTCGTGGCCGTGTGGTGGGTCCACTTGTTCCCGAAAAGGGTGACTAAAGGATTACAAAGCGGCTGCCACAAGCCTTGAGAAATTACACCACTTCTAGAAGAGTGAGCTCGCTATCCCGCTTGGCCAACGTGACCTTTTAAGGCTATATTATGGGATGTCCTCATGAATAAGACAATGTACATGAAGAGGTTCGACAAATATAACTGCGTTTCTAAAATTCGTCGTAACTGAAGCGTTTACATGAAGATTATCTACTTTTTTTCCATTTTACTGTGTGTCGTAGCATGTCGGTCGTCCGTTCCACCGCTTCCTTTCCAACATTCAATATAACACTTTTACCGGCTGTTAAAGGGTTTCCTCCCCTCGCTCTACTCCAAGTTTTTTCTCTGACGTCATTCATGTTATTGTGTCTGAAGGGCGGTTAGAAAGTGGATTTGTTAGACACTTGAATAAATATTTGTAGTATGAGAAGTGATAGTTTGCGAGTCAGTTTTTTTTTTAAAAACATTTTTTTAGCTTAGTTAGTCAATAAAAAGGTTTGTTCGCATAAGGACAGCTTCTCAAAACGATAGAATAAAGTCGTAAACAGGAAAAAAAGTGTGGTTAGGTTTAGATAACGTTATTTTGATGCACTAATCTTTAAGAACTAAAAACTATTGCCGCGAACGTATCTTGCACCGATTTACATAGATATACATGTAGATATCTAACTAACAGGTGCGGTAGGGATGTTCCGAATAGCAAAACATCACTATTTGCTAATACAAATACGAATAATTTGCGTCACTATTCGCGAATATGAATAGTACCTAACCTTCTACGCACTCACTTATATAGGTAATTAAAATTTGTAACTAGGTAATTTTTAGTTCGATTTAAAGTTAGTGCTACAATATATTTTTTGGGTTGTACCAATGAGATTGGTTTAATTTACAGACAAGTATCTAACAGGCTGCTGGGCGCACTCGACTGGCCTCGTTGCCTATCTTTAAATTAAAATAACAAATCACTTGCTAAGGTAAGTGATTTAGATTTTCAAAGGAACGCTTAATCTTATAAGCATTTATTTTTGTTGGAGATTCACTTCACTTACTATTCACATTGGGCTTTTACTATTCGAGTATTCGTTTAAATCGCGAATACCAGTACGAATACTTCAAAATTGGCTAATATTCGCCAAAACGCATACGAATACCGACATTCGCAACATGCCATGTGTGCGGCATTGCCGTTTATATGCGTATAGTGAGTTAGAGTAACAAAGTTGAAAATATAACTATTTTTTGGGGGGAAATATCAAATTCAGAAAAAATTCCTTTAACAAAAGTAGTTGGACTTTGTGGTGGCAACTCGAGAAGTGAAGTTGAGTTTTTGTTAAATTACAATAAAAATTGTATATTGTGCATTTTGTGATTTAACAGTTAGTTTATTAAATTTCAATGTATTTTTATGCATTATGTTTGTGATACTCAAATAAAGGCATAGGACTGCGTTTTTGGCGCGCTTCCTTTCTGTCCTCAGTAAACCTACTATCACTTTACTGGGCGACTCCTGACTTGCTTCGACGGGACTGGACATTGACATGATAAGTTTTAGACTTTGAAATTATTTAAAACTCGACACTGGCAGAATGTGCTAATTGCACCATTGCCATATATAAAAAAAGTTAGTTTTAAATAATGATGTAGGTTCTTTTACTCCCTTATAAAGAAAGTATATTAAGCAAAAAAATCGTAGTTTATCGACCTACACTTAACTGGTTTTTGTCGGTAGAAAAGGGCTGTATTTTAATACCTAGCGAAATAATTAGGCTTTATTTTATGAAAACACCACCCGCTGTCAGATACATTCGTGACTGTTATAACATTAGGCTAACACGAATGAAAATTAAATTACACACTGGATCGCAAAAATTCCGGGTCGCTAATAAAAACCGTGATATCTCCATAAATTATATACCTAGATCGCTCGAATAAATAATATGTAGTAAGGAGGTTACTAATGCTTGTTCTAAATCTCTAAAGAGGTTTCATTTGTACAAGTTACAGATTTAAAAAAAATATTGTGCATTTTGAAAAATTTCAAAATTTAAAATTAGGAAAGGAATATTGTTTCTGCTTTTGTTTCAAACGGAGCTGTCATTATAAATGGTTCCTTGGATTGATCAGAGTATTCAATGCAATAAATATCATGTCGTTATCACCTGAAGAATGTACACGGATTATTACCATGGTACAAGAAGGAAGAAGTCAGCGTAGCACTGCTAGAACAGTAGGAGTATCTTTATCAACGGTCCAAAGAGTACTCCAGCGATTTCAAGAGACCGGCATGAACATCAGGAGACCAGGAAATGGCAGGCCAAGGTGCACAACTACACGAGAAGACCGATTCATCGTGAGCACTATGTTAAGAAATCGACATCTCACGGCTGTTCAGGTCCGAAACAGTCTTCAAGAAATTCACCACAACAATGTGAGCTCTAATACGATTCTGCGACATCTTCGTGAAGCTGATATAAAGCCTTATAGACCAGCAAACGGCCCCAAACTGCTCAGAGAACATCGAGTTGCCAGGTTACGGTTTGCTCGAGAACACAACCGATGGACAGACGAAGATTGGTCCAAGGTTATGTTTTCCGATGAGTCCAGATTTTGTTTATTTACGCACGACGGGAGACGAAGAGTATTTAGACGGCCAGGAGAACGGTATCATCAAGCGTGTTTTGAAGAAAAGGTGCCATTCGGTGGAGGACCAATAATGGTTTGGGCTGGGATATCTTCAGAGGATCGCACGGTGTTAGTGATCATAGAAAACGGTTCTCTGACTGCTGTCAGATACGTAGGAGAGATTTTAAATGAGCATGCTGGTCCATTCTTAGTGAATATGGGTGCAATTTCCATTCTTATGCACGATAATGCGCGACCACATACTGCTCATTTGGTCAATATGTATATTCAAGACGTCGGTATTACCTGCATGGAGTGGCCAGCTCGCAGCCCAGACTTAAATCCCATAGAACATGCATGGGACGAGCTCGGGAGATGCGTGAGACAACGCTATCCTGCTCCCGTTACCTTACACGAGTTAAAGAATGCGCTAGTGGAAGAATGGGCAAACATAGACCAAAATCGTATTAAAAATATGGTTTACAGTATGCCACATCGTCTTATTGAAGTGATACGGGCTCGTGGAGGAAATACAATATATTAAATTAACAAAAAAACTTTTATTTTTTAAGATTTACTGCGAAGTGTATTTTTGTTGTCATAAGTGAGAAGCGAAATTTTCTTATTTTTTAGTATTTAATTAAAGTTATATAGTGTACAGAACGTGTTACACATTTTTTTATATATATATTAATCAGTCATTTACAATATACTATAGTTTCGCAAATTAGTCTTATGTATTTAAGAAACTATCACGCCATTTATTAGCGACCCGGAATTTTTGCGATCCAGTGTACTTTAATGTCACTGCCTTACACGGAACTGCATTTTGTACAAGGAAAATACTTGCACAATAAAGACAAAGAACGGTATGAAAATTTAATTCTTCAATGTTCTTCACAACAAGATTTAACCTGGTTAAAATACCGGTTAATAAAGGTCCATATCGGTTTAAAGTAAAGGTTAATACCGTAACTAACCCCTTTTTTATTGTCCATTGTTGGAGAAGGGCCTCCATATGTACATTGTCTAGTGCATGAGAGATATATGGCCTTAAAATGGCATTTTGGCCAAGCCGGTTGGGTAGATTGGTGCCTCGAGGCTTGTAGTAGAGGCTTGATTATCTCTTAGTCGCCCCTTCGACAACATCAGTTACTTTGGAAAAAATAAGAGATTTGCGAACGGTTTCTTCGAGTGCGAGCGGCGGCATCGGCATTGCAATGTCTTTGATATACCTACCGCCTCATATAAAGTAACGTAACTGTATGCAATCAAATTTAAACAGTTGTCATTGCTATGGATATTTGTACAGGCGTTGTGATTCACTTTACACTACATTTTTATATTTCAAGATTCCTGTTAGACAGTACAAATATGAAAATTATCTTATAACTAGCGACCCGCCCTCACTTTGCTTCGGTTTATTAAATTTAAAACAATCGGAATAAGATATTTTCCTGCGGTAAAATGGAGCCTATATTCTAAGTTAGACCTCCAGTAATACATCGGTGAAAACTGCATTCAATTCCATGCAGTAGTTTTTGCATGATGCGTGTACAAACATACAGACAGACAAAATTTCTAAAAACTGTTGTTTTGGCTTCTGTTGCTCTAATAAAGACCCCTTAGTTTTTTTTCAATATCTATAATGTACAGACATCGGCCTGTTACAATTTTATTATATGTATATATTTAAATTAACTTATAATTGAATAACAAAATGATCTTACTTTCATTCATACAATTTATTAATTCCCATATAAAAATATTATTTTGTGTTGAAATACTTGCTATTTATTAATGAAGTTCCATCTTTTTGATTTTAAGTTTAGATATGATTTGAGTTTTAGGTAAAAGCAAGATTTAAAAAAAAAATCGCGTCTTTTAAAAGTTTATTCAGATTTAGTTGATTTTTAGCGACCTTCGTACAATATAATTATGTGAACCTAATCATCATTTAACCAATCAAGCTATAAAATATTTTTAAAATTTAAATTCTTCTATTTGGTCAAGATAAACGTGACTTGTCGCGCTTATCACAGATAGGTTTGAGATTATTTCAACAATGATTCTCAGGTTTGTTACTACTTCTTACATATCCTGTGTTACTCGTTACCCGTTCGGAGTCGTCCCCCTCTTGTTACAGCTCCCTCCTCCTTGTTTTCACCTTCCGCTTACATTGCCCGTTTGGTTACGTATGCAAATTTAACGATCCCACAATCGGTGACGTGGTTGGTGAAAATATATCTGTTGCTTTTCTTTGAACGAGTAAGTGGATGTAAATCTCACTTTTCTTACAAGATTTGATTTGATATCGTATCCTTCTTTTGAAGTCTGTTACAAAAGATATGTCTTTAGAGTGTGTTGCCTTATTATGTTTGTTTCATATCAGTATTTATGTCATGTATTATGTCAGGAAAAGGAGGGAAATACGAATCTGGAGAGTGATTTTTATTATTTCGATTTTGTCAAACTCTATATCATGATAAGTTTGACGGCGCATTATAGCGTGCCAATGATGATTTATTATTGAAAATTGTACACTCTAGCCGAACGTCTTGTCTGTTTTTGTGCGACGGCGGCCATCTTGAGATAAGGCTTTTGGAGCGAGGTGATCGCGCGCGGACCGCGATCAAAACGAATCTCTAACACTTGGCGTTATCACTCGTATCTTTGATTCTAAATTCGTGATCTACTTAGAGACTGTCCAACTGGCTATTTGGGAGATAAGTGTTCAATTAGAGCTTAAAAGAAGGATTAATAATGCCATCTTAGGCATCTTATTTATTACTCTCTCTTTGGCCACATTACTTTCGTTATCATGAATAATTGTGATAGGTAAAGGTTTTCACAAAGATTTTAGGTTTTTTAAAAAAATATAGTGCCCACTTATTTATAAAAATGGTATGTCAAGTCAAAATGGTATGTTTTGCAAGTATCAAGTCCATCTTTTTTATAGGGATGTATGCGGACTGCAAGAGCGGTCCCACGTGATGGTAAAGGTTACAGCCGCCCATGTTCACCTGTAACATCAGGAGGTATGCGGATACGCCGTCGACCTTGCAAAACTCTATTCACGGCTTTCTTGAAGAACCTCATATCGTAGCGTGTTGGAAAGTTCCTGAGTTAAAAAAATGAATTAAAGAATTCGAGAGCTACTGAAGATACTGATAGAGCACTGCTAGACTCTAATGAGTCCACCCTAGAGTGCTTCTGTAACGTAACATATTTAGTGTGTATTATCAAATCTGTGGTGTTTAGTTTTTTATTTGACCCGTATAATGGAGATACGAGATATATTATAAGGTCGATGGCTGATTGTTTTGGGTTTCACTGGTGACCCTTAGTCAAGATATAGTGATACATTTGTGAAATTCAAAAATCTACACATGAAACACACTAGAGGTAGATTTATTTGAAATTTCTGTAATAAATAAAACTAGAGCTGCTCAAGAAAGCGTGGGTACTAGTCCACGCTACACGCGACACTGAAATAGACTCGTCAGTACATTTTATTGTCCTGAGGACCGTTTTACACTGCGCGATAAGCGATCCTAAAGATATGAATCTACATAAAGACGAGACATGCACATAAAGTTTGCTTTAACTGTTAAATATGTAAGTCTTAGTAAATAAGCAAGATTAATTGTGGCGTTACGTAAAATGGTGTATTCCAACGTGTAGGTTGAAACCATTCAGATTTAGAGTAAAAATTTATAACTTTTTATAGTTCTCTCTCATACTCTAAGGCAGCAAAATAATATATGCCATCTAGAGGGTTGAGTCAGTATACAGCGGGTGAGGGTTAAAGGAGAGTGGTGTTAATTTATTGGTAAGATTTAATTTTACTTATGAAATGAATGAAATTAATTTTTGAACGAACAAAAATAGGAATTCGCTATAGAATTTTATCAAATCAAATCAAAAGTGGAAGAAGAAGTTGGAAGAACAGAGTTCAGTGGAGAAAGTGAGGGAAAGGTCTTTGCCCAGCAGTGGAATAACTAAGGTTAATAATAATGATAGTAGAAAAAGAGATCGATATTTAATCCTAAAGCAAAATAACACATGGGTCCTGTTACTAGTATTATAAAGCCGATTTTTTCTACCTCTGACTACGTTTGAAGATAAGTAGATATAGGATATAAAAACTGATTGAGTGAATTACTCGAGGGAGGTGAAAGACGGGTCCCAAAAGACAACGCGGGCTACTAGTTACGTGATCACCGAAAATAGGTTTTTACAATTTAAACCGAAATGATTTGGGATTGCATCGACATTGAATTAAATTGGTTTCCAATTGGATCCGATCGGTGTTAATAGCTTGTAAAATAATCGAGCTTGTGTCTCGACTGCGCTGGGATTCGTCAGAGAATGGAAGTCAGCTCAAAAACTCAGCATGCTGAAGTGGCAATGGATTGATGGGGTAAACAAATCCTTGACTAGAGGGGAAACGCTGTATGAGACGTCCTTCAACCAGGTGGATGGATTACTTGAAGAAAGTCGACAGTAGAAGCTGGATGAGAAGAGCCGAAGATGTGATCGCTTTCTAAATTATTATATCCCATTTTTAAGAATTTCACTAAAGTCTACAACTTCTCACTGCAGGATACAGATGATGCGGTGGATTTCGGGCCATAATCGCACGGGCCCATTGGTGTTGGCGAATTATTTTTAAAATTTAAGAAGCAACATATTTATAAAACTGGAGCATATACTATACCATGGATATAGGCCTCCCCCAAGGGTTGTCACCAAACACTATCTTCACCCCTTCTCATCTAGCCACCACCGGCGGACTTCTTCAAGCCATCGGTCTATCTGACCAGAGGGCGTTCCACACTGCGCTTCCGGGTACATGGCCTCAATTCGAGGACTCTACGGTATCGGCTACCGGTTCTGCGACAAATATGACCTACCCTTGCTGATTGAAAAGAGAAAATATACTTTCTGAATTAGACCTGTCGTTTGAAATTTTTGTTACTTCGAAAACTATATTGAATTTTAATAATAATAACGTTTATTTAACAACTTAACATTGAAATATAGGTTACAACGGGTATCGGTCAGGAAGCCACAATCACACATACGGTACCCCATGGTCCTCGTGTCGTGTCATCGCGTCACCCGGCCAACACAGTTAAGTCTATATACTTTATAGTTAGGGCCATCTACTAAACTCAATTTATGGGTATTGTGTAATAGTGTGTTGTATTTATGTGTTGTATGCATTGTAATTAAGATCATGGATATGTAATTAATGAAATGGATATGTTATGCAATTATGGATGTGAATCTTAGATAATTAATTCATTTATAAATTTATAATTCTCTGTCTCATTGTATTATAATTTAAGGTTTTTAACTACTTATTTTTAACAACACTACACTACTAACTACTACTACTAGGTTTTTAACAACACTACTAACTAAACTAAAAATCTGACTGAAAAAATCTTCGTAGAACATTTAGAAATCGTAGAAATGAATGAGCAAGTCGAAGAGCGAATAAATTTAAAACGCTGTCGACTAGTCATTATAAGCAGTCGGGGTTATTCAAAGCGATAACGCACCCGAGAGATGTCGACTTTCCACGAACCTTTCCGAGCCTTTTCAGCCGTCAACATCACTTTTCAATAGTGAGTACAGTTAATTCCTTTTTACCGTCATTTCCTTATCGCTTGACGGTTGAATTGATGACATTTTACTAAAGTAGTTCTATATCGAGTGATTTTTTATGCGTTTTTACGCGTTTGAAGGGTCTTAATTGTTTTTATTGTGATTTTATAAGATATGATATGACTAGATACCACATACTTAAGGCGATAAATCGTGGACCGTTAGAGAGGTTACACCTTCTGACTCGCCAGTATATTTAAGTAGGTTATATAGATGAGGTATTATTATTAACAGTGTGTAATGTGGTACTAATAAATGTCTCTATTCTTTTCTTTGTAAAATTCTGTAACAGATATTTAAAATTTTCACGCCATGATTATAGGTTTCCGTTATGTTCTGGACACACTCAAACACACACACTTATATATGTACGTATGTATATATTTATTATAGTTATATGTAGTATTTATTATTAAGATATATTTATAATTTCCATTACTTAACACGAGTATGGACACTGTGGAGGTTCTAAATCTTCGATGTATTATGAAGTTTCTGAAGGTTGCGTAAAATAAATATAAACTGTATGTAATCGTCCTCCATACGGTCATATTAAATGATGACAAAAATTAACTAAAAGTACCTACACATGTGGAGATGACTAGCGAGGGCTGTGGACAGTGACGCTGACAATTTGCTGACAACGTAAAACACTGTGCGCGTTCTGCGTGCACGGTGTGAACACTGTGCCCCTACATACACTACCCGCGTTATAATCTCAACTCCATTTCTTAAATTTGTATGAAAGAAAATGCTATAAAAAACAATAAGACCGCCTAGTTGTATTCTCTTCTTAAAAACATTGTTTCTTAATTTTGTCATTATGTACCTAAAGAATTCCATCTGTTTATCTAACTAAATAATGCACTGACTTTTCGACTAAATAGTCTTACTTCCTAAGTATTTAATTACATTTTAATGTACGGGATCCATCTTGCTTTTACTAAGTCTAGAGCTAAAAGCATATCAGTGTTCTAACTGTGTAGGTACAGAATTTAGTACTTATTAAAGTGCACTGAGACTCAACATGGAGTATATATATGTTATATATCCCGGAATGCAAAATGTAACGAAATTGTACAGAATGATCCTAGTAAAAAAGTAATGTGTGGCAAATTTAAAAAAGTTATCTTTAAAAGTAGCGGGGAAATATAATTTTGATATTTGATTTCAATGTTAGGCTACTTTTGTTATTTAAGTTAAAGTATCAAAATTAATAGTATAATTCACGCTATTTTTTTTTTTTTTATTTCCTTCGTTCTTCCTTTCAGTTTCAACTTTCATTTGGCATACTTTTTATTAACCTATTATTAATTTATTTACTCAAAAATAAATTACGCAAACACATTTACCACAAAATGATACATCATTAATATTATTTCGGTTTATATACAAAAAACTTTTTCAAATATTTAAAGGCCCGGGGAAAACCTTCATTAGAATTATTCGCGATAACAAGCGCGGGTATATGGGCCTGTTATCACGACTCTTTGCCCATTGGGCAAAGAGTAAGTAATAAATAAGATGGCATAATTAATCCTTTTTTCAAGCATTATTTGAACACTGAACACTAAAATAGCCGCGTGAACAGTCTTTAATTAATTGTCTCTAACTAGATAACTAATTTAGTATCAAAGTAGATAACTAATTGGCGATGCGTCTTGCTCGCGGTCCGCGCGCTATCACACACGTCAGAGACCCCAAAAGCAACATGGCCGCCGCAACCACAAACAAGACGCGACGCCAGAGTGCATTTTTACTCTTGTTTCACAATTTTAGAAAATCCTATATGTTTCTATATTTATTATATTTTTTACAACACTGTCACGTCAAAAATATTGCAGTTAATGTAAGAAAAGCTATCAATACAATGACAAAGCGAATTGAAGGAGGTTAATGTGATCGCCCTGCAAATGTCTCATTTTTAGGGATATAATGCTACCTACACTTCTGTATTTTGGTTCATCGATGGTAAATTGATATAGAATGGCACACGTGTCCACAATACACGGAAACGACACGTGACCTACTTCCACACATAAAACAAACTTGATGTGTGGCGACGAGAATCAATTAATTGTCTTTTAGTATACTTGAATAGATCAACAGTGTAGCACTCGCTTCAAATTACTTGACCGCTACGAATTTAATTACTAACTCCTTTATTGTAGGCGGTTTGGCTACTTTTTTTGTAATAATCACGTAGATAATTCTGCTCTTCAAGATTATATGATACAAAATAGATAAATCATCGTAACGAGTCTGTTAGAAATCTCTTTTTTTTCTTTTTATATATGGTAATGGTGCAATTAGCACATTCTGCCAGTGTCAACTTTTCTTCGTAATAAACAGTTTCAAAGTCTAAAACGTATCCTGTCAATGTCCAGTCCCGTCAGAGAAGTTAGCAGTCGCTCAGTAAAGCGATAGTTGGTTCACTGAGGGCAAAAGAGGACTCTTGGAAGTACACGAAAAACGCAGTCCTATGCTATTATTTGAGTATCACAAACATTACGCACGAAAAACACTTTGAAGTTTAATAAACTATCACTATTAAATCACATAATGCACAATACACAATTTATACAGTAATCAAACAAAACTCAACTTCACGTCGCGAGTTCTCGCCAATAAGTCTTGAATACTCTTTTACAGATTTCGTCATTATACCTTTGGATATTGTACATAATACAACGACTGTAAATCACAAATTGTACCGTTACCAGTCCATAAACGTCCACTGCTGGTCTCCTCGTGCATATTGTCTTGTGCATGAGGGATGTTTGGCCTTAAAACGCCACGCTGGCCAAGTGGGTTGGCGAGTCCATTCTTTCAGAGGTGGTGTTACCTCAGCGCTTGTGGTAGCCGCTTTGTTATCCCTTAGTCGCATTTTACGACACCGACGAGAATAGATTAGGTGGGTCTATTCTATAGCCGGCCGACATCATACAAACATAGATACAAGTTTGAAACGGAGAAAGACGGACCCGGGTTCGGTTCCCAGTAGCACGTGTTTGTGTTCGTCTTTGTATTTGTGTCTGGACCCACGATACAGGGAATCCTAGTGTGGGACATTGGGTGTGGCGTTACTGAGCATTGTGTTTATTTAATTAAATGTCAGCTCATTTGAAATCCATCAACGTGATTAATTTTTTTATCACCAAGGAACTTTTAACATTTGCCGAGAGGAGTGCCAACATTCGGGCATCGATCTGACTACAGACAACTAATTTTCAAAATACATTTTGATATGTGAATAGTTTGTGAATGAATTTGATATTAGTTTCATTTAGATTTTTAATAAATAATTGTATGTTCATGAATAAATGCAATAAAAGTAGAAAAGGAAAGTAAACTCGAATGCCATATTCCTTTAAAAAAAAAACAGATCTACTGGGCCGCTCTATATACATACAATTCTGTGGTAATTATGCGACGCGACCCGTTCTAATTTCAGGCAGGTCAGAACAAATCCGCGTTGGTTGTGTATTAATGGATGTTGTCACGCCAACCCGTACGCGGATGGATGTGCGGTGTCATCGTGCGTCAGAGATTACGTGCATGTATGTGGTTGTCTAAAAAGTGGATACCGGATACAAATATAATGTGACGTCATCCGAGTAGAGAGACCTTATTGTCCCTATATGATTATTGACTTTATTTTATGTATTTCTTTGGGAGGGGGAAGTGCACACTGCAATACAACAGCCGCTGCGCACCTATTGGCTTCGTTTACCGCCTCTCACAAAAGACTACCTTAAAATGTGCTACATTTCCCACTCTCTCCTATTCTCCAATGTACTTATGTGATTCAGGAGTGAGAGAGCTTTGCCATAGTTCATTCCCATCCCATCCTATCCTATCCCTGCCTATTTTCCCAACCCTTTACGGTAATAATTTGTCCAAGTCACTATCAATATTTACGAAACTTGATAGGCGTGTAAAAATACCATCACAGTGCCGCGAGATCAGTAAATTGTTAGAGTTTCGGACTATATACTTCGTGTCATTTAGCATGGCAATAGCGGTCATTGCCTTGATATCCATCTACCTTGGTATACTTGCCAATGTTCCCTGTAATGAACGAAAATATCTATTGCGCGCGAATCGTTGACATCGAACGTGGCTGCTACCACGATGCGCTGGCAATAGCTATTTGCACTCATTATAAGGAACATTAGCAAGTATCACTATCGTAATCACGAGTACATGAGTAGAACCTCCCTACTTTAAATGGCGAGCATTTACACCTGTAAATGCTCGCTATTACTATGCTAAATGGCACGAACTATAGTCCAGCAAGGATTGGTGGATACCAAGCTACAATTTTTTTTAATTCTCGTAAATAACAAAAATTATATCTTATATAAAAAATATAAAATATATGAAGATTCTTTTAAACAACTTTTAACATCAGACGTTACAGAAAAAAAGTAAGACTTCTTATCTCCTTAAGTTATACAATTAGTGCTGAGTACGAAGAGCGCTCAGACAAGAAATTACACGGAACTGACTGAAAATTCTAATGGCCACTTGATATCGGAATCTAATTATTTGTCTGGGACTGTTCTTATCAATGTTCTCATTTAACAGTGCGACTTTAAAGTCTTTTAGTAGACTTAAGGCTAATTCTACCACACAGAATGCTGAGAGGTTGAGTTTCGGAGGCGGCGCGGCGCGGGTCGGCATAATAATATAGAACGTGACACTGAAATAACGCAAAGGCCGAATAACGAAGATTTAAAATCTATCCTACCACTTTTTACAATCGATTTTTTTTATTTATAACTTTCTGTTTGTTTCCAGTACATCGTTTATTCTACGCGTAGTTACACAAAAGAAATATATTCATTGCAACTACCGGGCGTGGCGCGCCGCGCCGCCTAGTCGCCCGGTTAAATGAGCGCTACGAACGTTAACGTTTTAGATATAACAAAAATAAATTACATGTTCGTAATTCTAGATTTATTCCTTTAAATAATTTTATTTTTCGCTAAAACGATTTAATATTTTACAACTAGTTGACTTGATTCTTGTTATCTGTGATACGTTGCATACAATGATTGGACACATAAACTGAATTAGAGTATTGGATGACTTTCGAATTTCTAACTAATATGCTGCTTTTTTGACTGATTTAAATGAAATATTAAGTACTGATTTATAAACTTTTAAAGGAACATAATTTTATAAATGGGACACATAATGAGGCTTTTTGGCGGGATCTCGAGAATTGAAGTTGAGTTCTTGTTTGAATATTGTAAGAATTGTGCATTATACGTTTTGTATTTTAATATTGATAGTTTATTAAGTTTAAAAGTGATTTTCGTGCGTGGTGTTTGTGATAATCAAATAAAAGCGCGGGACTGCGTTTTTCGTGTGCTCCCAAAAAACAGTATTCTTTACTTGACACTGGCAGAATGTGCTATTTGCACCATTGCCATATGTGAAGAAAAAAATACTAATGACTAATTATTGTATTAAATTAAGTTTTATAAATATCATTACCAATTGAATTATCGTTACCAATTAAATTGTATCTTGTATTCATTGTCTTACCACTCTTTTGTAATATAGACACTACTTATAAGTATATAGGTATATATACCTAGGTACCTACTTTGTATTTTTAGAAAAAAACCTTGTATTTGAGCATTAAGAACTAACCCTTGAATAGATCCTTTCAATCAATGAAAATCAGTAAATATGCATAACTCCATATGAGTATCATTAAATTAAAGGTTCTGTACCATTTTTCATATAAAAATCCAGGGCTAAATGTACCTACCCGTGTAACACAAAACGTGTTCATATATCATCGTATTCGTCTGTAGGTATAACCCCCGAAAATGGCTTGTTATAAGGACGTACGTTTCGGACGCCTGCCTAGGGTTGTCGCTTTCGCTAAAGTTTAGAATTATTTACAAGAATATATTTTTCATATTATTTTGTACAACTGGATGAGAAGAATACCCCGTGTGGTGGGGAGCCTTAGGAAATGTCTACATGCAGTAATGGACGTAGGCTGGCCATCAGTTGGTCGCAGAAGGTCACCGATGAGGATTAACGAGGAAGTTTTGAAACTCTTGGAGATCGTTAGTAGCAGAAAAGTCACTTATCTAATTCACTTGCTAAGGCATGAAAGATATAAACTCTTGCAATTGATTACGATAGGCAAAGAGGGGAGAGTGAGTTTTTAAGAGGGGGAGAGTGCACGCTGCAATCCAACAGCCGCTGGGCGCGCTCGACTGGCCACGTTACCCCTCTCTCACAGAAGACTACCTTGAAATGTACTGCATTTCCCACTTTATCGTATTTCCCCAATGTACCTACGTGTTTCGGTAGTAAGTGAGATGTGCCAGAGCCCATTCATATCCCATCCTATCCCTGCCCATTTTCCCAACACTTTCTCCAAATCCATTCCTATATCTCCAAAGGTAGACAGCGCATCCGGGGGCGTGCCAACATTTATCATTTTGGACTAATGTTGGCATGTATCGCGGATGTCTATGGGCGACAGTATCCACTTACCATCAGGTGGACTGTATGCTCGTCTGCCGCCTTCGTACATAAAAAAAAAGGCAAGGTCGCCGGAAAGAGGCATGTTGGCTTTAGGAAAAAGTATTTTAGGAATGGTGGCCGGCCGCGTAACACACGGGAGTGGACTGACATCGCGAGTGCCGTCGAACTGTTTCGCCTCGCGAAGATAGCACAAAATATTCGGAGCTGATTGCCAATTTTTACTTGTTGGAAATGCACAATATGAAGAAAGATTAATTAAGCTACCATTATTGGTATTTAACAATAACAGAGAACGATTTGAATCTTATCTTAAATCTCTATATATATAACTATCTGTGCCCAGCATGCGTTGCATGCCCGGCAATATAACAAATTAACACAAAACAATATTAAACTATACGTATAAACCTTCCTCTTGAATCACTCTATCTATTGATGAAAACCGCATTAAAATCCGTTGCGTAGAAAATGGATGTTGGTATATTTGATGTTAATAGACTTCGACACCGTTTGACCGATCGCCATGAAAGTTGATACATATATGTACTTTTTCATGTAGAAGGTTTTCATGCATTTGTTGTAACTCGCCACTAAATGGCGCTGCAGCACATCAACTTCTATACCGTTGAACCGATCGCCATGAAAATTTGTATACATAGGTATTTGAGCACGGAGAATATTTTTGAGCTATCGACTTTGTTGTAACTCGCCACTAGATGGCGCTGCAGTATATCAAATTCTATGGCAGGACAACGTCTGCGGAGTTTTGCTAGTAGCATAGGAAGATATTCATTTGTACCCTTATAGAATTCATTGCAACCCTACGTATTTCGCTCATTACATGCTAATGTGGAAGCATTGTAACGTTTCACATTTAGTTCCGGCGCTATTTGAATAACATTCGCGAGTTAAATCCAGGTGATGATGGATGCGCCGTTGCTAACTTTCTCAGTGAGTGTTTCATGACCGTTTTACTCAAGTACGGAGTTTTTCAATTAAGTATTACTAGTATTGCAGATTTGCCGTATGGTGTTGGCCGGTTTTAGAATAGCACCAACCCATCTCTTCTCATGGGTGTCGTAAAATCAGACTCCTCAGTCTCGGTAACAAAGCTGTTACCACAAGCTCACAAGCCCGAGTGCTCACGAGCCACCTCTAAAAGAGTGGATTTGCCAATTCGCATGGTCGTTCTACGGCCATACATCCCTCATGCATTAGACTATGTGTATGAGGAGGGCTATGTCCAGTAGTGGATATTGAAAGGTCTGGTTGCAAATCAATTGCTAATGATAGTTTTTGCATTTTATTCGAAATATCTTTAAAATAGTGTGTACACATTTCCATAAATGTTGTTCAAGAAGTATTTTATTCCCGATTCTCTTTTTGTATGTATTATGTACTAAAAAGTAAACAGATGTTCAATAACTAATTTCTCAAGGTAAAACCACCTGTTCAACAAAATGGCACCATGCCATTTCACCATTCTCTAATCCGTTATCTTAGCCGTTCTTTGTCCAAACTTACTACCTATAAATTCCTATTTAAACTGCATACACTTAACTGTGGCACTCGGTAATGTACAGGCCAATTTAAACTCGGAGTCTAACGTACTAAAACGTAGACTAACGTAGGCTAGCGTAACTGTATCGAAGCTGACCTTTCCCGATGTGTTGGGGCCGTGCCAGACGAAAACATCGTAGAGCGAATCAAGTGAAACGAACGTCTTATTGCGCCAGCATAAAGGTGAAATTGCATGAAACGTCACGCCTGATGTGATGTCGTACTTTTTCATTGTACATGGCTCATTAGGCAGTTGCCTTTGAAAGAACCTTATTGTCAAAGGACAAACGAAAACGAGTCTTGACATAAAAGAGCAAGGTAGGAAGTGACAAGCATTACCGAAATAGGAATACCTACTCCCATCCGAAAACGATTTCCAAGACTTAGAAATGGCTTAAAAGGATATCGGTCAGGCATCGGGGACACGGGGTCGCGGCGACCAACAGTTCGAAAGAAGGTGTATGGTGTTGTTTAAATGTGTACACGCTGTAGCTGCTGGCTAGCTACCAGTTTTAAAGGATTTGGCTACTATACCATGTCGTACAATGAGCCCATGTCTCTCTATTGCTGGATATAGGCTTCTCCCGCAGCTCGCAACCACAAGGGGTTTCATCTATTTCATCCGGTCTTCTCATCTAGCTGCTATTGGTAAAAAGTCGAAGCGCATCCCACACTGCGCTTCTCGGCACATAGCCTCCATTCGAAATCTTGTTTACCTCATCGGTTGTCGGTCCTGTGGTAAATATGGCCTGCTCATAACCACCTCAGGGTGCTAATTCTGTGAACAATGTTGCGGTGACTTTAGTTCTTTGGCGAATCACTTAGTTTCATATCTTATACAGCAAAGGAACTTCGAGATCAGCTCTTTCCACAGCCTTTATAACTTATGGTTCACACCAATCGTTGGAGCAACAAAAAAATGAAAAATAAAAATCGTACTTAATTAGAAATTCAATAGTAGGTTTTTTTATTTTTTCTTTATGGAAAAAGGTGGCAGAGGAGGATACAGTCCACCTGATGGTAAGTGGATACTGTTATCCATGGAATATTGTCGTCCGTTTACATCCGCAATACATGCCAACATTAGTAAAGAATGACAAATGTTGGCATGCTCCCGGATGCGCTGCCTGCCTTTGGAGATATAGGAATGGGTTTGGAGTAGGTCAGGGTGTTCGACAATTTTATGAACGTTAGTCGTAAATACATTTTAGCACAACTGAATTAAATTGCATCTTTTTAAAACAATTATGTTGAAACAGATGGTACTGCTGAATTGGATGCGGTTTCTTAATTTATTAGGTTTGAACGGTTTTAGAAAGTGCACCGTAAATTGTTTTCCTTTATTGATGCAGGGTAAGCGAATGTGTTTTGTTCTTCTTCGTAGCCTGGCCAGGCTAGAAAAAAATGTTTTTCTATTTCAAATTTTCATATTACACTAGTGTACTGCTTTACATATGGGCTTTTAAGGATATTTTTTTAATGGAAATTAGGCATCAGACGAGTACACAGTCCACCTGATGGTAAGTGGATACTATCCTCCATAGACATCCGCGATACATGCCAACATCAATCCAGAATGACAAATGTTGACATGCCCCCGGATGCGCTGCCTATGTTTGAAGATTTAGAAATTAATTTTGATAAAAGATTCTGAATATGGGGATAGGATAGGATGGGATGATATTGGACCCTGACATATCTCAGTCACTACAGAAACACGTACGTACATTGGGAGAATAGGATAAAGTGCAAAATGCAGTCGATTTTACAGTAGTCTTCCGTTAAGAGGGGATGCGTTCAACGGCTGTGGAATTGCAGCGTGCACTCCCAATTATATACAAATGATATAATGTCGGATAGCGCTTGTGAAAATCTAGAAATTATTTCTATATATATATATATTTATATAGAAATAATTTCTAGAATTTCTATTTCTAGAAGAAAATATATATATATATATATATATTTAAAACGTTCGGACAGTAGCGATTCTTTCCGACAGGCACATAATATCGCCGCTTTCATTTATTATAATTGAAATGAGATAACTATCTCGGCAGTGTAGAAAAACATCATGAGCAGAGCCGGCATCGGATGTAAAGTGACTCGTACGTCGATCCAGAACACTAGTTACTTCTATACTAAGTATCATTAAATTCCATTCGGTAGTTTTCATGTGACGAAACTTGATGATGGATCCCGCGGGAATTTTGTAATAAATCTGAATAAAAGGTATCCTAAATATTAACTCAAGATATAAGCGATATCTGTGTAAAGTCATTAGATTTTACCATTAAATTTTAAACTAACTACATACTATTAATTAAGTCTATTTTATAAACGGATATTGATGAATCACGCATACAAACATACGTACGAGTACATTGTATACACACAAGGCCGTCAAGACACGACAATAACATAAACATAATTATCATGAACAAAAAGATAAGAAATGAAAATGAGTGAAACAAGAATATTAAACAAATTAAATGCAACTTAATGTACTTCCACTTAACAAAACCAACAAAATTCTTAATTACATACTAATGTCTATAGAAACTAATATAAATGTACGGACATACATACTATATTGTATGTAGCTATGTAGGTTTTCTAACCAGCCTATATTTGTCGTCCAGTGCTGGACATCTGCTTCTTCATACTGTCTTGTGCATGAAGGATGTGTGGCTGTAAAACGCCACGCTGGCCAAGCGGATTGGTGAGTCCACTCAGTGCCTAGTGGTAGCAGCTTTGTTCTCCCCTAGTCCCGTTTTACGACACCCACGGGGAGATATGGGATGGTGCTATTTAAAAGCCGGCTGATACAGTGTTGAGTTGAGTTTCTTCGTATAACTACGACGAAGAAAACTGTTTATTTTACGATAGATTGATGAGAGATGGTACGTGTAATTTTTTTTTATTTGGGAAACAAAACAGTTAATATTTAACATAATATAAGTATGTACATGCCAATTATTCTAATAAATATAAAACCAAATACGTTATCTATAATTTACTATTGACAGGAACATGAAACATCTAAAAGATAAGTAATTTAAAAAAGAATCAATTATTGTATAACCCACAAATATTAAAGTCAAAAATTTCCAAAATATCTTTTTATCATTAGTTCATATGTTTTTATCTATACCAATGGCCTTTACCACTGGCGTATTTATTAATATGCTTCCTATATCCAGGCTCGGACAACGAAAATATGTTAACATCCCGGAAAAGGTTTTTTTTTATAAGTGTCAGTAAGTGAACGCAGCTGTGTGCCGCTCACCAGCGCGAGTCCTGCACAATGTAGTAGCAAATAATGCCTTATTATCAGGGTATGTTTTTCTACTGCTAGATTTAGGCCTGTCTCAAGGCTCACCACCATACACGATCTACAGCTCTTCTCATCCAACCACCATCGACGAATTTTTTTAAGCCGTCGGTCATCTGGCGAAAGCGTGTCCCTACTAGTTTCCTGGTTTATGATCTTTATTCAAAAACTCGTCTATTCCATCCGTTGTCGGTCCAGCGGGCAGCTTTGGCCTGCATATTCAGCCCACGATCCACTTAACTTTTTTACTAGCAGAATAACACTGAACCAGTTTTTTAGCAATAGCAATTATTTTTATAGCAATAGAAATCACTTTTATGTGGCAACACTTAATAAAACGCCGACCAATTAGGCTTCAGTATGTAGGCCATCAGATTAAATGGCGGGATTTTGACTAGAGACGTATGAATTTCGTTAATGTCCTGCCTGCAGGCAATGGGGTTCCTAAGGTCTGGGGTATACCGGGCTTTTGAAAAAGTAGTTAAAGAAGAAGGAAGAATTTATTTGCAAAGAAAAAAATACATTGTGTTTCCGTTGCGGCTGGCTTGCGGCGAAGATGTAGAAGGCGGTGTTACACGATACCTCGCGTATCATCCGCCGGTTTCTGTCCCGAAAGACCTGAACCATGGCCGACTGTGTTTTCATTGGAGGTTATACCGTCTCTCCCTCATGTCGGCTCACCAAGGGAAAGATGAGGTGATATGGGAGCATTCCTTAAACAATAATAACATTATACAATTACAATCTCAGAAGACAGTGAATTTTACATGCAAATAAGCATATATCTTAAATTATAGTAATTTAATCTTAATTATACATTTGTACTTTGATATTTTTATTTACTTAACAAAATTTATTATCTAAAAAAATTGTTACAATAGGAATAGCGTGTGCGCGTGTTTATATTATAAAGAGAGACAGTATAATTTGTTTGTTTTTATTTTAGAGCTAAAATGTTTATTAAATAAAACAAGTACATACGAAATATTTTACGTGCGTATTGGTTTATCGTTTCTATTGGTATATTACATAAAATATGTTATGAAATGTAACACTCTGTCTGACCGATGTCATTAATATATAAAATAATCAAATCTGTACCCAGTGTGTCTCATCCTTTCGCAGCGAATATGAAAGCGGTTTGAGAAAAAGGCGTTTACATTTGTAATAAAACTTTTAGCCTGAACGCCTCCTTGCGGTAACTTAGATTTGTTTGCGATAAAGATTACCTACTATTTCGTGATACCAACCGACTAAGGAAGTTTTGCTTGTACAAACTTCGCAACTGAACAAGAGAGCGAAAGTGCCGTTTTTGTTATTTGACGATGAAGTTTGGTGCGGGCGTGATAACTTCTTATGTAGTTCTTGACCTTGGTAGTAATTGTCGAAGAGAAGGGCGCATGCATTCCTCATGAAAGATAGATGTCAGTATGTCTTATGTCTGGCGCATATGTGTACAAAGTAAATTAGAACTATCAAATAATGATATATAAAAAAACAAGGCCATATTCTGTATATCCGTCCCACATTAGGGTTCCCTGTGTCGTCCCAGATCCGGACATAAATCTGTTTTTAAACAAATTACTGCCTGACGGGGAATCAATCCGGGGACTTTCACACAGCAGAGAGGGACATTAACAACACGGTTAATCAGTCGTTTTGTTAATTACAAAACCGTAAGAATCCACATAGGAGTTGTAATGTTGGTAGAAACTATATAAGGAAACCAACCTCCATTTTCAGTTATTCCTATTCCCCATCTTTCGAAACTCTTTTTTCAAACCCATTCCTAATTCTCCAAATGTAAGCAGCGGATCCAAGATGCCAATGTTTGTCATTTTGAACTGTTGTCGGCGTGTTTCCAAGGCTTCCGTTGTTAACTTTATTGGGTAACGAATAACAGGTAATAACTACAAGTAGGTAGTAAATAACTTACAAACTAATAACAAAGCGATTTCCGAAACCTAGACCCCGCTACAACCAATGCTCGAAACAACGCTAAACCTTCGCCGCCTACTTGCAAATAAATCAAACAATGAGAGACAAAGGGCCTGTGACCTCTGACCCCCGGGGTCAGGTCACACATCGTGTTTGGACACCTCCGGGGTAGGTATGCAAACTTTACATAATGGACGATATGCGTTGCTCAACGTCAGCACTTCCGTTGCTGACGTTGAGTTCTAACCTGTAAATTATTATTACCTTGATATTTAAAAGCACAGCCGCTGGGCGCACTCTACTAGCCTCGTTACCCCTCTCTCAAAAAATACTACCTTGAAGGGTATTGCATTTCCTACTTTATCGTATTTCCCCAATGTACGTACGTGTTTCGGTAGTGATTGAGATATGCGACATCCCATTCCCATCCCATCCTATCCTATCCCTCCCCATTTTCCCAATCCATTCTCCCAATTCATTCCTTAATCTGCAAAGGGAGGCAGTGCATCCGGGGGCGTGCCAACGTTTCTCATTCTGGACTGATGTGGGCATGTATCGCGGATGTCTATGAACGACAGTATTCACTTACCATCAGGTGGACTGTATGCTCGTCTGCCGCCTTTTTTCTATAAAAAGCAAAAGTAAGTTTTCACAATATTTTGAGGAAATAACAGCCTTGGAATCGATGTTTTTTTGACTCGATTGTGTATAGAGATCTTTTCCTCTTACCTTGACGATAAGAGTAAGATATTCTTGAATACCGCACAATACCTCGAAGGTATTGTGCGTATCGAAATTTCTGAAGTGAACTTACTTCTACACGTGTTTTTTTAAATTTGTTATTGTGTACCGGAAGCACTTGGATTGTACCGGAAGCACCACATAGACTTTGATTAATAATCTGTTTTATCTCTAGTGAATTTCCGGATTATCTAATATTATATGCACGCATCAAGTCTAAGTTCTTTCAATTTAAAAAGTTAATGATAGTAATATCAACTGTAACATTTCTCGTTGCGTAACAAAACTCGAATGTTTGGTTAATTTACCTAAAGATTCGCATGATAAATGTGTGTTGAACACGCAGTGAGCGACGATAATTACATTCGGCTAATTAATACAAGACTTTTAGCATTAAGCGATTGTTACACGCGAATCGGTGAAATAATGACCACTTGTAAGTCTTGCAACTGTGACGTGAAACTGTGGGGTTGAAAAATATTTTACATAATATGTCATAATTTATTTATTTACCTACACATGCTAATCATACGATGGAAAAAAATAAATTATTATTGTATTAATTCATGTGTAGTTTGAAACTCTTTAATATGTATGTTGTTTTCACACAAGTAGTTGTACGATACTGTAGAATGTTTACAAACTATATTCTTACTAGTGGGTAACTCCGAACGCGGACAAAAGCGACACTCGAGGCGACGACTGTTATGTTGCGCGGTTGCATTGTCCGCGCCCGTGCCGTACTCCATAAAACATTGTCGGATCAGTCGCGCCACGCATGCATTCTAATGGAGATGTTGATATGAAGCGACACTATATAGGACGAAATAAAGAATACCCACACCCTTTTAACATTGAATTTCCTCGGTGAAAAATAACAACTTTTATTCTACGACACGTACGACTCACTTACATCGCGTAGGTCAGTCGCATACTATGCATATACGTTCCGATGTATACGCCAATAAATTTCCTACCGCTCAGTATGTAATAAATCACCATATCCGCAATTTAATATTTCATTTTTAAATTATCCGCTGATTTCGTCGCTGAATTCCTTATTACGTGTTGTGTTGGTGGTGCCCATCGCAAGAGAGACATGAGCCGGCGCCGGCGTAAGACCAGACGATCTCGGAGTACAAGAAGGTACCTTTCGGATTAGATAATCGAGAATTCTCAACTATTATCCAGCTATATTTGTCTTATGTTTTCTTCCATTTTTCCCATTGTAGTAAATCCCGCCAGCCCTAAAATCAATACAGTCCACTCGTAATTGACCCTCCATTAGTTGGTATCTAATAATTACCTATATAGGTGTCTAATAGTAGCGGTTTAATTAATAGCTGTTCATGAATGAAGTTGTCGTACATAGCAGTGTATAGGGAGTGAGTAGGTACAAATCAATAAAAACACGAGTTCATTGAAAAAATAATTCCATCGATTTGCTGCCCATTTTCTGCCAGTATTTGCTGCTGCTCATTTAATAATCTCTCATTTCAATTAACTTATAGTTTGTATTAATTGAATCTTCCGAGCTACTTGGCCGAGGTCTTCTGGAATCTCTTCACTTTATTCCAAACGTTTCGTCAACAACTGCGGTTGACATCTTCAGTGGCGGCTGCGTTCACTTTCGGAGAGATGTTATTTCTTCGGCTTCTCGAGCGCAACGGCCTCGGCCAAGTAGCCCGGAAGTATCAAATAATATGGACACCGGCCGAGAAAGCCCCCACTCCACTTATAGTTTGTGTTATAAATTTGGACATTCCTTATAATTAGACGGGCCAAAGGCTCATACCTTAACGCGAGCAAGGAAACTTTCAGTAGCGTATGGCGGTGCATTTGTCCGTCCCTCCTCACAAGCGAACCTCCCCAACCAAGTCCTAAACCTTTTTCTATCGAGCACACCTGTTTGAAAGGGGGCCGTATAAATATCTAATGGGATGTGTAGGTACTGTATAGGTCAATTTTCCCTGTTTGTTTTACGTCGAATCGAGGGATTCGCTTTGATATCTTGTCGTGTTTATGTCATTTTGGGTGGACGATGATCAGTCAAAGATGGTTTTCTTGAGTGAATTATAATGAATACATAAATAATAATGCCGTGTTTATGTTTCATAGTAATATTAATAATAATGTTGCTTTTTATATTTGTAACCTTAACGGTCTGATAGAAGATTTCTCGCAAACTCTTTCCCTCAACGTAACAACTATCTATGTTCTACAAATAAATGAATTTGAATTTGTTGACGAATATGTCTATTTCGGACAGGTAAATAATCCATCTAGGCAAGTCCAATTTCGAGAGACCAATAGACGCACTGTTCGGAATTGCCCTCTTTGGTAGTCAAAATTAAAAAAAGTAGTGTTGATGTTTTGTCGATGGCACCACTACACACAGAGACTCTTGCGCTTCGGTTCTCGCTTGGGTCGGCTGCTCGGCGGTTAGACGCATTGAACGATAACGTATAAAATAATTTAAAGTGAAAAGTATAGTTTTTCCATCGGCTTCGCAACCTGTGAACTTGAGTGCGTTGCTTGTGAGCGAGGTGCTGGTGGTCCTTGGAGCAGCAGGACCTGCTGCTGGAACAGTGGGTGGCAGCTGGATCGGTGTAGGTGACTCGTCCCTGGTAACATAAGCAGGTTTAAGACGAGTCACCTACACCGATCCAGCTGCCACCTACTGTTCCAGCAGCAGGTCCTGCTGCTCCAAGGACCACCAGAAGCGGCAGGACAGTCAGGTTCCCTGATCACTATCGACCGTAGTCACGATCTCGGCGGGGGAGTACTGTGAAGCGACGTGACGGATTTTGTTAATATTATTGTACTTACTATTAAATTATTATACACTAGCGACCCGCCCTCGCTTCGCTTCGGTTTATAAGTTTCTTTTCTACTTTTTTTTCTTCAAAATTTCAAAATAAATTATAGCCTATATTAGACACGGATAATGTAGCTTCCTATTTGTGAAAGAATTTTTAAAATCGGTTCCGTAGTTCCAGAGATTACTCCCAACATACAAACAAACACACAATTTTACCTCTTTATTATATTATTAAGTAAATAATTATAGAAGTATAGATATAGATATAAATTTTCCGTACGCACTACGCCTGTCTTTCTGTCTTGACTTATGTTTCACTTTCCCAGGTCTGCTGGAACAAATCTCTGCAGGAGATAACCTTGCCTTTTGTACATCTTTTCTTTTCTTTCTTTTTTTTCTTTTCATTTTATGCGTGTACAACAAATTGTTAAATAAAAATCGCACAGGCGTCCCACGCCGCGTTTCCCGGTACGTGAGTACGTCCACTTGAGGACAAGTCTACCACATCGGTCCTGAGGCAAATATGACCAGCAGGTCATAACAGTCATAACGGCCACATTGTTACTTTAGCATGCCGGTGGCTGGATGGAAGATCGTGTGCGGTGGAGAGCGATATCCAGCGGTAGAGAGACATATGTTGATGGTGTAACTAACAGTTTTTAAATTCTGCGTATTGTTATTGTATTGTTTGTATTGTATCGTATTGTTAAATTTATTGTAGGTACTCACTTAAAACATAAAAGTGTAAAAAAAGTTTAGAGAACGGCGGACGGGTATAGAGCAGACAGCGCAAATTTAACAAAAGTGCTGTAGAAAAATACTTTACAAAATTGCATGTCCGAACTGAAGAAAAAAAAAACAGTACAACCGACGAATTGCGAATTTCAGAATAGCAGTGTTTAATATGCCTGTTATTATTATAACGAGCTGGTACGGAGGAATGCCCGGGTCTAATCGTGTTTCGTTTGCCTTACTTATTATTAATATCTAGGAATTTGCATATAATGAGCGGTTTGCCTGAAACGCGGTTTTTGCATTTTTCGGGTTATGTCTTTTCTCCCATCGGCCGTTTAACACTAATTGTGCGCTTCGTTTCGTTTAATTGATCATTTGTTTAACTATAACAAACCGAGCCGTTTTCTGTCACGCGTGACGAAGAGTTCGAGTTTCATTTAGGCTAAATTCGCGCGCAAGTAAATACAAATATTAATTTATCTTTTTTATATTTCACAAAATACAGGTCCATTAAACCCTTGTTGGTTTCACTTGGAACCCAGATTACTCCATCTTTTAAAGTTAAAAATTAAAATACATTTGAACAATCGCGGTCCAGAAATGTTTACCAATTTTAAAATTCTTTCCTGTTTGATATCGCGCGCAATAAGGTCTATTTCAACATATCAACATACTATTACCTTTTAGCACGTAAGAAACTGAAATAGTATCAAAAATATTACTAACGAGTTTTTGATGTCACAAACTATTTGAATAATTTTCTCTGTATGGCTATTTTGTTTTGTGAAATTTGTTAATTTGTCGGTGCCGTCGTAGCCGCTAACAGAGAATATATAAAAAATACTAAAAAAGATAAAATTGTTATTAGAAACAATTTCATTAGATTTACTTAGGAAAATGATTCTGTTCAACACTGTATTAATATTAATTAATATTCATATAGTTCGGCCAGATTGCATTAGGTTTAGGAAAAGTACAGTTTGTTATAATAGTTTAGTTAATGTCAATGTCAACAGATGGCGCTGTATTGTTTCTATATTGCGCTTTGGTTATGTGTCTATGTAAACCATATATTGTGAATTTTCATTATTATTACTTTTTCTTTTTGCCAATAAGTGGAACATATATCACCATACTCTTTGTTTTATTGCTCCGACCCTTAGATTGGAACCGCCTTTAACCAGATTCTATTCTTATTTTGTCATTATAACTAGTATTTTATTTATAATATATAAATTAAATTTTTAGTAATTAAGATTTAAATACAAAATTAGAATTTTACATATTTCAACCTTGGAATGCCGGCTGACACTACACGCCCAGAATAACCAAGGACCTAACCAAAAAAGAATCAGAGTGATACACTAGTAGTTCATATGGAGTCCGGCCTTCGTCGCTCACCACAGTGTCGCTTCATAAGTGACTTAAAATATCGATGTCAACCTAAATCAAGTTATACCCTATTGTGTTAATCGGTCGGCATTCTCTTTGATCGGCGCGTGCTCGAGGATCGACGTAGATAAGAACACTTGGAGATGAGACGCTTAGATACTCCACACCTATACAATAGAGTCTTGGAATGTTAAACGTTATGATTCTTCTTTCAAAACGGCCTTTGACGGCTCTCTTACAAAGATCTATCTTATTAATGCCTACTCAAATTCACTTAAAACAAGAATGTTGAAAACTTACAATGTAAGGATATTGATTTATGTGTACATATTATGCTCTGGAAGGATTCTGGTATGGATTTTGGGAGAATAATTTGAATGATAAAATAAATTTGAATGATAAATAAACTTATCTAACAAAATTCCCTTTTTTTTCATGGACGACGGCGGCAGACGAGCATTCAGTCCACCTGATGGTAAGTGGATACATGCCAACATTAGTCCAAAATGGCAAACGTTGGCACGTCCTCGAATGCGCTGCCTACCTTAGGAGATATGGGAATATATTTGGAAAAAGGGTTGGGAAAATGGGGAGGGATAGGATGGGAATGGTTTCTAGCACCTCTCACTTACTAACGAAATACGTACGTACATTGGGGAAATAAGATAAAGTGGGAAATGCAGTACATTTCAAGGTAGTATTCTGTGAGAGAGGGGTAACGAGGCCAGTCGAGTGCGCCCAACGGCTGTTGGATTGCAGAGTGCACCCTCCCCCTCCAATTTAACTCTGTATACTATTATATCTTAATCATTATTATTCAATTATTGTTTTATTTATTGTTTATTGTTCATAGTCAAATAGTCAATTCGTCCAGAATTATGGCGTGCAAATGTTATACAATTAAATGTATTGAAAACTATTAATTGATTATTATATTGAAAACGGACAAAATTATCAAACTAATTATAGCTAATGTCAAGTAATAATTAAATGTCCTTAGTATTTAAAAGAGTAATGACAATAAACTCTGTTTAAGCTCTGCAATATAGATATCGACTTTTGAACTGAGGGCAGTTTTAAGTTTTTCTGTCGTCACCATAAATCGAGTTAGAGCAAAAATTTTCCTAAATTCGAAAATCAAAAGTTCAACTCAACAAACGGTAATATATTTCTCAATTGAGAAGCAATACGATCAGATTTTTCCGTAGCAGTACACCTTAGTTTATTTTTATGTCGTATCTAAGATCTACTAAAATAGGGCAAGTCCCTTGTCAAGGTTCTTGACATTTTGGCTCTTATCTTTCTTGTAAACACCTGCTCGATGTTATAGATCTTTATTTTTGTTGTCTTGTAGTAAGTAATAGGCCCCAAATATCGAAAGAGCGGGCACGGGAATGATAGATATGTCATTACCCACTAAGACGTGTCTGTGTGAACAATAGAGGCATTTCAGTATATTTAGAAACTACGCGCCTTTGCCTCGCATGCACCCACGTTTTTCAATTCTCAGTAACGCGGGATTTCCCGTTATGCTATTTTCACCGGTTAGCCTAGTGATGATTTTAAAAATCCATACCTAAGTAAGAAGTCACAATCTCAAAAGTTTGATTCGATTAGAGATTATCATCATCGTTCTCAGTTTTTTTATTTAGCCCACTGCTGGGTATACATAAGCCTCCTCTCTTTCACGTCATTTGCCTCTGCCTTGTGCTAGTCGCATCTTTGCGATTATAATATATTTTTGATTCACCTGGCTGTTGGACGGTCTACAATTTTTCAGTTCTGGAAGGAGAAGAGATCTAGGCTGATTTCTATAATTTATCTATGTTCATTCTTTCCCTCTTCATTTCTATCTAATCATATCTGCGTCTGCACACTTCATTCCGCTCCAGATAAAACTACTATTCAGCACTCTGTGACATCATTTTGTACTGCCAGATTTGCTAATGTCGTTGTTGTTTGCGTTTACTCTCAAGATCCTAATGCAGAGCTCGTCTGGGAATGTGGTTCTGGTCTATGCATTATATCTGTCGACGCAGTTCTATCTGCAGCGTCGTGTCTGCAGACCCTTATGATACAGACTCCACAAGACCATATTGACCATCAAACTATTGACCATTGACCATTGATGTTCGGTCAGAAAATCTTCAGTATGTAGGCAACACTTGACCGAGACTGTCACCCGTGGCCTGTCTATTACATTGTTATTATGACTTTTATTCGCGTTTCCGCACATTGAATGTTCGTCCACTATTGGACTCGGCCCTCTTCATGTACATATTCTTGTGCAAGAGGGTGGTATGACCATTTAACGTCACGCTGTTCAAGCGCAGTTTACCGGTCCAGCTTAAATTTGCGTTTAAGGCTCTCTTAATACCTAAATATATATTTTGTTATTGACAGCAATGGTCGTTTTCAAATACCAACGTACCATAGAGTAAGACTAACTTACTCTCAATACAGACTACGAGAAGTTTCCACCAATAAACGATAATCACGATTCTAACTAGGTTATTATCGGCACCCGCTGTCTGTTCGATTAAAACAATGCCATCGGTGTTTCCCTTTCGAGAAGCGGAGCTAACGAAGTCGGTATAAACTTCCTGAAGTTTCATGAACTATCCTGAACTCTTAAGTCTAACTTTCTAGTTGGAAGTTCGGAGATAATGATGTTGTGGTTCCCTTTAATGATATGGAAAAGGTTTTTCTAGGTCACGTTCTTACTTTTTTAATCAAGAACTTTTTTAATTAAGGTGAAGTAAGTTAATATTGTTTGCGTACTACCGGAGGCGAAAATTTTAATGATAGTTTAAATAGCGCCGTGACTTAATAAGAGAGATTTGTATCCACCAGGGGAGAGACATAGGCTGACTAATATTGGATTTAAAACTTAAAGCTGTTAATCGACTTGTCTACTACTTATTACTCCTGTCTGAAAAAGATCTCGAGTTCGACTCCCAGTCTCTCTTTCCCTTTTGGTCCAGAGCACATTCCACACAACAAGTGATTGATATCTTCGAATAGTAAATTTCAGTTATTTATAAAATCATTTAATTATTCATTATTATTATTATAATATCATTATTATTTTGTCGCTGCTTGTTTAAATACAAGCCGTTCATTATTACTTGGCTTTTAGAAGAGCACACGATAATTACCTTTTATCATAAAATAGTAATTTGTAAAGTCGTTGTTATTTTCAACGACAAATTTTAGTTTAATTTGAAAATATTTGATAGTATTAGATCTGTGTTGTTTACGATGTCGTAGGAGTCTACTAACAGATAAATGATAAATTAGTTTAGAACTAGTGATGGGAAATACTAAATAGCGATATATTTTTTATAGAAAGAACGTATAAGATCTGCCTGATAGTAAGTGGATTAATTGAAAATGTGATCACGTCCACAGCTACACTGCCATTGAAGTAGACTTTTTGCAATTTTTGCAATGGGTCAAAATGAGAAGGGAAAAGGATACTGGTATCTCCCATACTCAAAATACGTTTGTCTGTTTAACGGCAGTCTCTTCTGTGCGTCTTAATTTATTTCTATTGCTTCTTATAGTTTATAAAATTAATATATTCGTAAAACAGTAAAAACATATTTAAAAAGGCATGATTCCCCAAGTTATATTTGATGCAACCCAAAACATCCCCTACTTAAGTGTGATTTGTTATATGTGAGTGCGCTTAGTAAAATACCATAAGGTATCACATAGATAAAATATTGGTTCAAAACTTTGGTTCTTCATTGATCTCAAATATCGTCGTGTTTTTTTCTCTCTTAATATATGGCAATGGTGGAATTAACACATTCTGCCAGTGTCAAGTTATCTTCGTAATAAACAATTTCAACGTCTAAAACGTATCCTGTCCACATCATGTCAATGTCTAGTCCCGTCGAAGTAAGTCAAGAGTCGTTCAGTAAAGCGATAGTAGGTTTACTGAGGACAGAAGACTCATTGGAAGCACACAAAAACCACAGTCCCACGCTTTTTATCACAAACACTATACACGAAAAACACTTTGAAGTTTAATAAACTATTAAACCACAAATTGCCTAATACACATTTTTTACAATAATTAAACAAAAATCCAACTTCACTTCTCGAGGTCCCCCGCCAAACAGTCTCTATCGTCGTGTTGTCTCGATAGCTGTTATCGACTACGCCCATCACTAGAGTACCAATTTCCCTAATGCCGCCGCTTGTCACTTGACGTGAAACAGACTCTAATGTTTTGCTGCGGCCGACTTAATCCTGTCTTTATTTATTTAGCCACAATGGCGTTAACGTAGTGGTCTGCTTAATAGATGGGGTCTGGCTTTTCTATATTTATTAAGGTTATTGCGGAATGTTTCAGAAAAACTTTTGTATTCAATTTATTTGAAAAAAACTATTTTTTATTACTATATTATATCATTTATTTCAACACTATGTAATCGAAATTTGCAACGTAAATGCAATCAGTTTCAACAACAGCTGACGACCACCTGCGACACAGCTTCTGTGCCCTTAAACAACTGCGTAATCACTGGGTGTGCCATATGGTTTTGGTTGCCTATAGAATAGTACCACTCCATCTCTTCACGCGGGTGTCATGAAACTTTACTAAGGGATAACAAAGCCACTACCATTACCTCTGAGGAACTGCACCACCTCAAAAAGAGTGGAGTCGCCAACTCGCTTGGCCAGCGTGGCGTTTTAAGGGTATACATGTCCAGCAGTGGATGCTGAAACTGCTGACTGCATTGCACTGCATTCTATACCATACCATTAGCCACTGCTGGATGTAGGCCTCTGGACTCATCTACCTCATCGGTTGTCGGTTCTGCGATCTGCCCATTGCCACTTCAGCTTACTAATTATGTGAGCTATATCGGTGACTTCTGATTTTTTGTTAACAAATAATAAATAGACCTTTTGCGCAAATAATTTGTAATCGAATTGTAGCTCCATCAGTTGGCCGACAGATGGCGCTGTACACTTGTGTAAAATACGATATCGTTCGATTTCAACTTCGAGGTATATGTTGATAATGTGTTTCGTTTAAAAAAGGCCGGTCCTACGCACAATAAATAGGTTGGGTGACTGTACTTCGTGTTTATTAAAGTCAGTTCTCCACCCGGTTATCCTGTCTCTTTTTCAAGGATATTGTTGTCTCGTTATTCTATTTGATACCATCCCCTTTACCGAAAAAAGTTCTCATCTTATCATACACCCTTTCCCCTTCCCAATCTTTTTCTGTAGGAAAATCTGGATTATAATCCACTCTTAAATCGACAGAGTAGGCGGTGCATTCGGAGGCGTACCAACGTTTGTTATTTTTGACTAATATTGACATACATCGCTCCAACATGACTACTCTTCTTCTTCTTAGGAGTCGCTAGGTTCATGGGTTCCTAGCGCGCTTTCATTTTACAAAAAAGACCTTCCAAAGCAGGCAAAGCATTATCTTTGAAAGCACGCTTTCAAAGATAATGATTCAAAGATCTCGCGGAACGCACTAGACTTGCGATCCAGTGAGGTAATTCTGCCAGCATACAGGGCATATATTATACCTACACACAGGGTCCAAATTTCTACAACATGCTCAGTATTTATTATAATCCGGTATTTCGAACATTTTTATTCATTGTAATTTATTCATTCATTTTTATTGTTTTTTAATATTTATTTATTGTAAAATAAACTATTTTATTCTTTATATTAATTTTAAGCTATTTTGTAATATGGCAGTTATTTGAAAGCGTTTTCTTGAAATAAAAATTTTAGCGTTTCTTTTATAGAAAAGATCATTAAATAGCTTAGATTTCTTGCTAACAGTTACAATGTTACTTAAAGCGATGAACTCGAGAAACCACACTTTTTACGTAGAAAAAGTAGACGACAAGATATTATGATTTACGATTCTGACCTATAAGTTTCTGAATGCAAACGAAAGTTCGAGACAGCTGTTACAATGTGCGGTCGTGGATTTATTTTGTAGTTTGTGTACGTTTCGATTTCTGGACGAATTTCCGTGGAATTATATTTTTGGTCAAGTTTGGCACACTGTACACTGTGCCCGTGTACCAATATGTGCTGTCAAATACTTTTGAATATACTTTTGAATTATTAAACTCAAGTTTATTCAAATTCTTTATGTCGAGTCCACTTATTTTGAGTTGATGCGGTAATAATGAAAACACAAATCCAAGTAGCAGTTTTTTTAAAGAAAGAAAATTACAGCCTAGCAGACAGTCCATCTGGTGGTAAGTGGATACTGTTGCCCATGGACATCCGCAAATACATGTCAACAATAGTTCAGAATGAACTAAAAATGAAGGGAATGAGGCCTGTGCCTCTACTGTGGAACGTTATGCCTGTAACTGATAGGCTGATATCTTGCTATCTATATATGATGTTGTATATTATTATATGTTATTTTAGATATGAAGGGACTGGCATGTCTTGTTAAGATACGAAGTCACAAAGAATAAACAGAATAAATATTAATCACAGGACGTCATGTCGGGAAGACTGATATATCAGTCTTTATATCACTTTATATCAGTCTTCGCGATTGAAAGCTCAAGTAGAAGTAAAGGGTAAACAAACATTAACTAGATTAACTAACCAGCGAAGATTATGATTTTTGTTATTACTTATATGTTGTTCTCAATAAAATAGGTTTTGCCTTTGAAGTAGAACCTGATTTTAGAAATCGCTTCAGACTTCTTGGACGATTTGTTTCGTGTAATATACAGAAATTACCATATTTTGAAATGGTTGAAACTTCACTTGACAGTGTAATGGCAAAGCAGACGTGCCCTTGTACATCATTCGTACAGTCGGCGGCAAGTTTAGATTAGCAGTTGTCAAAATTCACCCATGTAATTAGTGGGGGACTGGATAATTGACGTTGGTGAAAGGTTTGTCAGGTGTTCCGAGTTACAGTTGTTTCTTATATGATGATACGGATATTTCGAAGAAATCTACGTTTTTCAAAAATCACGACTAGAATTTCGGAAAAAAGTCACTACACTTCGCCTGAAGGTCACTAGCTGAATCTGAGTAAAACACCTATGAAATTTGGTTAAAAAATAGTTTGGATCTAGGTATACGTTGGTTATGTTTAAAGATGAGCCAAATCGGCCCCGTAGTTCCTAAATTAGGACTGTATAAACTATTTAAACTCGCGGTTTTGTACACATTTTATATTGTAAATAGGGTCTGAAGTAAAATTGAAGGGTTTTTGTATACTTTTTATTTCCACTACACGTTTCGGTACGGGTTACACCAGCCGTGGTCATCAGTTGACTGAAGAGAGGCGGGTAGTTCAGTTTTATCAACTACCCGCATTTGATCTTCACATTCGGAAAGCCTACGTCAGACTAACAATGTCCGCGGACGCGTTTAATTTTACGAGTTCAGAACTGATTTACATTAAACATTAAAATAATTCACAAAACTATTCGACGTCTAAACATAGAAATTATTAATCGTATGTCACCAGTTTCCATAAAAAAGACCATGTTCGTGTAACCGAACCGAAATATCGATTTTAAAATAAATAAGTATCTGATTTCAAATAACAGTTACTTAGAAACACGGCATATATGAAGGAGATAGTATATCTGTGTTCAGAAACATGTCTCAATGCAGTGAAAAGCAACCAGCCCTTTCAGTAACCCTTATGCACATTGACTCATGCATGAGGGATGTAAGGTGTTTTACCACACTTTCCAAGCGGGTTGGCGAGTCCACTCTTTTAGAGTGTAGTTCTTCAGGGTCCGTGGCAGCCACTTTATCGCTCATGATGATACACGTGTTCAAATAGCAGTTAAGTTAAGAGGTGTGGTTTAGTAGCTACATTAGGTAAAGACATACAAAATTGTCCAATATATGAAGGAAGGCAAGCAATTCTTACCATAATCCTTCTTAACGTGCACCCGGCGAGGATTTAGATTAGGAACCGGTCCTACCGTATACAAGTTTACGCTAGCGTTCCCTTTTCTTTACTAAATATACCCCTAATAATTATCAAGTTGTTTTAGTCTTTAATAATTATTAATAATAATATTTATTAATTTCGGAATATACTTGTCACTGAAATAATGCAAAAAAAAATCGCGAGTAAAATCGATTCTATCAGTTTTTACATTAGGCTTTTATGCTGATTTTTTAGTACAATTCCAGTAAGTACTATAATATATCTTTTATCCTATTCGCGTGGCCCGAAACGGTAGCGCGCGCAGCCTAGGTCTCCGGTCTGAGTAATGAGCACTACGAACCTTTTAGACAGGACAACAAAACCTTACATGTTTGAATATTTTAATTTATTCCTTAAAATTATCAAATTTTTCAAACGGTTTTATATATACTAAGTTGATTGACGTGTTTCAGGGTTTGTGTTATTTGGAATATACCAAATAATATGAAATATATCAATTGGAATATACAGTTAGAGTTAGTAAAACAGACTTAAAAACTATTTTAGTAAGGAATCTATCTTATCATCAGTCCTGTTCACAATTTTTGGATGGGATAATCACTGCTATCTGCGAGTGCCATTAAGACTCTCTTGGTGCTGTTCCGTATCCTGCGCCACTGGATGCAATTTCTTTTTCATCTAATTACATAAAAATCGTATTTTATAACATAAGTAAATATTCTTTAAATAGGTTTTCCTATAACAGAAATAAGCATCTTAAGGATGTATTTATGGTTTACCTTATTTTTTATTTACTAAATATGTCCCAAAATTATTTAAAGATTGTTTTGAGTCTCTGAATAGGGTATTCTATAACTAAGTAACTTATTTTTTTTATTACTAGAATTTGACGTTGTGAAGGTGACTGGCGAGATGCAGAATGTCTGCTAGGTAATCATAAACCGGGACCAAAACACTATGGGCTTTTATGACTGCTGGATATCCTGAAGTATATGGAATTTTATTCGAGCACCAAGAATAAGTTAGGGATTAGAGGTGGGTAATCAGGACTTCTCGGAGTAGTATAACTCACCTAATCCTACTCCGCTTAGTAACTCCTTAACTCTTTCATTGCATGGTTTCATTCCCTTTGCATGGTCGTTGCACAACCAAAAAAAAAAAAAGGTCATGACTATTTTTTGGCCCCTTGGCTCGGACCCGGCGACAGTTGCCCAATCCAACCAATAACGAAACGTCAAAAGAATAAATAACTCCCCGGAGTTACATAACTCCTCGGAGTTAGTAACAGTTCGGTGGAATAATTAAGGTTTCTACTCCGCTCGCGGATTTAACTCTTTTAATTCATTAACTCCGGAGTTACCCATCGCTATTAGGGATACACAAAAGATCTCATTGAGTCAAAGTGATTAGGAATCCGAACAGATCCAACTTTTCTCCAAAACATTCATTCCAACTTTTTATCCAAATTAGCTCCTTAATTTTCAAAAGAAGACAGTGTTTGCGGCGTATTAATGTTTGTCGTTTTTGATTGATGTTGGCATGTATCGCGGACTTTCATAGGCCACAGTATCCATTTATCAATGTCTTCTCGTCCGCTATCTTGTTTCTAAAAACGGAAGCCCCAATATTTATGAACTTTTAAAAAATACTTTTATAGCTTCGCATGCATTAGTATGAGAGAGACCTAACCAACCTACGTACCTCGATACTTAATGTAAAACCAATTCCGGCGCGTCTCCCTGAATTTAATACTTTCGCTAATCTTTTTATGGCCCACTTCGATGTTCGTAAGTAATGGAAATTTTGTGAAACATTTTATATGCGTTCTGAATGCTAAGAAGTGTGACGTGAATTAAGTTTTTTTTTCTTAATAAAATTATTAATATTAAGTCAGACAGCAGAGTCGGGCGGTCATACTCATGGTAAGTACTCACCGCCGCACAGTGGAACAGAACCGTGCGTACCGTCTCAAAAATAGCTTTTCGTAATGTTCTATATTGAATATTTTGTTAATGCATATGTCTAACTGAATGTTCAATGCATATTATATAGCAGTTGAAATACACTATTTCTCATTTTTTGTATTAGAATAAGGCTTGCAAGTTGACGCTCAAAATTATGTCAATTATGTAGAACACAATTCCACCAGTTTACATGGTCATATTTGCATTACTTTACCAGCAAATTTGTAAGTGTGATATATGGTTAGAATGGTGATGAAGTACTCTATTTAAAAATAATTTAAGTGAACCATTATGTGAAACCTGGGGAGGTAAAGAATTTTTATTTCAGGACCTAATATTCTATCCTTATTAGAAACTTTGCAAAGACTTTTGACAGTTAGCGGTGTCTGCCCATGTCGTAATTTTGATAGCATCGTATAGAGCAGCTAATGTTAAAGGTAGGGCAAAAAAAATTGAGTGCCCGAATCTGCCCCCCTTGAAATGAAACTAAAAATGGCTAATGGGGAGAAAATACAAAATATTCCAAAAATTATTTTAGTTCTGATTAATGAGATTTTTGGATATTTAGATCACTTTTGACCTTTTTTTCTTAAACAATATTATCTATTTACTCAATCTTTAGGTAAAGTGGGAGTTTTGGGTAATGTATTAGTATGTAGTATATTTTTTTTATCGTGCGGTCAGATGTGGTTAATGTTTTGTTATCACTGTGTGAATTACATGTTTCTCATATAGTTTATGTATTTCTCTATCGCGGTGAAGGAAAAGGGAGCAAGTGGTATCTAGTTATAGTTGTTAGTGTACATTATCAGTACCTACCTACTACTAACCACCTTCATAGATAGTGGTTAGGAACTTGATAATGACACTAGATAGTAATATTTTTTCACACGAAATTTCAGTATAAAAGTTATTGATTTACGTTGTCATTTACCAGTACTTTAGTGTGCTTTAACATAATATAGTCTTCACCAACCTCGGTAAAAAAAAAGTAGTTAAAAATAAAAACAAAATGAGTGAATTTGTTGTGCCTCGACGAGTATTATGCGAATTTTTTATTGGTCATGGAACAAAATCAGAAGATATTCAAAAATACTTAGAACAACACCACCATTTGTCGTCTGAAAAAAGTGAATTAATTGTGAAACGTATTCAAAAAACGCTTATAACAGCGTTTAACGATCGGTGGACCAAATCTAACCGAACTAAAGAACGTTTCTTTAGTAATAATATATCGTGGTTAGACGGTGAATTTAAGGTACAATTCGAAGAAGCACCGATGGATATTACACCTACAACATCTGAAAAACGTGGACGTCCACCAAAGTCTTATGAAGATCTATCAGAGAAATCGAAAAAAAGAAAGAATATGGAATTGGTACAAGAATATGGACTCGAGTATATACATAATGCATACGTTCAAGGATTGCGGGCTGAAGGAGAAATCGAAGAAGCTACTGTTGTTTCAATGATGCGGAATTGTGAAAGAAATGAAAAAAGGATCATGAAGGAAAAATTATTGCATGAAAGTCGCAATGGAACAGATTTTACGGTGGATGAAGCTTTAAGTATGTTTGCAGATTTAGATCTTTCGAAATCACAATACGGATTTCTTCGAGCAAGTTTGATTAACAAAAACTTCGACATATTGCCATCATATAATATACTGACTAACGCCAAAGAACTGTGTTATCCTCCACTATCCAGCATTCAAATAACCGATATAAGTGCTAAAGTAAATCTACAAGATTTGCTGGATCACACTTGTGCTCGCATCTTAAAAATTGAAAATGTTTACAACCCAAGAAGAAAATCTCTTAAATTGTTTACCAAGTGGGGATGTGATGGTTCATCGGGGCAAAGCGAATATAAACAAGTTTTAACAGATGAGAGTGACTTAGTCTCAGATACAAACTTATTTATAGCGTCTTTGGTACCAATAAAGCTGACTGACACAGAAACACATGAGATAATTTGGCAAAATCCGGCTTGTTCTTCTATTCGTTATTGCCGACCAATCCTGATGGAACTTGCAAAAGAAACGCCCGAGAAAACCCGATCAGTGGTTGGTGATATTCGGGGTCAAATTAATAATTTGCAAACATCAAAGATACACAAGGAGACGCAGGTAATTGAAATAAGTCACGATCTATTTCTAACTATGGTGGATGGAAAAGTTACACAAGTTCTTACTGACACAAGTTCTGGAGCTGTATGTACAGTGTGTGGGGCTAAGCCAAGTGAAATGAATAATTTGGAGAAGATTGCATCAAAGCCAGATAATATAAATGCTTACGAATACGGTTTGTCTACGTTACACGCGTGGATCAGGTGCATGGAGCTAATTTTACATATTTCATATAACCTTTCATTTCAAAAATGGGCTGCGAGAACTTCGGAAGATAAAAAAAGTAAAGAAGACAAGAAAAAGCTTGTACAAAGTTTGTTTCGAAGCCGGATGGGATTGCACGTTGATAAGCCCCGACAAGGAAGTGGAAACAGTAATGACGGCAATACAGCTCGGCGTTTTTTTGAGAACTACTACTTCGCTTCAGAAATTACAGGGGTTGACGAGGAACTTATTAAAAGGTTCTATGTTATTCTGCAAATGTTTATTCTATGTTTAGTCTGAGGATGCCCAAGAATCGCGTAATAAAGATTACAAAAAATTCAGATTGCATCATGCTAGAAAATGCTCTAGGTCCGCAACAAACGAAGACGTATTTCATGGTCTTCTATTTACGTCAGATCCTTATATATCAAGTATCAGAAAACCATCAGTCACTATATCCAAGAAATTGTTAGAGGAAGCTAAGAACCTCTTAGCTATTTAAATCGAAATAATTTCGTACATTATTTGTAAAACATATTTTTGGAGTGGTTTATTATATATTTGTCATTTATTTAAATGTAAGATTCATATGTAATATAAAATAACATAAAATAGGTTTATTAATATCATAAAACTGTAAAATTATAATTCAATAAGTTAACCAAACCATGGTTTAATATTAAAATAATACATTTTTATTTTGTTTTATTTTATTTTATATTATTTATTAAACATTTGACAATGATACATTCATTATTGGATTGTATGTACTCTGGAGACACTACATACCAAATTTCAGCGATTTACTTCAATCAACAAAAAAGTTACAGATTTTTGAGACGGTACGCACGGTTCTGTCCCACTGTGCGCCGCCTATGGGCACTGACAAAATCAGGGGAAATGCGGATGCTCTGTCGACCTTGCAGAATCCTGTTTACAGCTGTCTTAAAGAGAGAGACCCACTTCGTAGCTTAGTTGAAAACCTCAGTAGTCAGTTCATTCTACAATGAATGGAAAGTATAGGGGAATAAATACCTTATTCCATTATACACTTGTCGAATTGTTTGGATTACATAAAAAAGATTTTCGCTAAAAGACAAAAAAATACTATTACTAATACTAAAAATATTGAAAGTACTGAAGTGGAGTCCAACGTTATTTCTCCCACGTGAGTTGTACACTTAGTACACCTTCAGAGTATAATCTTAAAAATGTGTAAACAGAGAATGTGACACAAAGATAGACAAAGAAACTCATTTTGTTACCACAAGTTTTTCACTAAATTACAAAGAAGCCGGCAAAACATCACAATTCCACGCCAGCCGAACGCCACTCGTTCTAGTAGTATACAGTCAGGTCACGTGATCGCCGGGCGTAACAGCGGCCGCCTACGAATACGGATTCATGAATTCATGAAATAATTCCATTTTATTGTTACTCGCGTGACTGAACAAAAAATTGTGACCACTACCACGGGTACGACTGTAAAGTTCAGTAAGAATCTCCGAGCGTAGTTGCGAATCTTGTTCGCCAACCTACATCCAATTTCAATAAGAGCGTAAATTTTTAAGTCAACAATAGAACCTTTCCGTTGTAAAATACGACAGACATTAAATCAAAACCCCAGTAGGTCCTCAAATAGAAATATTTAATTGACCGGGGCACACATGAGCTGTTTACTCGCCTAGAAAATGGGACCGAATGACTGAGTTGGCACTATTTTCTCATGTAATTTAAAACACGTGAAGTTAGGAGATATTACTGAGGTTAAAAAAAAAAACCATTTCGGTCCGTTACATGCAGTTTCAAGTTTGACAATTCTATAGAGTATTTTTTCTCTTTCTATTCATTACACCAAGTCATTTTATGGAGTTTGTAGTTTAGCACTCTTAGGCGCCGATAACGTATAAATTAGAATTTTTGTTTGCAGTTTTGACAGTGGAATGCGTAGCATCTACTTGTAAATAATGTTACCCTCATTTGTACTCACATTCTATACCACTATACCATACCGTCAGCTTAGGGCTCTCCATTACTGAATGTAAGAGTAGGTCTCTGTCAAGGCTCGCCAGTACGCACGATCTTATGCTCTTCTCATCCAGCCACTACCGGTGAATTATTGGTCCAATTGACACACAGCGCTTTCCGGTACGTGGTCTCCATTCAAATAACTCAAGGACTCATCTAACCTATCAGTCCGGTTCTGTGGTATACATTTCCTGCTTATTGCCACTTCAGCTGTGTCACTATGTCGGTGACTTTGGTCTTTGCCGAATCTGTTCGTTTCGTATTTTATTGCTTCATACCTGAGCTACTTTAAACTTATGGATCAAACGAAACGTTAGACTAATACTAATTACACTAATTACAGATGTGTGGAAAATATTTATGTATGAACAAATATATAACTAAATAGTCTACATAAATAAATGAAGAAAATGACTATAAACTAAAACTTTACTAATAGTTATTTCCAGGTTTTGCCACTAGATGGCGCTGCCCTGTTTAATTGAATGCCGTAGTTTCGTTTTATAATTTAACTTAAATTGTGTTGAAAATACTAGAATTTTATTCATCGTCGAATTGTGTTTAAATCAAAGTCAACATCACAGACCTAACAAAGACTCTCGAACGATGTTTTTAATCGAGAACAGATAGTAAAGGTAAAAGCGATGTGTTTGTCTCGCGAAAACGTTCCAGTGGTGTACCAAAGAGTTGAGACGTCACTCGTTATATTATGTTAAGGTAGTTTCATTCCGTTGGATATATGGCACACTGATGTCGCGAGAATTCTTTGATATGACTTGAGTGGGTGAAAGATTTATATATAAAGCCTTTTGGGAATGTGTGTAAAGATTTCTGGTGTAATGAAGCATGAAGGTTACAGGTTCAGGTTCTTCAACAAATTTAGATCGCACTTCAGTGAGCAGCGTTTAGTAACGTACCGATTTTTTTATATACACTGTATTACTGGAACAACGCAGAAACTGAAAATAGGTTGTTCAGTATCGAGGGTAGAAATGATTTTACAGATGTCTTTCATTCTAGTCTTCATTTTGCCTAGGCGTTCGATCTGCGTAATGAGTACTACGAACGTTTTAGACAGGACAACAAAACCTTGCATGTTTGTAACTTTTAATTTATGCATTAAAATAATTTTCTAAGTGTTATATATTTTGAATTTGTTGACATGTTCCAGGTTTTGAATTATTTCGGTAACACTTTGTATAGAAAGATGGTGGCAGATGAGCAGACAGTCCACCTAGTGGTAAGTGGATACTGTTGCCCATGGACATAAGCTGCACATACAAGTATCAACATCAGTCCAGTATGAGAAACGTTGGCATGCCCCCAGATGCGTTACCTACCTTTGGAGTTGTAGCAATGGATTTGGAGAAAGGGTTGGAAAACTGGGGAGAGGAGGATAGGATGGGATGGGAATGGGCTTTGACATATCTCACGATATCGATATAGGTAACGAGGCCAATTTATGAGATTTAAGAATGTATTTGGAGAAAGAGTTTGAAAAATGGGGAGGGATAGGATGGGATTGGATGGGAATGGGCTCTGGTACATCTTACTCACTACCGAAATACGTACGTTCATTGTGGAATAGTACGAAGTTGGGAAATATAGTACATTTTACATCAGTTTTCAGTGACAGAGGCTTTCTTTAACTAACAAACAAGAATTTTAAAAGAGCTTATCTTAAACAGCTTTTAAACACACTGTGCCGTCCTGTGTCAAATATTGTGTCATTACATTTTTTTTAGGAAACGGCATAAAAGAAACCAAGTATTTAAACGATTTTTTTTTCAAATATTTAATTGTTTCTCCTCGTATCTGCTGCCTCATTGTATTTAAACTGGAAAACGTACAAAGAATGTAGTTTTACAATAAATGTTCAAAGTTAATCTGAGACAGTGTAGTTAAAAAACAGTACAGTCTATAGTCGATTCCCATGTAATTTTGACGATCAATTAGCCGAGTTGGTAGTGACCTTGCCTGTTGTGCAATGGGCTCCAGGTTGAATTCCCGGTCGAACAATAATTTGTTTAAAGACAGGCGTTTGATCGGGTATGGGTGTTGCACGTGTTGTGTTCGTTTTTATATGTGTCTCTGGACCTCCGACACAGGGAATCCTAGTGCGGGCCATTGAGTGTGGTATAACGTTTTGTACACATTTGTATACGGCTGGTGAAACCCGTGGCAAAACGTCGAGTAGAAATAAAAGGTATACAAATACCTTTATTATTACACGTTCACACCTGATTTAGAATATAAAACATTGAGTATGACCATACTTACTTATTTACTATGTATTATTATTAATTTGTCCAAAATATGTACAAACATGGCGGTTTGAGTTAACGTCAGTTAATAAAATTAAATACTGAAATGATAATTGTTTAAATATCCATAATTAGATTTATTGAGACTGCAAGTTTGCCCTAGATTTAAACCTAAATCTTGAGATATTTCATTGATTTCTTTTAATTTTGGGCAAATTGCGTAAAAAATCGATCCGCCCTTCCTACTAATAAATTTGGTACTGATTTTTTTTGGCCTTTGTGTATTCATACTTTTTCTGCTAATAAATGTAAACGCACATATGTATGTGATTAGAATATTGATATTCCCATTATTGGAACGAAGTTTCTTTACGCGGCTTGCGGTGTGATTCGAGAGAAAATGTAACGTCACGTAAGATTTTTACCCCCTCCATACGCCTTTCTCTTTCTCGCCTTTCGCTCGCTCGGACACGGTATGGTCGCCATTCTCGCGATCGTCTCAGTTCGTCGGTATTCGGTAAATTTCGGTATACACATACAGATTTTATTTCGAATTACTTTCGGAGTTTTAAAAAATGTGTGAGGATCTTCGTTCCTGACGGGGGTCCCCTGACCGCACACGTTTTTTTTTCTTGCAAATACTGTAACTAGCCACTGTATGGTCCACTGCTGGACATCGATTTCCTCATGCATATTGCCTCGTGCAGCTACACTCCAGGGATACGTTGTTGTGCTACTCGCAATCTTTACTACCGGTGTGTAAGTATACGTGATTTAGAGATTAGCATTGTGACGACCTACTGCTTAGTTATCTATATAGTGGTTGCTTTCCTATTGTTTCAACTGACCTACTTAAACTTATTCCCAAACGAGGAATAACATGAATCGATAAATTTATCTAAGGCTATTTTTTAATAGCCTGATTCGTTACTCCAAATATCTACCATCCATTGTTTGTTGAAATTTTTATTTCGTGGTGGGAAAAAGCAAATGAATAAATAAAAATAAAGAAAAATCTGTCCAATTAGACAATTGGATTTTTATTTTATTTTATTTCGAGACGTTAGAATTGATTCTTCAAAGTATTCTTAGGCTGAAATTCTTTCAAAATCCCTAGCGCCTAGCTATTTATCACATGCAACGTATTAACTTCTCCATCGAGCGAAGTAATGCCACCAACATGGGTATTTTGCCACATGGTCAATACAGCATCCGTTATCTTTAACTTAGTTCTGTCTCTTGTCTTCAATACGACACAACTTCTTAAAACATGCTTTAAACATTTGTATTAACCTCTTCTTTAGTACCTATATAAATTCAAAAGAAATATATCAATACATACGTCAATTATACATCAAGTAGGTATATTTCTATCGATCTCTATTGAAATTAATTTTCAAATATAAACCCGCCAGTTTTTAATTTTCATGATTTAGAGTTCATATAGCAATAAAACATAACAATATAGAAAGCAAAGCTACGAAAACCTCTTTACTTGGACTCTCGTAGCCGCACGTAGCACAGTGTTGCTACGAAGTGCTACGCCGCTACGAGAAGTGGGACAAAACAATGTGAACTCGTTTGTACTAGTGTTTTCATGAAATGAAGCGAGTGATTATACAGGCGTTTGAAGTATAATAGAATGTTTTTGTTTTTCAAGTATAATTGTAGAAAGGGTGTGTTTCGACGAAAGGCGTTTCCGAGAATACTTTATGTTTATTGCATTTTATAGAAAAAGACTAAGTGGTAACAAGATTAGTGCAGTATTTTTTTGTAACCCCGGTCCCATACATGTGTACAAATATGCACAAACACACACTTTGCATATACCTGTACAAATAATTAGTCTTCATTGAAAATACTTATACAAATATTTCGTCTTTGCACCAATATTTCGTATTAACCACCACCGTGTCGGTTTTTTGTCGTACATCAAAGGGCGCAAATAGTCAGTTAGCTGTTTGACGCTATTTATAACGGACGATTATTTTGTTTCTACGTATATAATAGCCGTAACTTTCTCAAAATAGGCAATAAAATTATGAAAAAAATTGGATACATTATATACAATAAACTGCTCTATTAAATATGAATTAAAATATTAAAATTAAAATATATGTCTTGTGAATATACTTATAAATATACTTACTGTAATGTAAGAGCTGTAAGTCAAAAGAAAGCGAATAATTCCAGTGACAATGTTAAACTTTTACATCTTAAAAAAACTCGTTTTTTATCAGAAAATTCAATCGCCTTAACTTCCTATGGAGACTCATCTACCAAATAGCTTCCTATTTCAATATACCTTAATAAAAGATGTTTGCAAATTCGCCTTATCGCGGTAAACAATGGGCCATTAACTTTGCATTAATCATGTTTACTAAAGCTTTTGGGACGAAAGTTTTTGGCCCGAAGTCATTTTGCGTCAGCTAAGCACCTAAACTTGTGAATAGAATAATGTGGGCCTATTTGAATGTGATGTATGGTTGTTTGATTTACTTTTGGCTTTTCGAATCAAAATTTAGAAAAGATGATATGCCTTTATTTGCGGTAAGTCCGCCGCATGGACTTTGCTGATGGACTTAGTTCGAAGATACAATATATAGTAAAATATATTTTACTATGTTTACGGTTTAACTTCATGACTGATACCGTATCGAGACATGCGCTGTGACCCGTGTTTACTCAAACGCTGCTCTCACCGCACTTGCCCGTCATCGCCGCTGCAATTTAGTTTTATGATCCGTGCCACGACGGCAACCCTACCTTCTCACAAAAGACTAACATCACATCTCAAGACTATAGTAAAATTGTCTCGATATTGTCGCAAAAGTCTGACGCTACTTATGTTGTTTATGAAGTTATAACGAGCAAATGAGAGGGCGTTATAAATTACGAAAAGGATTTGTTGACAAAAGAAATCAGAAAATAATGTTAATAGAGAATTTAAGGAATACCATAACTTACAAAGGTTTTGCTAAAGCTCATATAATTAAATCAATAAATGCCTGTACAGTAAATACGATGTCTCACATATTGACTGATTGTATACCTTTCGTATACGTGTATTCTTCCGTGTGCAATAAAGTGTATAATACTTACTTACACTTACTGGGCGGAAACGGAAAACATCTTGAAGAAATATGTATGCTCGAGAAAAAAAATGTCGAGTATGTGTATTCACCAATCCATATTGGGCCCGTGTGTGGTGGATTATGGCCCAAAACTACCTAGAGATTACTAGAGTGGAATGTTATAGCGCCCTATAGTGGAATGTTATAGTCTGATATTGGTATCGGTTTTTGTATTTTGTATTGAGAACATAACGATAACAATATAATAATTACACAGGCTGTGTCAGATTATTCAGAAAGATTGAAACAATTGATTATGTTTATGATGTTGAATTTATTGACTCAGTATCATAAACAGGGTTTAAAATTTGAGTTTGAAAATTTAATTATTTGTGCTTTGTATTTTAACATGAAAAATCAGTTTTGGTAACCAAAAAGGTAGACGGTAAATAGCTAGGTTTTTAAAATATGTTAAAAAGATATACAAGTATATATGTATAATAGTTTCAGATAAATACATTCAGAAAACTGTCCAATGTGCTCAGGGGACAGAGTTCAGTATGCTTGAAACACAGAGTAATGCGTAATGCCGACAATATATCGATATTGAAATACATATACGCCTTAAGGAAACTGTCGCACAGCACATCAAAGGACGCAGCCATATGTGCTTGTCACGGTTTTGGCCGCTTCCAACTTAAGATACGGGATAATACATTGGGGAAATTCTGTCGATTCTCCACTAATGTTGAAAATACAAAAAAAAAATACATTCGGGCTATTTTAGGAATGAGACAGACCGAAAATCGTAAGTCGTACTTTAAAAAGTTGGGGATTCTGACCCTTCCCTCAATGTACATTTATGAAGCATGTGGAATTTGTAAAATAAAATATTTTAAAATCGAGTAAAAGAAGTATCCACGAGAAAACACAAATAAATATAATGTCGAGTACATTATATTTATTTACTGCCAATTAACACTTCAAAGACCAAACATTATAGTAAAAGTATAAATAACAATCTTAAAAAACTTTTAAGTTAAACGGTTTTATATTTTATGTGCACTGAAAACTACGTGTAGCCCTTTCATTTGATACCCATATTGAGGGGGTTAAGGAAAAATATGTAATCCGCCATTTTGTATCGGCGGCCATCTTAGATTTATAATGTTATTGATTTTATTATATTGTATTGTCATCTAAATTAAATGTGTGTACCAAATTTCAGATCAATCTGACAACGGGAAGGTGCTTAAATTTCAATTTCTAATTTTGACCCAAATAAATAAACAAATAAATTCCGTACGGGTCGAGCTAAATAAAACCGTTTAAAAATATGTTAATGCTGGGAGATTATTTAATAAATTACTCAACGACTTAATGGAAATTAAATTGATTTCGTTTAAGAAAGTTATTTGACAGTCTAGTAAATAAATCTTATTACAATAATAACGAATTTTTAGACATAAAAAAAAGATTACCATATTTGGATATAGTTTTAAGATTGTAATTAGGTATAAGACTTAGTATAGTGGTCCAAATAATAAGTTTTGTGAAACATTGTTTTTATTTTCCTTTATCTCAGCAATAAATGATTTGAATTTGAAACCTGGACTAATAGTGATCTAATAATCTAATAGTGATGTCAGGAGACGAACAGGATTGACTGACATTGCTCGGAAGATCGCTATGCTTAAGCGGAAATGGGCCGGTCACGTATGTGGTGGAGAGGACTGGCGTTGAAGCCGCCAAGCTTCTGGAATGGCGATCATGGATTGACCGGAGAAGGATGGACAAACCAATGGCCCGTAGGCGCGACGATGTAGTTTTATAGTTTTAAGGTTATATATGGATAATTTTAATAATGGGTTTAATAAATTCTTTCAGGGAGATTTCGAATAAATCTACCCATGGCGGAGATCAAGATTTATGATCAATCAGTTTCAAGGACAAATTTGAGAATGAGTCACATCGGTTCAGTAGTTCCAAAGCTATGACTACGAAAACTTCAAAAAAACCTTTAAAAAATCGACGTGTATACATAAAAACTATATGTTTTTGGATAGGGCTTATCGAGCTCTAGATTTTTTTCTAAAACTTACGGAGAAATATTAAAATCCTTTTTTCGACTGTCGTTGTCAATTTCTATATGCGCGTTTTTGTGTTCTGCAACATGAGTTGCAGGAGCATTCAAGTACACTGTTATTACACGAATTCGTGCTTCCTGAATTAACAAATGAAATGAACTCGGAATACCAATCTTATTAGTAAAAAGAAACAAAAAAAGGTAAACAGGTTATGAGGCGAACAGTTTTAATTTCCGGTCGGTTCCCATGGCGACGTTTTCAATATGGCGGACCTTTTTTGTTCTTCCAATTTAATTAGAAACAGTATCCGGTGTTATTTTTATTAACATAATACAATATTGTTTAAATCAATGTAAGGATTGAGTATTTATTTTAATAAAATGAACATTCGTATCTGATTGTTACGTCCTCGCTTGCAAATGCATCAAGAAGATATAGCCGTAACTGCAACTAGCCCTTTTATTTTGCTGGACAAGGGGTCGTCCAGTCCACTCTTTTAGAGCTAGCTTGTAACTTGTGTTAACTGCTTTGTAATCCCTTAGTCTGCTTTTACAACACCCACGGGAAGATATGGGGTGGTGCTATTATAAGCCAGCCGCCACCACCCATCAAGTAATATAATATAATTTAATATATATACTCAGTAGAGGCCGAGGATTTGAACTCAGAACCTCATGCATGGGAGTTGAGGTACCCCTGGACTATCACCGCTCTATTATCAAACGTTTAAAATGCAAGCAGCCCCATTCACTGGTCGCTAAGAGAGACCGGAACTTTCAGTGAGAGTTCAGTCAGCAACACGCTAATGCACCCAGAACCGTTCGATTCTAGTCCTTACCACGAGCGCATTAAGGTACCGATGGGTATGCACTACTTTGTTGCTGACTGTACAAACAGTCGATACAAACATTGGTACGAGCTAAGAGTTGAACTAAGTTTCACCAGAATTGTTCTAGTTCGCCCAGAGAAGGCTGTTTAGGGAAATCTATGCCTTTATGCGCTCCGAAGTTTTGGTTAATAATTCGGATATGTTGTAGTTGGAAGTTGGTTAACCGTAAGATATTTTCAGTAATCACAATTTGTTGGTGAATATCGAATTGAAGACATTTTTTATTTTGGTGAATAAATAGAAAAGTCTTTCTAATCGCTGTACTGAGAATGAGTAAAAAGGTCTTTCCAATCGATGGGCTGTGGCCCAACGGCTACGGCACGCTGCACGCTGCATTCCCACAGCCGCTGGACGCACTCGACTGCCCAAATTACCCCTCTCTCACAGAATACTATATTAAAATGTACTACATTTCCAACTTAATCGTATTCCCCCTATGTACGAGTACGAGTATGTTTCAGTAGTGAGTGATCTCACTACCGAGTGCTCACTAGTAAGTGACTAGTGAGTTAGGCTTATTTATACCTTCGCCATCTCATCTTAAGGAGATGGATAGGTATATTGTTTGAGGTCAATGACTTTGTGATAAATTAATTCTTCGTGGTAAAGTACCTATCTCTAAAGTACCCCAATCTTTATTTATTAATTACATAATAACAGTGTACGAACTAAATGGTAACGCAAAGTTATACAATACAGGAACAGTTGGAAGTTTGTACATCTATACCTACATATAATAAAACTCTAGAACCAGCGTGTTTGTACATTGAATATATTTACCAAAAACGGATTGGGGGCGATGAAGGAAGAGTATCAGAATACAAAAAGACGATTTTGAAATTTTTTGTCTGTCTATTCGAACACACTAATCTCCAAAACTACGGAACCGATTTTCATGGGGTTTCCACAGGTTAATTAAGCTTAGCTTGGCGCTTCTAATAGGCTTTGTTTCATCGAAATCGGCTGACGCGAAGAAAATATATCTTAATTTAGAGTTTAAAAACTAAAATTCCACGCGTACGAAGTCGCAGGCACAGCTAGTCGATAATAACGCAGCACTCGTATACAGTAAAACAGTGAATAAAAATAATTATATGTAATACTAAATAGTGTTTTATATGGGTACTAGCTGTACCCGACAGACATTGTCCTGCCTGTGTATATTTATTTACCTCTGTATATAAAATCACAAATTATTCTGTTTTGCCGTCGATATAATTTTTGCGATCGATTGAACGGTATAGAAGTTGATTCGCTGCAGCGCCATCTAGTGGCGAGTTACAACAAAGTGGATAGCATAAAACTTTCTCCATAAAAAATACATATATTTATGTGCCAACTTTCATGTTGATCGGTCATACGGTGTCGAAGTCTGTTAATCTCAGACAGATATACCAACATCCATTTTTATATATATAGATTAACTTATATGATAATGATATGACTTTAAGTTGACTTATGGCAATTAAAATATATTATTAAATTATATTAAAATAATTAAATTATTTTTAATTGACTTAGTATGATTTTGACTTCAAATTGTTTATGTTAGAAATATTTCGATATCTAGTTGGAAAATGATATGAACTCGAAGAATTGTGGACAGGGCACTGACCGAGCAACCGCTTCCTAGGTCCAACTTCTCGCTCCAGGAAGCATGGTGTGGGACGCCTTAGGGCCAGGTGAACCGACGACTTAAAAAAGTTCGCCGGTGGTGGTTGGATGAGCAGTGCCGAGGATCGTGTGTGGTGGCGAGCCAAAGGAGAGGTATGTATCCAGCACTGGAGAGACATAGGCTGACGGTATAGTAATAACTACATGCTAAACGCATTTCGTGGTGAACTTTTCACGGAGTGTGCCTTTTTTAAACCTTCGCTAACTTTCGTTAAATTCATTACCTTTAGCAATTTGATTACCTATAGCAAGCAATTACCTTTACCCTAAATATTCTATTTTGTTCGCTTGCGACCTATCGCAACTATTTTAGGGTTAAACATTTGACCCGCGCTTGGCGAGGCCCTCCGACCACTCGCCGCCCGCTAACAAATATTTAACGTTTTATCTCGACAGTGACTGAGTGATTCAGTCATCGACCGTTACATTTTAAAGGTAGTGGCACCTACCACTGATATATCGGAATATATAACTATGTAAATGAATGAATGATAGCTTTATTTGACACTAGCGACTCATCCTCGCTTCGCTTCGGTCTATAAGTTTTTTTTTTTTTCAAAATTTCAAAATAAAATATAGCCTATATTAGACACGGATAATGTAGCTTCCTATTTGTGAAAGAATTTTTGAAATCGGTTTAGTAGTTCGAGAGTTTACCCCCAACATACAAACACACAATTTTACCTCTTTATTATATTAGTATTGAAGTATAGATATAAATATATATTATAAGTAATAATAGTAACTGGTTACATATTTTATTGTAATTTTTATAGTTTGAGGGGGAGAGTGCACGCTGCAACCCAACAGCCGCTGGGCGCGCTCGACTGGTCACGGTACCCCTCTTTCACAGAAGACTACCTTGAAATGTACTGCATTTCTCACTTTATCTTATTTCCCTAATGTACGTACGTGTTTCTGTAGTGAGTGAGATGTGCCAGAGCCCATTTCAATCTTATCCCTCCCCATTTTCCTTACCCTTTCTCCAAATACATTCCTATATCTCTAAATGGAGGCAGCGCATCCGAGGGCGTGCCAACGTTTGTCATTTTGAACTAATGTTGGCATGTATCGCGGATGTCTATGGGCGACAGTATCCACTTACCATTATGTGGACTGTATGCTCGTCTGCCGTCTTCGTAGTCTTCGTAAAAAAAGTAAACTGCTGGTGCGGATTACACTGTCTTGTTCATGAAGGACGTATAACGTATGACTTAAAGACGCCGCCGGCAAGCGAGTTGGCGAGTCCACTTTTTTAGAAGTGGTGTAGTTCCTCAGAGGTTGTGGTAGCAGCTTTGTTATCGCCTAGTCGCCTTTTACGACACTCATGGAGAGAGAGGCGGAGGTGCTATTGTGAAGCCAGCTGACACCACACGGCCACACTATAATTAATAACAAAAGTTTTATATAACTTTAGTCACCGTTATCGGCTGGTATCGATAACCATCGATAGTTTATTACTATCTTATCGATAGTCTACACTAACTTACAAGAGTAATTACCTATTCAGCAACAAAATGGGCCATCGATCGATGGTAATCGCCTCCACGTTCCCACACATCCTGAAGCAAAGGCAATATCCGCTGGTCGTCACAGTTATTATTTGCTGTCCGCCCTGGGGTTAATAAATAGTTGGGAATGGTAAGAAATTACCCTCACTATATACAGGCTGTAGGCACAATAAAGGTTGAGATCAATACACATTTTTCACTAGAGATAGCTTGATTCCTATGTGAACCTTTTAATTGATTTAGATTTAGAGATAGATTGATTTAGAGTACTATAAATGTTACCCCGGCAGATGAGCTGTAACTATGTCAAGTTTCTTTAAAATAAGCCGTGATAGACAAACAATAATCCCATAAATAGTTGTTTTGGGCTCGATATCAGTACATATTTAACACGTTGACTGCGTTATCAGGTCCAACAAGCCTGAGTAACTGTCCTACAGTGCAGGCATAGAAACGCTCCTGATTTTGTTTTCGGCCTGATACCGATCAGGGAAATTATATTTTCCCTAGGCTGCGTATGTCGGGCCTAAAAGACTCTATAAGCCGACGATCCAATAGCCGCATCAGATTTATCTATTGTGGTACTCGGGCGTTGTTTACGTCGCAAACTAGTCGATTGTCATAAAAAAAACAAGGGAAATCACAGTATAGATATTAAAAAGTCATGGAACTGATTGTAGAACATCAATATATATTCATTTATTTTTGTGACTGTTTAAACAAAATAAATACAGACAATTTTTAATTTAAATAGTTAACGCCAGCACAGACCTATGATCTATTTGGATAATTATTTGACTTGCGCCGTTTCTTTCTTTCGACTTATACATGGCTATAAACAAATTTGTATTTAGTGTAAACTTAAAATGTGATGTACGCAATAAATAAATGAAATAGCAACGAAGGTGCTAAAAAGTAAAAAATGAATCGTAAAAAAATATAAGAAATATTGTTATGGACGTTATGCTTTTCATTATAAATTTATAAGGTATCTAATTCTGTACGAGATTATTTTGAATTTTAAAGACTTGTTTTTTTGTTGTCTATAATTCATTCTCAGCACTATAATTTTACTACTCACATTTAGTGCAATTATCGGGCAAAAAGGACCCGATGATTTAACTTAATTATTTTTATACTTTAAAATAATATAATTTACTCACGAAGCAAACATCAGCTACGTCAACTATATCTAAGATTTAAACTTTAAAAATAACAGTATTCTATAAAATTTAATGACATACACGTGAAGTAAAATTATCCAACAGGTACTTTCGACCCGACGACGCATATACAAAAGGTCATGTAACAGGTCTAATAGTCCTTTATAGCACCAGCTGGGCACGCAACAAATGTGTTAGCGGAGTCAACTAGCATTTTTCTCAAATAATCTATTGTGTATTGTTTAGTTTCCTTTTTGTTTTGTACTGCTTAAAATACAATAGAAATAAAGTTATGAAACATATCATATAAATTTTATTATATTTATATTTTATTATTTGTAAATCAAACAGGATTAGCATTAAGCATTAACCTTGTTTACATATAAGCTATATTCTCTACCGCCTGCGGTAGCGATATTCGCGTACCCACGCGTTAATTCTTTCGTTCAGATATAGGACTGGACTCAGTGTTAACAGTATCGTTTACCCGAGCGGTAAAGCGCGTGCCTATTCCATATTCACCCCACCTGACGAATTTGCGGTACTGGTACAAAATACTCGCCTGGATATCGCCTAGGCATTATCGTTACTGCAGGCGGCAGCGAATATCGCTTATCTGAACAGGCCGAAAGTACAGACAATAGATAGAAGTAAATGACATAAATACAGTAAAACTAAACTTTAACCGTTTTCACTAACACATTTGTTATTATTTGTTACTTATTATAATTGAAGTATTGATGTGGAGTGACAAAATATAGAAAAGGAAAATAAATAAAAAAAAGATTACTAAAAAAAGTTACATACTGTACATAAAGAAGGTTAGGAAAAGAAACAGAACCGTGAGAAAATTGCATGTGTTAAGAAAACATTTGACTAACTTGCTCGGTTTATATAATATATTTTCATAGATTATTCGAGTATAGTACGAAATATTTTTTTTAATAAGGCTGCTTCTAGTTCAATAAAATTGTATAATATAGTCATTGCACAACACTATTTAATCGCACCTTGCAAGCAAACGAGTTTCAATATACTCCCTAAATTATCAAAAATATTGCGTAATTCGTAAAATTGCACAATATAATTGATAGTCTAGGGGACCTCTATAGACCTATAGGAGTACTATAGACCTATATCTCTACTAAGTCAAGTATAGAAGCTGTTCTCGAGGGTAATCATGAATCGTCTCGCCCGGAGGTTTAACGAGTTCCGGCCGCCCGAACAGGCAGGATTTCGAAAAGGCTACAGCACCGAGACCACCTTCACACACTGCGGCAGATTATACGGAAGACTGAAGAGTATAATCAACCTTCATGTCTTGCCTTTGTGGACTACGATAAAACCTTCGACTCTATAGTGACCGGGGCTGTTCTGGAATCCTTACAGCGGTGACAAGTTGATTGGCGATATATCGAGGTGCTGAGATGTCTGTATACTGCGAGCATGATGGTCCAAATTCAAGACCAGGAGACCAGGCCCATCCAGCTGCGTTGAGGAGTGATATAGAGAGATGTAACATCTCCGAAACAAACGGGCTGGAAGATGCATTTAGGATGCTCGACTGGAAAGGACGTGAATTCAATGTGAATGGTGATTACATCTCGCATCTTCGTTTCGCCGATGACATAGTCATCATGACGGAATCGCTGGAAGATTCAAGTTGGATGCTAAACGACCTTAACGCAACATAATGACGCGTCGGTCTCGGAATGAACTCAGACAAAAGAAAACTAATATTCAATGAACATGTTCTTTCAGGACTGATAGACGTAGAAGGCGTCGTATTATTGAACCTAATTATGAGCGGTCTAGTAAAGTGGACGGTGATCGACGATTTCATACAAATCTCTTTACCGTCTAGTCTTGGCTGACCTCATGTCAATGATCGAAATTATTCCTGCTTGTAGCGCGCGCTTTAGTCATTGTCAAACCTGAAACTATATAAATGGAATTCTTCTCTCTGTTATATTAATAATAAAGGAAACATATGAAAGTAAATGCACTAATATTTCTATGCAGGATGTATAATATTTCATTATGTATATTGTAAATTATAAGGTTGAAAGAAAAAAGTTGAATGCGTTTCTATTGCATGGAAAAAAAAGTATAAAACAAAAAAACGTTTTGAAAACTTTTCATATTCGCTTGTATGTTATATGGTACAAGGCTACATTCTGTTTTGTTCCGTTCAATGAAAGCCTTTTTTTGTAAAAAAAGCTATAGTAAAAAGTCTCTAAATGAGCAATCAACTGTTATGAAAGAGTTACAATGTTATAGTATCCAATTTCCTTCCTTCCAGTCTTAACTTCCAAGTAAAAAAGTTTTTATGAATTTTGTTTTTATGCTGTTTTTTGAACATGAACTATCAGAGACAAAGACGAATATCGTACAAAATACAAAAGATCCTTTATAGTATTAATACTTGTAAGTAAATAACACCGCACTCAATAACACCGGATTCCCCGTGACGTAACGTGACACACACATAAAGACGTATACAACACATGGAAAACCAGACCCGAACAAACACTTGTCTTTAAACAAATGATTGTCAGTACGCATTGTACAGCAGGAAAGGACACTACAAACTGGGTTAATTTCGTGTAAATGCTAAAAGTATTTAGACCTCATTTTTTTAAAACAATGAATTATAAAGAATAAATACCGAGATCCAAACATCCCTTTCAAATAGGGCTGTCACCTTTGAAATACCATAATAAGTTATCTATAATATATTAATGTTCTGAAAAAGATAATATTAAATTATTAACAATAATTAACACAAGATAAATTTAAACTGTGTTTTTTAATGTATATTTTAATTTATTATATTTTTAATGTTTATTAGAGCCAGTTTGATATTTAAAATTACACTCGTCATTTTTCTGAGATTTTTGAATGCTCGACGTCACAGCCGCAATTACTGGACAATTACTATCTTAGCACATAGCTTCTTCAAACAAGTATCCTTCAAACCCGAAGACTCTGGGTCAAACCCGGAGGAGTGGCAGCCCTACTAGCAAATCAAGGCCGGAGTAATCGAAGGAAAACTCATTCTAGGACTTTTTATCGGAACTCGAGAAGTGAAGTTGAGTTTTTGTTTGATTATTGAAAAAATTGTGTATTAGGCGTTTTGTGGTTTAATAGTGATAATTTATTAAACTTCAAAGTGATTTTCGTGCGAGGCGTTTGTGATAATCAAATAAAAGAGTGGGACTGTTTTTTTCGTGTGCTTCCAAGGAGTTCTCTTCTGTCCTCAGTAAACCCACTATCGCTTTACTGGGCGACTCCTGATACGTTTCATATTTTGAAATTGTTTATTACGAAGAAAATTTGACACTGGCGGAATATGCTAATTGCACCATTGCCATACATGAAGAAAAACAATCATTCTAATTCGTGGAGTGTAAAAATAGTTGTTTCAAAGATATAGGATGAAGAAGGCAGGCGACACCGGGCGGAAGACCAGTGCTAAGCACTTCACGCCCCAGCTGATAACGCGACGTTAAAACAAACGATGCACTTCCGGTTCACCCTGCAAAAAGACGCCTTCACTAGATAACGTTGTTGGAGCTTTAAAGCTTTTTATTCTCCAACTTTTCACTTATGGTTAATTAACATTTGTTTGTTTTTTAAGATAACTAAAATTGTTGATATTTTAAATAATTAAGATTGATTAGAATCGTTATCGATAAAGTCTTCCTCTTGTAATTTCTACGAATTACCGACTACAATTTAATACGCTGACAGGGGTCATAAAACACACAAAGAAAAAGAAAACCTTAACAAAATGACAGAAAGTAATTATTTCTATATATTTGTTTAAACATAACAGAAGGTAGATTACAGTTTATAAAAAACCAATGCGTACATTATTTCTAACGATTTCTCTAAGAATTTCACAGAATATCTGCTCAGAACCCGCTCATTTGAGAAGAAAACATCTTTGTCACTACGTCTCGCTAACATTTTATTAATATAGCGTACATGGTAGAAGATAGAAGTATGTATAGATTTAATAAATTCCATCTCGTGCGTGGCGGCGCCCTGCAGAAAGAATCTCTAGTTCAGCATAATGCCTACATACTACCGATCATACCTACATATCATTGGGCGTGTGATGTAAGGCCGGCTTTGGAATAACAAATCATTTAGAATACATTTTAGACTTGGATATGTATTAACTGACATACATAAACTGATGAATTGATTAGTACCTTGGTATATGATTTTATAAATAATTTTGCACACCGGTGCACCGGTAGAATGAATTGTAGGCCAAGATCACATTACCATCTGTATAAAACCATTCGTTCAACGAATAAATAATTTGAATTTGAATTTGTGGGTGTCGTGAAAGGACTAAGGGATAACATGGCAGACAACACAAGCGCTGGGGAACTAGACCATCTCTGAAAGAGTGGACTCGCCAACCCGTATGGCCAGCGTGGCGTTTTAAGGCCATACATCCCTTATGCACAACACAATGTGCATTATGTCTGCTGATGACGGATAGCGAGAACATGTTTTTTTTATTGAAAAGTGGGCGGACGAGCGAGCGCACCCACGTGATGGTAAGTGTTACCGCCGCCCATGGACACCAGGAATACTAGAGGGCATGCCGATGCACCGCCGACCTTGCAAAATCCTATTCACAGGTTTCTTGAAGATCCCCATATCGTAGCTTTATTGAAATACCTCTTGAGGCAGTTCATTCCACAGCCTACGGGTTAATTTTAAAGGATCTATTAAATGCTTACATTTAGGAGAAGTTTCTTATTACTGTAGTGAAGTTTATCTAAGTATAACTTATAGTTTTCTAAGTAATTTTCTAAGTTAGTATAATGGCTGCAACTGCAGCTAGAATTCCGTACTGGAGCGTACAACTTATGCTATTCATGCTCATGTTATGAGGTACAGTGTCTGGCGATGTATATGGCACATCCTTTATCTATGTGTATTCATATAATAAAATCTAAACAAGCCGTGTATGTAGAATTAATATTTTTTGAAAGAAATCACTTCAGTGTGACGTAAGAATGAGCCCGAAACAAGTTTTTCTAAATTTTTGTCTGTCTGTTTGCAATACAATGCTTCATGCAACAACCAATGGACGGATTTTAATGAAACTTGGCATCGTTATAAGTTATGTGCCGGGTTCACGTTAAGGTTACTTTTAATCCAGATTAATTATAAAGTCCCCACACATACAGGTCAACCCCACACACTCCAATGTCTGTCGCCAACTGCAGTCAAATCATTGGAATCTTTGCCTGTGGAAGTAACCTCTGGGGTGCCACAGGGCTCGCATCTGGGACCTTTATTTTTATTATATTTATTAATGAACTAATAGATAAACTCAGATGTGAATGTCTACTTTACGACGATGATTTGAATACGGAAGCAGAGTGTAGATTCCAACAGGATGGCCTAGACACTCTCTTTCAATAGTGCAGTAACAATACATGGTACTGAATTTAAAAAAAAATGTTTCATAATCTCTTATACATGGCGTTACAACGTAATAAAGTAGAAAAAACTCGAGACCTAGGTATCGCATTGGATGAAAAACTAACACTCAGGGAACACCACGAATCTATAGTAAATAGATGTAACAGAGTGATTGGATTTATATTTAGTTCGTATTACAAAGGATTTCAAATCTCCATTAACTCTTGTTTGCCTATTCAAATCCTTAGTGAGAAGTATTTTTGAGTAGGGCTTAGTTTGTTTGGTCTCCATATCACGCCACACATACCACTCGAATAGAGAGTCTAAAGTAATTTTCTAAGAATGGTCGTGTCTCGTTTCGGTTTGAAAAGGGAACTTGTGGATTACACTGATCGATCACCGTACTTCAAACTAGAGATAACCCTAGAGGACAGAAGCCAGCTTAGTCTTTCTTTATAAAAATGTTAATTCAATCACTCACACAATATTGCTATCTATGAATCATCATTAAATACATCATTAAATACTATCATTAAATACTATCATTAAATACTATCATTAATACTATCATTAAATACTATCATTAAATACTATCATTAAATACTATCATTAAATATTATTATTAAATACTAATTGTATGTTTTAAAAGCCACATTTGTTTAAAACTCTTGTTCACGCTATCAACGTAGCTTCTCACAATTTGGTAATAAGAATGTATGACGATATCGCGCGTTCTCTCCGAAATATAGATATTTTAGATCAGAAATTGGGTACGTTCAGAAAAAGTATATTGAGCTCTCTAGACTTTAGATAAATGCTGATCTTTTTTCTATATCAAGTAAATAAATTATATATATTTTTTTAATTTCCTAAAAAAATATTTGCTTATTTTATATACTCGTATAAGTGTCTACCACATGCCGCGTACACAACTTGTTAGAATTAATTCCAATATATTGCCATAAGCTTAGTTATGTGTTTTATGTACAACTAGCGACCCGCCCTCGCTTCGCTTCGGTTTATGAGAGGTTTTTTTTTTCATTATTAGACATTATTAGACGGTTATTAGTGTCAATATGTCTATATTAGACACGGATAATGTAGCTTCCTATTTGTGAAAGAATTCTTTAAATCGGTTCAGTAGTTCCTGATATTACCCCCAATATACCCACAAACACACAGTTTTACCTCTTTATTATATTAGTATAGACTAGCGACCCGCCTTCGCTTCGCTTCGGTTTATAAGTTTTTTTTTTTCAAAATTTCAACATAAAATATAGCCTGTATTACACACGGATAATGTAGCTTCCTATTTGTGAAAGGATTTTTGCAATCAGTTCAGTAGTTCCAGAGATTACCCCCAATTTTACCTTAACAATTGTAGGTAACAAACACACAATTATACCTCTTTATTATATTAGTATAGATAAATAAATCCAATAATCACTGGTTCATATACGGATCATAGGATCGATTATAAAAACACGAATGCTTGTCCAGTGATCTAACATACATATATAGGTATATCTATTTCTTATTACAAAACAAACAATGTACGCAATTATTTTAGCAGCACCTCTAATTACCCCACCTAACAAGTTAACTCGGAGTTAAACCCGACGTATTTAACATCGACTTAACTGCTAGCTAAGTTACCAGGTCGAGTTAGGTAATGAGCAGGTAAAGTAGATATACTAATTATTGTGGAACAAATTACTTAAACTTACATGTATGTATTAAAGATTTATATTATGTATTCAAAATTAATTTAAAATTTTTGATTGCTTAAAATACTTAAGATTTATAATTAAGTTATACTTATTTATTAAGAATAAAATAAAATAAACTAAACTGAAATGTTCAATATGGATCACTCGTCCTGGACTGAAGAAGTAAAAGTCAAATGACGTACGCGCCGGTTTAAAGCGCAGATTTAACAATTTATTGTAGCTTTTGGAAAAGTAATGCTTAAACGACAGTTGTGGAGTTTCATGAACTATACAAGTTCATACAAGATTCCAACAACATGTAACTTGTGTGTGCCAACAGACGGACAGACAGAAAGACAGGAAATCTGAAAAAATATTTTATTAAGCTCTGTATCATTCTTAATTTATACAGTAACATTTTTTTAGAAAAATAATGTTAAGTGCACAGAAAAATAATGTTATTTTAATATGTACGATAGGTCAAACTAAAAATTCTTCGAACTGGCTATTGTAACTATACGATAAAAAAATAAATCGAATTTTGAAAATGGAACTCTTTGCTTGTCAAAAGCCATTAAATTTTCAAAGCTGTCATTTGTTTTCTATTTCTGGCGGTAATGTGAAAATTAAGAGCTTTGCGGAAAGATAATTAACGCGTTCTTTCTAGTGAAGACTAGTTTTGACTGAAAGCCTTCGTTACAACTAGTTTTTGCTCGTAAAACAAATTTGAATGTTTAGTAAAAAACAGTTTTAACTAAGGAAACTAGTTTTAACGAAATTAATAAATTAGTGCCCGGGTAAACAGCGAATGCGCTTGAATTGTTTCTGGGTAGAAAGGATTATCGCATTGTTTAAAAAAAGTAATCACGAAGTAATAGCCTCAGACTTCTAACCCGAACAAGCAAAATTGTTTCTGGGTTCACTGTTCTCGACAACCAATTTAAACGTAACGGAGGCGTTTAGTCAAAACTAGTTTTTACCGGGAAAAACGCATTTTTACTGAATACGCTTTTTAACAGTAACATAGATATAGACGTATATTTAAATAATCATATACCCAATTTATAATATTTAAAAGAGACACGGCAATTTCTCTAAAAGTAAACACAAATCGATTTAAATTCGAAACTCTTCCATTGACACTGATCGATTCCTGTCCGTTCCCCACCTACATTCCATCGAGAGGTCATTTGCATCATAAATAAGAAGTGAAAGAGAGCAACGTAACACTGCACAAGTTTATGAATATTTTATTCCTCACTTTCACGTAAATGGAGATATTTTTACGATATAATAAAATCACCATCTCGTTCCTCTGCGATCGTTTTAGTCGAGTTCCGTTTTACGTGTTCTCTGTTTATGTTGGAAATTGGACCACTCAAGGGCGCGTGGGTTATATATTTGTGTCATTTCCTGATATAGGGGGACCACGTGACACTAGTTACAGCAGATGTGTTAGAGATACAGAAGTCTCACATCAGATGTGTAATATTCTTCCTACTGACTGATTCAGAATCATTATTTAAAGATTCAAAGTTAGGGATCTTGAAGTATATTTTCCGTTCCAATTTTCACCACTATATTAGGTTTTCTGCTCTCTTGTGTATTATAATTGTATATGTATAATAAGGTATTATATTTATTTTTATATATTATTATTATTAATTGCACTAAAATTGCGAGCGCGTTCCTATTTCTGTTTGATCTGGTGGTACAATAACTTGTGTAAAGAAGTTTAAATAAATAAAAAATCTTAAAACAAATTTGTATTCAATAATTTGTAATGGATCTGTTTGTATTTAGTTTCTAACATAAACTATTTTTTTTAAATAATCCCACCATTTCCCGTATTATAAAAGTCCCGCTAGTATATTCACATAAAATTGTCCTAATTATGATAAGCCCCCTTTCTCTGTCAGTCGTGAAGCCTTTATGACGTCATTAGCGTAACATTTGACAGGGCGCGTAGAGCTAGCGCCATAAAAGTTGGAATGAACTCTTTGGCCCTTAGAGGCATTCCTAACGGCTGCTTGTATTGTGATGAGTGGTAGCGGTTTTAATGTTGTCAGAACGGGAATGTTAATAATGTTAGATAGTTTACCAATGAAGGGGTTCTTTGGACCACAGATTTCCATCCAATTATTAACCGTAGCTTTATCAATGTGTTCGTTATTCCCATTTTATTCAAATTGCGGTTTTTGTAAAGCTGTGATGTGTTTTTGACCCTTTCTGCTACTGTACTGTTGTAATTTTTAATTTAAAGCTAAACTCAAAAAACGACGACGAATTTTGAAAATTCAAAACTAGTACTATATTATGACATTTATTATATGTACAGAATATGCTACACTATTTCAAAACTAATACGATTAATTATTTGTAAATCAGCAATCGAAAATAGAAAAATTTGACAACAGCTCGAACCTATTACGTCACCAGAGCAAAGAGAGGACGAGTTGTTAATTATGAATTAAAGGATAAAACGCTACTTCTATGTAGTAAGATCACACCCTTATCAGTTATTGCCAAGGAAGAGAGAACCCTTCAGGGCGAATTCTAATGACGGAGTCCTAATTTTCGTTTATTAAATTTTTTCCTTCTGCTCCGTAAACGTTTAGTTACCCAAATTACTGCAAAGTATGAATTATTTAGATCTGTGTAATAAATTCGGTAAATCTGTATTATTATTATCGATAAATATAATGAATGCGTATATAAGTATTTATTATTAACTAGCTGTTCCCGGCCACGCGTTGCTGTGGCTGCCCAACAGATTTGGGTAAAAAACATGTTTTTACCCTGTGATAGGTATATAAAAACACGCGCGTATTCGAATGCAACGTTGTGTTAAAATTTCAAAGCAATCGGTGAAGAACTTTCCGAGATTTAAGGTTTTTGAACAAACGAACGTTTACATTTTTATTTATATGTATACTAGCGACCCGCCCTCACTTCGCTTCGGTTTATTAAATTTAAAACAATCGGAATAAGATGTTTTCCTGCGGTAAAAGGGAGCCTATATTTTAAGTTAGACCTCTAGCAATACATCGGGAAAACTGCATTCAATTCCATGCAGTAGTTTTTGCGTGATGCGTGTACAAACATACAGACAGACAGACGGACAAAATTTCTAAAAACTGTTGTTTTGGCTTCTGTTGCTCTCTCTAATAAAGAGTTTTTTTTTTAATATCTATAATGTACAGACATCGGCCTGTTACAATTTTATTATATGTATAGATACTTGTGGTTTTATTGGTCGCACCCTCGGATTAGGATCCGAGTTATACAGTTATTTTACATAAAGTCATAGATTTTTTTATATAAATAAAATTTTTATAGATATATAGTCATATATAGATAATTTTTTATATAAATATCGCGAAATTCGACGAAAAACTAAAGTTGCCAACATATCTCAAAGAATTAGCAAGCTGAAGTGGCCGAACGCAAGCCATAAATGCCGCAGGATCGATTATAATCGATGGAGTAGACGAGTTCTCGAATGGAAGCCACGTACGGGAAAGCGCAGTGTGCAACGCCCCCGGGCCACGTGGATTGAAGATTTGAAGAAAGTTGCCGGTAATAGTTGAATGAGAAGAGCAAAGAAGACTGTGTTTGAATTGAGAAGAAGAAGGAAAAAGGAAGACAGAAGAATTTGAGAATACATACTAGATATGTTATACAAGCACCGTAGGGCAGGCGCGTTAGACTCTAATAGTGTTCTATGTTCAGTGGCTCTCCAATTCACATGTGTTTTGAAAATGGAATTAAGTTCCAAATTTGACTTATTAATTAACCCCTCCTCATCCCCCCCAACCTCTCTAAAGTTGCCAACCAGATTTCTTTGTTAAGAACGTGTTGTGTTATCTAGTCTATTCCCATATCGATGTGAGAGGGTTATATCCAGCTGTGGAGAGATACAAGCTGATGGTATGCTGTGGAGTTATTTCCATCAAACCGCACTGGGACAGTATGTTGAATTATTGTCCCAATGGCCTCGTAATTGCAATGGCCTGTGAGACGCAGTGGGACGTTATATGCTCATTTAAATATTGATATAAGCAATCGTCAACAATTATTAACATTCCTTGATTAACATGCTTGTGGACGAACACACAGAATAATGTGCAAACAACATTTGCGTGGCAAAAGGTTTTAATTAGACAGAAAACACAAAGGAAGACACGGTACAACACACGTATATTATTTCTACAAGCGACGTTTATACATCATTCTGTATATAATACGTGTAATATAGAGGGTGATGTAATTCTGTCCCTTCTGGTGTAGCTAAAAAAGTGCGGTTCGAGAAATAACCGTGTATTTTTATGTGCCTAACATGTATCGTTTGAGGCTTTTATAATACTGTGCAGTGAAGGTATTTTGTGGAAACGTTTGTTTTTGGTGGTAAAAATGTTGGTAGTTTAAAGATGCCATTCGAGGGAATGTGAGTACTTAATGGTATTTATTCATTTATTTATATCTCTTATTATTATTGTAGTTCAGCAAGTAGGACATTCCTTGCCTAATTTTCGTATTATTTAATACATTTTTAAGTTTAACGTTCCACTGCTGGGCGCCGTTTCTAAAATCATTCATTTTAATAATAATACTTATTAATGCGTACACAACGAACAAAAACAAAATATACATATACTTAAGATACAATTGGCGGCCTCCAGGCTTAAGCGATATCTTCCAGGCAACAATAGAACAGAGAGATCATTGAATAAATAAAGATTTATTATTAAGAATATACGATTTTACGTAATTGATTCAGACTGAAATAAGAGTGAAATTATTGAACATTATTAGTACTTTAATTTTATGAGGGGGAGAGTGCACGCTGCAATGCAACAGCTGATGGGCGCGCTCGACTGGCCACGTTACCCCTCTCTCACAGAAAACTACCTTGAAATGTACTGCATTTCCCACTTTATCTTATTTCCCTAATGTACGTATGTGTGTCGGTAGTGAGTGAGATGTGCCAGAGCCCATTTCCATCATATCCCTCCCCAACCCCATTTCCCAACCCTTTCTCCAAATCCATTCCTATATCTCCAAAGGTAGGCAGCGCTGTGGGCATGTATTGCGGATGTCTATGGGCGACAGTATGCACTTACCATCAGGTGGACTCTATGCCCATATGCCGCCTTCATCCATAAAAAAAAAATCTAATTACCGTTGTACGCTTTAATTCGAACGTGATCGCTCCAATGACCCATGTATTATTATAAAGTTACATTTAAAAGCAAGAACTAATACTTCAAAGAAAAACACCGACATTGTGGCCTTGCCAGATAGACTGATACCCACTTTCCCTAAACAGACATACCGACAGACATTTCCCGTTCAACCTTCTAAACTTCCTTAAGTAATTCAAGCTACTTAAGTATGCCGAGGGCTCGCCGGATTATATTCCAAGCTATAAATCTAAAGAAGCGTGACGTCCCAATGTGTTTATAAATTTAACAGCCAAATGGTTACCGAATTTATTTTTCAGCCATGGTATGGTTTACATGGCGAACATATATCAAACCGGAACTCAGGGGGATAAGAATAAATTCGTCTTGTTTGTTACGAAATTGGCTACAAACTACGAAGTGCTACGCGCTACGCGACCGCTACGCTAGTATCGCTACGAGAGCACTACGCTAGCATCGCTGTTAGCAAGGAGAGCGCTAGCAACATACGTAGCAGTGCCACTACGTACGTTACTATCCAATAGTCACAATATATAGAAGACATTTATCTATCTATTGAAGAGATTGACTTTCGGATTTCATGAAAAATCACAATATTTTGGAAAAACGTTTGAAAATTATAAAAGTGTAGGTATATATTAAAAAAAATAAAATAACAAATGTCTCCAATATATACTAGATATACTATTTCCCGCCAGTGATATACTAGAGGAACCCTCTGCCCTGCAGTGGGACGTTATAGGCTGATACAAGTATATAAATTATAATAAATCTATTAATCATAATTATTAATACACTTAATACTGAACAATCAATTGTCATATGTCAATTAATCATAATTTATATGTCACACAAGATATGTAAATTACGATTACGGGATGAATAAATATAAATTATAGCGAAAATGTATTAAGAAAATCTTAGAAATTGTCTTTTCAAGGTTATTTTTGTCAGTTAGTCCATCAGTCACAGTGACGTCAGAGTCAACTTGTGATCATAGTTGTTGTAACTTGAACGAATCGTCGAATCAAACAATATAGGTAAATCCATATTGTTATCCATATAGGCATTTAAAATCCATATAAGGTATAGTACCTATATTTCGATACAATTCTGTGTTCCATTGATGAATTCATACCCAGCCTTAGGCCATGTCTAAAAGATTACCACTTGTATGTGTCCAGTCACTACGCTTACCACGTGTATGGAGGCTAACGGTACTGACAGTCAGCAGGACAATCAGCTCGTGACCATGTCTGGTGTATCCCAGCCGAAATGTTGAATACTGTTTTGATTTTTTAACATTCACAAGCTCAGTGAAAAAAATAACAAAACTCGCGAGCTCTTGCAAGAAAAAGGCTTGAATGTATGGGCTACCAATATGAATTGGGCTCTCGTGGTGGATGATGGCAAGAAAACCCCATAGGGTTATTGGATAGGCCCATTAGGGGAGAGCTGTGCCTTATACTGGGACGTTATAAGCTGATTCCTATGTTATCAAAGAGTCACAGATTTATTTATCTGTTTGTCGAGTCCTCTTATGGAGATCACGCACCGGAACACGTAGAGTGGGATTCCTTCCGGTCACGTGGACCAACGACTAGAAGAACGTCGCCGGTAGTGTCTGGATGAAAAGAGCTGAAGACCATAAGACCATATGTGGTGGCGGTATTGGCTTATATTCAGCAGTGCCTCTTTCGTACGTGTATAGTTATACAGAATCGTTGGATCGGAGCTTCGCGGCGATAAAGTTTTTTGTATTTCTGTGCACAAATACACGCTTGTGAACAGAATGTGTCTAGTGCATCTATGAAGATAACCTACTCATCTCACTTTACTATGCCCTTAGGAACAGTAACAGAGAACCTCCCACTTTTACGAGCACTACTGCCAATATTTGCAGTCTAATACCTACTACCAATGAGTTTTACGACTTGTTGTATTGCTCGTGAAATTTAAATTAATTCAAAAGCAAATTTAAATTGCGTAACGAAGAGAGGAAATAATGATTTGCCAATGGTATTATATTAAGAGGTAACATAATCTATATATATATATAAAAATGGATGTTGGTATATCTGATGTTAATAGACTTCAACACCGTTTGACCGATCACCATGAAAATTGGCACACATATATGTATTTTTTCATGGATAAGGTTTTTATGCTATCAACCTTGTTATAACTCACCACTCGATGGCGCTGCAGAACATCAACTTCTATGGCAGGACAACGTCTGCGGGGTTTTTGCTAGTATTTTATAAGTGTACAACGTATTTGACTTTTTGTCGGGAACTCTAGAAATGAATTTGAGTTTTTGTTTCATTATTGCAAAAAAATGTGTATTGGGTGTGTTGTGGTTTCATAGTGATAGTATATTAAACTTCTAAGTGTTTTTTGTGCGCGGCGTTTGTGATAATCAAAATAAACCGTGGGACTGCTTTTTTCGTGTGCTCCCAAGGAGTCCTCTTCTGTCCTCAGTAAACCTACTATCGCTTTACTGAGCGACTCCTGACTTACTTTGACGGGACCTGGACATTGACAGTATTCGTTTTATTCGTAATTGTTTACTACGGAGAAAATTTGACACTGGCAGAATGTGCTAATTGCACTATTGCCATATACAAACAAAAAATCACTTGAGTATAAACCATTTTTCATGGTCATACACATGGGTGGATTTTAGTACGTAATTCCAAAAGCTAATTAATGTTCGACAGATTAATTCGTGGATAGGTCATTAGGTCAAAGCCTGAATACGTCGTGTACTTACTTAAAGTCGATAAAAGAGTTTAGTATATAATATAATACAGAGAAGTAAATTGTGGTTTTTGATTGTTGTTAACAAAGCATCTTGAAATTAGAAGCTCGAAAAAATATTTATAAAAATATGTATATCTTTTCATATGTCTGTGCGTAAAACCTTTATAAAAATTGGTTCTGTCCCGTGATTGAAGAATTTACTCCGAGTCGATGATAAAACAAAATTGGTTTAAACAAAATCTTCGCAGCCTTTGTGTGACAAAATTTCACTTGAAGCAAAGGTCCCCTCAGTCACCAGATTTAATAAATGTCACGACGTCTGTAACATTTCACAGATTAAATTCTAACCTCACACGTTGAAGATGTTACACGTTACCCCAAGTTTTACGATTATTCGGTATTCCACTCGCGATACTGGGGAGTGCATGATTTATTTATTCGGATTACATGCGACATGTAAACATGTACAGAATTTTTTAATGTGTAAACAGAATATGAAATTATGCTGAAAGTTTTTATGTGCAAATGATTTTTTTATTTATTCTTATTTGGATTCATTTGAAATTTATTTATAACCTTGAAGAAGCAATCGATTTCAGTCTATATATGTGGGTATAAGTACCATACATCCGTTGATGTACGATATCTTAGTTTTGTAAAATGAATGTCGTTCGAACGCTCAATCGCTCGATAGCTAAGTTGGCGCTTGTGAATATAAAGAACCTTAATCGGTTTAGACTTGAGCTTTCAAACTTTAAGACTATCAAACGTTAAAATTAAGACTGTTATAGCCCTGTTATAGGACGCTCAAGTATTACAGTTTCATTAGCGCTCACTCAGTACTCGGGGATCGAGCGTTCAACACTGATTTTTAAAATACTAGCTTGTATATTTATATACAAATCCCTTCTTGGTTTTTCCCAAGGACATCATATAATTTAATTTTCATATCGTCTTATTAAACTATAATTCAGGGGATTTCATTAAACAATTTCTACATTTAATCAAACCCAAAAGCGAAAACCCTTTGTTGATACCCCCCCCTCACCCATCAACACATAACTTAAAACCAATTTGTCTGATTTGTTATTTTTAGGACCTCATGTAAAAGCTCGTTTCAAGTTAAATATGGAAAATAGCAAATGTTATGATAATATTAAAAGCTTTTCATTAACAAACTTTCATTTTACGTACATATTAATTATTCAGATATTTTCATGTGATATCGTAATGTGTTTTTTATAATGCCACTTACATTTCTATGGCCATTTTCAATTTAAATCACTATACGTGTTTCGGTGGGGAGTGAGATATGTCGCGGTCCATTCACATCCCATCCTATCCTATCCCCCGAGAATAAGTGAGTATATAATATTTAATACTAAGAATACTATAATTGACGAAAGATTTTTTTATGTCAGAAATTCAGTAAGTCATCATTTTTGCAATAACCGTGTATAAATATTATATATACCATAGTTACCATATCATCAGCCTATGTCTCTCCACTGCGGGATAATAGGCCTCCCCCAAGGATACCCCAAGGATAGGGTCTTCAGCTCTTCTCACCCAGCCACTACCGGTGACTTTTTTCAAGTCGTCAGTCCACCTGAGAGCATCCCACGCTACCCCGGTATGTGGGTCTCGATTCGAAGACTCATTGATTAGTGGTCCTGCGGCAAATATGGCCTATTCACTATCACTATACTGTAACCAGCCCTTTTAGCTTTTAGTATCAACATGGACATGGACTTCCTCATGCACATTGTGTTGTGGTCTTAAAACGCCACGCTGAGGTTGGCGAGTCCACTTTTTGGAGGCGGAGTAGTTCCGCAGGGCTTCTGGTAGCGGATTTGTTATTCCATAGCCTTAGATTTGCCGTGTGATGTCGGCTGGCTTTGAACTCTCTTCCCACCACCCCACCTAATCTTTTCCCGTGGGTGTCGTAAAAGACGACTACCGCCATATAATAAGAATTATATATTAATTGTTATTTTTCTTGTTACAGGAAATCGCCGCGATTCTCATCAGCTTTGACAAGCACAGCGAATGGCAGTCAAAAGAAGTCAAAATACGGTGAGTGGTAACTGTGTGTTATCTTATATACGGTACGACTGCTGATGCAGCATCATGATTTGATTCTGATAATTTTGAAGTAAATAAGTATAAATACACATTACTCAATTGAAACTCGATTGGATACAGTATATAACTAACATACTACCCTTTTTAGTATTTTTTATATATATACCTGCTTACGAAAATTAAATAAGTGAAAATTTTTAAAAACTTCGAAAAATTTTGTTTGATTTATTGATTGAATGAATTATAATAACTGTTTATTGTTGAATTATACTGAATTATAATCTGTTCATTGACATAATAACAATTGAATGAAAGAGTTTATGAAACTTTTGTTAGATAGCTGTCAAGACTATTTGATTTAAAAACAAGTAAAATTTTAGATGACAAGTCTGTATGAAAAACGATCTAATTAAAGAAAAAAATCTCACTAAGACACATGTCTGCACTAACTAATATAAAACCTCAAAGCTCAATTGCTTTAGTGGTTTATTACAAGAAAATATTTATGCTATTGATATTACAGTGATGTCATAAGCGTTCGTTTAAATAAATAGAATCCAAAGCGTCGATACAGAAAACTTAACAATGAATACAGTCTCGTATTCAAGAAAAGTGCACGCAAAAATGCAACAAAGAAATTCCAACGAATTAAACTATCAACAAAGTAACGTCTTACTTTTATACTTTAGTCTGTGACTGTATGTAATTTGGCGCCCAACGAGGGACCAGTTCCAACTTGTAACAAGTTTAAGCAAATTAAAACTTGCACAGTGACTACTGGTCTCTTTGTCTTCGCGTTTGAAATATTAACTCTTTATGAGCCTGTAGTGGAGTTCGGTACGTGCGAAGCGCTCGTAGTACGGTATTAGTTAAATATTAAGCGGTAGCGGTTAATTCTTATTATGCTGGGAATTCCAAATTGAAATTATTGTCTCGAATTTAGAACAGAGATATCTTTCTAAACAATGAATTGATAGTTATCTATAACGTCAGTTTTTAGGGCACACGCCTTTCTTAGTACATCACGGGGAAATTTCGGGCCATAGTCCACCACACGGATCCAGTGCCGATTGGTGGATTGGTGGTTTTTCATTACAACAGATTTTTTTTACATTTCTCGATTTGTACACACGACTATAGTGACAATGCCGTCATGATTCTGAATTGTTATTATAATCACGCGTAAATGACACAAATGGTAGCATGTCCCCTCTTAAATATATAATAATGTAACTCTAACCAGCTCTTTAACATCCGCTGATGGTCACGGGCACTCCCTCCACACTTGCCGAGCCGGTTGGCGAGTCCACTTTTCTAGAGGTTAGAGGTGGTACAGTTCGGCAGGACTTTTGGAAGCGGCACTGTTGTCTCTTAGTCGCCTTTTATAACACCCAGGGGAAGGGAAGTAGTAGGGTGGTTCTATTTTAAAGCCGCCCGTCGCCACACGACCAACGTATTCAATTAGCATATAGTATATATATACATATATGTATAATATACTCATAATTAAGCTAATATTTGTATTAATTGATAATAAATACACTTAAGACAATTAATTCCAGAATTAGGTTTATTTTAATCTGCATTTGTCTAACAAGTTGCAAAACATATTAATTTCACAATTCAAGTAGGCTCACAAAAAGCGGTTACAAATAGATCCGTTGGGCTCCAATCTCAGTCCAAAATCCAAATTAACATGGGTCCTGTCTCAGACAACTCCTAAACATCCATTCAGCGTAATCCTCAGATGAGTTACGCGAAGCAATCACAATCTGGTGATTAGTGAATTAGTTAGTGAGTAATTTGTCAGATATGCAAATGACAGTAAATCTGTAGCTCAATGATTGTTTACTGTCACTTGATCAATTTGCTTGGGTGAATTAAGATTTAATATCCTTGATTGTTCTACAGCTGGGTTTCCCAATGTGAATACTGGGGGTACCCTAGTCAGGTAGGCAGCGCATCCGGGGGCGTGCCAACGTTTGTCATTTTGCATTGATGTTGTCATGTATCGCGGATGTCTATGGGCGACAGTATGCACTTACCATCAGGTGAACTGTATGCTCGTCTACCGCCTTCATCCTTAAAAAAAAAGCCATTTACCATCACGAGGACCGCATAAAAAGTCCTGCAGCATAAAAAAAGAATAGTTTGTGTAATCTTTTTTCCATTTCGACTTACTTCGGGGTCTAACTCAATTATGTTAATTAGTTAACTTGTGATAATTAATTCAAAGAAATGAGTTCGTATAACTACTTCAATTGAAATGTTGAACTTCTTGTTCATCATCAGAGTTATGATTCCGAGCCACGATAGAAACGCTCCAAGTATCGCTATAAATCGATGTGTAACGACGGTAATAAAGTTGAAGAATTAACGGTCACGATATTTTTATTTGGGGAATTAATTTCTTTACGATATTTTAAGCGATTTGCGAGTTTAGCGATAAGAGGGAATTGTATGTATGCACGCATCACGCATCGGAACGATGATAGCCTTGGTACTCGACTCACATGTGATCGTGAGTATAAATCTTCGGCCTCTACCACTGGTAATTATTGTTACTTACCACTGGTAAGGCCGAAGATTTATACAGTGGACTCAGTGGAGTTTCTGCTTAAGTACGAATGTTTAAAAAGTGACACTAAGTAAGAAAAATATCGCGAGGAAACCCGAATGCTCCAGAAATAAAAAAAAAAGTCTGGAATACGAGTGTATTGGAATATTGCGATCCGAAACCCCAAGTGATTTACCAGGAGACGTCTGGGTTCTATTTTTATTTCTCAAGCATGCAGGTTTCCTCATGATGTTTTCCTTCACCACTGAGCTAGTGATAATTTGATAAAAGTCCGTACTTAAGTAAAAACTCAGTGGTAGGGTCCGACGGTTTGAACACACGATCACACGAAAGTATTATCACAGCTCTTAAGCTCTTAGGCTATCAATTTGAAGTGTAGTGTTATTAACTTATTTTTACATTGTGACTCGTAAGGTCGTCTATTTTTACATCGTGACTCTTAAGGTCGCCCATTTTTACATCGTGACTCTTAAGGTCACCCATTTTTACATCGTGACTAGTAGGGTCGCCCATTTTTGACACATAATGTGTATATTTTTTATTTCTTTTTTATATAAAAAGAGGGCTAACGAGCAAGCGGTCCCACGTGATGGTAATGGTTACCGCCGCCCATGGACACCTGCAACACCAGGGGGTATGCTGGCGCGCCGCCGACCTTGCAACATCCTATTCACAGCTTTTTGAAGAACCCCATGTCGTAGCTTAATGGAAAGACCTATTGAGTTATTTATTTATCAATTGACAAATTTCTATGATATTGGTGTCAAGGTTAGTCGTTTTGGTGTTTTAAAGTGTTGCTTGCGACTATCCGTTTCTTTAATGTTAACTGTAATACGTACAGGCTTTTTACACAGTTGTAATTTCTAACACAAGTCACACAATTGCAGCATAAATTTTTCTTATTTCGTGCCCGGTGAAAAAGAATGCCCACAAAAATATGGAGCTCAGGCTCCTTTACGAAAATTTCGTAGTGTTAAAATTTTCATAACGTTTGCGTAATATCAATATATATATAATTTTTTTTTTAATCCAATATGGGATTACGCAGAAAATAATGTAGGAGTTAACGAATTTTAGGTCGGTTTTGTTGTTTTGACAACGCCAAAACATTTACGAAGTATGCTATTTAGCTTATGTTTTTGTATAATAATAAAAATCATATCTAAATATTATCTCATAAGGAAAATATCTACGAAACGAGTAAACGTTTTTATTCAATATTGTAAAATAAAATTTGTCAAAATATGAGTTCAATAATCTGAAACAACATTCGTGAATGCTACTTTAGTGTCAAAGTCTTGTCTGTGTCAATACAATTACTAACATAAATAATGACATGTTATCCCTATAACTAAATTGCGTAAATCTTCTCTACAGATTCCCTTACTGATTCGAATTTACATTATAACTAGCTGTGCCCGCGACTTCGTATGCGTGGAAAGCTTCGTATACAGCATCTTTTCTTCCCGTCAGCCGATTTCTATGAAACAAAGCCTATTCTAAGCGCCAAGCTAAGCTTAATTAACCTGCCGCAATTCCATGGGAATCCGTTGAGTAGTTTTTGAGATTGGCGTGTTCGAACAGACAAATAGACAAACATTTACAAAATCGTCTTTTTGTATTCTGATACTCTTCATTTGCACCCAATCAGTTTTTGGTAAATATTTTTAATGTACAGAACACGCTGGTTCTACAGTTTTATTACAAAGATTATCCTATTATACTCCTTCTTAAAAGTCGTTATATTCTATAGTTAAAATCAATACAGTAGAATATTTTTGACTTTTGTCGGATATCTCAATATAATTACAAACGAAATTAATGAAATATTATCCCCAGAACGAAATTGTGTAAATCTTTCTTACAGACTCTCTTATATTATAATATGTTATGAATTTATATTATAGTTACCCTCCATCGTAAAATTAGGGCCCTACAAATGGGCATTCTCCTTTGGCAAGCTCGAGCCGTTCCAGGCAATTAGGTGGACAGTCTGGTCTCTTGTCATTAGTCTTGTTTAAAACATACTTTGTAACAGACAGGTGGTAAAAATAGACAAAATTAATGATTGAAAAAACGTTTAAAAGGTTTTCTCTTTAAGGTTGCATCACAGAGTTGTTACGTTACTATTATACAATAATATTTATTGGTTTATATAGTATCGGACGTGTGGTGTTGGTTGCCTTTATAATAGCACAATCTCATCTGTTCCCGTGGGTGTCGTAAACAGTAAGGAATAACAGTGCCTCAACCACAAGCCCCGAGGAACTACACTGCATCTAAGAGAGTAGACACGTCAACCGGCTTGGATAATGTGACGTTTTAAGGCTATCACATCACTCATGCACAAAACAATCTACATGAGGAGGTCAGTGTGCATCAGTGGATAATAAAGGCTCGCGCACACTACAGCCGCGTGGCGCCGCAGCGCGTCGCAGTGCAAAATTGCGACAACGCACATTACAGACGTGGCGGACCGCCTCTCAACGCAATAACTTAAGTCAGTTAGCTAACTCTCACACAGCGAATTACATCCGCTAACTGCGCCGGTCCATCGCACATTGAGGTAGGCCACGTCGGAGCACATAAATACGGCTGGCAAGTGATCCGCCGATGCGCTGCGCTCCGACCTGACGTTGCCCGCGTGAAGTGTGCGATAGTTTATACAAAATGTATGAAAATTATTCAGGACAATTTTTACAATGTCATGCGCTACGGTGCGGCTCGGCGTAATATGCGCGAGCCTTAAAAGGGCTGGGAACGCATAGTAATGGCCATTCTAACAAATACAAACTGCATGCCGTCAACCGCAAATATAACGTTGTAAAACAAACCCGTTTATTCAGTTAGAGCAACGAATATTAATGTTAATTCAGTATTTACGAACGCAAAAAGTTTATTGTTTAATAAACACTCGGTCGGTCAATTCTTTACATTGTTCGTTTATGGACCAGACAGGAATCTCCTCCGGAAACTACTTATTACGTTATACTCTCGATTTCTCCAGTAGTATTTTTATTTTTATCTCTTAGATAAAACAAACAAGGAAAAACAAACTCACCGTTTCTCCACTGCTTGGATACTCCAAATCTGCTCACCACACACGATCGTCGGCTCATCTAGCCACCGTGCATAGCCTCCATTCTAGGACTCGTCTACCCCATTGCCCTTTCAACATGCTGATTATATGAGCCATGAGCCATTTCGACCTTTGGAGAATCTCTCCATTTCGGATTTTATCTCTAAAAGAAATTCGGAGCAAAACTCTCTCTATAGCTTCCTGAACGATCTTTGATAAACTGATACTGAACATGATCCATCAGTAAATTTAGGTCTTTTTACACTACCTATATCCCTTTCATTTTTCTCTATCCTAAGGTTGCCTGGAAGAGATCGCCTTAGCGATCAGGTCGCCTATTGTATTCTGTCATTTATTTGTTTGTGCACATGTAATAACCAATTGTATGCAATAAAGAGTATTTATTATTATTATTATTATTAACGATTTAATATATACAAAAGAAAAGAAATATAAAGTTTACAAGGTGACCTTATTTTCCTGCTCGCTACTTCAAGAAACTTCGAGTACAATTAATATAAATACAATTACTAAAATTAATCGTAAACAAGACATGGTCGGGATTATTGGAATATTCGATTATTTCCGTCAAAGTTTATAATTGGTTATCAATGAGTTACGAATAATTAATAACCATGAAAATACATTATGAATTATTTATTGGGAATTAATAACAGATTCGAAATTTATGTTTAGGAATTTGATGGAAGGATTTCGTTGGTGAGAAAATAATCTACTACATAATATAATAAAGAGGTGAATTTGTGTGTTTGTTTGTATGTTGGGGGTAATCTCTGGAGCTACTGAACCGATTTCAAAAATTCTTTCACAAATAGGAAGCAACATTATCCGTGTATATTCGCGTCGGCACGTTCACGTGGCGCGTCGCTAGTTTGGTATATTTCTATGGAATTTGCTGTTTACTTGCTTACGTAGAAATGACTAATGACATAGTGGTACTTAGACATATTTTTTATTAACATTAGTGTGTAATAAGGGCCTTCAATGTTTTTTCTTAAGCGCTAGTTTTGTTCTTATATTCTAGATTTATTTACTGAGTGACTCGCGAACTTATATTGACTGCACTGGACATTGACATGTTTTGACTTAATTACTAAGAAAATTGTTAATTACTAAGAAAACTCGACAAATAAAGTGGCCCATTCTGAACTTACGATATTGCATGTCCTAAATCTATGTTCAAAACAGTCTAAAGAATCGTTTGGGAACTCTGCCCAATCCAGTCTACCATACGTCAGCATTAATACCAATCTGCTGCCTCAATCACGCTAATCGTGTCGATAAATACCGGATGAGAATCGATCTCGAATCGGGCGATTTAATCGATTAAATCGAATTTGAATTCGGGATTTACGTAGACGCGGCCCTCGTTCTATTTGTTACGAAATTGAAATTGGTTGGGTTTATACTACTGAAAATAAAAGGAGAAATAATCCAATGAAGAGCACTGAATGGACAACAAATTGATGGCAGAATTTTTTAAAAGTGTTGTAGGTTTAGGGCTCTCATGAGAACATGAAGAAATAGTCGATTTTGTGAGGCCATTCTTAGTATCTTACAGTTATTTATTTTAATTATTAAAAAAAAAACGTTGATCATTTTTTGCTGCTAATTTAGATTAACTTCCATTTTTTTTTTAAATTGAAAAAACTTCGGACGTACCGGCACCATATGGTAAGAAGTATACTAAATGTCAAGAGGGGGGGGGGGGGGGGGGGGATAAACTCTCATTAAAGTACATTAGGAAGCAGACAAGGATTACAGATATAAAATGCAGAGTAAACAATATGAAATGAAAATGGGCTGGTCACGTGATAAGGAGAAAAACAAATAAAACAAAGATGTACCTGAGTGGTACCCAAAGGGACGGTAAAAGGGAGGAGAGGGGCATTATCGAAGATGGGAGGATGCTCTAAAGGCAGTGGGGGGGGGGGGGCGATATGGACAATATGGATATGGACAAGAAAGCCACGAGACAGGAGACCGTGGAGGACTCCGAAGGAGGGCTTTTCCGAGAGGCAAACTGATCAAGACAACGACACCGATGTCTGATGGAACTATATTGTACATGCGTGAGAGATAGACATCAGTAAAGAATATAATAATAATAAACTTTATGAAGCTCGTTTAAATACAAGTCAAATAAAAGGGGCCAGTTGATTGGAAGTGATGATAGTACACCAGTGGACAGTTCTGGTGTTCAGTTAAAAAAGGTTAAGTTTGTTAAAATTTTATAACTTAAAATCTTGTTGCTTCAAGATTCTGTTTAAATACAAACGCGCTGTAACATCTCAATTTGAGACAAAGCAATATTGAAAATTTACCGTGTAAAACAAGAGAAGAACAAATCTTTATTAAAAACAATCTTTTCAAATTAATGGATAAATTAGGCAGATAGAAGCTTGAGAATATTTGAGGTGGGGACTTATCATTAACTGTTATGTAACTGGTATTCAGACACAGAGTCAGAGAAAACAATTGAATTGACCACACGAACAATTAAAAAGTTAGATTCAGTATTAGCGGTTGCTGATGATCAGCCACTTTTTATCCCCCTGACAACAGATAAGGTTCTTAATACGGCCTAGGAATGATAAGAACAAACTCAAAGATCAAGTACTCTTGAAATAATAAAGGGTCTCCACGAGATTTATTACACCGTCATAGTTTTAAAGTCGGTTAGCACAGTATGTAGAGCGAGCAGTAGGTTAAATCAAAGCTAAATATTCTTGTGTTTAAATTGTATATTTTTTCTTAGTTTATTAGATTATAGAACTAGTCACAAGCTTTGCGTCTGTGAGTGGGTGCCAAATTGCCCAATCACATTGTCGAAATGGTTTGCACTGTACACTATCGGTGTGCACTCACACAAACGCAAAGCTAATGTCTCGTTGATTTCACTGTATGTAATGTACGTAATATTTATAACATATGATGTGGACCATCTACTTATTATTCTTCTATTCCAGTCCAAATATTTGAGATCAAGACGAGATCACTTGAACGATAAGGCCTACCTTTTTATACTTCATACTTTTTCACCGTTTACTTTTGGTGTAAAATGAAATGTAGTTATTTCGATATAAATTCCAGTGTGAAGATAAAAGCTGAATATTGATAGGATAATTTTGATTTTATGTATTTAGTGTGTAACAGTGCCTTGATGTGAGTGTGGAATGCATTTAGAAAAAGTTTATCAAGAGTTACTACTGGTTTTAGATATTCGGTGGATAAGTTAGCAAACTGTGTAAAGATTAGTTATTCAATACCAGCAAAAACTTTCAATCTAGTTTCAGAAAACAGTTTTAATACTAGTTCTTAAGTTGAATTTATTTTATCTGAACTAATGATTAAATTCAATTAAATTAGACACAAACGAAAATTATGTTATACCTAAAATAAGAATTTTTTCTTATTTTCCTACAAATATAACAAAACTGTTTGACTATTTTTTAAATAATTATAAGTAATTATAATTAAATAATTAAAAATAATGACAGAGGTAGGGTTCCATTTTTCACATCCCTTTTTCCATAACCTTAACCAGCCCATTCATCGTCCATTATTTTGTGCAGTAGGGATGTACGAGTTTAAAACGCCACGCCGGCGAAGCGGTTTGGCGAGTTTCCTCATTTAGATGTGGTGTAGTTCTTCAGGGCTTGTGGTAGCGGCTTTGTTATCCCTTAATCGTCTTTTTAAACATCTACGGGAAAAGATGCATACATATTTATCATTCTGGACTGATGTTGGCAGGTATCGCCAGTCAGTGTTAGGTGTTTTGTTTATTTTATCAAATTTAGGCATAAATAAATTGCTGAAGTGAAAATGCTTGTATTTAAGCGAGCAGAAAAAAAAATACATATCATGATCAACAAAAAAAAAAACACGAATAACTGAAATGAATAATTTAAAATTACTGAGAATGTCAACATGAAGTTGACACCAGAGAACCAAAATCTAACCCACCTTTCAATTTGTTGCCATCGATTTGCTGTTGCTTTCAGTATTCCTGCTGTTTATTTAATTTCACATAACTTTTTAAATTTTCAATTTTGTACACATTTTAGCTATACTGTAATCGGGTGTGATACCGCAAAATTAAAGATTTTTGTTTACCTTTTATACTCGACGTTTCGGCACGGGTTACACCAGCCGTAGACATGAGTTGACTGAAGAGGCGGGTAGTTCCGAATGGGAGCTGCTGAAAGTTTTATCAACTACCCACATTTGATATTCACATTCGGAACGACTGCAACACACTACACTATGATAACTTAACTCAATGACAGTCAACTCATGACCACGGCTGATAGAAGTAAAAAGTAAACAAAAACCTTTAGTTTCACGCGTTCAGACCCGAATTTAAATATAAAATTTCAAACCTCACAAACGTCTGATCGTGTAGATCATCACGTCTGCTTCAGCTGAAGATCGGTAGTCATTGTACGTCAACATAATTGCTGTAGTGTCAAATCGGAGGACTGCGGGAAACGGCCCGCTGATTCTACAAACGGACCCGTTCCCGGGATCCCGGGAGCGCTCGCTCCAATTACGGCTTACGGCAGACGTGTCTATAGGAATTGTGTGACCGAAATAAACGAAGCGTGAGTACAGTCAGCAGTGAAAGCCTCTAGCAAGAAATTGAGAAGTCTTATTGAAGTATTAAAATATGTTTGCTTCGTTTCCTTCAGCTGTTGACTTCTGTAAGTGGTTACGCGTTGGTATCATTCTTATTATGTTTGTTATGATAATATACGTGTAAAAAGAAGATTGCAAACAAGTTCACTTGGGGATAAGTGGATACTGCGTGCCATGGATATCAGTGACACAATATAGCATAGCATATATATGCGTAATTTCAATATGTGAAAGGATAACGATGCGATGACTTGAAGACCGCTTCATCGTGACACTAGGCTAAAACACTGAGCTAACTATTATTTAGTATAGTAGGTATATATTATAGTATAGTATATAACTATAGCTAACTATAAATCGGCGAATGTTCTAATTTGCAGGTTTCCAGTTCCACTTGTCTTAACATTGCTCCGAGCTATGTACAATTTATTATAAAGCGCACACCACAACACAAGAAAATATGATGAAATATACTTTTAAAACATTAGAATAATGTACAATAAATTGAGATTGGTCACGGTATACATAGAATAATATTAATAAATTGATAATTAATTAACATTAATTCCTAATTTATTGATATTGTACAATCCTATTTTAGTTAAAGTTTACGAGATGACACTCGCACTGCTAGAACAATGCAGTATAGGCGCTAATCTTTTGTTAGAGTTTTTTTTATATACGTGGCGGCAGACGAGTATACAGTCTACCTGATGGTAAGTGGATACTGTCGCCTATAGACATCCGCGATACATGCCAACATTGGTCCAAAATGACAAACATTGTCACGCCCCCGGATGCGCTACCTACCTTTGAAGATATAGGAACGGATTTGGAGAAGATGTTGCAGAAATTGAGAGGGATAGGGTGGGAATGGGCTCTGGCACATCTCACTCACTACCGAAACACGTACGTACATTAGGGAAATAAGATAAGGTGGAAAATGCAGTACATTTTGAGGTAGTCTTCTGTGAGAGAGGGGTAATGTGGCCAGTCGAGCGCACCCAGCGGCTGTTGGATTGCATCGTGCACTATTAAGTATCTATTACATGTGACGATCGAATCTCCTAATAACACCTCTTGTGCAAATAAAGAATTTGAATTGGTGTTGCCAATTATTTGCAGGGATCTTACACCAGACTGAACGAGACTACAGAATTAGACGAAAATTTGCCAGATTGTAAGGAAGCCCTGTAATTTGTAGGACAGTAAGACCCGGGTAACCGGCTACTGTTTGATCGTACCCGTTTGCTCGGCTTATTTGTATGCGTTGATTTATGTACGAACGAGTAGACATGGGCTAACGCGAGTAAAGCCGTTGAAGTAATTCGAATAATTCAATTATAATAATAATAATAAATACTCTTTATTGCATACAATTGGTTATTACATGTGCACAAATATTAAAACACAAAATACAATAGGCGTCCTTATCGCTAAGGCGATCTCTTCCAGGCAACCATAGTTCAATTATAATTGGAAAATTATGATCATAATTTGAATGACCGAGTGATTATGAATACATTGTTTGTTAGATTGATTGTTTAAAAAAGACAAATCGAACTTCGAATTAAATATACGAATTGTTTATTTCCAATAGAACTGTTCCGTTGTGTTACTTCAATTGTTAGATATTGTTTGAAACTCGAAGTCATTCTTCATTCACCGATGTTCTGTGATTTTTTGAATTATTAGATTTTGTTTAAAATTCAAATTACGAAAACAAATTGATGATATGCAATAGTTCTATTCCAAATTGTTCTGTTATTTCATTTGAATTGTTAGATATTGTTTTAAATACAAATTACGAATACAAATCGATTATTTGCAATAGCTCTGTTTTGTTGCTCTTTTGTTATTGGGATTGAATTGCTAGAAATTGGAATTGCAAATACAAATCGATTGTCTCCAATGGAATGGTTGTGTTACACTTCCGTTACATTTATTTGAATTGTTAGATATTGTTTGAAATTCGAACTACGAATACGAATGAATTATCCAATAGTTATGTTCCGTTACTCCTCTATTAAATAGAACAAAGAATACTTTGAATTGTTAGATATTGTTTGAAAATCGAATTACTAATGCGAATCCATTATTTCCAATGCTTCGCTTCTGTTCTGTTCCCAATGTTTCAGATCTGTAACTTTACAAACGATTCAATTGGTTATTTGAATCACAATCGTCCAACTCTAGTGTCAGTACCTATGTCAAGCTGCTTGCTAAATTGGTTTCTATTAGCAACAGTGTTGCCCTAAGGCCTCTGAATCCCGATTGATCGATGTTTAATGGCATTTGAATATAGTGTCGACATTCAACATTGGAGGAAACATCAATTCCGTACGAGGAAGTCCGTTTTGATCTGTTTGTTTGTATTGTAGTATATATCTATTTCGAGAAAGTGATTTTCAGCTTTATTTGATGTTTTCCAAAAGTTTCCACTAGCGTAATTTTGCAACTACTAATCCGATATGTTCTATCTACTTAATAACTGAGATGTAGATAAACTCATTTTTGTGCAAATTATATCCATTAAAGCTATATGACCTTTGACCTTTGACTTCAGTTGCTCTCCTCTTGAGCCAAATTAAATTAAAATATATCTGAACATCATTTTTAAACACACACACACACACACACACACACACGCACACATATATATATATATATATATACATACATACATACACACAGTACAGAAGGATGTGAACATTAACCAATGTTAGTGTTCACAAGCGACCAATCCATGGACTCGTCGACCGTCCAGTGACATCGAATGTGTGTTTGAGTCGATTAATATGGACTGGACTTCACAAAGCCGCTATTAATTGGCCAAAGTGCTGTTTTATAGCCATACATCCCTCATGTACAAGATAACGTGCATGAGGGTTGATTACGGTTGCGATTGTATCTTAGGAGCCAATATTAATCTTTCTATTCATGAAACTTGTATGGAACACTAATGAAATAAAATAAAAATCCCCAAGTACTAACTACCTAACGCATTGCTACCAATTTGTAACCACGTGTCATCAGATAGTAGGGGGATGAATTGCGTTGGACTCCCCGACCTCTATCCCGGCACGAATATATCAACCATTCCCTTTGTCCTCAGAGACTAAGTACGAGGGCATCAATATAGATGAAGAACGGTATTGTAACTGCCGTGTGTTGTAGGATACATTTATTGTATAAATAAAAAAAGCGCTGATTACTGTAATATGAATTCTTGTTTAAAAAAAAAGGATAAATTTAATAAGATATAATGTAATGGATGTCCGTTCCGTGAACGAGTGTTGTCGGCCGCCGACCGCTCCCGATGTATTATCGAAGGTAGCCGAGCTCGGCCGATATATATAGTAACTATATTCACGTCTTCGTACTTCGATTTATGTACGCACACATTTTCTTTGGAAAAAGAATGTAATGAAGTAGAATACAGTCTACCTGGTGGCCAGTGGATATTATCGCTCATGTATTTCCGATACATGCCAACATCAGTCCAGAATGGCAAACGTTGACACTCCACCGGATGCGTTGCTTACTTTTGGAAATCCAGCAATGGATTTGGAGAAAGGGGGAATAGGGAATGTAACGGAACGAGGGGATTTTCTTATTTCATTACAACTCCCAATTCTCCGCAGGGAGATGAGGAGTTAAAAGTAAAAGTAAAATGTCAGTTATAATAAAGTATATAATACCGAAACACATACATAGGATAGGATTTACTTCCGTTGGAGTCATATTCCTCGTGTTGACATTATGGAACGGACGTTGCATTCTATTTCATTATATAATTGATATCTCTTACTGCGAGGCGGTATTTACTGTGATATATCAGCGTAATTTCAAACTTTGAGAGTGAAATGGAGTTGTGTTTGCACATATTCATCCGTTTTAGGATGTGTTGACAACAACTAGATGCTTTTAGGTCTTCAGACTTTTTTTAGACATAAGATGTAGACATAGAATATATGTCACTCTTATGTGAATGAGCACACGTTATCTCTGTTATATTTAATATATAATAGATGTGTACATGTACGAGTATGTGGATAAGTATATATATATATATATGTGTGTATTCGTATAATAATGTAAAATTAGCAGAATATGTAGTTATCGTATTATGAAAGTAGTGTTTATAGTATTTAGGTTTATAGTATTTAGGTTTATAGTATTTTTGGGGGAGAGTGCACGCTGCAGTCCCATAGCTGCTGGGCGCACTCGACTGGCCACGTTTCCCCTCTCTCACAGAAGACTACCTCGAAAGGTACTGCATTTCCTACTTTATCGTATTTCCCTACTGTGTTTCGGTAGAATGAGATATGCCCAGAGCCCATTCCCATCCCATCCCATCCCTCATTTTCCCAACTTTTTCTCCCAATCCATTCCTTAATCTGCAAAGGTGGGCAGTGCATACATGGGCGTGCCGACATTTGTCATTCAGGACTGATGTTGGCATGTACCGCGGATGTCTATGGACCACTTACCATCAGGTGGACTGTATGCTCGTATGCCGCCTTTTTTTCTATAAAAAAAACTTTGTGTCTGTAATATAGAGAGGATGCATAATTAAAGTAACGAAATTATAAACTGAAAACCCAAAGACTCTCTGTTTAAAGTCCTCGAACAGTTTGAAGCTATCAATTTATCGGCGCCTCGGCCTGGAATTAAAAGCAGAGTACCACCAACTGCATACAAATCACAATTCACACAGTCACTGAAGCAGACAGTACAGTAAAAGTAACTAATTATTGTTTTTCTAACTCACTTTATTTATCTACAGCGCTGTCAAAAGACTGACAACTATATATCTGCGCTTAAATCCGGTTTCAACATTTCATAGTTCTTATTTATTTTGAATAAGTTTAAACGACATCGTTACCTATTTGAATCATGCTCTAAAAATAAGAAACTGATTTCTAGAATAAATCAATATTAAGCCTTGTTATAAATTTAAATGCTATTTATTCAGCATCCTAATCAAGCAACTTATGTTTTACGATTGAAAATACCTATTCGCGAGGCCTTGTCCGTTAAATAGGTACCTACCTAAATTTTCTTTCTTTCTTTGTTCCACTTATGTTGAGTAGCGGTTAGGGAGTTTGCGGTTCATTACTCGTAATAACGGATCGATGAGTATAAAAAGTAGATAAAACTGATGCCTTAAATTAGACATGTGTGTGTGAGACGCATTTCGGTTACTTACCTGTATATCGTGTCACTGAGTAACGCAAAAGTTGAAAATACTTTATTTAGTAATGAGAATAGAATCGATTATACCAGTTTGTACATTAGGATTTTTTTTCACGATTTATAATATAATACAATTCCAGTATAACGTTTATACTAAGTGCCCGGTTTGAATAATGAGCGCTAGGAACGTTTTAGACAGGACAACAAAACCTTACACGTTTGTAAATTTCGAATTATTATTTATAACGTGTACACGGGGAATCCTAGTTTGGGATATTAAGTGTTATTTAATTTAGTTATTTAAGACATTAAGTGGTACAGTTACCTTTATCTACTACTCGAGGGGGAGAGTGCACGGTGCAATTCATCAGCCGCTGGGCGCGCTCGACTGGCCACGTTACCCCTCTCTCACAGAAGACTACCTTGAAATGTACTAATAGTATTCCCTAATGTACGTACGTGTTTCGGTAGTGAGTGGGATGTGCCAGAGCCCATTCCCATCCCATCCTATCTCTCCCCATTTTCCCAACCCTGTCTCCAAATCCATTTTTTTTTTTTTTAATATACTAGTACTAGTGTTACCGCCGCCCATGGACACCTGCAACACCAGGGGGTATGCGGGCGCGCCGGCGACCTTGCAAAATCCTATTCACAGCTCTCTTGAAGAACCCCATATCGTAGCTTAATGGAAAGACCTCTTGAGGCAGTTCGTTCCACAGCCTACGGGTTCGCGGTATAAAGTAATTTTTGGAGTGAACAGTGCGCGACACCTCCGTATCGTCTCCAAAGGCAGCGCATCCGGGGGTGTGCCAACGTTTCTCATTTTGGACTAATGTTGGCATGTATCGCGGATGTCTATGGGCAACAGTATCCACTTACCATCAGGTGGACTGTACTGCTCGTCCGCCGACTACGTACATGAAAAAAAAAATCTTTTTCGCTACAACGGTTTTATATATTTTAGATTGATTGACATGTTTTGCATGACAGCATGACATGTTTTGCATGACAGCATGACATTTTGGATTGTTTCAGTGAGACGTTGTATAAAGATCAGTCTCTACTTCCTCGATGTACTCCGCAACAGATCTACTCTTACAATGCATTTGTTACTGATCGGTGCTAATTTGAATACGCTGTTGACCGTTTTGAAGGGGCTTGTGTCGAGAGCGTGGGAATAAATGTTTAGCCACAGGTTGTTCAGACTTCTATTTTGTATTATGAGAACTTGAAATGTGTGGGTTATATGTTTGTTTTATGTTAAGAAACGATAGCAACCCTACTCTACCCAACTACCCAGTTGTAATAGCAAAGCTTAAAAGAATTCTTGCATGATTAAGTGAGGTAGCGCTTTGTCATCTCTTAGTTGCCTTTTACTACACCTACAGGAAGAAATGGGACGATGCTATTCTATAGCTTGCAGACTGCAAACCACATGTCTACATCTACATCGGTGTATTCATTATACCTCTGCGGTACATATGCATTAAGGTGCACTAAATATGCACTTAGACTGCGGTCGATCGATATCGACCAGTCCATATTAATCGCCTCAATCGCACATTCAATGTCACTGGACGGTCGACGGGTCCATAGTCTAATCGATTATCGATCGATGATCAATCGACATCTAATGCTATAGATTTTGAAATGGACTGCGTGGATAAATCAATGAAAAGTGAATGAAAATGTCGATCGACGTCAACCCTGGTGTTATGTTTTCACACTAATTCGATCTGAACGGTCGATGTCATCGATCCATATCGATCGACCGCAGTCTAGGACGACCAATTAGCTCAGTTCGTAGTGCCTGCTGTGCAATAGGTCCTGGGTTCGTTTCCCCTTGGACAAACAAAAACAAATTATTATTTGTTTTAAGGCAGGTTTATTTGTTCGGATCTGAGTGCTGCATGTGTTATGTTCATGCTTGTATGTGTCTCTGGACCCACGACACGGGGAATCCTAGTGTGGGCCATTAAGTGTTATTTATTTATCTTTAGTGGATCGCTATGGGCTATATTATTTTTGAGGGTAGATGTGGTTATTATCATGCATAATTTTACCTCGCCACTCTTGGCTTCGACTCTGAATATTCACCAGCTAGTCTGTAAGAGACTCGCATGCCCCGGTATCACCAATCAATTAGTGCCGGCCCCGGACAGCGCACAAATTTAATTGCAATCTGGTAAAGTGTGAAACGAGACTTGCATTTTAATGTCTCCGCTTTAATTGTCCGTTCTTGTTGGAAACAAGTTGCTGGCTGCTGGAACTTTAAAGAAGGTAAATTAGAACAAGTCAAATTAATTTCTTGAAAATGGAGGTGGAAATATTTACAATGATAATGCTATTTACAAAAATAAAGACGGCGTCATTCCTAGAAGTCAAAAATGATTTGTATGGTTATTAAAGTACAAAATATAGTAATATAATAATATGTTACATAATATTTTTAAGTAGATAGGACGTTATATTATAACAATATATATTTTTTCTACTTTAATATAAATATACTTCTCTTATAAATCGTGAAGGACGTATACGTATTATAATACAATCCTGTGTAAGACTTTTTCGAGAATTTGAAAAATTGCATAGGTTAATAACAAAATTTGTATCCGTGAATACAGTCATTGTTTTATATATTTTTGAAGTATATATATATATCATTTATATATATAAATAATCTATATCTATACTAATATAATAAAGAGGTAAAATTGTGTGTTTCTATGTTGGGGGTAATCTCCGGAACCACTGAATCGATTTCAAAAATTCTTTCACAATTAGGAAGCTACATTATCCGTGTCTATATTTTATTTTTAATTTAAAAAAAAAACTTGAAAAAAAGAAGCTCTTATAAACCGAAGTGAAGCGAGGGTGGGTCGCTAGTATTACATATAATAAAACGGTAAAAGGGTACAGTCTATAAATTGAATTAATTAAAAAAAAAATGGGGTGTTCTTTAGAAGCTACAGACATCAAAAGTAGTTTTTTAAATTTATGTCTGTATATTTGTCTGTATTTCTGATCGTTTGAGCATCACGTAAAAGCTACTGAACGGATTTTGATCGGGTTTTCACTAAAGTATAACTAAGTATCCAGAAGGAAAATTTATATATGTGTTATCTTTATGGATGATACAAGGAAGTTGAGTCATAGAGGAAAATAAGAAAATGACTTTTAAAAGAAAAACTACTGAATGGATTTTCATCCGTGAAATACATCATGTTGTTACTTTTACAGGTTTTAAAAATCTTTTACAGTTGCGTAGTTCACGCGAGCGAAGCCGCAGGCAAAAGCTAGTAAGTTAATAAACATTAAAAATGATTAATTTTTACCTGTCATGTCAATATGTTCTCTGTGTGTTTTAATGGCATTGCGTCGAAGAACCTTTACATTCTTTAATAATAATAATTAAGTGGCCAGATGAAAATAGTGAATGGAGAGCAAATCGATGGTAGAAAATTTAAAAGTAGGGTACGGTTAGGTCCTCTGATGACAATAAAGAAATAGAAGTTGCGCGAAGTGGAGACACTGTCGTCTTGGTGATGTCATTTTTAGTGATTTAAAATTATTTGCTCCAAAATTATTGATTTACTTCAATTTATCATTGAAGTATTAATAAAAGAAAACTGAATGCATATAGTCACTATTCAATAAATAAAATTACCATATTAATTAACCGTCAAAATAAATTCGAATAGCGCGCCAAAAAATGCCGCTCACACATAATAATTAAGGCCGAAAAGAACAATAAAATGAAATTACGGGTACGTCGAGGACACAGCGAAGCAGGAATTACGGTTGCGACCGCTTTTTAATCTCAGTATAGCAGACAAATAGTCCGCTATAAAGGGTGCTCCGCCGCAAGCGATTTGTCAAATTAACGAGCCTAGTGCTCGTGATTTACAAAATTTTCGCCTACCCTGATTTTTTCGGAATTTGATGTGGGTTTTGAATATCCTTGAAATAGTTAAACTAGTATAAGATAAGGTACAGAGTTCAAAGCAACAGTTTTTAACGACAAAATATTAAAATATTTGAAAACTGTTTTACACTCTAATTTAGTAGTATTTTTATGCGGACAGTACTACACATACTTCACACACAATCACACAGTTATTAATTACACATACATTAGATGTTTGTATGTTAATATGAATTTTGCTCGACCATTGGTATTTTTTCTGGTAATAAAACTAAATACGCTCGTAAACGATGACAACTATATTCGGTCTTCTACAAAATAGCTAGATACACTTATCTTATGACAACTACAAGCCAAACGTAACATATAATACAACTTCACTCTTCGATGCACACTTTTCGAATTGGCCCTCTTGTCACTCTGCGCCATCTTGACTTTTACGCCCCACTAGCGCCCTTTCACGGTTGCCGTTCACATTATTTTATTTTGAAATGCAATACAAGACTAGTAAAATAATGGCGTATAATCGATTACAATCAGAGAACCTAAACCTAACCCAGCTTTAAATTTTCAACCATCAACTACTCGTTTCGAATTATAATTTCATTGCACCTACAAAAACTGACATCAGCGAATTCAAAAATTATGAACGCCAGACAACTAATTCATATTCAACTAGGAAAAATGCATTTTAAAATCTCTGCTTGAAACAGATCCGCTAAGGAAATGAAACGAAGAATGAAATATTAAAATATGCAAGGAAGGAAAATTATTAGTTTAGACGAAGAAATATTTTATAGCAAATTTCATGTAGACTATATAGTCCAGTTTTAAAAATGAACTGATGTAGAAGACATTTATTGTAAGACTATAACATGTCACGCCGTCTCTTTCCGTGAGTGTCGTAAAAGGCGACTGTGAGATAATACAGCCGGTACTTCAGCCCTGAAGAACTACACCACTCCTAAAAGAGTGGAATCGCCAATCCGCTTGACGTTTTAAGTCCAAACATCCCTCATGAGGCCCAAATCCAGCAGCGCTCGTAGAGTAATTGCGATAATAATGAGGATTTATTTATTTAAACTTTATCGCGCAGACAAAATGTACAAAAGGCGTGGCTAATGCCTTATGGCATTCTCTATCAGTTAACCTTTGTTTAAACAGAGAATTAAGACGGGTGCATTTTAAAGTTGGTATTATACTATAATATTAGAAAATTAATAAACGTAACACATATATAAATATAAACACATAGATAACATTGCAGGTGCAAAAATACATATTAATATGTATATATCTACATATAATATGATAATAATAAATACTTATATATCTATATACACATAGAACAGAAAGTAGAGAAAGAGGGTTCGTCGACATATAATTTTCGTTTGGTTTGGCCCCACTAATATTAAACCAGCGAGCCCCTTCTCCTGTTAATTATATTAACAATCCTGTTCTATTCTCTATACTATCCTGTTCTCACTTTATACCTAGTTAATTTTGAAGTGCATGACGACTATTTTAATGCAATGTGTCAGCAATATCTCTTCGAAAAAAAGGCCTTTCGCATCAACTTTTCAATCAACTTTTTCATCCAATCGACGCTCTACTCGAAGCGATGTGCAGAGCCTACTTTTGTTGAGCGATTTTTGGAAAAAAAAACAAGAAAAAAGTGGTTTGCCTAAAGTTCTTTCATCGATTGAGCGTTTTGCAGACTGAATTTTTAAAAATAAAATGCTGGCAAGTACATGAGTAAAGTAGGTTTGCTTCATCCCCTGCTCTAGAGATTTGTAATTAGGTATTAATGAATATATTGAAAACTAGCTGTTGCCCGTGACTTCGTCCGTGTGGACTTTAGTTTATAAACACAGTCTTTACCTTCTTAGGGGTATTTGGTATTTTCAAAAATGATCACACACATTATTTCTTATAGCTTATTTTTTATCGAACAAATGTTCGACGTGATTCTTTAAATTGATATAACTTTTTTATGTATGAACTGGTTGAAATAAAACAAACACTAAATTTTAAGTGAAGCTTACCACAATACATGTGAAAACCGCACCCAAATCGGTTAAGCCGTTTCTAAGATTAGCGCGCACAAACGCACAGACAAACATACAAAAATTCTAACAATCATTGTTTTGGGTTCTATTGCGTTGATAAAGGCCCCCAATAATATTTTTCTCATATATCTTCCATGTACAGAAAGCGATCAGTTACATTTTTATTATATGTATAGATAAGTATTGATTATGCTGATGCTTCCTGTTCCAACATCAACCAAGATCTTCTTAACAATTGAATAGTGTGATAATTGTATTATCACTACGGCTTAAGGCTTATGTCACATTCCTCTTATCGTTCTCAGCATAAATACCTTCCTGTCAGAAAACGTAGAGAATTAAGGATTTTCTGCACCCTCTCTTCCAGCCCTATACAATCCAGGTTGGCCAGATTATTTGAAATCTGAAAAAAAAAAATCTGGGTGATACTCATGACCGTTTTCTTCGCTCTGTCGACAATTCTATTCTCCAAGTCTCTTCTTACCACACCGGGTTGCCATCCAAATCTTTCGCCGCGCAGGCAGTCAAACTTTGGAACGTGATTCCCACTGACATTAGAAAGGTTTCGAAGAAGAATACTTTTAAACGGCGGCTCCGATATTATCTTTCATCATTTCACATCATTCACAGACTTTCACAGACTTAGCGCTATTGTATATGTATGTATATTATATGTGTGGAATTATTTATTACGATATATATAGATATATGGAATGTATATAATTATATATAAGAATATTGTATGTCATCATCATGTATATTTATTTACAGGTAAATTATTTACTCTGTTTGTCGTTTAAGTTATATACCTATATTTATATCTATCATCGCACCTCCCAATGTGTCTCTCTAATCAACTCAAAGGTTAGCTGCTTGAAAATGTCTTAAGAGCCATTTCACAAAAATGACTAAGGCAAGTTTAGATAATTACAACGCAACGCGACTGGCAATAGTTCATGCCCCCGTCTCTATAGCGTAACTATGGAAAACAAGTTCTGATACTATGAATAAGCCGAACTTTTCTCCGTGTGCTTCTATAGACAATACTAATGGCCGACGCGAAAATCCCCGAATATAATAGATCAATTAGAGCAGTTTAGTGATATTAAAAAATATATACAATAAATCATAATTTATAAAAATACTTATGTTTTCGTTTTAACTAGGCACAAAATTGATATTAATCTAAGTAATAATTTAAAAAAATGTTTAATAAATGATAAAAAAATTGCAGTTAAATGCCAGGTATTTTACGTCGAAATTTACGCACATTATTTTATTTTTTCTCGTGATTTGTGTTAATTTACGGAAATATTAGTGTACTATGTGTCAATAGAATTATATACTACGTATAATTGTACCTTATCTTGTTGAATTTATGAATTTTAGGGGAAGAAGCACGGCTCTGAAGTTCTCTACTAGGGGCGTTTTTTACTAAAACATGGCTGAGTACTACAGAATAAATAAAGTAATATTTCGAAAAGTATTCTATTAAATGTCAATACAAAGAAATGAGCTATTTAAAATATTTACTCAGAAATGTAAAGCAACTTTCATTTCACCTATAGGAGAGCTCAAAAACTTGTATTTTTCGCTTAAAATGTGAAATGGCTCTTAAGGCCTTTTGTACCATATAGCACAATATTTTATTTTTAAATAAAAAAATGAAAAACGTCACTTCAATTTATAGATAGTTATAACTGTATACATTCATAGTTGAAAGTGTATTAGGGCCACTTTTTTTGAAAAATTGTGAGACTCAAATTAGATTGCATTTGTTAGCTCTACTGTAGAGTGGAATACATAAAAGCCCGTGTTGTTAATTTATTTTGATATCAATATTTTGAAAACGTTTTTTCTTCGTTATTGATTGATTATTTCATTTTCGCTATTTTTATTATTGTTATTTTTAATTAGCTATTTTTTTTGTTTGTTCGCATATAATGGTCATACAACTATTAAACCTTTCGCGTTTTGTACACATTTTTTATTCTAAATCGTCGAATACGTCCGTGGACATTGGGCATGTGGAGATAAAATGTGGGTACTTGATAAAACTGCTCGCATCTCCCATCCTGGACTACCCGCCTCTTCAGTCCACCCGTGACCACGGCTTGTGTAACCCGTGCCGAATCAAATACCTTTATTATACGAGTTCAGTCCTGATTTAGAATATATCATATGAAATGGTCATTTAAAATATTTTTAGGAAACTTTGACACGCGGTTGTTAAAAAGTTGACTATCCTTGTTATAGGGTAATATCGATCATTAAAGTCCCGGGAAATATAGTTGGAAATTAAACCCTTAACTCCACTGAACTAATGAAGGGACAATGCAATGGAAAACGGATGACATGCAAATTTAACGCCGATGCAGTTAAAGTAGTGGTTCTATCGTTAGCTATTTTTGCAAAATATTTATTGCATACAAGTAATGCGATAATCTCAATTCAAAAAAGATTAGTTGGGAGGCAGATTTCGCTATTACATTTTAGATTCGCTTCGTACATTACAAAAAGTAAATAATGTTTCTTTTGCCACATGCAATAGCCCACACTAGGATTCCCTGCGTCGTGCGTGCGTAGCCCATGTAGCGCCCGGGTGCAATCAATACCCTGGCGCCCTCTAGTAGGCTCTTTGGAGGCGTCGCGAGCGGCGCTCCGCGCCCCCTAACTCCCTGCGCCCGTGTACGCCGCACACCTTGCACCATAAGTAAAGCCGGCACTGCATAGATGATCACAAATCTTACATTGCACCGTAAGGGTTTACAGCCCTGTTATCGTCTACTGCTGGATAGGCTATGTATCTATAGCCTTAAAACGCCACGCTGACCAATCTATATCTATAGCTATCTATAGGTTGACGAGTTTATTCTTTTAAGAGATGGTGTAGTTCTTCAGGGCTTGTGGTAGTGGCTTTGTTATCCTTTAGTCGCCTTTTTCGGTACCAACGGGAAGAGATGGAGTGGTGCTAGTCTAAAGCTGGCTCCACACTTACTAATGAATGGCAACAGGAGTAGTTTGTGGGCGTTTTTAACAGAAAAGATATGGTCATGGTCTTTTAAAATAGGCTTATTAATTTATTAGTTTTACTTACTGCTTGGTGAAACAGCAGCCTAACCCACGAATTGGTAAAACCGAGTCGCATGATAAATATATCGCTAATAAATCTTTTCAAAATTTCACCTACATTTTAGGCCGCACATAAACGCAAAAATTACCGAGCACGGCGGCAAACACCGGCGTTCCAAACTTGTAAAATGGCAAATAAATATCTCTATCGAAGCCGAAAAGAGTTATGTTTGCGTAACACGAATCGCAGTAGCAAACTGGAGTTGAGGTGTGGTCTAAAGAAAAAAGTATACAAATATTATACTATTTTTTTATAGTAAGAGGGGCCGCCCTGTAACAGTTAGGTGAACTGTAACAGTAGTTTACAGTTCACCTAAGTGGAGACTGTCACCCATTTTGCTTTTTAGCAGTTTAGCAGTTTGCTTTTTATGAGAAACTAACAAAGACTAACCAAGTCATTAAACCAGATTTGAAACTTCATTGAACAAAAAATGCTTACTTGACCCTTACCCTTTAGCCATAAATAAAGGGCTCATCCCCTCTAACGAGGGTCTAAATCATTCCTAAGGTTTAGGACGCTCTAATCGTAATAGTCACTCAGACAGTCATGAGAGAGGAAATGGCCTCGTCCTTAGAGTTAATGATAACAGCTATATACGAGTATACTTTCAACTTTAATTATAATTTACTCTTTATTTAAAACTAGCAGTTGCCGCGACTCGATTCCCGTGGGAATCAAGTCGCGGGAATCCCGTGTGCGAATCAATACAGCTGTGCAACAATTTGAATGTCTGTAATTACCTGTTTTACACTAATAAAATAAATTGAATTGCATTTGAACATTGAACAAAATTGCATAATATTCTATATAACTGAGTAGAAGGCCTGTAAAATCTGTTACTTTTTGTTTGAAATTTCTGAAGTGTCACAAAAATCTATTTAAATTTAAAATATGCCGCAGATAGAGGTTAGGAATCAGTGTTCTAACTTACACCACTCACCCAAAATTTTATAACGAATCGAAGCGTTTGAAATCGGCAACAGCTCGCCTGACACCGCACAAAGATATTGGAAGCATTAATTGCAATTGCCATCATGCGATGTGGCGAGCTCACCGTGGAAATTTCTAGAAATTAAACGAGCAATGTTGATTTGAAAAGTTTATTTTGTTAGGGTCGGAGAGGAGTCAAAGACAATCGCGAATATGTTCGATTGTACTGATTGATTGTATTGATTGATCTATAGAATATAACAAACACTCAATAAGTTTTTTAATAGAAATCAATAATGAATAATATTACTATTGAAACCGTGTCTACTGTTTGCATTAAGGAAGCATACGAGTATGTTCTAAGCAGTGTACTTTCACGAATGTAGGTATAATTGCACAGCTATTGTACGTACATTCATCATCAGTCATTTGCTAAATCTGTTTTGCTATACAATCATGTTCACAAATAAATAAAATTAAATAAAAATATTGACCGCTGAAAACTTATCTACATTAAAAATTACCAAAAGCCTTAATAGTACCCAAGTCATGATCCCTCCTCTTTGACATCACCCCGTAAACGTGACAGATAAACACGTCGCCTCACCTGGCACAAGCCTGACCTTTGTGAGGCAGTTGGCAGCAGGCCATCGCCAGTGACCCACCAGGTGGGCGTCTCACCTATTTGCCACTTGAGCGCCTTCGCTCTAGTTATAAATTAGTTACAGCAGACTGGGCATGTAAATTGGCAGCTAATAGTTATTTCCTTGAAAGTTTGTTACTTATATTTAGCGTCGAAATCAGATTAAAAATGACAGTAATATCGGCTTAGAAAAGAATGTTGATGATACGCATCTGTCAGATAGGTTTTCTCAGTTCATTCTGAACTGCTAGGTACCAAATCAAGCCACTAGATGGCAGATAAAGAACTTGTACTTGAGAGATGAATTTAAATTGTAGGCTAGTAGATTATTTTATTTCATTTTACCGCTTTATTTTTACTTCCTTCCTTTTTACTTAGTCCCTTATTTCATCAGTTCATACTTTTTTATACACTTTTCTTTGTTACTGTTTTAAGTAATTTTACACTTGTTATATAAATTCCAAATATGAATGTAAAAAATTGTGTAAGTAATCTCTGGCTCTCCTAAAAAATAAAAATGATTTTACTTATTTATAAAAATAAAATAGCATTGTTGATTGTTCCTTTGAAATGTATGAGATCTGTATAAGCTGAAGTATTGTAGATCATTTTTGGTATTAGTAATACATATGTTTGTCAGGACTCCAGGTCTCCCAAATTTTTTGATAATATATGCCATTCGACAGCTGATTATTTCCCGGTTATAGTAGACGTGCTAGGGTTTGAATTGTCACTCGTACCAGTTAACCAATATCATGAGGCTAAAAGGCTAAGCGACTTCTCTTGTGATCAGTCGCGAAGTTCTACTGTCTCAATCAAGCTAGCTATAAACAGAAATTTAAATAAATTGCATTTTAAAAAAATCGTTCTACAATACAGTATTCCAATCTGTTGACATATGGACCGTCGCTTGACTGACGAATTGCAAAAAAAAAGACATAACATGGTTAGATTTATAAGTTCAAACGCGCGATCTATTTGTCCGCGAAGCGTCATGAATCTGCGTGTATTTTGTCGGCCCGTATGACGTCAGAGTTTGCGCGTCGGCGAGTTTATTGCATAATAATAATTACGGTGCATCAGTGCTGTTTTTGGTATGATCGATGTTTTATTACGTGAATTATGGAACAAATTTTACGGAAAATAAATAAATCACAATTTGATTCTTTCAATTTTACTTGCAAATTTTAAAATTATTGAAGGCGTTTGAGTAGGTATCAGATTCGTGTTATTTTCAATCCTATTGGTATTTTTTGAAGCTATTTTAACATTTAATTACGAATTATTGTGTGTAAATAATTAATTAATCTTAGTTTGGAGAGGGCCCGATTTTTAAACCATTGGCGACTTAATCCCTAACTGCAATTCCCAGTCAAATTTTGCGCTATGCAGGACATACGAGTAAAGTGATGAAGGAGTAAACAAAATGTTCGGTGGACTGTATGCTCGTCTGCCGCAATTTTCTAATCTATATACATGTAAATAAATATACCATACCATCACCCCATGTCTCTTTGGATATAGGTCTCTCCTAAGGCTCGCGACTAAACATGATCCTCGGCTCTTCTCATCCAACCATCACCGGCGAATTTCTTCAAGTAGTCGGTCCACCTGGCCGGAGGGCGTCCCACACTACGCTTTCCGGTATGTGGCCCCCATTCGAGGACTCGTCTATGCCATCGGTTATCGAGCCTGCGGCAAATATAACCTGCCATTTCCACTTCAGCATGCTGATTCCATGAACTATATCGGTGACTTTAGTTTTTTGATGAATCTTTTCGTTTACAAATGATGCTTAAACAATGTCTGTTTTCAGAAGGTGCTCTTTAAACCGTCTTTTAAAAATACCTCGAGAAGGTGCTTTTTTTTAATTTTCAAGCAAGATCCCTGGAAGACGACCCGAGTACCATAATAGAGTCTGTCTAATGAAACGTGTCAATCGGTAGTTTTAAAAATTTTAGTATAACATTAGAACTGGACTTTTAGCACTTATATCAAAACTTGTACAGTTTTGATATTAGTACTATAAGAAATAAAATAAACGAATTTTATATAGTAAATAAACAAGTCTCTACACTACGGAGTTTACATAATGAATTAAAGCAAGCCATTGCTTTCAGAGGTTGTGTTGTAACTTTAAGACAAATTTTACTCAAAAACTGGTTTGAATTTAAAAATAATTAAAATGAAAGCTTGGAGACATAAATATCTACTAACGATCAATAAAAACGACAAGAAGGAAAACAAATAATATACCTTGATGAAACATATGTGCACCGAAACTATAAAGTGAAAAAATCATGGCAAGGACCATCAACAAGCTGTCACAACGAAAATATCTACTGGCAATGTAGATATTTCGTATATCGATAAAAAGGTATGTTTAAAAAATTAAATAAAGAAAGTATCAAATTGATATTTCAGAGTATTTTCAGTGTTTACAGCTATACGATTTTTGAATTTGCCGCGGTTTTGAATTGACACGTTTCATTAGACAGACTACACCATAAATCTATCTCTCTGTTGCCGTATATATCACCGTACAGTACACACTTGTACAATACAAACAGATTTGTTTTCGTATGTATTTAATACGTATACGTTCTTCCATTATGCCAAACCAAAGTTCACGTGAGTCAACTTAACGGCTACTTTGTACAGAACCCCAATTAGTGTCGGCTCGGCACGATCGGTAAAGTAGTACGTGTATATTTAAACAGCTTCGTTTTTAAATTCCGTGTTAAGCAGTGAACTGGGTATTGTGTGACTTAGGCTGTTCTGACGCAGCTAGATTTTAAAACTATAGTACAACTATTTAGCTATTTAGCTTTGTAAACTAATAATAATATTTAGCTTCGTAAACTAATAATAATATTTAGCTTTGTAAACTAATAATAATATTTAGCTTTGTAAACTAATAATAATATTTAGCTTTGTAAACTAATAATAATATTTAGCTTTGTAAACTAATAATAATATTTAGCTTTGTAAACTCGTAACTTACTAGCGTATCTCACTTTTCTTTTATTATTAACTAGCGAACCGCACCTCGCTTCGCTTCGATTTATAAGTTTTTTTTTCAATTTTTTTTTTTAAAAATTTCAAAATAAAATATAGCCTATATTAGACACGGATAATGTAGCTTCCTATTTGTGAAAGAATTTTCGAAATCGGTTCAGTAGTTCCAGAGATTACCTTCAACATACCTACAAACACACAATTTTACCTCTTTATTATATTAGTATAGATATTTTCCTTTCAATTCTTTTAATATTTTTCTTTATTTACAGTATTATTTATATATTTCTTCATTTATATCATCACTTGCATTAAAACTTTTCCTCTTCCTCTAGTTATCGCACTGCTTCTACTAAATATAACTACTTCCTTATTTCCCCTCTATCCAAAGGTTGTCCCAAAAGACCGCCTTTTGTGCATTTTGTGTGTACAACCTTTGTTTATTGTTATTGTTTAGTTTTTGATGTGCAACAAAGTGTTTTATCCATCTATCTACTCGTACGTTCTTTAAAGAGTTGCGAGACGTGATCAACACGATTCTTTACATTGATCACGCCTCGCACTAATGCCGATATTCGTCTTTAAGTACTATAACTTATTGAATAAAGCGATTATATTTAGCAACTTACCGTAAACAGTAACCAGCCCTTTTTTCACCCACTGCTGGACATGGGCCTCCTCAGGCAGATTGGCTGGTCAACCGGATTGGCGAGTTAATTTTTTAATAGATCGTCAGCACTTGTGGTAGCGCCTTGTTCGTCGTATTCTACTAGTCATTAGAAAACCGTTTCCCAACCACTACCCTTCAGTTCCAAAACGTCTAAAAAACGCTCTTTGACAATCTTAAAAATGTTTTTAAACAATTTAAGAGTGCATTTGTGGCGTGTGGTGTCGACCGTCATTAGAATAGCACCAATCCATCCCTTCCCGTGGGTGTCGTAAGAGGCGACTTAGAAATAACAAAGCCTTTTTCGATATCTGATATCACAAGACAATCTGCATGAGGAGGGCAATGTCCATTAGTGGATTCTGAAAAGGCTGATGGCATTGAATTTAAGAAATATTTAAGTGTATTTAAGAAATATTCTTATTAAGACATAGCATTAATCCACTTCAGTCATTAAAAGTAAATATCTCCAGGAACTTGGAAATGGTCCGCGAACAATCGTCTCGGGGTGAAATCTACAACGTTTGCATGAAGCTCTTCATCGATTATCTCAACTTAGTCGATTCCTCTTCAACCGGGATGTTATTACTATAAAACTTCGAGAACTTCTCGATAATGGAGCCTTTAATATTTACTTTGGTTGAGTGGATATCGTCTCTCAATTATTTTAGTTCTTCTAGCACTTCGGTGAAGAATATTATAGATGACCTAGTTAAGTGAAACGAACTGCCTCAAGAGGTCTTTCCATTAAGCTACAATATGGGGTTCTTCAAGAAAGCTGTGAATGGGATTTTGATAGGTCGGCGGCGCACCTGCATACCCCCTAGTGTTGCAGGTGTCCATGGGCGGCAGTAACACCTACCCAGGGCCGGCTCTAGCCCATGTAGCGACCGAGTGCAATCAATACCCTGGCTCCCTCTAGTATTCTCTTTGGAGGCGTCGCGAGCGGCGCTCGGCGCCCCCTAAGACCCTGCGCCCGTGTGCGCCGCACACTCTGCACCATAGGTAAAGCCGGCACTGCACTTACCATCACGTGGGACCGCTTGCTCGTTCGCCTACTTCCCTATAAAAAAAAAAATCCTACTTATATTGGGAATCCTAGAGTGGGCCATTGAATGTAGCGTTATTATGTAAAAAAACGTCTGTGACAAATAAACAACAAAGGCAGAAAAGCGATCACAGTATTACTTCTGGTATGGAACCTTCAATGATAGTAGATACAATCTTGCGCTTTTATCGGGTGGCAACGATATACTTTTAACACAGTAATAATTCACCAGTGTCCGAGGTTATAAAACCAAGACCGACTTACAGGCCAATATGATAATTCGGTCATAAAGTCGGTCCTGACTTAACGCGCGCATTTTACAACCGCGCGATAAATTCCCCAGATCCGGACGCGATTTCTATAGTAATTCATATTGTTTTCCAGCTGATTCGTTCTGTTTTTTGCTGATTGTTTGAGAACTTGTAGTAAAATTTACCTTATCGTCTGCATCACCTTAGTGAAGAAGAGGATTTTAAAGATTGTATTATTTGTAACAATTTTATCAAGTTTTATATTTTACGAGCGTAAATTACGATACGATACGCTTCTAAAAATGTTCTATTCCCCTTTTTTATTAAATTGTTTTGTTATTTAACGCGCTAATGTTTCAAAAGTCAGTGGTGTCCGTGAGCATATGTGTATATAGGTGCTGGCAGAATACTAATGCTGTGGATTATCTGCAGCGTTTGCTGAGCCAATTCCATTTTGTTGTTTTTTATCCAGTCACTTCTCAACGAAGCAATTGATGTTAATTAATTTTTATTAAGTGAAATTATTCTTTATTTTCACGGGAATCATTAAAGTAATAAATGAAATTAATATTTATTTATTTCAACTTCATTGCACGAGTAATTTGTACAAATAGCGGACAGAATGGGTTATTCCAGTCTGATCACGCGATCAGTTTCTTGTTCTATCTGATCACGGCGTAAGTTTCTTGTCTGATCGCGCGTTCAGATGCTTTTACAAAATGAAAATATTTTTGTCCGATCTGATCGCGCGATCCGATGCAACAGCCGATATAAATAAAATACTTTCCTATCTGATCAGGTTTCAGTTTTTATCATTTCATAATGTTGTGTCATGTTTATCTACAGAATAAATGAAAATATGCAATGTAATCACTAATCAAACAGGAGTATATTTCTTAAGTGTAGCATTTTTATTATTATTATTTTAAAAATCAAAACTAATTTATTGTTTAAAATTAGTCTTATAATTTTCCAAAATCACAACACTGTTTTTTTTTTTAAATATTGTTGAAAATCCTACACTTAAGATGTATACTCTTGTTTGATTACCTCACATTTATTCTGTAGATAAACATGAAACAACACTATGAAATGTTAAATTTCAAACGTGATCAGATAGGAAAATATTTTATTTATTTTGGCGGTTGCATCGGCTCGCGCAATCAAATCGGACAAAAATTGTTTTCATTTTGTAAAAGCATCTGATCGCGCGATCAGACGGGAAACTTACGCCGCGATCAGATATAACAAGAAACTGATCGCGCGATCAGACCAAAATAACCCGACTTAATGCCATAGGGCATTTTCATTTTCTACCAGTTAATCATCAAATCAAACAGAAATAAGAACGCGGGTGCAAATAGTTTAATTATATATAGTTTCAATAATGTTCAATTCAATAATGTAGTTTCAATATTTGTATTGTTGCAGGCCAAAAAGCGGCTCAATGCTGCTGTACAGCCGCAAGAAGGTGCGGTACCGACGCGACGGCTACTGCTGGAAGAAGCGCAAGGATGGGAAGACCACCAGGGAAGATCACATGAAGCTCAAAGTGCAGGGTACAGAGGTAGGTGAAGACAATTGCAATTTTATGGACAGATTTTTAGACTTATCGTCAGTGCATGGTGTAATACTAGCTCAATGATAATAAGAAAGAAAATAGGAAGATAATGTTTATTTTTATTTAAAAAAACGTTATTGCACTTATTGACTGACCGCATGGTGCAGTTGGTAGTGACCCAGCTCGCTGTGCAAAAGGTCCCAGGTTCGATTCCCGGTCGGACATACATTTGTTTAAAAAAACAAAAAAAAAATGTATTTTCGGGTCTGGGTGTGTGTTTGTCTTTGTATGTGTCTCTGGACCTACGACACAGGGAGTCCTAGTGTTGGCCATTGAGTGTGGCGTTAATATATTATATTGCTTAATCATAAAAAAGGCGAGTCATTAAGACTGGAGGCATTCTCCACCAGTCAATTTCTGGGTTGAACAGAGAGGCACGTTTGGAGGTGCGTTCAGATATTCTGATTAGTGAATAGTATGTTCTTTTGGAGTTAAGAATATTCTCGTATGGGAGAGACAGAAGACTCTAAAAATAATCTCTTGCAATTTTCTATAGGTTAATATTTCCGAGGAAGAATTTTATTTCAATGGTCTTTCCATTTTATTTAAGTACAAATGCCTTATTAATTTCTAATTTATAGAGGTATAACCTTTATGCTATTTTAAGATGGAGTGTAGTTCCTACAATAAATAAGTTACCAGCTATGCTATTGGTTCTAATATACTGCAATATGGACGACTATGGACTGCAGTATATAGTCTATGGATGACAATACCCACTTGCCATCAGGTGGACTGTATGTTTGTCTGCCGCCTTATTTCTATAAAAAGATATCCACAAAATTATAAAAATTTGGTAGTCGGAAATGGCTGACACATTGACACATAGATGAATGCTTAACATCCGTACCGTTGTATTCTAGCGAATGGTAGGTAACCAGTTGTATCTCAATGAGGCTTATTATTTACATTAAGTGCCTAATCAATCAGTCACTTTGTTGATAAACATTGAAACTTACCGAGCAGTGTAGAACGTTTTCCTTTTCCGACTGCTCTAAATCGGACCTAAAGATCTTACTTGAAATCCTACTTGGAATCGGCCATTTGGAACTAAAGCTGATGGCAACCAATTTTATATCTGTTATTTATTTGGTTTCTTTTGTGCAGATCTATCGAACTTTTAAGAAATCTAAAGAATCGATTTCCTTGATAGTTTTTCAGTGAATACAAAAGTAGATTCCTAGGAAGGTAACATGTTGCAATTTAAACTAAACAAGTCCATTGGAAATGCTCTTTATGGCCTAGCGTGCTTAGCTCTGATGTACGTTTGAACTGATTGCCAACATTTTGCACTGTTTTTTGTAAATTCGATTAATCGCATTTTAAATTTTACACTGAACATTAAACTTACTAGAATGTAGTCTAGGCGATGGAAAATCAATATTGTACTTGATGAAGATAGAAAATTTTACTCAATGGGTAAATTTTGTCGCATTTGTGTCGGTTCGAATCCCGGCTCAGACAAGCGACTTTTAAAAATCCATGAATGCAGTTTTTCTTATCTTTAAAAATAAAATATAGTTTCCTTTTAGTAAAATTTGCTGTCTTTCCCTCAACGGCCCATTCGTTTGATTCATTATATATAATTCTCGTATAATGTACCTTCTAGCCTTGATCACTCATCGGTGTATTACACCTTGATCACTGCTTGATCTAATCTACTTTGACCATTAGATGGTTCACCATTCGCCATTGATCACAACATTACCGATAAGCAGTATTTATGTTGTCCCAAGAATTAATTATGTACCAATTCACTTCTTGAACTCTTAAAATTATACCTTTATTAAAATATCTCACTGCTAGATGTTACATCTTACTTTGAAATTACGAGAAGATACGGTATGATGTCTGCTATCTCAACTTGCCTAGAAGACTCTAATGTACTATTATAGGTATAGTTCTTTCATCTCACGAAGGCGGGTTACGCTTAGTAGTGGTTGTTCTCGTACATATACATTGCGTTAGTGTGCGTAAACTTGAGAACGCTCAGTTGGGTTCCCGACTCCGCGCCGCACATAATTACAATGTACATATACGAGCACAACAATTACTAAGCGTAATCCGCCTTCATGGAAGTAGGGGGATATATGTAGGGGGACAGTGGGCGCAGAAAAGTGCTTAAACAAATTCAAGTAATTACTGACGTTACTGGCAGTAAGTATTAGTTTAGTTAGAGGATTTTAAACTATGTTTCACAATTGCTGTTTCAACGGCTGATCCCCAGTTTTATGAATCTCGGATTTTTGATGTGCGGTTTTAGTTGATTAAAATGTTTGACAAAATTTGGGCTACCAATTTCGTGCTAATTCAGTTCAATTGCGAGTAAATATTTGCACACAAGGGATCGACTGCAAAATCACTATTGTGCTTAATAATGATTTTTTTTAATAGTGCTTTTTTATGAAAGGTACTCTGATAAATTTGAAAATAAAGTAGTAATAAATAGCAACGAATCTGGTTTAATGTTGAAGTTTACATAAGTAACTTTTTGCAATAAAATGAATAGAGTAATTACTGCCAATGCTTTTTGCCAACTTCACACAAAAATTACTAATGAGACATGTCAACGAACGACGTTGCAATTTTCTTTATGTTTCGCTAACTGACTTTTCATTTTAAATTAATGTTTCTCACAGAGAAACATTTCTTAAGATATTTCCTGTATAGCATAATGAAACTTATATTAAAAATTCGTTCTAAAATAAACGACCTTTTCAAGGAATCAACTGCAGTATCAAAGATTGAAAAATAATTATTTTATGCCTTTTTGTTCCACGGACACAGAAGGAAACAAAATTGTACAATAAATGGCAACTGACCAATTATTATCCGACACGTCACACTATGAATATTTTAAATGACTTCAATTACGATATTCGTCAGTCCCTCAGATTTGATAATGAATAAATGAATGAAAATGTTTAGTTTACACAATCAAGCTTACTGTTTTTTGTTAAGGGAGGGAATAGTGCACGCTGCTTTCCCGCACCCGCTGGATACGTTACCCCTCTCTCGCAGAAGACTACCGTGAGATGTACTGCATTTCCTACTTTAACCTATTTCCCCAATGTACGTAATTGTTTCGGTAGTGAGTGAGATATGCCAGAGCCCATTCCCATCACATCTTAACTCTCTCCATTTTCTTAACACTTTCTCCAAATCCATTCTTATATCTCCAAAGGTAGGCGGCGTGCCAACGTTTGTCATTCTAGACTGATGTTGGCATGTATCGCGGATGTCTATGGACGACAGTGTCCACTTACCGTCACGTGGTCTATGCTAGACCGCCGCTTTAAAAAAAATCATAAAAAATAGTATTTTGAATAGTATTTTTGGTTGAATATTATAGTTAGATCATCAAATAAATCATAATAAACTTTTATTGCACTCGAAATAGTTGGTACTTATACGAAAACGAAGTGGTCTAATTAGGTGTGAGCTATTTCGACACGACATTTGAGGTTTTCTGAGGTCATGTCAGAAAACACGACAGACAGCGAAAAGCGAAATTGAGGAAAGAAAAACAGCGAGTGAAATGAGAAAATGAGTGTTCGACGCCGTTTGCGGTTTTGTTCAGTGCCTTTTGAAGATTACTTTCACTGGGTTATTTAGTTCCAAATGGTCTTATTGATTGTTGAATTTGTGTTATACAAATTACTTGACGGTCAACCTTTACCATTGCTCTGATTGATAGTGTTATTGACAGTAAAATGGTGTTAGCCAATAAGAAGTCTTCTATTGTTGTCTCTTTTTATATTAGGTAAATGGTGTTGTTAGTCAAACTCTCTTTTGTTAGAGTTTTTTTTATGTACGAAGGCGGCAGACGAGCATACAGGCCACCTGATGGTAAGCACACATTGCATAGGCGTAAGTCGCGAGTGCGACTAGGTGGTCTTCATCCATGTTGGGTCCGCTCGCGACTCCGTCCAAAATGCTTGGCCTAGTTTAGTGATGTTGAGTATTGGAGCCAATATGTGGTGCTACTGTGTTACAATAATTGGCTACTCAAATTTGTAGCAAAGCTTGGACCCAAAGCATAAGCCAATGTGTGGCCGCGGTATTATTGTTTTGCATTGGTAGTGTCTTATTGTATTATAACAAATTCTTTGTCGTTATATTTATAGTATTAGTGGTATAACTTTCCATAAATTATTTATACGATTGCAAATAACTCGAAATGTCAATACAAACCGAAAATGGTTTAAGGCCATTTTAATGTATAACCTTATAACATGTATTTTGGGGTAATGAATAACCAGTAAAAAGGGGCGCTACAATCAGTCGTTATCTTGTTTCCAATCAAGTTTCCTAATGTATCATCTTGTACGTGATCTCCATTCGCAGATTTGTTTGTTAAAATTGTGGATTCTGCGAGTAATCGACTTATTACCATTTCATCTTTATAGTATTGTAGTCGTAGAAAGAAGAGAAAAAGAAAATTATCACAACACGTCACAAAAAATAGTAATAACAAAACAACAGACACAGAATAATATGTGAATGGGTTGCAGCGGCAAAAAGGTACCCAGCTCAGCATAGTTCTATGGAACCAAAGGGAATTAACCATAGCGTTGAAATTCAGGGCTTTTAATTACACCCACGACTAACGACTAGGAGTGGGAAATTTCAACCAAATGTACAGTATCTTGTTCTGAATTTTGTCTTTCTTAGTAGAAGGGTATCAAAATAGCCTTGAGATATGCTACTATTTGTTCCATGTAGTCAGTGGTTGTTGACCGGTTCCCCGCCGACATGGATTGATGAATGAGTAAATAAATTCATTCCAATTAGTCCGCAACATTCGGGAACCACTAATTGGAGTCGTAACATTGAAGAGTTCTGATTTGATTAAAATTTTTCGCTATGGTAATGTGATTGATTTGATTGAGCAATTAAAATAATAAGAATTAAGCACGTCGTTACACTATGTATATCTATTTCACCAGTATTGCCTGATCTCGAGAAACTGAGAGTGGAATATTTTCTTGTAAAAATGTCAATTTTCTAAAAAGAAATCTTATTATCGGCATTTTTAATAAGAGGTTCAAATATTCATGTCTCCTTTACATATTGTGGTAGATACTTAAATAAAAAATCACGCCCTTTCAACATCGTCTCATCATTCGAGAAGGTAACTCTTAATGAAAGCATATTGTAACATGATCGTCTTGACGCTGAATCGCGCTTATAACTAAATAACTTACGTGTGTAAGAACTGTACAATGTGATAAAAGTACTAATTATATTTGATTTTATTGTGGTTCCAAGCAACGATCATCCTCCTGACTTCTTATAAAGATCAAAAGAATGTTTAGAACTAAACTCATGTAGATTTTACTATCGATAAAGTTACTGCTGCTAATTACTCCCGATCGTCTTTGGAGAAATAGCTAAGAATATTGGAGATGAAAAGAAAATGACATAAAGATTACTTGTATTTGCTGAACTAAAGATATCAGAGTAAGTACAAACAAAGTTATGAATTAACAAGATCTTCGATTTAGAATTATCAAAAATGTTAGATTTTGAAATCGAAAACAATCTTTAATAGGGAGTAATAAAGCAATTTACGATTTAAGTGTTTTATGTTTCAGACACCGTATATTTATAGTTATAGGACGCTATTAAACTGACAGTAGTAAAGCTGAATGAAAAAATAAAATAAAGCTTTTTGCAGTGGCTCCATTCAGATCTCTGTTCTCATTTGTACTCGTATTCAAATTATTATTGCTCGCTTTAACGAAAACTCATTTGCAGAAAAATCCATAATCCCTTTAACGAGTTCCATAAACACCTCTCCGCGAGGATATACGTATAAATATAAGCGTTTTAAATCCGACACAAACACTCTAATTCACGTTAAACTCCAGCTTATTCTCGCATGGTATCAGAGAGCACGCCACCTACTGTTGTGCTGCCACATTAGTTGTTTGGAATGATGCCAGGGATACAAGTAAGGAGTGGTTAGCGGGTGTCTTAATCCTGTCCTATCCACAGTTTGTCTCATTTTGGGACATATTCTTCTTTCGCTTGTTATGATAACACACCTCATCTTCAATGCATCTTCTGCATTGTGGACTATCTGTCACTCTATATTTGGAGTGTTTGCTATTGGGCGTTTAGAAGAATTTGGATATATTAAAAGAATACGAATCGATTGTTTTTTTCTATAGTAGAATAAGCTAGCTTAGATAGTTACGTCACTTATCCAAATCAAGTTGAAAATCTAACGCGCTACAAAATCAGCAATTTTATAATTAGGCCATATTAACAATAAGTTCATATTACAAGTCGCGAATTCTCGGCTCTTTACGGGCAATATATTAATAGGTTACACGAGTGATTCCCAAAGTTATATGAACTGCGACTCACCTAAAAAAAATTACAAAGTTGGGGGCCCACCCCTACGCCTTACATGAAAATAGCATTGTGTCGCTGCTGTAGCATGTTCTCGTTTACGTAGCGTAGTTATGTGAAGGGTTGTACAATTAAGACAATAAAAAAAAATCCAGTATCCAGTGATGGTCGAAATTTTTGATAAGTAAAAATAAGATAAATCAGAACACTGTACTTAAAATTAGATTTTTTTTTTCGGGTCTACCCAATATTCGCTCGCGACCCACCAGTGGGTCGCGACCAATACTTTGGGAAACACTGGGTTACACAACTAGAGTAGAAATGGTGCTCGGCTAACCGCACTTAAAAGTTTAAAAAAGTGGCTAATAAAAGCAATAACAAAGATCAACAATAACAGATACATTTAATCTGATAATGATATAGGTAAATGTTTTTTTTGCTTTCAAAGTCGCTTGCGCTTGTAATTTGATCCAGCCCATTACAAAGGCACGCAAGACTGTCACTTGTTTATGGGCAAAAAGGTACGTAGATGTAGAGTCCACCTGGAAAGTGTCACCAAGAACAACAACTTATCTGTGAAGATTTATCATTTGCGCCTTGCCTCCATCATGTGTAGGTAGATTTAAGCTTCCTAGTTTCTGGGGCATCAGGATTAAAGCTGATTAATCATTACTACTACTTATGACTAAATACATAGCTAAGTGAGTAGTTGGACAACGATTGTTTGTACTAGAAATTTTAAGTTATGGCTTAAGTTAGACTTAAGTTATTTTAAGTTTAAGACATAAGTTGTGGCTTGCATTGACTGGATTTCAGTCTATTGGTTTAAAATATTATGAAAATCGAAATAGACAATGCAATATCAATTCTCAAAAAGCAAAAAATTCGCAGAATATTCAGTTTGTAAGCAGTATTTTTTTATATAGAAAAAAGGCGGATAGTTATGTTACAGTGGGATGGAATGGGCTGTTTAACCGAAGGTTGACTGGCAGCGAATGTCAGAAGGCATTATGTCTACCTCCTGTACAAGTTTAGTGCAGTAAAGCTTAAATAAATTAAAGATAGGAAGCATGGGGAATATGGGGATATGGATGAATGATTTTTTGAGGGAGAGAGTGTACTCTGCAATCCAACAGTCGCTGGGCGCGCTCGACTGGCCACGTTACCCCTCCCTCACAGAAGTCTACCTTGAAATGTACTGCATTACCCACTTTTATCTTATTTCCCCAATGTACGTACGTGTTTCGGTAGTGAGTGAGGTGTGTCAGAGCCCATTCCCATCCTGTCCCTCCCCATTTTCCCAACCCTTTCTCCTATATCTCCAAAGGTAGGCAGCGCAACCGGGGGCGTGCCAACGTTTGTCATTTTGGACTTATGTTAGCATGTATCGCGGATATCTATGGGCGGCAGTATCCACTTACCAGTGGACTGTATGCTCGTCTGCAGCTTTCGTCCATAAAAAAGAAATTAGGGTAATCTGGAGGAACACGAGAGACGGGTTCTGATAATTCCTACCCACTACCTAATTTGAGATTTGACCGTGTTCGTGTTTACGCTTGTGTTATTTGTGCGTTATGAAGTAACAGGAAATTAATTTAAAAAAATATATATTATCCTTCTAAAATTCTTTAGCCCAAAATCTGTGACCAAATTTGTAATAAAACCTAACTTATTAACTTGGACGTAAGAGCGTTAATATTAGTGATGGGTAACTCCAGAGTTAATGAATCAAAAGAGTTGAACCCGTGAGAGGAGCAGAATCTATCGAGTGAGTGTAATCGCGCATCGGCACTTGTCGGGGGCTTAAAATCGAGACGCAACGATGGCTTGACATTTTTTTTTTTTGTTTTGCTTATGCAAGGGAATGAAACGCTCTCGGAAGGTGAATAAGTAGGTGAATCAAAAGAGTTAAGGAGTAAGAGGAGTCGGATCCGTAAGCGGAGCAGGATTAAGTGAGTTATAACACTCAGTAAAGTCTTTATTACCCACCACTAGTTAATATAAAGACAAATGCAAGTTCGCAAGGTTGCATGCGATGTTTAACTATTATTTACGTACAAACGAGGTTACTCGTGAAATGGGCCATCTGGGTCTAATTGGGCCCACTGTTTGGCGCCGTGCCATGAAAGGTTCACTGATTTTTGAGGGGATTATAGGATGGATAGATGGCCCACCTGATGGTGTGTGAGTAGAGATTATCTTTCACGATATCATTGAGGGAAATAACGAAATAAATTAAAGATTTTTGCACTTCGTAAACAAGTTGATAAGGTGACTTTATTAATATTTATATTCGTTGTTGTAAGAAGAATAAACTGCAACACTATTACCCTCCACTGCTGGACTCCACTGCTGCGTCGTCTTGTGCATTAGAATTGTATGCATTAAATTATGTATATCCATACTAATATTATAAAAAGGTAAAGTTTGTAAGTTTGGATGTAGGAGGTAATCTCCGAAACTACTAACCCGATTTCAAAAATTCTTTCACCATTTGAAAGGTACATTATTACAGATGTACTAGCGATCCGCCCTCGCTTCGCTTCGGTTTATAAGTTTTTTTTTTAATTTATCAAAATAAAATATAGCCTATATTAGACACAGATAATGTAGCTTCCTATTTGTGAAAGAATTTTTGAAATCGGTTCCGTAGTTTCAGAGATTACCACCAACATACAAACACACAATTTTACCTCTTTATTATATTAGTATAGATATATATTATGTGTAAAAAAGTTGACGGGCACAGCTAGTAATTATAATTTCTATATTTAAAAAATAATTGACTTGTAATTTTTAAGACAATATGACACGCTGACTTTTAAATAACTGTTTTTACAATGTAAATTATTATATTTATAAATAGATGTGACATAGAATTTGAAAATTAATAGTGAAACGTTATGTGCATTAAAATAAATAATATAATTTAAAAATATGGATTAATATATAATACGAGTATAATATAATTAATACATAATACGAGTATAATATAATTAATATACAATACGGGTATAATATAATTAATATATAATACGAGTATAATATAATTAATGTATGTATAATTGAACTGTGAACTGGACTTTTTGCATGCCTGTTAAGGTATTTGCATTTTTGCATAGCAGGACAAATGTATTTATTGCAATATCATATTTTGATTACCTATGTTTTAGCAGATTTTTTTTGTACAGAAATAAAGTGGCAGACGAGCATACAGTCCACCTGATGGTAAGTTGTTACTGTAGTCCATAGACATCCGCGATACATGCCAACATCAGTCCAGAATGACAAACGTTGGCACGCTCCCGGATGCGCTGCCAACCTTTGCAAATTAAGGAATGGATTGGGAGAGGGGGTTGGGAAAATGGGGGGGATAGGATGGGATGGGAATGGGCTCTGGCATATCTCACTCACTACCGAAACACATATTGTACATTGATGAAATACGATAAAGTGAGAAACGCAGTACATTTCAAGGTAGTCTTCTGTGAGAGACGGGTAACGTGGCCAGTCGAGTGCGCCCAGCGGCTGTGGGAATGCAGCATGCACTCTCCCCCTACAAATGATTTGATTTGATAATTATTAAATAAATGAGTTTGAGTACAAGGCAATTAAACGACCTTTAAATGGCACGTTGCTCAAGTGGGTTGGCATGTTCATTATTTTAGCGGTGGTTTCTCAGGGCTTGTGGTAACGACTTTATTATCCCTTAGGAGTCCTTTACGACACCCTCAGCTAGATGCTGTGGTGCTATTCAAAGCCGGGCCAACACCACAAAAAAAAACTGCATAACAGCTTTAAAAAATAAGCTTAATGATTTATTTTTCAAAGTTCTTTTTGTAGTTGGTACTACATAGATGCCTACGAAATAAGTCGATAATAATCTTTAAAAGGGGATTTATTTATTTTTATTTCAGTAAATTTACTGCATTTAATGGTACAAAAGGCGAGCATAATGCCTGGAGGCATTTTCTACCAGCTAACCTTTGGGTAGAACAGAGAAGCACGTTGGGAGATGCGATTAATTGTACATGTAAATGATGAATTGTACATCGATTGTACATTTTGAAATATTTCTACGTTCAATTGGTAAATGCTAGAAAAAAAATTACAAAATATATCATACATTTGATACAGTATTAGGTATTCGGTGATGCAAGTTTGAGGCCTGGAAATTAAAGCTATTGACTTCGTAATAATAATCTAAGGCTTCAGAGCAGTTAAATTGTCAAAATCGGTCGAGTATCCCGTTCTAGCATTTATTTTGGTCCAATAATAGTTACATCTGGCACGATGCCAGCGCACCTAGCTGTTACATAAGCATTTCCCCCAAGCATTTGTTCTGAAGACCTATTCACGTCTTAAGTAGTTGAAGATCTGATGTTTTCAGCCACTCAGCATGAGGGCGCTTAAAATGTATTTCTATTTAATGGGCAAGGAACTGGTAGGTAGAATATAGGTGTCGTTATTATGACTAGACGTCTCAAGAGGTTTATATCTGCGTATATCTTTCAAGTGGTTCCAATTTGGCTGGAATAATCCGCGACCCTATTACCCAGTGTCACCAATAATTTAATGCCTGTGAACTCGTCACACTAGCTAGTGCTGACAATATCCACCGATTTGACGGTCTGTTATGGCGCGCATTCTAGGACCAGTATTAACCATCGACCTGGTAAGTTCTGGTCAGCCAAACTAGTGCTGTCGCGAATTCTTCCTCACGGTCACGATACAATCAATTGTGTTAAGCTCAACATAAAGTCACGATTATCTTTTTTATTTGTCGTTTATTCCGGCAAACAGGTACTAGGCGAACATAAATCAGTTGAAGATTCATTGTTAATTTGTCGTGAAAGATGGAGCGGACGCAGATGCGAGAGTGTGTTATATAGCTTTTTCCTCTCTGCGGTTCTCACTCTCCCATACTTTCTTGCCTAATCATAATTCCAATCTCCATCTGCTAGAGGGAGTATACTTTCTATACGTTTTGATTTTGTAAATTGTTTTACTTTTCCCAATCAATTTTATAACTGACAGTAGTACATAACAGTTTACAAAAAGTGATTTTTTTATGAGACTAATATATTTTAGGACTTTTTGGCGGGAACTCGAGAAGTGAAATTGAGTTTTTGTTTGATTCTTGTAAAAATCATGTATTAGTTAGGCTTCTTGTAGTTCAATAGTGATAGTTTATTAAACTTCAAAGTGTTTTTCGTTCATGGTGTTTCTGTTAAAAAAAATAAAAGCATAGGACTGCGTTTATCATGTGCTTTCTAGGAGTCCTCTTCTGTCCTCAGTAAATCTACTATCATTTCACTGAGCGACTCCTGACTTACTCCGACGATACGTTTTTTTATACAATACTAACTATTAAATCACATAAGTTTGTGTGTGATTTATTTCACCTTCCACCTACGCTCAGGTACATTTGCAGCCTTACCAATTCCATAATTTATGCAATTAATATCTACTTATACTTATAATATGTTAAACCAATATAACGCTTTGAATCTAGTCAGTAGCGTACCATCAGCTTATGTTCCTTCACTGCTGGATTTTTCCAAGGCTACCACACACGGTGTTCGATTCTTCTCATACAGCCACTACTGGTGAACATTTTCAAGTCGCCGGTCTACCTGACCGGAAACATGTCACATTACGTCTCCCGGTGGCCTCCACTTGAAGATTCGCCTACTCCATATCTGTTATCGGTCTCACGGCAAATATAACCTGTTCATTGCTACTTCAGCTTGCTGATTCTGTGAGCTATGTCTTTGAAACTAGGCGTACCCATTATTCCTATTACTTGTGTTATAAAATTTTTACGTTTGTGTTCAAATGTATGATTATTGCCGACTTTTCATCTAGAACTCACGTGATGTTATGCGCAAACAACAAAACTTTAAAATATTGTTAGCGCAACATTTCCATCCCATTGATAATTATTATTTGTGACCCTATGCTCGTGATAGTAATGCACTCGTATCTTGTGCAGCGAGGATAGGTTATGTGACAGCTCGTATGGCCGGGTGTTCTGGCGTCCAGCCAAAACTTCCACGGATTTTATGACAAATTACCTCTAAAGTTGAAAAGGTCAGAGTCCTGCAGATTTCATAGAGAAGTGCGAATTATTTTAGTTCAAGTGAGAGGGTCTGAATGATTTATTAAGTGATCCAGAAGTTTCTACAAGTCAGCTAGACGGAGCGGTGAGGGATTCAGGAGGGAAGAACGGAAAGGGGGGTTGGCAACTGCCCAGGGAATACTTTATGGTATTTAACCACATTATGCCCCTTTATTTACAAATTTATTTATATCTTTCTTCAATCTTTTCATCGCTTGTATAACTACATTTCCTCTTATTTTAATTAGATTTTAACATCTTATTCGACTATTCCATTCGACTATATATACAGTCCTCGCAACGAGACATGACTTTTGCGTTTGTGTGAGTGCACAACAACAATATACAGTGCGAACCATTTCGACAATCGAATTGGACAATTCGGCTCCCACTTACACAGACGCAAAGATCATCTCTCGTTGCGAGGACCATTTCTAAAATCGGATTGGACAATTATTAATCACTCACTCACACAGATGCAAAGGTCATGTCTCGTTGCGAGGACTGTATATATATTCGAATGGAATAGTCGAATAAGATGTTAGGAGCGGATTTGAATATAGGTTTCCATTGGCGGTTAGCTCTTAGGGATTTAGTAGCAAGAGCTTTGGTAAAGGATAATTCTCGAAAGAGTATTGTTACAACATTCCGTCAAATTGTGAAAACAGTTTTTTGGCAAATGCACGCGCTTCTTGATTAATGTCTAGATGATCAGTAATTACGAGGATAAAGTCTTCGAAAGATTTCGAAGATGTAGATTTCTTCATCTCCCTAAAAGAGCAATAACTTATATCACTTTACTGTACCATTAACTTTATACTAACGATACACGTTTGCACGTAGATTACTCATGGCGACTGCACGAGCGCTGGCATTGATAAATTACGTCGATAACTTAACGCGAATGGCTTATATCCATCCGATATCGGTGGCAACCGTGGGATATATCTTCGGCTTTGTCTTGGGAAGTTTGATATTGGTTTAGGAACTAATAACGAAGATGAGATGAATTTGGAATTATCTTGTATGCTAACAGATTAAATTAGTATTGGGACTATCGGTGGGTACGTACACATTTGTGATAATAGACAGTATAAAGAGCGATGGTAGACTAGGGGTATTCTCGACGAGACGAGACTAGATTTATTCTCGACTCACGTTCGTGTGATCGTGAGTTCAAATAAGTGCGGATTTGTACTTAAGTGCGGATTTGTACTTAAGTGCGGATTTGTAAAGAGATATCACTAGCTCGGCGTTGAGGGAAAACATTGCTAGGAAACCCGCATGATCGAGAAATAAATAAAAATTCTGGGGATTGCGCGCGTGGTGGATTGTCGCCCGAAACCCCCTAGTGATTTACTAGAGGAGCATAGGCATGCAGTGGGACGTTATAGGCTGATAGAAATAGAACTCCGTATAAACGTTTTCCACCATCTTCTTATAATTATTATTTATTTATTTCTGAGATGTGTCAGAGCCCATTCCCATCCTATCCCTCCCATTTTCCCAACCCTTTCTCCAAATCCATTCCTATATCTCCAAAGGCAGGCAGCGCATCCGGGGGCGTGCCAACGTTTGTCATTTTGGATTAATGTTGGCATGTATCGCGGATGTCTATGGGCTACAGTATCCACTTACCATCAGGTGGACTGTATGCTCGTCTGCCGCCTTCGTCCATAAAAAAAAATCACTGTAACAGTATCAAAACACATACTCGTATTTAGTACTAGCGACCCGCCCTCGCTTCGTTTCGGTTTATAACTATTTTATTTACCATTTTTTTTTAATTTCAAAGTAAAATATAGCCTATATTAGACACGGATAATGTAGCTTCCTATTTGTGAAAGAATTTTGAAATCGGTTCAGTAGTTCCAAAGATTACCCGCAACATACCTACAAACACACAATTTTACCTCTTTATTATATTAGTATAGATATAGATAATAAACACTATATCAAAAAATTTTAATTTATTAAAAAGTTCTACAACAGGAACTGAAACCATGGATACTGACGTCATTGACATACAAAAATAATATTTTTTTATAAATCGATTTTTTGTGCTTTGTCTTTAGCAAATTTGTATTAAAATTTGGTAAAAACAAAAAAATGGTATTTGGTGAAAAATATTCGTAAGATTTTCATGACAATGACCTCTGAAACATAGCACAATCGACGGTTTCAGACTTCAGGAAAGGTTCAGGCATCCTGTATATTATATGGAAGTTTATATGGAACTCTAAATATATTGGACGGAAGTGGTTAACTTGGGGAGGCTCGTGAGGGAAGGGCTTTGCTTAACGGTGAGTCACCAAATGGGTTTACGAGAAAATTAATATTGATCAAGATAGTATATGATGGCGAACCTTGTGAGTGGAAAGATGCAGGCTGATGAAATGATACGGCATATTCAATGATCATCAAATATACCGTCTATTCAGCTATATCTAAGTATTCAGCTTGGTTAGGCAGCTTTCGGTAAATACGTCACCTTATCTCGTTGCCTACATGTTGACAATCAGTGCGTTCTTCCAATTATGACGTATGGTACTGAAACGGGGTGTCTTACGGTCAACCTAATTCACAAGTCGAAATTCACGAGCGATGGAAAGATGTGATCAAAATATTTTTGGTGAATAAAATTCGTAACGCAGTTCATAGTTAACATGGTTAGTTTGGTAGGGGGAAAGTGCATGCTGCACGCTAAAGACAGCCGCTGGGCGCACTCGACTGGACACGTTACCACTCTCTCACAGAAGACTATCTTGAAATGTACCGCATTTCCCACTTTATCGTATTTCCCCAATGTACGTACGTATTTCGGTAGTGAGTGAGATATGCCAAAGCCGATTCCCATACTATCCTCTCACTCTCCATTTTACCAATCCATTCCTTAATCGGCAGCGCATCCGGGGGCGTGTCAACATTTGTCATTCTGGACTGATGTTGGCATATATCGGGGATGTCTATGGACGACAGTATCCACTTACCATCAGGTGGACTGTATGCTCGTCTGCAGCCTTTTTTCTATATAAAAAAAAAAACATTATTTCGACGAAAATTCGACGAACAGCTAAAAGGTTGACGATATACTTCAAAAAATCAACAAGCGGAAGTGGCAGTCGTCAGACAATACGGGGCCGATAACTGATAGAATGGACGAGCCTTCATATGGAATATTCATAAGGAAACTTAGATTGGTACGCCATCCGGCCATCTAAGTGTTTTTTATGTATAAACGTAAATGTCTCCAACTCGTAAATATCTCAATATATAAATGGAGATCGTTGCTCCACTGTGTTTAATGCTAATGTAAGGTCTTATGGTAATAATGGAGGTCTAAATTCGTTAATAATAAGTTAAAATTGAAGTGAGTTCTGTTGACTTAAAGCGTACTCAGAACAAAAACAATAGACTAAAACAAACCATTAACAGTAACAGTCACTTTGTCGATTGCTAGGTATATATAATGGCAAATTACTACCTCCGATACGTGGCACGGATTCGTCGGAGTCGTAAAAGTCTAATTCACTCACGAGCCGCTTCACAGCCGGATATTGCGGTGTGGTACACGTGACAGGAGTGAGCGGCAAACCGTTAGAGAGCCGATTATTAGGTGGTATCTCTATTCGTTTGTGCATGCTAAACTGCGAAGATCCGAAAAAGTTGGGTTCTGATTCATTGAAAAGTGTACCAATGGACACCCATTCCATTTGATAGGAAGTGGTTTCTGCCGCGAAGTCTGCAGCAACAGTAATAAGGATTGCTGAACTTTCTCGCACGCTTTTCATGAAAAAGTTCATGTTCATGATTTTTTTTATATACTAGTGGGCGGACGAGCAAGCGGTCCCACGTGATGGTAAGTGTTACCGCCGCCCATGTACACCTACAACACCAGGGATTATTAGTGCCAGAAATAGATATTGACCACTCAAACAAAGACAACAATAATTGAAGGTCAAAACTTGTTGCTTCTTGACTCTGTAAGAAAATCGATACTCGCACGTAACTAGTGACTTGGTCCGCTTTTTCATTCGTCTGAAGTTCGGATATCCCCTTAGAAAAACCCACTACAGCGCCGGTTATTGGCTGCGATGGCACCGCAGAAATACGATTTGGCAATATGGCCACCCGATTTAGACTTGAGTGTCCATTTTCGGGTTCGTAATTGGTCAGCTTTGGTCGACGATAGATATAACTCCATGGTTGTTAGATTTCCATTCTTAGTAATGAAGCTGATATTTTTTGAAGCGAACATTTTTTGGAAAAAGAATAAATAATAGGTAACATCATATTCAATTACCTACACTACAATTCTCTGTGTCGTAAATAGAGAGATATACATGAACACACAAACCATCCAAACAGGGAAATATTCGGTTGTTTTTAAGCGAATGAATGCCCAATCGGAGAATTTTGGTACAAAAGCAAATTCGTACACACTATCAAATGGGATGTCGTTAAGTATTTAAATCTTATCAAAATCCGCGGAATTAATTCATGGCCCCAAGTACCAGGAGTTATTTTTTTTTGTTAGTCTATAATTTCTGCAACAAATCAAGGAATCGCTGTATCTTTTATGAGATGTACGAGTATTGATATATTAAATAATTTTTACTAAACCTAAATTCACACGATTCAGTTGAAATAATTTTACTACCCTGAGTACAATCAATACTTCTTCAGTTATTCTCGGACGGTCTTCAATTCTTTAAGTTGTTTGTAAAAAAACACCTAAAATAATTAATTTAAGTCCTTACAACACGAAGTTTCTCCTTAATTAAAAATAACTGTGTTTCGCATTTCCCTTACTTCACCGTCTTCCTTCTTATCAAGTGTTTTCTTAACTTTCCGTTAAACACAACAATAGCATAAATGACAAGGAAGGAATCAAAAAAGGAAGGGCTAGATTATATTTTTTCAATTTTCAAAATAAGCTAAAAGCAATTTGCCGGTACATCTACACAGCATCCAGCGACACGTATCGGTGATACCAATACATCGCGACCCCATGAGACTCGCCACGTACACTTTGGGCTACACTTTGAATAATACATTTTGTACACATGCGACTGTGGAGTGCAGTTATAGAACTGCGCAATTGATACGAATAAGCGGAAAATGGTTGCGGCTTAAAACTTAAGAAAATTATCTCATTGTAAATTGACATAATTACAACAATTACAAAAGTACTATTGTTCACACCAATAATTGTAATTATTATTTTCAGGCTGTACTAAAATTAAACCAATGTCGGTCGGCCATCATTGTATATGCGACCGTGATAAAAAGCTGAGTCATTCGAAATTCGAAATACATCAATTAACTTTCACTGCAGCCGATTTTCTGCTTTTCTTCAATGCACAGTATTCCTAACCAGCTGTAGGATAGGCCCTATCAGACCATGAAGTAACAACATTATACTGATCTCTGAAAAGTTTCCTGTAAGGAGAGCTCAAGGATGAAGTCTGTTATTTCAATTAAAATAAATCAAATTATTTTTTTTTCCAACTCAGTCACCTTCAACTTGCGCCGACCGTTACAGATAGGGGCTTTTTCGAATAACGAAGTTATTGCAGGTGCCAATTCTGGGTTAGCCTTGTTTCAGGGTGTCTCTTTGGTGTACACGAATTGGGTGAACACCGTGTAGATTGTAGATATGTCATAAATAAAGACAAACAATACTGTAGCACAGAGCAAACTGTGACTCTTGAATATATTCATGGAACACTTCGCAGTTACGGTCTAATGTTCATGAAGCTGGTCGTCTAATTTCCATACGGTAGTTCGGCTTTATAATTTTCTCTTTTGCACATAATTATGTGCGAAAGTTTTCCAACTAATGAAAATTAGATGAAACGGGATTGTACCTTTCGGATTAATTTTATGTTTTATAAGGTTTGAAGAATTTGCCTACGAAATTGTATAGTATACAGAGTAATCATTTGTATATCATAAAAATCATTATTACCTTGATCTATGTAATTTTGTAGATGGGCTCTTTTCTGGATCTTTATCTACATTTTTGTCTTGATCGGATTTCAGCGCGTATTCATTCCTATGAATATTCGGTGATTTTAGACACAAAATCTATAAAATTCTCGTTTTGATTCTGATACAAATATTAGTACTACTTGAAATATTAGTATTACTTAGTGGTCACAGAAGACTACCTTGAAATGTACTGTATTTCCCACTTTATCTTATTTCCCCAATGTACGTACGTGTTTCGATAGTGTCTGAGATGTGCCAGAGCCCATTCCCATCCTATCCCTCCCCATTTTCCCAATCCTTTCTCCAAATCTATTCCTATATCTCCAAAGGTAGGCAGCGCATCCGGCGTCATGCCAACGTTTATCATTTTGGACTAATGTTGGCATGTATCGCGGATGTCTATGGGCGACAGTATCTATTTACCATCAGGTGGACTGTATGCTCGTCAGCCGCCTTCGTTAATTATAAACTTGCAAGCTCTTAAAAACTGGAAATTAAAACAGACTACAAAAAGTCTGCAATATCGAAAATGTTAGTATTTTTTGCAACTTTAAGTTAATAACACGAACTGATAATAACGAACGAAACTTTATAAATTACACTCTTCCACACGCAATAGTTTTTACATTAACATTTTTTATAGTAGCTTCGTGACTTTGCTGTTATATCTATAACTCGTGTGAAAGCGTTCTCTGTACTGATACTCTCGAGTACTAGAAACAATTTATTAATGTCTGCATTACAAATTTAAATATGTTTGTTTTTATTGTTTTCAGTGTATCTACGGGTGTTATGTGCATTCCGCCATCTTGCCTACCTTCCATCGACGGTGCTATTGGCTGTTGCAGGTAATTTTGTGTTTCCTTTCTCTGTATGCCAACTAGCTTTACTTACGGCTTTCGACGTTTCGAACCCAATTTCAATTGGTTTCGTGTTCATACTTACTGGTTCTAGTTTAATACTAAAATCCACGTGTAGTTTATCAGAAATTTTATTAAGATGATTTCATTATAGCTATAATGACATTATCATTACATTTTAACAAAGATGTTTATCCACCACTAATTCATAACGTAACCATATTCTTAAACCGATAAAATCATCTTAAACCTTTCCGAGACAATTATACTATACAACAAAGGAAGTCATAACATCCTTGGCAGAGTAGATCTAAGGATTAGCGCAAAGAAACGAATGGACAGACAGATTTAAATAATAATATTTAGCGATAGGTAGTGATTATTAGTAGGGATAGATATTTGGACCATTTGATAATAAATAATGGTCTGTATTATTTGAAATTCAAGGAGTTACAAAAGCAAGTTTGAATTACAACACAATCAACGCAGTAGACAAGATCAGTTAGAAAAATAGGATTAGTTTTAGTTTAATGATTCTACTACATTTTCATTGCTTTAGACGAGTTACTCATCTTTCTCAATGATCTAAGTTTAAGTGAGTCTTTTATCTACCATTAATAAAGGTACTAAAATAATAATTATTAAATTTTTCCTCATTTATTATTTGGGCCACTCTTTAATATCAAACCACCTGATGAAAATAATGCATGAACTTCCGTGTTTTTTCTGCGTGAGGGTTCTTTGTAAATGTCGCCAAAATGTCGCAACGCACGGAGAACTTTCCTTTTGTTTTGTGTCCATTAATAGAGTCACTTCTAGTAACTACTATTAAACGTGTTGAGGAATTTCCTTTTCTACATAAAAAAGAGGCAGAATACATTGGTTAAATTTGCTAGAACGATAACAGTCAAATTTGCGAGAGCAGATTTGTATTTTGTACATCAATTATGGACTTTTATCGTAGACCTGATCTACAAGTTCAAAGTCAAGAACCACGCTTGGCGTTTCTTTGCTGAGCAGAATCCTAAAATAAGAAATTCAACAGATAAATATTAGTGATATAACTCAAATATCAGTGAGTTGAAATAGCAGTGGGCCGACTATAGCTGTCGTAGTACAGATAACCGATGGAGTAGATGAGTCCTCAAATGGAGACCATGTACCAGTTGAAGACATAAATAAAGTCGCTGGTAAGCCTGGATAAGAAGAATTGACAATTATTTACAATGGTTAAATTTGAGAGACATCTATATTGGATAGATAAAGGCTGATGATATGTCATGTTTTCATTTTTTCTATATCTTAATAAGTCTAAAATCTCCCGCTGCAGGCAGGCCTCCACTTACAGATACGCCTAGGCTACCAATGATCTCAGTATGTTGATGTAGTAGATATCTAAGTATAAGTACACTCTTTATTATTTCATGTTAAAATCTATAGAAGTATATTACTTCATAAACTTATATTTCATAATTACAGCATCAGCTCCACTAGGGTCTTTGAAATACACGTCTTTGATGCTTCACCTCTTAAGAAATTGATAAAACCGCGAAATGAAACTTCCCGGTTCAATATTTTTGAAATATCTCCTTCTTTCGCTGTAATATTAATGGAATTTCTTCAAGTTAAGATCCGCTACGAAAATCTTTGAATAGTTTTATTCGAGTTCTTTCAATCATGAAGTATTTTGAACTTAAAACTTTGAAGTTAAAATGCAACTAATTTTATTATTTACAGTAATTAATGTTTAATAAATTATGACATTACTATCGCTCACTCCGTCACACATTTGTTTGACCTTTCATTGATTTCTTTACCAACAATTACTTTTATTTCATACTAGCGACCCGCCCTCGCTTCGTTTCGGTTTATAACCTTTTTTTTTTTCAAAATTTCAAAATTTAATATAGCCTATATTAGGCACGGATAAAGTAGCTTCCTATTTGTGAAATAATTTTTGAAATCGGTTCAGTAGTTCCAGAGATTACTCCCAACATATCTACAAACACAATTTTACCTATTTATTATATTAGTATAGATTATTAGTCGAGTCAATCGTCGAAAACACATTTTTAGTCGAGTCAATCGTCGAAAACTTCATAATCAGTAGATTACTCAGTAAATGCTTTCACCGCCAATATCTCTCACTCACCTCTCGATTATATCTTCTTAATAAAAACAAGCACTTCAAATGTAACATTTTCTGTGTCGTCCAGGCAGCCATAGTTTTTGCCAGCATCTATCCATCAAACTGCGAATCCAGTTTTTTCGAATGACACGCCCCTTAAATTCGTAGGATCTTATTTTTTGCGCCACTAACTGTTACACAAGTACATGGAATTCGTGTCTCCTAAAATTCGTCTTCATTTTGTTTGTCATGCTCTTATTTATTTTTATTTATTTATTTAAACTTTAGTGCAGATACAAACATTGTATAAAAGGCGGACTCAATGCCTAGTGGCATTTTCTGCCTTTGGTTAAACAGAAATGTGAAATGCATCGTGTAATCATTAAAAAAATGATTACTTACAGTACATAGCAATACACATATAATACCTAGATACATAGTATACATATATAACTATTGATAAAAATATATACTTATATATATATATATATATACCCATATAAACACATACAACAAAAAATTATACTATACATTGAAAATATATTATACTAGCGACCCGCCCTCGCTTCGCTTCGGTTAATAAGATTTTTTTTTCAAAATTTCAAAATAAAATATAGCACTTTTATTTTGAGGGATCCCTAATTTTTTCTAGTAATAAATATAGCCTATGTTACTCAGGGATAATGTAGCATTCTAATGGTGAAAGAATCTTTGAAATCGGTCCAGTAGTTTTTGAGTTTATTCGTTACAAACAAAATACAAATCTTTCCTCTTTATAATATTAGTGTAGATTACAAGCCATTGACAAGGGGAGGTTGTTTCAGAGAAAGAAATAAAAATATAAGTAATTTTATTTTTCAACTCTGTTGCATAGACAGATAATATCTGTTGCATAACTCTTCTTTCAAAGGTTTTTTTTTTTGCCAGAACTTTGACTATTATTTTCTGCAGACGTGTGACAGGTTATCTTTTCTGCTACTGTTCTTTCATCTTACGAAAGCGGGTCACGTTTAATAGTGGTTGTGCTCGTACATGTACATTGTACACAACTGAGCGCAACCAGTCTTCTTCAGTTGAAAGAACGATATATTTGTTGACAGCCTTTAAAAATGAACCCGTTTCTGTTATGGCTTATGATTTTCTATGCTGTATATATCTATTCAATGTTTTTTTTTATGGACGAAGGCCGCAGACGCGCATACAGTCTGACGCGCATACTTACCTGATGGTAAGTGGACACTGTCATCCTTAGACAACCGCGATACATGCCAACATCAATCCAGAATGACAAACGTTGGCACGCACACGGATGCGCTGCCCAACTTTGCAGATTAAGAAATGGATTGGGAGAAAGGGTTGGGAAAATGGGGAGGGATAGGATGGGATGGGAATGGGCTCTGGCATATCTCACTCACTACCGAAACACTTACGCACATTGGGGAAATATGACAAAGTAGGAAATGCAGTACATTCCAAGGTAATCTTCTGTGAGAGATAGGGATAATGTGCGCCCAGCGGCTGTGGAAATGCAGCGTGCAGTCTCACCCTACCAAAAATCCCCTACCGTATGCCGCCTTCAAATAAACAAAAATACAAATTTTGAGCCAATAAAGATATTTGACTTTGATGGTTTCCCTTATTCTCAGTACACAATCGCAGTAGCCTTATCGAGTGGCATTTGAAAATACCACCAAACCGTTCGCCGAAATGTCGGCGAGTAATTGAATTTCTGATTGGGCTTGTGTTTGTAGTGTAACAGGTGTCGATGCCTAGTGGACCTGTAATAGTTTTACACGTTTACACGTGTAATTGGTACACGTGTAGCGAAGCTAGCCCCATATGTGGTCAAATTAGATCATTCGAAATTCGTATTAAGAAAAATTGGAGGTCCATATAAACATGTAGACATTTCGACAACTCATTCTCCTGTCTTGATCGTTTTACAGAAATTTGATGAAAGCAATGTGATTATTTGGTGACAACGCCTCCCCGCTAAGCAAGTATTAGCCACCGCCAGTGCTCATGATGACCGATTGGCGCACTTGGTCAGTCCATGCCTCCTGTTTAAAAGATCCCAGGTTCGATTCCGGGTCGGATGTTTCTCTGCTTTAAAGACAAATGTTCGTCTTCAGTGTGTCTTTGGACGACACAGGGAATCCTAATGTGGACCATTGAGTGTGGTGTTATTTAATAATTTAATTCTGAAAATTATATACACTTGATTTTCTTAAATCTGTGGACATTCTTCATCATTCTCATCATACTTCTATAAATATTCCATTTGATAGCTGGGGCCAACTCTTTGACAAAGCATTGACCAATTAGGGTTTACAATTTACGTAGGTTTAAGCAGGTTTACAATTTACGTAGGTTTACACAAGTTTACAATTTACGTAGGTTTACAATTTACGTAGGTTTACACAGGTTTAAAATTTTTTTTGCTTACGTAAACCAATAATGTGCTGTGTGGTGTGGGCCGGTTATAGAACAGCACCACCCCATCCCTTCCCGTGGGTGTCGTGAAAGGCGACTAAGCGATAACAAAGCGGCTACCACGAACCCTGAAGAACTACACCACCTCTGAAAGACTGGACTCGCCAACTCGCTTGGCCGCTTGGTCATGCATCCATCATGCACGAGGAGGCCCATGTCCCACGAGTGGATACTGAAAGGGCTGGTTGCATTGCATTGCAAACCAATAATTATGGTAGGTTATCCCAATCTCTTTACTATCAGACGCTAAGACGTGTCCTAACTATCGCTTAAGACATTTTTACTGTCTCTTTCTGTATCCATTATCAAGTTATATCTTTTACGACATCTTCCTAGCAATTCAGTCTCCGTTCCCCAATTGGATAACCGCACTTATCCAAAAGTTTATCGTGTACACAATATTAAGAAAACTATAAAAGTATAAAGCAAATATTTTTAAAATTTTCAGTCGCCACACAAGACCGCCTTAATGGTATCTAAACCCATAGAGTTGCAACTAACTTTCGACTTGGTGGCGGGGAAAAGAACACAACAGTTAGTAGGGTTGACAATTCTTTAATCCTCGAATTAGGAATTATTATTTTCTTATTAATTATTATTATTAAGAATTATTTTCTTTTCAAAAGAATCCTATTGTATAATGAAAGTGGTGGTTTACACAGCTCCTCTTGCTTTATACTTGTATGTTCTTTTATAATATTTACTTTTGTTAGAAACATGTAATATTTATGTAACTTATATGGATATTTTGTTTACTGGCTCCCAAAATACAGATTTTTTCTAATTTGGGAGTCAGGAGTACAAATGTATAAATTTGTATCAAGTATGTTTAATACAAATAAATAATTTGAATTGAATTGAATTGAATTAAATGTAACTTATATGGCTATTTTGTTTAGAATATTGTATTTATTGTAATGTATGTCGATTACTTGGTGTTTTTCTACAAATTACTACCTCACTGATTTTCTGTATCTAAGAAAATCCTTACACGTAGGGGTGGGGGGGTGCACGCTGCAATCGACCAACCGCTGGGCGCATTCTACTGGCCATGTTACCCCTCTCTCACAGAATACTAACTTGAAATGTACTGCATCTCACTTTATGCTAATCCACAGTGTATGTATGTGTTTCGAAAGTGAGTGAAATATGACAGAACCCATTACCATCCCATCCTATCTCTCCTCATTTTCCCAACCCTTTCTCCAAATCTATTCCCACATCTTCAAAGGTAGACAGTGCATCCAGGGGTGCCAACGTTTGACTTGTCATTCTGGACTTATGTTGCCATGTACCGAAGATCTTCATGGACGACAGTATCCACTTACCTACCACCAGGTGGACTGTATGCTCGTCTGCTGCCTTCTTCCATAAATAGGAAACAAACTTTATGTAGGTATTATCTATATAACAATATGACCGGCAGACAGTGTTTTAAATCATTATATACATTTTAAATACGACTTTTATGCTCTTTCAGTATCTGTAGCGACGTGATAGTGTAAAAATATTAATGTTCTTTATAAGTAAATAACTTTTATTTCACACGAGTAAATAAATTGTGAAATTATTATTTCAAATTGCCACATAAAATTGCCAGTGCCCAGACAGTGTTTACAATGTTTTCTCACGTTAACAACGAGTTAATGAAAAACCACAGTGGCAACAATAAAACACACGTGCGAAGCAGCAACCCTACGAGGCGGCCATTACATAAATAATGGCGCCATGTTTATTGCCGCCATTTTGAAGACAAATGGATAGTTATTACGGCGTATTCCGTTTTACATTCGCTCCTCGCGTTGAAAATTAAAATATTGTGTATTACTTATTTTAGTTTAACTGCGTTCGAGTCGATTTAATGCTCGTTTCGGACGTTGTTTGTTTTGTGCCCTTCTGCTCACTCGACTGTCCTTACCCGCCTTTTTTCCGAAGTCTTTATGAGCTCGAGTTTCGCTCGTTATTCAGCATTCTTCGAGTAAAAAATGGTGTTCGAGCACTAAATTTTCACACATCACTGAATTTTATTATTCTTATGGGAATTTAAGTTTTTGTTGAAGACAGTTTTTATTGCAGCTGAGTATTTGTAGATGGCAATACTTTTAAAGAGAGCGATGAAACTATCTGAATTATTTATAGATTAACCTAGTCATTTTTGTACGTATCTTGGATTCAAACTTGGATTGAATTCAGTTTCCACATCTTTGACCGTGACCTCACTTTCTCATTTCACTGTTTCAAGATTTATTTAACATACGAGATATTTTTTACGAATTCCGCAAACAGTGATGATGATATTATTATAACAGTATTATCATAGTTTATGATAATTGCGTTCCGTGGATTGCGATCTTAGAACATTTATTATTATTTATTATGCCATTTCATTTACTGGGTTTTGATCTAATTGTATATAAAAAAATCTGACAGTCCTGTAACATAGTCAGATGTAGGTACAACATTAATTACATATAAAAATTGCAGGTCTAACTTCCTTATAGTTCGTTCAAATCACGAAGGCAAATCAAATCAGTCGCTTAGTAGTGGTTGTGCGTCGGGAACGAGCACAACCACTACTAAGCGTAACCTGCCTTCTTGAGAAGAAAGAACTATATCAATTTACTCCATCTTCTCCATCTTGGACAGCTTGTAGACTTTCCATAGATTGTGTATTGTAGGTACCTAGTAAAATACATTTAATGTAGTTGTATTCTTAAAAATATTGCCGTTGATTTCAGAACCCCGACATAGTGCTGGTCCACTACCTAAATGTGCCATACCCGGATGACAACAAGTTGGCGACAGTGGCGCCCAGCCTGGCTCTGTGGGCCGATAAGAAGGAATGGACGAAGGACGAACTTGTTAGCCAGTTGAAGCCTATGTGTGAGTATTAGAGCAATTGATATTGATATCAGCCTGTAATGTCCCACTGCAGGGCAAAACCCTTTATAATTCCAACGGGATTTCAGATCATAATTCATCATTTGCGCCCAGTGCAGGTTGGTGAATATTATGTATGTATTTAGTATATGTCAGTATCTGTATTCAGTTAAAAGCAAGGACTTTGCTTTGTACCATCTTCACGCGTTTCCGTTAAACCAAAGGTTGACTGACAGGGAATGGCACTAGTTATTAAATACACTCTGTGTACAATTTCTGTGTGGTGAAGTTTGAATATATAAATACATTTTAATCGGTTAACAAATACGATATGGAAATTTATCTACAAATGTGGTTATATCGCATTAAAAGCTATTCCTTCTTCTAAATATTCTGAAGAGAATAACTTAAAAAGGCAATAGGAAAATACAACCACACATAAGTTACCTATGGTACCGATATTATAATATGAATAATAAAATAACTAAATCGAATTAAAACAAACAGTTACAAGGGACTCTTTAGAACACAGACAGAATCGGATGGCAGAAAGTAAATAAACAAACCGTTGTTGTTGAAAACAATAACAATGCGATACCCGAACAGTACAATAACAGTACGATAAACAGATATCCGAATATGTTGTAGAAACTGTATTATGTTCAACAATATTGTTACACCCTGACTCCCCCGGTGTACAAACTGAGCAACAAGTAACAGAAGCTTGGGAGTGAAACTTGAAACATACACCCCATGAATAATTAAGAGCTGCAGGGCTACCATCGACGCGATCGAATCGTGTTCGTGCTCAATTAAAATCGAGTATTATAGAAAATAACTGTCATTCTGATTGGAGAGAAAATAAAAGCTGTACGTTGCTTGAAATTTTAAGGTCAGAAATTCTAATCTTCCGCTCATGTGATGTTATTATATTAAATGTCACACTTAATTTAATTATAGTTGTGAGTACTAGAATATATGGCAATGAAGTAGACAACGTACTTGCTAAGCGGCTTATCACTGCTTGTATCATTAATTTCCATGTTAAATGAATGATACAAACATGATAGCGAGTGATCTTCAAAAGAGCTGTGAACAGGATTCTGCCAGGTCAGCAGCGTACTCGCATGTCTCCTGGTGTTGCAGGTGTTGCATGTGCGGCGGTGACCACTTACCAATCATGTGGCCCAAACGCTCGTCTGCCATCTCTTCTATAAAAAAAATCACAGATAATGTGAATGTTCTTTTGATCGTTGTTAAAATCAGAAGATCATTGGCAATTCTGACTTGACCTCTTACACCTATACTGAATCATAATCATGGGTACGGGTTGCGAAGGAAGCTAGTTCAGAAGGTCTTACTAAAAAGCAGTTCAATCGCGACAGGGTTTTTCATTCCTCTCCACTTTTAACATTATATTTTAATTATTTTCTTTTGAGATGAATCAAAACAAAGCAATTCAGCTGCGACCGATCTTCCTGATTAAGGTCGTCTGCCCTTCATTGTACCAACGATTCCACACTTTCAATCAACATTCTCTTAACTGCTGGCTATATTTATAGAACCTATACCTATTAACGAAATTAACGAAACCCTTTATTCCCTTTGATTGCAAGGCGATAGACATACAAACACAATGTATTATTACATTTATTTTAAAGTTTATCGTGATACTCTTTTATACACCGTTTGTTACTACTATACTCTTACTAATTACTATACTCTTACTAATTTACTATCAATCTTGAGTACTGTCTATTTTGCATAGATTACAGTCATCAATCAGCTTTGCTATAATCGCCGTTTTACATGTTTCATAGTTTAAAAAATAATACTCGTAATTTAAAATTTAAAACCTGTGTATAATCTAGTTTTATTTTCAACTGAACTAGTGAGAACTAAATTCCCACTAGTTTAGTCTAGTGGACGCCATCGAATGCGATCTGTGGTTACCTATTCGATTATATTATATCTTGCTTCGAACAACATTCGAACGTAACTCGAATGTGTCCAACGCTGACATTGAGATTCCAACGTCTTGGAAGACTGATCTCCATAATTTAAATAACATTCACAGAGGAAACAAGAATAAGTATAATCAAAGATTTGCCCAATTATCAAAATTCATAAATGTAAAACAGTGGAAATTAGGACGCAACAGAGAAAGTTGGGATCGTTGAATATTTATGAAATCTGTATAATTCAATTCCATTATGCGATATTAATCTTTCTCCCTCATAAATACTAATTATTATTGCGTTCAATTTGTTTGGGTTTTATCAACCTTCACTACTCTGTTTTATATTATTTATATATACCCTTCTGATGTTTTCAATATATTTCTCCTTTACAGTTCTTTTTATGGCGAAGCTTATACTTTTTCTCATTTTTAACACGTGATTGACTAATTAATTTCTTCTCCCTTATTCCTAATTCCAATACTTACTGACTTATGTATTATAGGATAGGATTTGTACTGAGTATCGAGTATTGTCCTTATTATGGAGGTTTGCTGTTATATTTATACTTTCATGTGTAAGGCATGGCGTCGTTTACAAGTAAACAGTGCTTTATTCCGAATAGTCCTTCTCTAATAACATTACAATGTCCATCCATCCCTTCCTATTGGAATATCCTATCCTATCCTTCCATTTTTCTAAGAACGTCCAGAAAGTCGAATCTTAAATTTCTATGAATAGGCAGCGCATCTGTAGAAGTACCAGAGTTCGCCATTATTGACTGATGTTACTTATAGCAAATAAGTTCAGTCACTCAGTGAGCTATAGAGAGTGCTATGCTAAGAGTTTCTTTGCGGGACAGGATCCGAAACGAAGACATTCGTCAAAGAACTAAAGTCACCGATATAGCTCGCAGAATCGACATTTTGAAGTGGCAATCGGCAAGTAATATTTACCGCAGGACCGATAACCGATGGGGTAGACATAGGCTGCTAGTATAGTATGGTTACTTATATCGCAGATGTCCCTGGGAGACGGTTTAGGCACGTCTATGATCAAGCAGAATATCAATTCCTCTTTGTTAGTCACGAGCTTTGTTAGACAAAGAATCAGATTGAAGCCTGACTTCATATGAACACTTTTTTAAGTCTGGTAATAATAGTTGTAAATATAAAACTGATCCAGTAACACTATATAGAATTCTTGGTCAGTTGCCGTTTCTGTGGATAGTGTATCAAGTCCACTAGTTTATTTAACGAAACCGATCTGTTTTAGTATTCGTTGCGTTGCCGGGTTTGGTTAGTAAACATAGCTGAACGGAAAGCTCAGTTTGAGTGTAACTAATCCGAGATGAGCATCTTACAGGTTTCTAAATTCTAAAACAGTTATTTTTTTGTTTCAGTTTTCAGTGAAGATGAGCCAGACATCAACAACGACTTGGAAATATCTGTAAGTTCAATAAATATCATTCTATTAAGTAAATATATCTATCATTACCATGAATGTGCCATTGTGATGAAATGTCAGGGGAAAATGTTCCAGACGGCGGAAACGGTGGAAGCCATCGTGGGTCAATTAATGGAGAAGCAGCGTGCAGCAAGAGCCGCAGCCTTGGCTAGACAGCTAGAATGCAGTTGTCCTGACTCCACTTGTCAAGATTCTAGAACATGTACTCACCCTCTACGACGCATCCAATCTACCAAGCCACCTCCGTCAGACCACCACGTTTCTTCCACTACAGGACCTTCACCCAGGCCAATGTCGCAACCTCCGCGGCAATACACTAGAGACCACAGACCATCTCCCCAATCGGCTTCACCATTATTACTATCCCTTGGACAAATCCAGGGCGGTGGAGGACTCCTTATCTTAAACGGAACGAGTAGCTCTCAACAGCACTCTTCTCTAGTATCACCGTTATCGGTGACGTCATTCGTTTGCGAAGAACCGAGGGATAGGTTTAGACAGCAGTACAAACCGACTTTTGTATTGAAACGGGAGGTGCCAGACAGTCTACCGTCTCCATATAATAATTCCGAATCGACATTCGAAGTTGAGAATCAAGTCGAAGAGAAAATTGACGTGGAGACTTTTAATAGGAAAATTAAAACGGAGCCTAGGAGTAGGAATCAAATAGTAGCTAGTGCTCCTGCAACGCCTTCTAGATATCCGGACTTAGTGGAGCGATTAGAAAGTAGAGTAGTATCAGATCATTGTGATGATACTCTTGTATTACTCGGGACTGATGGCCATTTAGGATCTTCTAGCGGATTCTTTGATGAGACCTTGGAATTGTCGCATGAAGATATTCAGAAGACGTTGTCAGCAAATATGCCTAACTGTGAACTAGACAGGAGCGGAGTACGGTCTTCTAACACAGCTAATGTAATGGTATCCGGTATTGATACGATGGATTTCATAGAAAGTTGTGAAGCTGTAGCGTCCCCAACGCATGTAGTAGATGATAACGTATTCGTAAATCTGGACGCATTCGATATGCTTGGTGATTTTCCTGAACTAGAAGTATTAGATCCGACCTCGATATCAACTCATCCTGTGGTAAGTTATACGTAAAATTGTTATGAATAAAGAATTAACAAAATCACTTTATGTATATTCATTTATTATGATTTTGTTCTTCAACAATTTACAGCATCCTATTGGCAAATCCTCACCAGTCGATGAAGGTCAAGAGAAGATGCAGACAGACTGCAGTGGAGAAGGTGCCCTCAACATCACTGACTACTCTCCCGAGTGGGCTTATGCCGAAGGAGGGGTGAAAGTGTTGGTAGCTGGACCATGGACAGAGACATCTGATCAATATACTGTACTGTTTGACAACTTTCCTGTACCCTCAACACTGATTCAAAGTGGAGTACTCAGGTGCTATTGTCCAGGTAAGTTATTCTGATCAAAACTATTTGTGATTTAATTTATGAATTTTCGATGTAATTTTAATAAGTATCAATAAGTTATAATAGGTTTAATGAGTATATGTTTCAAGTATTCTATTAAGTAAAAGAAGCTTCTTTATTTGAGAAGAATCGTATTTTGATGTGAAGTTTTTTATACTTTTAAATCGAGTCAATTATGAGTGTCAGTTTTCTTCTAGTACCTACATGTACAGTAAAATTATCGAGACATGAGCTTTGCGTCTGTGTGAGTGGATGCCGAATTGTTCAATACGATTGTCGAAATGGTTTGCACTGTACACTGTCGTTGTACACTCACGCAAACGCAAGGCTCATGTCTCGTTTATTTCCCTGTATCAGCCTATAACGTCCCACTGCCAGGCACAGGTCTCCCCTTGTACACCACTAGGGGGTTTCGGGCCATAACCCCCAGTGCAGATTGGTAGATTCACATACTCTAGATTTCTTTTCTGGAGCATGCGGGTTTCGTTGCGATGTTTTTCTCTCCCTGCCGAGCTGGTGACAATTTTTAAAAATCTGTACATAAGTAACTCAGTGTTACGGGCCGAGGATTTGAACTCACGATCACAATAATGTAAGTCGAGTATATATACCCTTAGGCTATCACAGCTCTTTTTTTTATTAGAATAGATATTTTTCAATAAGTGAGTATAATAAAAAATGTGGATCGATTTGCATTTTCAAGATGATGCGTCTTCTTTCTTTGGAAAAAAAAAAAAAAAATCTATAATATACGAGTACATATATTTCATACATATGTATGAGGGAGACGACCCTTCGAATGGAGACCACGTACAGAGAAACGTCGCACATAGCTTATTTGTATTTGAGTAAATTCTTGATCTTATTTACAGCACTGTTTACATAATGATTTTTAACAACAACCACACATGAACACATTTCAGCACATGAAGCCGGTCTGGCAGCACTACAAGTAGCCCGTGGTGGCCGTGTAGTATCAGACACCGTAGTCTTCGAATACAAACCAGGGCCAGCTCCAACGCCCACATCCCCTGCGTCCGCACCACTGCCGTCCCTGGACTTCCGACGATTCTCGCTGCTGCAACGCCTGCAGCGACTTCATGGAAGATTGCAAGTGAAAATTGAGCCGATGGATGACAATAATCAGGTGAGTAGTTGTAATGTTAATCTTTGCGAGAAATTTAAAGAAAATTGAATTATCAAAGGTTTTCGCTGATCAGGATAAGAGCAAACATTTGATTATTTGATACAATGTACGATATATTCAAGGGGGTGGACTAAAAATTGACTATAAATTTGAGAACATTGATGATGTAAGTAATAAGTTAGAAACAGATGAAACATGATATGTGGAAGTATTTATATGTGACCTTATTATTGGTATGGAATTATTAAACTTTTGGTTAAAATTTTCTAATTTAAAATGCTGTTGTTAAATTGTGTTTAAATAAAAATCAGCCGTAACATCTGATTTTTAAGATAAAACAATTAAAATTAATATCTAAGTGTTAAGTATCTGGGAAATTAGAGCCAACAATAAGGTACTTTTACTCAGATAATGTCGCATATTGTAAACCAAATGTCAGATAAATGTATTTATATTAGTGATCAACTTCGAAGGAAATCTGAAATTTCCTTCGAAGTTGATCACTAATACAATTTCAAATTTCCTTCGAAGTTGATTAAATAATTCAAATATATTTAGTCAATCAACATGACCATGGATAATAATAGCAAAGATTAATAATGTATCAAAGTAATCAGACCTTCAAAATTGAAATTTCAGATCGAGGACGTTCAACTTTACTCCAATCCGAAATTTGAAGAGCGTTTGGTATCCTTTTGCCGGTCTCTAAGCGCCCGGTCTACTGGCACTTCTGAGGGTTTCACCACAGAACCTGGAGAGGATGGTTCCACGATCTTGCATTTGACGGCAGCCTTGGGATATACCAAGTTGGCGACAGTGCTGTTGCGGTGGAGGCAGGATGATAATAGTTTAGCATTAGAGAAGGAAGTCAATTTGGGAGCGAGGGACAGTGATAATTACACGCCTTTGGTAAGTAAAAATGACACGTTACGAGTAGAATTAAATCTTAAAACAGATACATGTAATGGCACGGAATACATTATCTATAGTAAAAATAAAAAGTCAATTATAGTGAAGCTATAAAGAGTGGAACACCATGTCAGCTTTCAAGATAAGATGTTCATACTGATCAGTTTGTTTTACTCATAATAGGATCACATAAACTACTGTCCATCTGACCAAACTGCTCACATCGTAAAACGTCCTAGGAACAAATCGTCGGCAATTTAAATAGTTCTCTCAACAAAATGCAACATGATAATTTAAGTAACTATCCATCAAACAAGTCACCAAGTCACTATTCCGATGGTTTAATGATCCAAAGTGGGGTTTACATTTTCAACCAACAGAGACTGTAGCTCTCGTGAACCAGTCGGTTCTTTGGCATTGCACAATTTGTTAATTTTTTTCTTTATGCAATTTTTATTCTTCTTCAGCATTTACTGCTTTCGTTTTATAAATGCACCTATTCCTACATTTCTGTTTTAAGATTAATATATTTGTAATAGAATATACCCTTTTTATTTATCATGGAATACTATTGTATAGATGGTGGCAAGCGCCCTTGGTCACGTGGAAACAGCAGTGGTACTAGCACGGTGGAGTGCTGGAACCCGACGTGAGGCCGGTGCAAGGCAGGCGGCAGTGGAAGCGCGCCGTGCAGGACATACCAGACTCGCAGCTCTATTGGATCGGATACACCCGCCTGCTAGGGATGGAGTATTCTTACGTCCAGACAGGTAAGAATGTAAAGATAATTTTCTTTCAGGGATTGTGGGATATGGTTAATATTTTTTACAGAAATAATTTGGTTAACATGGACATCCTAGATACATGACAACCTCAGTCAAGATCTCTGTGTCCCAATATTGAATACATAGATAGATAGATAAAACATTTATTCAGAACACAGTTACAGCACACTACAGTTACAAAGGAAAATACAAATACACATATTTAAGCAGATAACAACACTGAAAGAGAAAAATAGATGTAATGGCGTAGTTTACTGTCCGAGTGTTTTATGGGCGTCTTATGTCTTATGGGATGACACACAGCTCTGATTTTCATCTGAAACCCGTGGTAAAATTATTCAATAGTCATTTATTTCAATACCACAATTATACAGAAAACAAACCCATTTCTTATTTTATTATTTCTTCATAAACCATAGTTCCCGACTTATTAGAAACCTCAGAGATATCAGAGGCTGTCAGAAGGTTGTATAAGTGATGTGTATTTTTATCGTTTTTTAATATTGTTGTTAAATAATTTGAAATAATTTCGGCCAATCTGAACACTTTCGCCCAGAAAACATCGAGACGTAAATATACAATATATAGAGTAAAAGGGAGCCTTATGTAATAATAACGGTGTTGTTCTTTGCGTATTGACCAGATATGTCTGTAACAAAAACAATAATAGAGTTACTAGTGGTAGTAATTCTATCATCATTTTCTGATTTTCAGCTTGTCACAGAAGGGTCGAGTGGGTAGCTTGGAGACGAATCTCGTGAAGCGACCCTCTATTGATAGTGGAATCAACATGGCCGATGCTTTCAGATCCAGTTCGGCTATCGACAAGATTGATGGGAGGTCTTCTGCTAGGTAAGAGGATTTTTATTTTTGGAGTTGGATAAAAACTTAATGGTTTTTTAAAATAATAATTATGGTTTTAAATGCTATAGTTAATAGGATCTAAGAATCGTTGAGGTGTGAGGATCAAGGTGTCGATGGAGTATTTTAAATAAAACCGACCACACGGTCGAAAGCAACCGGACTCAAAGTACGTTCTACATGGTACCGGCACCGATCAATTAATTCATTCTTTATTTCATTCCAAAAAAAATTAGATCAAATAAAATTATTTGAACTGTTTGACGCTATTTTGAATGCTTTTAACTTTTAAATAAGTTCTAACTTTGAAAGATTGTGTATGTTGAACCGATTTTAAAAATTCTTTCACCAATAGAAAGCTACATTATCCGTGTCTAATGTAAGCTACATTTTATTTTGAAATTTTGAAAAAAAAATTGTGAAAAAACAAAAAAACTTATAAACCGAAGCGAAGCGAGGGCGGGTCGCTAGTAGTCAAATAAAAGCATAAGATTGCATGTATCGTGTGCTTGTAAGGAGTCCAACTCTTCTGTTCTTAGTAAAGCTACTTACTATCACATTACTGAGCGACACCTAACCTGCTTTGACGGAACTGGACTTTGGCAAGATTTGTTTTAAATTTTTTGGACTTTAAAATTGTCAATTACGAACAAAACTCCACACTGGCAGAATGTGCTAAATTTGATATTGCCATTTAAGAAAATAAATGTTGACACTGGAACAATGCGCTAATTGCGCTATTGCCATGAAGGAAAAAGTTAGATAAACACTGTTTCAGGTGGGAACGCAGTATGTCACTACCCCTTGATTCCGATACATCAGAAGATAGCTTGTGCGAATCTAAGGTTGGGCGACGAATGGACTTGGCCCTTTGTAAGTATACTGTCACATTACCACCTCCCATTCTATAGTCTTCAATTTTCATTTGCTGGCGGTTATTTATTTATTATATCGGCACGGCGCCTGAAATCTTTCTGGAAAATCGAAAATTTTCCATTTTGAATTTCGTTTGCTGCAATTGTTTTCTAGTGGTAAAAGGTTGAGATCTTTGCGACGTCGTCAGCTGTCCAATAAGTTGTCGAGTAAAGTGAGTTGCTTCCCCTTTTACCAAATATAATTGAAATTTCGTTAAATTAACCCAAGAGAAATTAATCACACGGTATAGGCAGAGTTTATAACAGTTTTTATAGCCAGTGTGTGAATTAGATTACAAAACCTATAACGCGACATATAATTAGGGTGCTTCATTATAAAGTAGCCAGTTTACATCGTTACCGGGAGAGTAGGGATCATGAGGGACTGATTTGACCGGACAAGTTGGGCGGGTTGTGCAGGCGAAACGGCGCAGAAACGCGCGGCCAGCCCGCTCATTGACGTGGAAGCGCTGTCCGACGCGTCGGAAGCCGAGCCCTCGCCACCGCCCTCCACTGCAGGTCAGTCGCTGCTGTGAAACGGTATAGCTGACGGTGATCAGAGAATCGATAAATGCGATGGTGGATGATAAAGCGTGATTCCTATTAACTTGTGTAAGTCACGATGAAGGTACAGGATGAACTAATAGGAGACGGTACAGGTGATAGTTATTGAATTGAACAACAACATAATTGAAGAGATATCGATTGATGAAATAATTATCACTTTCTAAGATGTATACATTTAGACCAATCAAACGCTTCTTGGCCCGATAGTGCCACTAACACGAAATATAGCAGCAAAGTTTATATATATATCACTTATATACTTGATAATTGTGAATTATTTTATTATCCATACAGAAAATAGGGAACTCCATAAGCTTATAAGATTAGTACCAGGACTAATAATTTCCACAAATTGAAATATTAATTGATGAACGGTACTCAGACGAAAATTAGTAACTCTCAATAATTAGTAAAATACAATAGAATGACATCATAGAATCAAAGACGATGATAACATGAAAACCCCAATGATTGGTTTGAATAATTATGATGACGACAATCTAGTTTTTGATAAAGTTAGATTGTTTTCTTCCCAAAGAAGAATGTCTGCTGTAAAAATCAAAGTAAATCTAGTCACAATCATTTGTAATTGTCGTGCTGAAACAAAGTTATTCTTGTCCTGTAATTGAAACTCATCTAAACTATACCGTTTCAAGACGCAGCAAATCTCCGCTCCTAACTCGATGTTGTGTTTGTAGTAGATGCATCGCCGCTCTGGCCGCTCGATCCTCTTCTTCTAACCAATGTTGTCTATATATCTCTGTCTCCCTCTGTCGCCAGTCTATAGTCCTGTGTACACACGTATGTCGGTAGACCACTTGTAGTTTCTTCTGTAATTTTGCATTTCATTATAAGAGCGGAGTTCCCCAGTGTTGGTGTCAGTAGATTTCATAAGCTAAACCGAACAAAAGTAACTAGAAAAGTCAAATTGAATTATAAATCGTAACTATGCGGGGATAACAGGAAATTGCAAATAATTGTGACGTATTTATCTTAGAAGATCGAAAACACTACATAGGTACTACTAATAATTCTTAACAATCAAGTTCGGTTTAGCTTGTTCGATGTTGTCCATCGATGTTGCTTTCAGTGGTTCGTATCGGTCTATTCACTGTCACTTTTACCTCCGAACACATCCAAATCGATTGGCTCCTCTTCAGAAATTTCTTCATTTTAAACATATGTTCAGTACACCTCGTTGTCGACAGGCATAACACGTTTGGAGCATTTGATACACTACTTTCATAACATTATTACCAAACAAATTATGGTTTTAGTAAGAATTAAGTATTTACAAGATAATAAATATCAGTACTTTAATAATAAAAGAGTTTTAATTATTCATAGATAAAAGGCCTTATTGGGCATTAAAAGACAGCCTTGAGCTAACATTTTCTTAGATTAAATTCTTAGACTTTGTATTGAACCATATCATGAAAATTAATAGATGATCTAACACTGACCACTTTTCTTGAATCTTCTTTAAATTCATTAATTCTATAAAGCATTCATTAAATTTGACTCATTGGTCAATAGTTAAGATATTTCACGGTTAGGAATGATATGAAATTAGTGTACAAAAATAGTGCTCCATTGAAAATAATATTGGACAAAAATACGTTACAATTTAACACTGCATGGAGGCTAAATTGCTTTGCATGAAAAGATATATTTATATTATGAAGGCTTTTTATGTGTATTGCAAAAAATTACACCGTTTTATTTAGGTCATCATTCATCAGGTAAGTTGCTTTGATAATTAATTATGCACACAACATTCGTAAGCACATTTATTTTATATAAATATTTTGAAGTATTTTATTTACTTATTTTACTAATTTTTTATTATCTTTATTGGAATAAGTATATTTATGTATATACTATAAAAATACCAAATCATCTAAATAAATAATTTCAATTCAACCAAGTGACTAGAATTTTGCTAGAAGATTGTCTGGATTGTAACCAAATGTTATTTTATGGCAAGTCGATGTGTATCTAACTTATCTTCTAACTTAATTGTCTGTTGGTGTAATACCAAATTTAAATTTTGATCTATTGATTCAAATTGTAACTACAACTATGACTTTTTCAAATCTGTATCAGATTTATAACGTTTCATATACTTTTATCGTCATCTGTAGAACCGTCAAGATTTTTGTATTTTTGATTACACACAGAATGGCCTAAATGTTTCGATGTATGCTCTCGATGTTTTACGCAGCAAAATAAGTGTTTAAGTAAACGTCTAGTTACATCACATGCCAGAGTTGCTATATATGATTTTGCCAGTTGATGGCCCCAATCCCATTGCTGTTCAATTGTTGGAAATATCAATAATTAATTGATAAAATGGACATAATTCTATAATCATCATTAACAGACATCTAAAAGGTTGTCGGAAAAATTTTTTTTAGATACCTGTACTCACATAGTAGTTCTTTAAATATTTTGTGAAATTGGGTATTGATGGGATTGCGGTCTTTATGTCATGTGATGTCGTTAAGAGCACCCACTTTACAAAAATTTTCAGGGGAGCAGGATGACCGGGTGTTCACTCTGGCAGAGCAGATCATTGCAGCGATGCCAGAAAGAATAAAGGTAAATTTGATGAGAGATAAATTTTATTAGAATTTAGATCGAAAAAAAAATGGATTATGTAAAAGAGAAATACTTAAGGAAAAATTAAAACTAAGAACAACAATAGTGAGGGGGAGAGCCGCTGGGCGCGCTCGACTAGCCATGTAGGGGTAACATCAAAGAAGACTACCTTGAAATGTACTGCATTTCCCACTTTATCTTATTTCCCCAATTTACGTACGTGTTTCGGTAGTGAGTGAGATGTGCCAGAGCCCATTCCCATCCTATCCCTCCCCATTTTCCCAACCTTTTTTCCAAATCCATTCCTATATCTCCAAAGGTAGGCAGCGCATCCGGGGGCGTGCCAATGTTTGTCATATTGGACTAATGTTGGCATGTATCACGGATGTCTATGGGCGACAGTATTCGCTTACCATTAAGTGGACTGTATGCTCGTCGGCCGCCTTCGTCCATAAAAAAAATATAGGGTAGAAATAAGTCAATTAAGAAGTTGCACACAAAATAATTATTTATGAACCTTGAAGCAATAATTAAATATCGTTATTATATATATCCAGTTTCTTTAATTAATTTATTTCTTCTATATATCTTCTTTTTCTTCTATTTTTATTGTCTATTAGAAATATCATAAAATAACAGTTATAAACTTAAAAATATTTACATTAAAACATTAATGACGTCTAGTTGATAAGATGATACTTAAATTAAGTATTCCTAAAGTCTTTTTTGTCATAATGCAATTTGTCGTCTTATGTGTTTCCTACCATTTATAATTTTGTCTAATGAACACTTACAAATATTTTTGTCCAGAACGAGAGCTCCTCACTGCTATCTGGCTGCGGGTTAGAAGGTGGCGCTGGCAACGAAGATACTCTCATGGTGCCGCTTCTTGACGACACCACCACCTTCAACAGTGACTTCACTTTTGAGTTCTCCGATAACACATACAGGTTTTCCTAAAATTTGAATCAATATTTTTATCACACACCATGAAATATCTTCTTACATATTGTTAGTTTGAACATACAAATGAAATGATTTTCAATTAGCCGTAAAATGTTTAAAGATAATTCTATTTATGTTGTGTACTCTATAAAAGGAGTGATAGGAGAAAAGATTAGTGAAAAAACTAAATAATAAGCAAACTGTGTTAATGACGACATTAATGTCGTTAATGTCGTATAAACGAATGTTAAGCGCTCGACGCTTGAGCGCTGAGTGAGTGCTATTGAACTTTTGAGACCGCAGCGATAAGACTAGTGAGCGTCACAGTCCAAATCTGATGTTTGATGGTCCTAATAAACCCTTGTAGTTAAAAACTCGAATCTAGAAACGGTTAAAGTTCTACACCACTAACATAGCGCGCCAGAGCTCGAGCGCTGGCTGAAGCGTTAAGCGCTCGTTTCAACAACATTACACTTGTGCCTTTTTTCCTAATGAATGCAGTATAGGCTGATGTGTAATGTATTCTTTAGATACTGCGGTGGGTCGACCCCGTCGTCAGGGTCGGTGTCGCCGGGGTCGGCGTTGTCTCCGCCGCCGCCGGCCTCTCCGCGCGCTACCTCTGCCACCCTGCAGGAGTTCCTCAATGCCACTACACACTTCTCCAGTCTAACACTTAATGGTAAGTATTTATTTAGCATTTTCTTAGTCTAAGGGCGATTTAATCGTTACTAATTCCAAAGGATTCTGATATATTTAATAATGCGGGTCGTGTATGACTTTATCTTATACACCCACACACACCAGCCCAAACAGACACCGTACACATACACTAAATTATAGGCTCGAGTGAGTCGTGCTAACTTTACTTCCTTCTTTTTCTTCGTTTGGACATTTGTTATCCTCAACTTGATCACGTATAATATCGCAATAGACAGTTTCTCATTTTAAGATAATTCTCCTATATAATTATTGTATCTATTTCTTTCCATTTTTTCCAAGCGTTATTTTTATTTTTATAAATACGAATCAACTACAAACAATACATATAATAATACAATACAATACCTACGTACAATAATCTATATAAATGAAAATTAAATGCTGTTGGTTGGTAAGCGCATCACTTGAGAACGGGATCGATTTGGCTATTTTTTTTTTAAAATGTTCGTAATAGCCCGAATAAGGTTTCTAGGGAATGAAAAATTGTAAAAGTTGCCCGGAAAATTGTAAAATTCGGGAAAAAATGAAAGTGCTTTTTTCTATGGGATTTTTGTATGAACTTATCGAAATTACTGTATTATTGAAATTTGGACCGTCTGTCGGCTATTTATATTGATATATTAATATCTTAGTGTGCTGTGAATTTTGTCTGTCGAATAAAGAAATAAATTGAAAAATACATATTTACGGAACTCAGTGGTTTCTTATACCTAAGAAATGTTAATCGAGATTAGGCAGTGCCTAGGCTTCTAGTGCTGTAACAGCTGTACAAAGACCAATTTTTATCATCTAGATCGCGAACAACGCGAGCTCTACTCAGCAGCGATAACAATTCAGAAAGCGTATCGTCAGTACCGCGGACGGCAACTACAACGACGGGCGGCAGCCGCTGCCATCACCATACAGAATTGCTACAGGCGATATAAACAGGTAAATAAACATTTTATATTGTAAATCGGATTTAATCACGTAAAATTAACCAGCCGTAGTCACGAGTTGACTGAAGAGGCGGGTAGTACAGTATGGGAGCTGCAAGCAGTTTTATCAACTACCCACATTTGATCTTCACAGTCGGAAAGGCTGCGATACACTACACTAACAATGTCCGCGGACGTATTGGACGGTAACCTTTAATTTTGGGCGTTCAGACCCGATTTACAATATACAAGGTGTAAACTTCAAAAGAATTCAAAAAACTATTCAAAATACAGACAAATGACTTCTTGAAGGCGAAAAACGTAGAACTCATGAGCTATCCTACATACAGTCCCAACTTGGTACCTTGTGACATCTTCTTGTTTCCAAAAATTAAGAACCAATTCCGCTGTCAACGATTTTCATCACCAGAAGAGGCTGTTGAAGAGTATGAAAAACATGTTTCCGAGGTCACCACGGAGGAGTGGAATAAACGGAATTGTTACGGAAATTGTCACGCAGAATATTTTGAGAAACAATAAATTGATTTTTGGCCATTCATTTTAATTTTTTCTCATTCAATCCGGAAACTTTCAGTCTGGCCCTCGCATACAATTAAATCAAATAATAAAGTTGATCAAGGTTTAATTTTCAGTTATGTGATAAGTAGGTTAGCTTAGGTACCGTTCCAATTAAAAAACATAAAATATTTTTGTTGTGCAGTTTGCGTACCTGAAAGAGATGCATGCAGCAGCGACGGTGATACAGCGAGGTTACCGCTCACACCGAGAGCGCCGTCTCGCTCACACGACAACGCCCATCAAGTAAGAAACACCACCTACCTTAACCTCAATAATAAAATACGTCGATATACATTTTCAATAATAAAAAATGTTAAACTGACGATACGATTATCTTGCTTCAATTTCTTTTCACTTTCTCAAAATGTATGTGTTTGTTTGTCTTTTCCTGTGTAGTGTAACTGAAGTGTCCTATAACTGTGTTCTGAATCAACGTCTTATCTATATATTTATCTGAGTCACGAGACGCACTCACGCACACGCTCGTGTGCATGTGACACTTATTATACCTACGCACACACACAAACGTACACACACACAACACAAATATTTACATGAGTCTTTAAGTGATAGTTCATGTATAAGTTCATCGCCTATGTTATCGATGTAGTATTGTATACATAGTAAAATTCATTTTTGGCAATAAGCTTAGATGTATAAAAGTTCACATCACTATTTTTCTGTGGATCTTTGTTTGGTGTCGGCCGCCTTTAGAATAGCATAATCCCATCTCTACCCGTGACTATTGTAGGCGACACCCACGGCTTAAAACAGCTTTATACCAAAAGCGGCTGCCGCAGGCGCAGTGGAACTACACCACCTCTAAAAGAGTGGACTTGCTATTGCGCTTGGCCAGCGCGGCCAAGGTTGAGTGGTGGGAGGCCATGCATCCCTCTGCACAGGACGATGTGGTTTAGCGGGCCCATGTCCAGCAGTGGATACTGAAAGGTCTGGTTCATTACATGAACCTCATTCGCTAACTTTTGCACAGGAGGACATATTCACAAAGACGTCAAAATCAAGCAGCGAGAAAGATCCAACAATTCATGAGGCAGTCAAAAATCAAGTAAGTATATTATTTTATACACATTTAAGTTTAGGCAAATATAAAGAACAAACTAAGTACTCACCAGATACAGTGATAATACTAGACTGAAACCGGAGATCGAGACTGAACCGTACTTTCATGATCATGAATAAATGGAACATGAAAATTATTCGCTTTATTTTTTGCAAAAAAAATCATTTTGTAACCATCGATTAACCGAAATACAAAAATGGATGTATCCTTGTGAGAAAAGTGATTGAAATGAGTGATACAAATAACAAATAAAATATTTCCATTACGAAAAGTGAGTAATAAACACTACGTTTTTAAGAGCATTTGCTTTAATTATTTGATTGAAGTAAATTACTTAAACAAATTTATCACAAAATATTGCATTACTAAAATTGTTTCGGATAATTATTAAAAAAATATATAGTTTTGCTTATTTCCATATCAGGGAGATTATTTATTCTGATAACACAATTATATAAAGTACTAGCTGTGCCCGGCCACGCGTTGCTGTGGCTGCCCAACAGATGGCGCTAAGGGTGGACAACCCTTATCACTAAGGGGTATGAAAAATAGATGTTGGCCGATTCTCAGACCTACTCAATATGCTCACAAAATTTCATGAGAATCGGTCAAGCCGTTTCGGAGGAGTACGGGAACGAACATTGTGACACGAGAATTTTATATATATAGAGAAGAGAAGATAAAAATTCAGTACCTGACAATTAAAAAATAAATCGAAATAGTTTTTTTAAATTTAATTTAATTAGTCTAGGTATAAATATTGTTACAAAGTAAAGATTGATATATTTTTTACATTATCATTTTATCAGTCATTTTTTTGGTCAGGACGTTTCAATGCACCTATCAATAACCCGGTACACGAAAAATTGTACACAAGTTTTAAAAATTGCATTTGGCTTCATGCTTACATTGCGTAATGCGATTTCCGTTATCACCCCACTCCATTTTTATATTAGTACAATATTTAATAATGATTGGCGCTAAAATGAAAAAAAAAAACATTTATTATTCACGTGAGATTGACAGATTCCAAATTCAAATGTAATTAATTAATTTCTGTTTATTGTAACGGTATTTATTGTCAGACTAAGTAATTATTTTTATAAAACAACGATTTTTATAAAACACGTGATATTTAACATATTTAAAAAATTGTGATTATGACAAACTTACTTTTTCAATGAAGATACTTAGACATGTTCTGTGTTAATTTATGTATTACTCACAAAATATGTACTATGTTCCTCAAAATGTATTTTGTATAAATTTCGCCAGTGAGTGAGAAATGCCAGAGACATTTTATATTCTAAATCGGGTCTGAACGTGTATAATAAAGGTATTTGTTTACATTTTATTGTTTACAATGTTATAACGCTAGAGACAATTCCCATCTCCTCCTAAGTACTCACCAAAAATTCTTTCTAAATGAGAGTACAATAGTTTTATTATCAATAATATTTTTTTTTATAAGATTTATTTTTCTTGGCGAATACAAAACATCTTCAATTTGGACTACTTTCTGCCTCTTCTGTTCTTTCAGCTCTCGATACCGTTCTATTCGTTGATTAAATTTTAAATTATATGAGTTGATAGAAAAACAACCAAAATTGTACATTATCTTAAATGTCAAGTGACAGACTGAATTAAAAGGCGGTCAATTTTACCGCCACCTTTTTAGGGCCGGTACATATGTTACTGTATTTTAGTTGATCGGTGTTTGTAACACAGTGCCTCGAGAGCAAAATATAGCATATGTTCGTCCCTCACCTTTATACTAGATGGCGCTGTTCTCAGCAATCTTACATTTATTAAGATTTGCCTGCGAATAATCATTGGCGTTGATGTTCGGATTTTACTGTAACTCTTTTCCTTGTAATTCCTAAATAGTTATTACCTTTGTATAAGTATATTATGTTTTGTTTACCAATTCATCATTGATTTTTGAATTCCATGCATCATCTATCTACCTTTTATATTGTCTTTTTAAGATAATTTTTAAGTTTAATTCATTTTTTTAACAAAAAATAGTTAATCGTTTCCTTTATTCACGAAAGGGTACATTTTGATCATTTCATATTGTAACGTTTCAGTGACATTAACATTACGTAAAATTAGAATGCTTGCTGAAGCTATACCTACCCTTTGAAGCAACACGCGTTGTCGTTGAGAACTCGGTCTCTGTCGCAACTGTTGCTAAATTGTCTCAGTTTCTTCGAGGCCACAATTCTATGCACAAGATCTTTACCGTGTCAGAGAGAATCACTGATTAATCATATTTAAAATCAGTCATATTTCAAAACCATAAGCAGGATTCATGCTCATGGTTTGATCATGACTGATTTGAAATATAATTAATCACCGATTCTCACTGACACGGTGAGGGTGTTTTTGAGGATTTTGTCGGTAATAACGTACTGTAATAACGCTAAAGCAGATAATAAGTTGGTCGGTACTCATCGAGTGTAGAATCGATTTTACCAGTTTTTACAATAGATTTCTTTCATAACATAACGTACATTATTCTAGTGTTATGTTTTATTTTGTGTAAGTTTTTATACATAAAAGACGGCAGACTGAGCATACAGTCCACATGATTGTAAGTGGATACTGTCGTCCACAAGACATCTGTGATACATGCCAACATCAGTCCAAAATGACTAACGTTGGCACGCCCCCGGCTGCGCTGCCTTTCTTTGCAGATTAAGGAATGGATTGAAAAAATGGGGAGGGATAGGATGGGAATGGGCTCTGGCACATCTCACTCACTACTGAAACACGTATGTACATTGGGGAAATACGATAAAATGGGAAATGCAGTACATTTCAAGGTAGTCTTCTGTGAGAGACTGGTAACGTGGCCGGTCGAGTGCGCCCACAGTTGCATATTATTCTACGCCCTTTTATTCGTAAATCTTTTATTCTACGCCCGGTCATTACCCTGTACTGCGTAATGGTAATGACCGGGCGAATGTTTTTGATAGAACAACAAATCATCAATCAACAATCAACTTCATGATTATAACTTTGATTTATTCCCTAAAATATAATTTTATATTTCGCTATAACAGTTTTATCCATTTTAAATTCAGGTTTTGCTATATTTCAGTGACGCGTTGTAAGACCATATTCCCATAATAATATATTGACGTAAAAAAAACCTGTGTTTACGTCTCCGATTTATGTGAAGGTATTTTCTATGAATACCGAATATAAACGACAATAATATTAGTTTCGGTGTGTTGGCTTCCAATAATTGAGACAAGTTTCTTTTGTCCAACTGAATCTAATTTTCCACCAAGATGCACACCCTTCATTGTCCGCTTCCCAATATATCTGGATTATCCGTGTGTGGACTTCATCGGTTTCTATTCGTATAGTGAAAGTTAAATACTTATTTGTTACAAACGAATGATAACTTGTGTGACCATTTCAATGCTCAGTTATCATTATTAATTGTTAGGTGCGCTGGCGAAATCTAAGGAGATAAGCGCGATACTTTTTTATAATAGGTACTTTCAAATACACAATTTTGTATTTCTACTTTTTTATACATTCCTTTTATACTGTTATAATTCTTTGATACATCCGTCCAAGCAGATGTCTCCACGAACTGCTGGTGCACCACAACAACCCGCCCGCTCACTCGGCCCTTAAAACAACTTAAAACGGGACATTTTAGACAGTACCCCGCTTAAAGTTTTAGGCCATCCACATTATAGTCCCGACTTGGCACCTTGTGACATTTTTATTTCCCAAAACTAAATCCCAACTAAAAGGGAAGCACTTTTCGTCGCCGGTAGACCAGATTTGAAGACGCTGTGAAAGAGGTACCTGAGGAATAGTAAAAAAAATATTTTCAAAATTGGTTCGGACTCATGAAACTTTATATAGATTGAAGTGGAGAGTAGTTTGAAAACATGTAATAAAACAATTGGTAGAACATTTATTTTCATTTTATCATAACTTCTCGGGTTCCCCACTTATGTAATACCTCCCTGTTAAAAGTAAAAATAAACATTTCTAGATTCAGATAATTATAAATAGTGAAAAAGAGACGATAAAGGCGAAAAAGTAAAATGGATGAAGATAGATAGCACCCTCCAGCAATAAATTATTAACGACTTACAAGTTATGAACTGTTTGACTTTACGTTTAGTTTGAAGGATGTTTCATTTGAAAATGATGAACAATGTCACTAGAATACACGAGCGATTAATTTCACAATTTAGATACTTATAATGTTTACACCAGAATTACAGAACACAAATAAAATATTGAATTTATCAAACTAAAGAAGGATAAAACCTACACACATGAAGAGATTTATTTGGGAACCTCTAACCTTAAATTGTTTACCCGGACCTAATATCGCGACTTCATTATGTCGTTACAAAAGGTCCAACCCTTTTGAATAAAGGCCCGATGTTGGAATATGAAATATATTAGTTTAGTTACTGGCTCTATTGTATATCGGAACACGAAACTTATACAATTCAAAGTTGTTTCATAATGGAATAAAGTTGTCCGAAAAATTTGGTTTGTTCACATATGGACAGATGATCCTCAAAATGACATGATTCTCATAAAGAGACAAAGCAAGTCCAGTTAATTTTAGTGCTGTCTTTGAATCCCTCAGAGTTTGGCACATTATTAATTTATAATGATTTGTGCATGAAAATAATGTAACCTAAGTCTAAGCTGATTTCTTTTGCTCACGACTTTACAAATTAAGGCAAACAAGCATACAGTCCACCCGGTGGTAAGTGGATACTGTCGCCCATAGACATCCGCGATACATGCCAACATTAGTGGACAAAAAGACAAACCTTTTGTCCAAAAGACAACAAAGACACGCTCCCGGATGCGCTGCCTACCTTTGTTGATGAAACATACATATCTCACTCACTACCGAAAGACGTACATACATACATTGGGGGATATGATAAAGTGGGAAATGCATTACGTTTCAAGGTAGTTTTCTGTGAGAGAGGTGTATCGAGGCCAGTCGAGTGCGCCCAGCGGCTGTTGGATTACAGAGAGCACTCCCCTCTACATAATTTGTAATTATGGCCGATTGTAATTAAGCTGAATTTGTGCAAGCCAAATTAATTTATTTCTAGCTATAAATCAACGGACAAATTCGCTTGAAAAATGACTGCCATTGCATACTTATTTGAATGTTATTTTTGTTACAACAATGAATCCTGATGGATAATACAAATAGTAAGACTATAGTAGACATTATAATTATCGTCAAATAAAATTATTAGAAAGGAAATCATACGTCCTTCTATCTACGACAATAACATGTTACAAATAAAAAATAATGACGTAGTTTCGCGAACAAAGACTCATAGGAAATATACGCCTAACTGAATCCAGTCCTAAACAAAAGTACTAGTTCCACGACTAGTTTTTGTTATATAACATTCTACTCCATTATTTGGCGTTAATGATCCCTTTTTGTTGCCTATTGTTAGGACGGTAGGCTTTACTTTATGTCGCTGCCATTATCGTCAGAGGCTTTTAAGAAATCTGCTGGGAATTGAGTCGTTACATGGGACCGGGATTAAATGTCCCTTTAATACGTCTATTGTTAAAATTTTGAAATTTTCAACTTGAATCGCATTGGTCTTATAGAATTTAGTTTATTAAGACTCTCAAGTGACGCCTGAAGGATTAGAAAAGTTGATTGGATGGCTTTTTGTTTTCAGTCTTTCGAACATTTTCCAATTTTCCAATAAGAATAAGAATTGTTTTTCTGAATATGTTTTGGTGTTGTCTTCAGCTATAAAACATTAGGGTGTAAAGATTTCATATGCCGTTTTAGCACTGAATTTAGCATCTTTCTCTGTTTGACAGTAAATGCGGTTTAAAAGTTAAATCGTTCTTCCTATTTTCTTTAAACCTGGGCGGATCTTAATTGAAATTGAGTAAAAAAGTTTGTTTTATTATTTGCTTTTATTTTTGTGAACTAAATTGTTAAATTAATTGGTTATCTCTATTTCTTTTCACGCATCTAGTACTTGGGAAGAATTCACTACTAACGTAAGTTTCATTAGGAACATGATGTCCAAAAAAAAACCATGAAGATATTCGAGTTTTGATGTGCCTTCTTAGTATAGTGTACTTAAAATTTAAATAAAATTATGTAAAAATCTAAATACATACAATTACAATAGTGAATTTACAATTCAAAGCATGGTTGTTATGTATTCTTTAAATATAATAATTATTGTTTTATGAATTTTTTTGCCTAGGTTACAGAACGAGCGAGCCGCAAACGTGAAGGTGGTCCGGCTGTCGCCGGCTGCCCGCCGAAGCTCGCAGCAGCCCACCACCAGTATGCCACCCACGCCCAATAGGTTAGTCCTAGTCAAGAATTTGTCATTATCCTTAATTAAAATTCCTTTAAATAGTTTACAGCATCATCATCAATATAGAAGTTTTCCTTTGTATCTCTTTTAACTCATTGTAGTATATATTTCTTTCTTCCGCAATTTTCGTTCGTGTTTTCTATTCACTCGTAACTTTATTTCAATTTATTCACTTCAATGACTTTATTCACAGAAGACTACCTTGAAATGTACTGCATTTCCCACTTTATTTTATTTCCCTAATGTACGTACGTGTTTCGGTAGTGAGTGAGATATGCCAGAGCCCATTTCCATCCTATCCCTCCCCATTTTCCCAACCCTTTCTCCAAATTTATTCCTATATCACCAAAGGTTGGCTGCTCATCCGGAATCGTGCCAACGTTTGCCATTTTGGACTAATATTGGCATGTATCGCGGATGTCTATGGGCGACAGTATCCACTTACCATCAGGTGGACTGTATGCTCGTCTGCCGCCTTCGTCCATAATTAATTAATTGCTAATAAGATTTACAAGTTGATAAAATACCCCAATGATATCTAAGTTATTTTATATTTTGTCGTAGGATTGTAGACTACTTAGCACCCGAATCGCCGATGGATGCCGACGATGACCTGCTACTTGAGCTTCTGTTCAAAATGTGACCTGGTTCAACAATACGCCACCGTTTTAGTTTATCACTGATTGCACACCTGAGAAGATAATATGAATTTGATTTAATACGAATGCATTGCTTTAGACTAAACCATGATTTAAGGTAGATGTCCAATTATTTGAAAATGAAAGGTGTACGGATATGAATTGTGATGAAGTTTTTAAATGATTCCTTAAATGAAGTACAACTATGATCTCCAGTCCTTTCCGAAGCAATAATAATTGTATATAGTATTCCCAGGTCTAAAATGCGACAATATTTCTGCATTGTTACTTCTTTCACTTCTCCAGAATCTCGATTGACTACAAAATATTTTGTTCACGTTGTTTGATCACTTCAAACAATGTTTTTTATGAAGTCATTTGTATTTATCAAGAGATTTCTAAAATCCTAACGTACAAAAATACAGTCATATAGTAATAATGACTGCTTACTTTTGTAAAGGTGACGCAGGTCTTTTCTAATCGCATTTTTATTTGTAATCTATCTTGATTATTACATGCATGATGCATCTAAACATTACAGGTTTCTTTCTAGAGTTGTGACGTAACTCTGGCCTTGTCTTTTGAAATTATAGCAGTTCATTTTGTAACTGTGACCGTCCCTAAAGAAACACTTGGACGACGTTTATAGTCAAAATTAATTTCGGAATTAAGCTTTGGTTTCGGATTCTTTGAACCATTCTCCTTAGAAGTGACTTGTTCAGAGTTTGTATTAAAATTTCCACTTTATTTTAAACTCTTCAGGTCATAGACAGGGTTACATTTAGTATAAATTTTATCGTATTTGTATTATATTTTCATAACGTATTTTTGAGATGTTTGTTTAAGACTTTTATTGGAATCATATTTTTGAAAAAGTCTAAATTGAATGTAAATTTAAATAGATCAACACTGTATTGGCTGAATTTTGTTCTGTATTTATCTTTCAATTGAAACGCGAATCGATATCTATTGGGCTATTGTAAATTATTTCAGATTTTTTTTAAACTTAAATATTTAAAATTTCTGTGTTACTAGTGATTACTGGTCTTCATTGAAAAAAGTGAAAATTATTGAAAGATAATGTTATAAACTCCACATTTATGATTTTCGTGGTGGAGTTTAAAAATGTAGGTTAAGTACAAATTCAAATTATTAAAAAGCCACTGTTCTAATAATGTAGTTGCACCTAGCGTATAATACAATAAACCCGAAGAGCTGTGAGTATTTTGAGATTTTATCGTATTTAAGAGAAGAAAAGAAAAAAAGTAATTTACGCAATTATTTTGTGGATCGATCCGTTCGGGTTTCTTTCAGCCTAATTAGGTTACATGTCTCTTTAGTGTACGCAGTAACTAACGCCTTAGTTATCATCGAACATCATGTTTGACGTCTGGGTAATTTCATTCCTGTAGAGACTAATGTATATTTCTTTTCTATTCTTATAATAAGTTCATTTAGTTTAAGTTTATATAGACGATATGTTAGTTTAATATTCGATTTTCCCGCCCCTAGTTCCTACTTCAACTATAGAAATTCTTAATATATTAGTTAGTTAGTGATTTTCGTTTCTAGGTTCTCGATAATGCTAAATGCCATACTTATCTAGCGTTCATGAAAAAATAAGGTTGTGCACGATTTGTAGTAATAATTACCTAAATATTCCCTTTTTCTGAATTCTCTGATATTTTAATGTAGTATTAGTTTGATAGTTTTAAGATAATAGAGGTAATGATAGCTTACGATGAGACGACGTGCGACCGTCGAAATATTTTCGATTCGTATTTTTATATAGCAAAAATTACGAACGAGATTGCTTTGCTTGTGCCATGGATCAGACCAGTCGATTATACATTTGAGATTTTCATGTTTTTCACACATATTTATCTATTTATACTACCCGGCTGTTCAGTCAGCTCGTGACCACGGTCGGTGCTACCCAACCGAAACGTTGAGTAAAATAAATAAGGGAAACATTCGAGTTGAGACCCGTTTAAATAGATAAATATATATGAGTTTACTTTAAATCTTACTTACTTTTGTTTATTGGATTCAATTTGAGTATTATAATTTCGACAAGAGGTATTTATAATATTTGGAATTTGTTTCAGTGTAAATATTTTTCGAAAATTCTTAACCTACTTTTCTTGCAAAATTTCGTTTATTTTTCGATTTCCTCTTGACAATATTCAAACATTTCTCTCGGACGTCTCGATTCCTAGAGTATTGAAAACGATTGAAGATTGTTAAGAAAAACATTAAATAAAGAATTATGAATGTCGCACGACGCAGATTGAGTATAACCGTCCATTTGTGGCGGCTTTTGCACCCTCTGGTAGCGAAAAGGCAAAAGTCGCAATACAGTAACAAGCGAAATTGAAATTTAAGCGCAGTGATTTTAGAACGCGATTCGCTTGCAAAGGTAAGGTGGCACCCGAGGGCGCATACGAATACAACGTGTATATTTTATATTTTTGGATCGCTAATTTTAAGAAGTTATATTTATATATGTATATGTAGTAATGGCGGATACATTACCAGTATTTCGAGGAGTATATCGCCAAAAGTTTTGATGTATTAATTTTCCATAAAAGTTATTCTCTCATTTTAATTTTGAAACGGTAAATAGTTCGTTCAGCTAGTGGTCACGCGTATATATTTTTGAGAGCGTGCACGATTGCTTCTGGGCCGTCAACTGTGAAGAAAATGTAATGAAATTAATACAAATATTTTTAACGGTAACGCAAAACCTCTGAAAGCAATAATATTTTTGTGGTGAAATTACTCCGATTTGTAAAAATAGAGTATTTTATTATCCACAAGATCGTCACAAAACAGTGAAAATGTATAAGTACGCTTTTTAGTGCAGCCGTTAGTTGTGCTACATTTATCTAGACTTATTGTAGTAGGTACATTGAAGTTCTATTTTATAACTCAAGTAACTACAGTTCAATTTCTTAACTATTTTGTTTGATTGAGTATTTTCAGCCAAAGAAAAGCATTCGGGGACATTCTTTAGTAGTTAAAGAAGACTCGTTATTACGCTTATAAGCGCATGCTCAACGTATCTATACAGGGTGAATCAAACGAATGGGCTCTTGAGTGAAAGTACCCTAAATATTAACGACTATATTTACTAAATAAAAGATCATATTTTTATCAAGGGTTTTTTTTTTATTTATAAAAATAAGTCAAACTGCATTCATGGATTTTTGAAAAGTCGCTCGTCTGAGCCGTGAATCGAACTGACACATATACGAAAAAATTAAAGCTGTATTTTTGTAGCACTGATCGATAGTTTCAACGATAAGCTTCAAAACTCTCTAATAAACATCGTGTTAAATTAAAACAAGAACGTGATAACTTCATATTGTGAAAATAAATTCACATGAATAGTTTTATATAAAATTATTCGTTTGATTTAACCTGTATAATACTTGATTTATTTATCGATATTATCGACTAATCATTCGGAATCATTCCTTGACAGTTAACGGTGGATGAATATAACGTGCGCTTAAAAGCGTAATAAATAAGTGAACCCCGCTTATTTATTATGGTCATAAGTACCTTAATAGGTATAGGTATTAAATAGTATAATTACTCTTTGGGTTATTTATCGATATTATCGATTGATAATCTTGATTATATATGTTCATAACATTGATTACTCGGTAAATATGTACCTATAGCTCTTGAGAAATGTAATATTTTATATGACATCTCTATCTTGTGGCTTGATTCAGTATGTATCTAGCGGTTGAGTGTTAATCGAGTTTGTTAATAAAATTTAATTATTTATAATTTTACTAACAATAAGGGTGAATGAAATTCATTTAGAAAAAATTAAACAAATATCGTCTCTCCCTGACGTTTATTCAAAAATCATTATACTGATAAATCTGTTTTCTTCTACGATGAACCATTTCGAAGGTATTGAGAAAAACCGATTAAACACCGTCGTTCAACGTTATTTTCTTTTCTTCCGAGCCTTTAAAATTAAATCAAATTTAAAAAGATTTGGCAAATATTCTATCTAAATAGATAGAGAAGAAATTGCAAGTATTTATTCGAACTATTATAGTGTATGTGGCATATGATGAACGAAAGTTAGAAGTATATAATATTTTTTTGAAAATCAATATTTCCAATTAGTTAATGTTCGGGTCGTTTAGTACCTTAAAATGCTAACAGATGACACTAATACGGTTTTTACTTCGCGCCATGGTTTTATTAATAAAATTAAGACTTGTAAATAAAAACAGCAGTGTGCGACTAAAATAATCCTCATAGTGTACGATAAACATCGATAGTTCGATTGTATGTATGTACCTAATTAGGCAATAAAAATAATAATTAATTTATATAATTTAATAATTACTTTGTTTCTAACAAGAATTAGACACATGCGCGTTTTTCTTTTTTATTGTTTATATTATAAATGGATAATTTATGATATTCGAAAATATGTCATTAGGTTGTTTAGGTCAATAAAAAACAAAATGGCGGAGACACACTGGGCCCCTGTAGGCTCTATAGAAAATAATATCTTTGTTAGAGATTAAATAAAACAATGCATCGAACTTCGAATTCAATCAGCAGTGAGCGAGTAACGGAACGATTCGAAAGACTGAAATCTGAATGAAAACTTCGCGATGTTGTTTTTTCGGTATCCAATTCCCTGGAGCCTAGACAATTGAGCAACTAGTGTTCCCAGTAACAAGTAGATACTGAGTGATGTAGCCGTTCACTATCGATAGTATCGATATACTGTCGATGTTTAATGCACATTTATTTCTCAATTTAGGAAGCATTTAATTTTATATATATTTTAATTACGTGGTTTAGTTGAGATAAAGTAGCACAATTACGGCTAATGGGAGTATTGACCACAGCTGCGAAGAAACTTAGAGCACTAGAAGTAGATATAGTTAGATAAATTACTACTTATATATATGAAAATAATTTAAAGAAATCTTAAAATCTATACATAGAAATTAAAATAAAAGTTTAACTAATACTTTTTATTATTATTATTATAATATAAGAGGCTTGTTCACACATTTTAACTTCATATTTAGGAAATAACTTTAAGGTAAGAGAAGAAATGTTAAAGGTTCAAGATTGGGACAATTAGTGAGATAAAGGTTGGTATTTTTTTTTGGTGGGCTATTGATAGCGAATGTAGTTATATGCCAAAAGCGATTTTTTTAAACGCAAAATTAAGTTTTAGATTATTTTTGGATGATCTAGACTTCGGTCTTTTTATGATGCGACAAAGGGAAAGGTTATTTGATCGATACTTCTCAACCTTCTTGCTTGAAGTTAAATTTTCATAAAAACTCTTGATTTCTTGAACGGTTCGCGGTAGCTTGCTTGGTTCGAAAAATAGTTAATTTTAAAAGAATAAGCCTGCCTAAAGTATATTGCATATCACTTAGGTAATTATGAATTATCGAACGGTTATTCTACAATGCGTATTTTCCTTCTGTATGCAATGCATTTATAAAATAATAAGCGTAACTAAAAGCGTTTGACAGCAAATAAAGCGCTGAAATTTCGTCGTAAACGAAGTTGGAAGCGTTGCGTCCAGAAGGATATTTACTTATGTTTTATGAAATGCTAGATTACTGATCGTTTGTTTATTTATTTATAGCTGCTGAGATTTTATAAGATGGGTTGTAACCAAAATAATTGATTTTCCCCTCCATTAAGATAAGACTTTGGTGGTTCCCAAACTTTCAGAGTCTCGGCGCTCATGGTAACTTTACGTTACTAGACATCCTATATAAAATTCTAACGAGTAAATAGTAACGATAAAAATAAATTAAACATAGCATACAGCTAGGTGGTTTGCATCAGTTCCGCTAGATGTCGCGTTTTGGAAAATGAATGGAAATAAATTTATGAAAATTGTGTAACATGTAGCGGAACTCCTGGCCACCGAGGTGCACACTTTGGGAACCACTATCCCACACAGGAAATTAGAATCTCTAACATTATTTACATACATGTATTCTCGCTTGGGAGCGGCGTGTCAATGTTTATCAATCTTGACTGACGTAGGCATGTATCGCGGATTTATATGGTCGACACTTGCCACTAATCTACTTATGTTTATCACCAGGCGGACTCTGCTCGTCCGTCGCCCTTTTTCTAGAAAAAAAGAGAAAAATAATATAGTTTAACATTCCAGTGTGTTTATAAATAGCTCCAATGCAATTATTTGTTTGATCAATATAATTTATCATGAATTTATTAATATATTGACTAATAAAACTATTAACTAATAATTTCATATAATAATTATATTCTTATTTTGCGCGTCAATGAGACATGCCATGTAATTCTTATTTTACCCAAAATAAATGATGCAATGTAAGTCTTATTTTACTTAAAATAAAAATGTCAATGTAACTTATTTTACATAAAATAAATAATGCAATGTAAGTCTTATTTTACTTAAAATAAATAATGCAATGTAAGTCTTATTTTACTTAAAATAAATAATGCAATGTAAGTCTTATTTTCTCTAAAATAAAAAGTCAATGTAACTTATTTTACCTAAAATAAATAATGCAATGTAAGTCTTATTTTACTTAAAATAAATAATGCAATGTAAGTCTTATTTTCTCTAAAATAAAAAGTCAATGTAACTTATTTTACCTAAAATAAATAATGCAATGTAAGTCTTATTTTACATAAAATAAATAATGCAATGTAAGTCTTATTTTACTTAAAATAAATAATGCAATGTAAGTCTTATTTTACTTAAAATAAATAATGCAATGTAAGTCTTATTTTCTCTAAAATAAAAAGTCAATGTAACTTATTTTACCTAAAATAAATAATGCAATGTAAGTCTTATTTTACTTAAAATAAATAATGCAATGTAAGTCTTATTTTCTCTAAAATAAAAAGTCAATGTAACTTATTTTACCTAAAATAAATAATGCAATGTAAGTCTTATTTTACTTAAAATAAATAATGCAATGTAGGTCTTATTTTACTTAAAATAAATAATGCAATGTAAGTCTTATTTTACTTAAAATAAATAATGCAATGTAAGTCTTATTTTATCCAAAATAAATAATGCAATATAACTTATTTTACCTAAAATAAATAATGCAATATAACTTATTTTACCTAAAATAAATAATGCAATGTAAGTCTTATTTTATCCAAAATAAATAATGCAATATAACTTATGTTACCAAAAATAAATAATTCGTTTGTGTACCGTACCATTCGAATAGGTTTTACATAGTCTTTCAATCCTCTAATAATTGCTGGCCGCATCCATAAAAAAAAAATCCAGACTTGTATGGAGAAATTATGATATTCTTTTTAATTTATTTTACACACACATATTATAATACATAAAGGGGATTCTGCCTCCTAAAAATAAGGAATTGGATCATTTTTAACGAAAGCATAATAAGTTACATTATAATTTAAAATTAGAAATAAACAAAGATGATAATAGATAATGGTTATTCTTTTTTTGTTCAAAACTCTCAAGTCTCAGTTCGATTTCAAATTCAGATTCAGATTCATTTATTCATGGATCATAGGTAGAGAATAATTTTGTTTTTTTTTTTCAAAATTTCAAAATACAATAGCCTTTATTAGACACGGATAATGTAGCTTCTAGATAATGATAGAATTTTTGAAATCAGTTCAACAGTTCCAGAGATTACCCCCAACATACCTACAAACACACAATTTTACCTCTTTATTATCTATACATACATATAATAAAATTGTAACAGGCCTATGTCTGTACATTATAGATATTGAAAAAAAACTAATATACTTTATTAGAGCAACAGAAGCCAAAACAACAGTTTTCATAAATTTTGTCTGTCTGTCTGTCTGTCTGTATGTTTGTACACGCATCACGCAAAAACCACTGCATGGAATTGAATGCAGTTTTCACCGATGTATTGCTAGAGGCTCCATTTTACCGCAGGAAAATATCTTATTCCGATTGTTTTAAATTTAATAAACCGAAGCGAAGTCAGGGCGGGTCGCTAGTATATTAATAATTAATAATAACAAAACAATGAAAAAATAGAATCATCTTAGCCACAACATTCTAGGGACACAAAATAACACTCATTAATGGTCAGGATAATGAGTCTACACAAGATACATATAACGTCTCAATAAGCGTTGATCTATCTATCTATTAATGAAAATCATACCATTTTCTTGTACTTTTCTGCAATGTAATCATAATGCACTTGTGCCCTTTTCTCTTACGGGAGTTACTTAGTAGACTTATTTTCAGTAGTCCCGGCGCCAGTGATCAGATGTTTATGACACAAAAAGACAATGGGCTTCTTCATTGGCAGGTCCTTGCTATGTCACAGAATATCTCTAATTTTAATTAAAGTAAGTGAGTCCTTACTGCACACCAAGGAAACCACGGTATTGATACAAAAGTTTAAATAAATTTTATACAAAAGGTATATATATATATACCTTATCGCTAAAGCGGTCTCTTCCAGGCAACTTTTAAAACTCTTTTATTTTCGTTACAACCTTACCTTATATTCTATTATAGTGTTATTGTTTAAATTTTTTATATTATAGCTTATTGTACTTAATAGCAAATTTTATGACGTTACTTTTAACAGATATTTATGATTTAATTGTGAGAACGTAATAACTTAAGTTTGTACGCTACTTAATATAGCAGTTGTAAGATATTGTTATGTACTGCCAGTTTCGAGGTCACTGAAACACCAAATTTTAGGAAGGATGTATGATTGTAAGGCTTGTATAAAGAAAAATGTCTAATTCCAGACGAAAATATTATTCTTAATTCGGTAAATGAAAGATTGTTGTATATTTAAAAAGTACTATAAAATTGAAACGGAACTCGTTTGGTAAAATTTTTGAACTATTATGAAATTAAATAGTAATAAAGATTCACGTTCTCAAACGGAAGCATGTATAATAACCAAATTTTTTGAATTGAAGATTTATTTTAAAATTGACGGAAAAAAAAAATGGAAACAGAACATAATTTTCTGCTATTTTATTAAATTGTCTGGCTATTTTATTAACTCTCTGGATGTGTTTCATATTTTCTAAAAGAGATAATTATAAAATAATAAAGGCAAAACTTCCATGACACTATCTAATTTATACACCCTACAATTGATCATGCAACATTGCTCGGGAGAATTACAAATATTATTGAAAAAATGCATATGAAAAAAGAAATGAAAATAAAAGTACTTTACACGGAAATGATAGAATGAAGTAGAGTGTAAAGTCATATTTCATCCATCGAACAGTCCCTTTATAATACAGGTGGATATCCACACAGATCCAGCAGATCAATATTGGGGTGAATAAATTTGATAGGATAATATTACCGGTTTTCATCCCCTGGTAATACTTCGGGAAATATTCTTCCTGGAATGTAAATGCAATGATATTATTGAGAATTGATAAGGAACCATAAAAGGTTCCTCAGAACGTTATTACTTTTGTAAGTCCAAACGATTCGAGATTACTAAGTTTGACATTTCTTTGGCTTTATGTATACAGTAAAGCCCCTGTATCCCCTGGCTTTATGTATACCGCGGATACATCAAACACCATATTTTCGGGTATATGAAGCAAAATTAAAACATGAAAAATTATATTCATTTAAAAATTTAACTTATATTAAATTTAACTTTATCTTCACTGAGGGGAGAGTGCACGCTGCAATCCAACAGCCGCTGGGCCTGCTCGACTGACCACGTCACCCCTCTCTCACAGAAGACTACCTTGAAATGTACTGCATTTCCCACTTTATCTTATTTCTCTAATGTACGTACATGTTTCGGTAGTGAGTGAGATGTGCCAGAGCCTATTCTTATCCTATCCTTCCCCAACCCTTTCTTCAAATCCATTCCTATAGCTTCAGCGCATCCGGAGGCGTGCCAACATTTGTCATTTTGGACTGATGTTGACATGTATCGCGGATGTCTATGGGCGACAGTATCCACTTACCATCAGGTGGACTGTATGCTCGTCTACCGTCTTCGTACATAAAAAGAAATATTATGTAGTGTATTTAAATGAAAATAGAATCGTAAATGAACAGTTTCGCGCGCTTTTACTGAACCGCGAAAACCAAGTCCGCGGATAAGGGGGCCCAGCTGTATTTATTATGTATTATATTTAAAGAAAAATATGTTACTTTGTACCATCTTGTGCTAGTCACGCTTATACAGATTTTGTTCCGTCCTATCAAATACAAATTGGCAAAGCCTGTAGCAATACATGCAGAGTAGCATCTGACCAATAGCAAATAAATACACAAATACAGTACAGACATATCTGTATTGTATTGTAACAAATCGTCCAAGGCAATCACACTTTTTCATTTGTCTTCAGAACGGGTTGTGCTAGAATTTGAAATGAGTCTAAAATATATTTTTCTTTACATTTTCAACTTGACTGTTTGTACATTTATAGATGGCCCAATGCATGTCACGTTACGTTGTTTGTATGAGATAATTTAAATTTCCAAAAAAATGTACAAAGTCACTATTGGGCCTCGCATCCTGTATCCCTAGGATAGTCCTGTAACAAAGATATCTAGGTTTGGTTTATATAGTAAAAAGATTCATATAGTAAATCACAATTTGTTTGTTCATAATCGGTATTGTATTGGTGCTCCTTGCTATTGGTTAATAGCAATTCATTTCAGGTTTTGCCAATTTATACACGATAGCGTCTGGGCATATATGAGCATAAACCTGAATAGTTCCTTCATCTCACGAAGGCGGTGACGCTTAGCAGTGGTTGTACTAGTTAAGTATTGTACTGAGCTTGAGAACGCTCAGTGTGCTCGGAAAAGGGTTTCCTACGCCGCGGCGCACACTAAAACAATGTACATGTATGATCACAACCACTACTAAGGGTAACCTGGCCTTCGTGTGAGATAAATGAACTATATCTAGCGAAAGGTAGAGTATATGCATCTTTAATTGTTGCGTTGGGGATGTTCGCAAATTGATGCCCGATTCCATAAATTACACATTTTTAATGCTGTGGTTGAAATTGTATCAGTAGTAAACATTTTAAATGTTGCAATAAGCGCCATAAGAAAATTTTTAAATACTAATTTAAAATGAAACAACTATAACACTAAGTTGAGCGCTAAGGCAGCACTATTGAATCTTAAAAAACTTAATCGCAACCGTTTTAAGACTCGAGCTTTTAGCCTCAATGATTGAAGACCCATGAAACGATAAAAACTTGGTCCGTAACGCTCGCTAGTGGAAAATAAGGGAATTATTCAATTATTAAAGTTATTAAAATGCATTATTTGGATGAAAAAGATCTGACAACGACGCGATGCGCGATTGCAAATTATTAATCGAGGTGGGGTCGATTATTGTACATCTCTATTATTCATTTGATTATTATTTTTTGGTCTTGTCGATTAATCGACATTCGAATGAACAATTAACGTCATTCGAATGATACCTTGAATACTTGTTAGTGAATTTTATGAAACTTTCAAGAGGCAAACAAAACTTTTGTATATGACCGGTAAGCCATTTAGCATGCTTCCAGGTCATCTGACCATTTGTCATTCCGTGAGAATCTGAGTTCGTAAAAACGTACCAAACAATTAGAGTTTCATTCAAAATCTGTCATTAATTAATTTAGTCTATTAAATAATACGACTTTCGTTCAGAAATAAGTTGTAAGTTTTGTAGACCTTTGTTGGACTCCATAAGACGAGACATCGTCTGGCTGTGATTTTTAAACGAATCGTCATTCTCGTATTCAATAAGTCTGCTACTGATACAACAATAGTATTTTGCTTTAATAAACGTATTCCTTATGAGTTCAGTATTACCAAGCTACTCTTATATTTAGTGACAATTGAGTCATTAGATATTGGGTGATTACCTAATTACATGTACTTGTAAAATATGTATTTACGGCTTGCATTTAAACGAACAACAAAAAATACTAAATAGGCAGTAAATACTATATACTAGTGGTACTCAGTAAAACAAACTATATTTGATAATTGAAATAAAAACAATATTGTCACCGGAGGATCTTAACCTAATCCACGTTTAAATTTTCTGCCGCTTTCAGTATTTCTGCTGCTCATTTCAATATTTCCCTTTTCTACCTACCACATATTTAATATTTGATATTTAAAAACATACAATTTAAAATTACACCTTGATATGGATTAGTTTCCCTGAAATCTGTGTAAAACTTCGCATTGGAATCTGTAATTATTATGAAACTAGCTGAAACCGACAGACGTTGTCCTGTCCAAATTTCAATAATACAATAATTTCAATAAGTTTATACAAAAATTCCATAGAAAAAAGCATTTTCCAATTTTCCGGGTAACTTTTCCAATTTTTCTTTGTCTGAAAACTTTATTTGGACAATTACGATTTTTTAAAAAAAAAATTACCAAATCGCTCCAGCCGTTCTCAAGCTTACCAAAGAACAGCATTTAATTTTTATTTATATAGATATAGTTTTTAATTCAATCTATACTTTGTCCTCATGCTTTTTTATATATGGTAATTTTGATGGCTTTCCTTGAAGGTTCGTGAAGGATGTAGAATTTAATCTACTCGTAAACATGGATCCTTCGTATTAATGGCGTATTTTTTGCAGGGAATTTTGCCAACTTTATTCATCTTGCCAATTATTTATCCATACCACCTGAATATATTACACGTACTATAAAATATTTAGCTAATCACTCAATTTTTTTTTTTAAATTATTTTAAAATTGTGCAACTGAAGTTACCAAAAATGTATGTAACACAATGTTTCTATATATACAATCCATTAAGCTGTATATTTGAAAAATCTGTATTGAGTGTGAGAGGTTGAGCCCACTGGTAAAGTGTACTTTGAATGAAAAAATCTTCCTTTGTAATTATAATCTATAAACACTACAGAATGTGATTGAAAGCAATTCAGAATATTACTGCTGATTATATTCCTGTGTTTTATTTCTTACCTGCCTTTTTATAAAGTTAAGCTGTGTATCGATTACGCGCTGCAAATCCTTGAACCTTGCCGCGCGCGACAGCCGCGGTATCGATCTCGCGCGGCTGCCGCGCCTGGCTATGTTCAGAGATTTGCCGCGCGTAATCGATATACAGCTTTACAATCACATTGACTAACATTACTTACTTATATTATGCACACTGAAATTTTAGTGGTTTTAGGGCCGCGGCTCTAAGGTCAAATTAAAAATATGAGCACAAAAATCTAGCAAAATTGAATAGTATAAAAGTAGTGAGAACTCGTAGTAACGGGCACGTAGCACGTGTCGTCGGGTCTCCGGCGGCGGCGTGGCGGAAGCTAGACCGGGAGCTAGACTACGTGTTCTAGTTCACTGAAAAATAATAAATATTTTTTGCAATGCAATCGCAATTGTAATCAGCCCTTTCAGTATCCACTGCTGGACAGGGGCATATTGCCTTGTGCATGAGGGTTGTATGGCTTTAGAACGCCAGCTTGACCAAGCGCGTTGGCGAGTCCACTCTTTAAGAGCTGGTGTAGTTCCTCAGGGCTACACGTACCAACTATGAATATTGGTACGTCATACGTACCAACCTCAATTGATATGTAACAACCTCTATTGATATGAAAGCCATAAGTTTCAAGTTTAAGTAACTTAACGATTATTACCATCAATCTTTTTACGGAGAAAATGTAAGGGAGCTTTCAAAATGTAACTGAATAATTCATATTAGGCTTTAATATTCTGCTTCGATAGGGTATGGTACATAACGAAATCTAATATAAAGAATTTTACACGTTCCTACATTTATCTTAATTTAGTTTTTTTTTAATAAAAAGAAGGCGGCAAACGAGCATACAGTCCACCTGATGGTAAGTGGTTACTGTAGTCCATAGACATCCGCGATACATGCCAACATTAGTCCAAAATGACAAACTTTGACACGCCCCCGGATGCGCTGCCTACCTTTGGAGCGATAGGATGAGAATGTACTCTGGCATATCTCACTCACTACCGAAACACGTACATACATTGGGGAATATGATAAAGTGGGAAATGCAGTACATTTTAAGGTAGTATTCTGTGAAAGAAGGGTAAAGAGGCCAGTCAAGTGCGCCCAGCGTGCACTCTCCCCCTCATGAATGATTTTATGACATATCGATTCGATTCGAATAGGTTTTATGACATTCGTCAAATTCGATATTTGTCAAATCGGAAATTGGCCAAATTATAGAATTAGTCAAATATTCAATTGTTGATTTCTATAAAGTACAGTGTAATTGAAATAATTGAAATTGAACAAACAACAAATTGAATTAAACAAAATTGAAATAAAGAAGATTTTAAAAGAAACTTGTAAAACTTGTAGGCTTTGTTATCCCTTAGTCGCTATACTACAAGGGTAGACATGGGGTGACGTGATTCTAAATCCGGGGGACACGACACGACCCCGAGGTATTTTAGATAAATACAAATTGCTCTTTAATGTTCTGAAATGATTAATTGTGATGTTATAAAGTTGTAACCAACCATGAAAAAATATCGTATCGGAAAGTGTAAAATCGTCTAAAGGTTACGCTACAGATATAATTTGTTACTCCTTTCAGTGGCCCACGAAAAATGACGAGGCTTATGCTGTATTGATGTCGTGAGGATACGTTCAAGTACCCTCCAGATACCCTCTCTTTGTATTTCATGAATGATACGAGAAATATTAATCGGCAGTTTCGATTTTCGATGTTTGAGTACGACGTGCTTGAGCAAATAAAGGGATGTGATAAAAGGTTATTTTTAGTTTGTTTAATTTGATTAATATACTAGATACCCCAGCGTTTTACTCACGTTATAAAACGTTACGTTACGTTATCGTTAGATAAATAAATAGTATTAGATAAGTAGTACTATAGGAGTGTAGAGATACTATTTACAAATGGTGTATAAATATGGTAGAAAAGTATTTATAATGGTGCATAATGGTTAGATAAATGGTGTACAATTATCTACAAAAATAAGTTGCCAATGTAAGTAGAAAGCTAGGGCATAAAATGCCGGTTTTTGGCAATATTAAATAAATGGCACATATTGTATTTCCCACATTTATACGAGTATTTCAGTATTGAGTGAGATATGCCAGAGTACATTCCTATTCCATACTTTTTTCCAATCCCTTCCTTAAATATGCAGAGTAAGAAAGCGCATTCGGTTGCGTTGTTTGTAAAGTTTGTTATTCCGAACTGATGTTGACATGTCTAGAGGATATCGCAGGCGACCGTATTCACTTATATTTACTACGTTTGCTCAGACGGTAGAGGGGTTCTTGGGAAATAAATGACACCCAGTCTTCATTCCAGCAATTTATTTCTCAGTAAAAGTATTAAAATAGTGTTTGTCCTTATTCTCAAAGTAGATATTTTTTTAGTGTAACTGGCCTTGCTCACTGCGTACAATAACACGCACAGGACGTTAACTGAAATTTTACTGACGGCTCTCAGAGCTTCCATAGCTCAGTTGATTGAGCGTCTAGTCTGTGAACACAGTCTGTTTCATGCAAACTTATCTATTTTACCGTTTGTATTTTACAGACAGGTCTGTACCCGTTGTAGCGGAGAATAATTATTGGACGGTTGTTTTCGAATCGACATTGTCTTTTTAATTTGAAAAATACCCACGTTCCAAAGTCAATAAAGCTGTAAGCATCACAAATCCGCAATTTCTCGTACAAAATCCTTACCGGGGACGATAATAGATTGGGTCGGTAATTTCGCTCTTTAAAGGCCACGTAAAATTTTAACGACGCCCATATTTTATTGGGAGGCCCCGGGACTTTGATTAAAAATTTCAGGGTCCCCAATCGTTATTACGTGCTTATCTCTCGGTATTTCTGTTCTTGAATTAGTGCGAATCTTAATTATCTCTATTAGTCACCCCTTTCGTAATCCATTTAATTTAAAAATAGCATCTTTAGAAAGGGAGATCTTATCCTAGACCCTAGTCTTATCCCAGTCAACCGGTCGATTTACTATTGACCCACATAAGACTGTTTTATAGTATTTCGGGAGTGAGTGGAATATATCATCAGCCTATATATCTGCACTATTGAATATAGGCCTCTCGCAAGGCTCGCTATGATTACCACCGGTGAATTTTTTCAAGTCTTCGCTCCACCTGGCTATTGCTAAAGTGACAATGTGTAGGTCATATTCGCCGCAGGATCGATAGCTGATGGGGTAGACGAGTCTTCAAAAGAAGTTCGCCGATGTTGGCTAGATGAGAAGAGCCAACGATTATGTGTGATGACGAGCCTTAGGCCTCTATATCCAGTAAAGAAGTATATATAGGCTGATGATATAGTAATCTATGTGAGCGCAGCCGCACACAACAGCTGGTATCTTATAAAAATGCGTGTTACTTATAAACGGAAGTAAATTTGGAGTGTTCTAGGAATTTGTATTGAAATATCTTAGTTTTCTTGGGAATTAGAAAGAAAGGAAAGAAATAGTTTATACAGCCACAATTTTTAACATAATTTTCAATGAACAGTATTTGATTTAATATAATATTTTGATTGCTGCTTGTGTATCTTCATTGCGCCGTATGGGCGGTCAGCTCAGCTTTAGCTGTGAACCCACGAGGATCCACAGCGCTGATTTAACTGGACTAGTGATGCTTGGACGTGGGGGACGAAATAAGGTTAATACGGACAACGAGGTCGACAATAAGGTCCCTTTTCTCAAATAATGTCTTTTTCTCAATAAATAAATTTTTATTTGTATACATTTTTTATTTATCTTGGACTGATTTTTTTACTGAGTTTGCGGCAATCAGAAGTCACAGATTTACGAATCACTTTTGAGAAGCACCTGATTTCAGTAAAAAGTGAGTGTTATGGCGTGTTTCACATGTCCATAAATTATGGTTGACACAAATTATCCATTATTATTCACTTTTACATGCATATAACTCACGCCTGGGTATCCTCAAAACACATTTAAAACAGCTAAGGAAGATAATCCGGGTAGGGCCCGGCATAAATTGCAGGACGCGGGTAAAAATGTACTGAGGACCGTGGCGGGGATTAGCGAAACATGTAAGGGTTACGGTTACACGGTGGACTGATTTCTGATGAAAAAGGTCTTAGTAAAGACAAAGACGAACACATAATATGTTCAAGGCCCAATAAGTCAAGGTCACTCAACGAGCTACGGAGAGAGCTGTGCTTGGAGTTTCTTGCGCGAAACGCAGAGATTCGCCAAGAAACCTCTTCTTTTCGGTCACAAAGCATGCTGAAGTGGAATGGGCAGGTCATGTTTGCCGCAGGACCGATAACCGATAGACGAGGCCTGAGTGGAGGGCACGTACCGCGAAGCGCATAGTGGGACTCCCTCCGGCTACGTGGGTCGACGACTTGAAGAAGTTCACTGGTGGTGGTCGGATAAGAAGTGCCGAGGATCGTGTGTGGTGTTCAGAGAGGCTTATATCCAGCAGTGGAGAGACATAGACTGATGGTATGGTATGGTACATATAATATGTGTTTGAGTGGCGATAGTTTACGGATAGATATCTCGAATAATACTCGTGATATAACCACATTGGAATAAATTGGAACCACTAACTATGAGATTTAAGGAGATTTTGAATAAATCTATCTATTGCGGAGATCACGACTTGAGAATTTCTGAAAAAAATCCTTACATCTCGACTTAGGGCAATTAACTGAATGCCAAGCAGTTTCGAAGTTTTAGGTTTTAATAAGTTCGAGACCGCATTTTTTGAATGTAGTAGACAAATACATGTACAAATAAATTTAGCCAAATCGGTTCAATAGTTCCAAAATTATAACACTATAAGTGCAAGATAAATTGTAATTGCGTGTATGAGGGCTTTACACGCGGCAGGGTGGACGAATGAAAGATTTATTATTTTAAGGTTTCCATAAAAACGTTTTATCTGTGTAAAATAATTGTTAGAATATATTTTTTGTTGTGTCAATACAAAAGGCGGGTTTCCAATGTTTTGGCTGTCAAGATAAAAGAAGGGATGTACTGGTGGGAAACAAGACTATAAAATAAGAGATTATAGGTGACTGGGGGTAGACCGTTTTCTACCCAATTTGTATTAGGAGGTAGAATATACGAATTTAAAAGCGGAGTTGTGTATCACAGAATCCCTGCGTTCTATATAAGCATTTCCCAAACATAAAAAAATATTAATTTTAGCGTTTATTTTTAAAAACTATTATATTTTCTGTTCAAGTTATGAAAAATGTGTGAAAACAAAGTATTCAGACGTATTCCGCTCGATTGAATACATCTTCATTCAGATTCAGGATAATGGGAAACCTGAAGCGGAGAAATTCGAAGAAAGAACTAAATTGCCGACATACTCGTAGCCGTGGCATACCCGTCGGATAGGTAGCCTGTATCTAGCAGTGCAGAGATCCAGGCTGATGGTATGGTAACCGTACCATAAATACTGCAACCAGCCCTTAATCGTCCACTGCTCACTGTTCACTCTTTCCTCAGGGCTTTTGGTAGCGAATTTGTTATCCACAGTAGCCTTTTACGAGACACACGGGAAGAGATGAGGTGGTGCCATTCTAAACCCTTCCGACACCACGGGGTCATGGTATAGTATAGTCAATCAAACCTCAAGGTTGCCAATTCAGCCCTTTACAGGTCTACCGCATGTTAAACTACACGTGAGCACTTTAAAGTAATACCAATAAGGGTTTAAATGCAATGCTTTTGTATACCTTGAAGCTGTGGCTGGGAAAGGCGACGAAAGACTTGGGAATTTGCGTCTTAGGCCCAAAGTAATCCTATTAGAAAGGGACGAAGGTGCATCCCAAATCAATTATTCAGGCCTATTTAGGTAAGGGTGGTGTGACTGGAGCAAATGTGAAGTTAGGTATATTTTAATAAATCTTAACATGATATTTGTGAGGTTTTCTGAGCAAATGGTTTGTTGTTGGTATTTTTTATAAGAAAAAGGCGGCAGACGAGCACACAGTCCACTTGGTGATAAGTGGATACTGTTGCTCATGGACACTCTCGATACATGCCAACATCTGTCTAGAATGAGAAACGTTGGCACGTCCCAGATGTGCTGTTAGCACGCGCTGTCTACCTTTAGAGATTTAGGAGTGGATTAGATAATGGGTTGGGAAAATTAGGAGAGATAGAATAGGGTGGAAGGGGAATGATTTAAGTTAATACTTTCTAACTTAAAATTTCGTTGTTTTAAGATTCTGTGCAAATAGAACAACATCTGTAACATCTGACTTTTACGATAAAATAATAAAAATATTATATCTTTTAAACAGTGCAACAATAAAAAAAAAAATATTTTTTTATTGCTTATGGCAATTCATATTATTGCAAGTTTCTGTTGGAAATTTTATAAGTATCAATAGATGGCGTTGCCTCATAATCTAGAACTCGATATAGAAATGTTTTATTTCTGGTGTAAAGGAGTGAAGGTTTCTGGTTCCAACGGATTCATTAGAGTTTACAAGTTCAGTTTTCAGTACAGTTCATAAATGGTTAATTAATTAATTCAGTTCAATAATCACAACCAGCCCATAGACAATAACAACCTTGCAAAATCCTTTATATTGCTTTCCTGAAGGTAGCAAACGTGACGACTTGAGGCAGTTTATTCTATAACATACAGATTCGCGGATTTTTAAACTAGGTTTTTGCTTAGGATGATACGACTGTATTAAACAAATAACATAAGAATGACCGTGTTTCTAGCAGGCAATCTCGTAGGACCAGTCTGTAGTCGTAGGACCGTGCATTTTCATCATTGTTACGGGGGCGATGCACGTATGATTGCCGTAGCTGAGGAACTTACACGGCAGGGTACAAATAGCATACCCCCTCTGCTTCTTCATCGAGTTCCTGCCGATGGCTCTCATGCAAATCCCGATTATGTAATTGTGTGCGTTTTAAAATAAAAAATATTAAGTTATGTCCTTAGCTTATGCAGTCTTTTCTTATCGTATATATTCACAGCGACCTATGTCGTCGAATTACTGTTATCTCCTCGGCGACGTCGAATCCCTACTGACAAATATTGTGTTATTTTCTCCTAACTTTATGCCTTAGAAGCCTTTTAGATAATCATTACAGGCCACCATAGTCATTATGGTCGGTCAATTGATGTCTTCAAATCGCGTTTATCTGAACACTTTTTAATCAAACAGTGTGAATAACTGATGTTTATTATTATTTTATTTATATTTTTATATAAATGTATATATGCATGTATGTGTATGGAAATTGATATTTATTTATGTTGTATTTATGTAGTATAACTATTGTCAGAACGCTCTTTTTAGCGGCACTACCCCTTAGCCAGCTCTCAACGGTAGTGCCTCAGTATAGGGTGTAGTATAAGTGTTTATTTTATTTCTAAGAATCAGACGTGGGTTCGGATCCCACTTCTGATACCAATCTGGAGAAAATGCTATATAGCATTAAGTTTGCCTTTGTACACACTTTTGGTGCAATAAAGAATTTATCAATCAATCAATGGTGGTGTGCTTGAATAACTATAGTTTTAAATTGTCCGATATGTATTTTGCAACTCTAAGACATTTAAGAGTACACAAGCACGAATACGGTTATAAAATTAAAGTCTTCCGCTTTCTCGCCGCCAATCATGAACAAAACTAATAAATTTTATATTTTTTATAAATATTTATTTAAAAGAATTAATTAATTAAATGTGTTTAATATCATATGTCGGCAGGAGCAGTTAAAGTTACTGTGTCATTAGATATAATGTCGGATGTGAGAAAATTTAACAGAAGATTTAAATAAGGTCTAGCTTAGCCCCTAGTTCTAGCAATTTCCATGCCCATCCAGCTTAAAAATCTGGCTTAAGCCGCTTAATTTTATTGGTATTTATTTTACATTTAGGAACACACTATGTTTCATTATTCTCCATTATCCATGTACTACCGGTATTTTTCTTTAAATCCTCGTTCTATTTGACCCACGCTGTCCTCTTCAGCAAGTAAGTAAGTATATCGAGCGAGGGAGAGACAAAGTTAATGTCAAGGCCAACAGATGGCGCTGTATCGGTTCTACATCGCGCTATAGTTGCATTCCCGTGTAAACCTTAAACGGTGAATTTTGGTTTGTTGGGTAATCTTGCCAGTGGAGTGATAAAATAAAAGTATATGGATATACAGTCACACTTGGTTTATTAGGATATCTGAGTACATTCGTATACACACAGGCTAATTGTTTACACAATCAAGAGACAACAGAAATTAGTTCCAAATTTGTTGTCTGGATCGTGTTGTTTGGATATTGTATGAAATATTGTTGGAATTAATTCGGTGTTTTTGCTACTAGAAGTAAAACAAGGGTCTAAATTAGCGTTGTTAGGGATATGATATTTCGGATCCGGGTACGGATATGGATATTTACAATACTTTTTACCGGTTTCGATTACAGATATAACGAAATAGGGAATAATTGCAACTTTCTTTGCAGTAATTGAAATTTATAATCAGTGACAGCTATTCTCAAAATAATTGCATTAAACAATTGTACTGAAGTAACAGGATAAGACTTATACAGTAATAACTGACAATTATAACACTCCTCTGATTAATTGTGACCAGGTTACCCGTACCTGTACAATTAATGAAACTATCAATCTTTATCTGACGAACAGTTATATCCTAGACTTAATCTTATGTTATTATAAGAATGTAAAATGTACAATACACCTCAAAAGAAAAACAGTGAATATATAATAACATTACGAAACAAAAGAATAACAATAAAATCAATTAATAATCAATTTTTACTAAAGGTAAATTAAACTTTATAAAAAGCACTCCACTCCTAAGAGACCTACCCAAACCCTACTTTAGACCCTTGTTGTGTGCTTCTAGTAGTAAAAACACTGTATTAGTCCCAACAATACGAGTATGTATAAGATTATTTGTAATAACATCCGAAACTTTTATTTCAGAAACGATATCGGTCTCGAACATTTGTTTATTTCGGGTATCGAATAGTTTCGGTTACGCTTAGCTCCATAACGTCCCTAGTCTAAAGTACAACTACTGGTTACCGACATTAATGACAGGGCTTCATAAGTTAATTGTGAGTTTTATTGTCAAGGATGATGACAGCGTTCTAGGACTATGAGTCATAGGAAAAATGACGAACTGACATTAATCACTAGGGCACTATTGTTAGTATTATAGGTTAATTATAACATTCCCCTGATTAATTGTTAATTACAGGTACCTACAGGTAACAATTATTGAAACTTATCAATTTTTATCGGAGGAACAGTTATTTATAAGAAAATTATGAAATTGTGTGTAAAATACACTTCAAAAGAAAAACATTGCATATATAATAAAATTAAGAAACAAAAGATTAACACAATAAAATCAATTAGTAATCAATTTTTACTAAAGGTTAAACTTTATAAAAACTACTTGGCCCCCAAGAGCTACGTATACGAATAAACATTAAATCATAATTACATACAAAACATCATATTTAAATAATTAATAATCGTTGTTTTAAATAAATGTTATTTCAATTTCTTTTCTTTATTGACTTTTATTCTATTTTTCTAAAAGTTTATAAATAGAAAATTGTTTATAAAAATATTTATAGCCTTCTTATTGCTATATTAGGAAATCCCTTTTACTAATTTACAGATTAATATTATAAATGCATGCATTTCAGTTTAATTCCATCCTATGTGCCTGTTAACCTCAACTCTTCCCGCGGGTTCTGTAAAAGACGACTAGGGGGTAACAAAGCCGCTATCACAAGTCCTAAGGAGCTTCAGCACCTCTAAAAGACTGGATTCTAAAAGCGGGAGACGGTACAAGGGCTTTATGGTACAAGATTTATGGTAACCTAATAGTTTTATTCTGAACATTGTATTAATATTTTCCATGTAGTTTACTGAACAGGAAGGATATATAAAAAAACAAAGACTATTTTATTATATTTGTTATTTATATACTGGCCTCAATGGTGATATATGATAAGGCGCCTTTATGATATATGGCAGTTGTACATATTTAATCCGATGTGGTATTGGATCGCTATGGTGGAAATAAATTTCCCCTGGCCCGAACGTGTACTCCGTGACCCTTGTGATTGGCCTCGGCGGCGGAGGCACTCGAGGGAAGTACTCCGCGTTGTCTTGCAACCACCTGTACACCTGTAATGAGAATGAGTATTATTAGTAACAATTATAGTATATTAAATACACATAAATATATCAAAGAAAGATTTTGTGGTGATTCTGGTGTCATGTTAGTCAAGTCAATTAGATAATAAACAGAATAACACTTAAGGCCCCACATTCGCCGTTTTGTAAATCCAGATTGTTTTTAATTTGAATTAATAATGTTTGTTCGGATAATAAATAAAAAATACACACAAACAATTTTTTTTACCTTTACGCTGGTGTCCATTGTATATTGATTGCTTCCGATCCGGTCAGATTCCTTTTCGTTTCAAGTTCACTGGGCCGCAGCGCAAACAACTTGAAAACACTTATTCTTCTTTATTGAAACTCGTAAATGGTAGATAGCAACACAACCGAGATAGCAAATACTAAATTATCGTATGGTAGTATTGTCGACTGAGTCGTGGAAAGCGTCGCAGAGACGGTCCTTGTGCTATCAGAGAACTGATTGAATTACAATTGTTGGTTCCTGGGTTGATATGGAAGGCCTAATAACAGGACTCCATTAATTAATTGGACCGATTAATTGTTAAAGTTGATGACGATTTCTTAGGATAATATTGAAACGATTATAAATGTTTCGTTGCATTAAGTTTGTAACGATGTAAAATATCATTAGGCTTATGCTAATTGGGTATCATTATTAATGTGGAAATAGATGCATTTGATATTAAGACTAAACTTAATATCTGTCGTGTTTAATGCATTTTTTTGCATTTCCTAATGGGCATTTTACTTAATTAGATAATTAACGAAAAACTTTAATGGTTTCATTGCCTAAAAATGTATTTATTAATTTCATATTTTTAGTAATCACTAGCGACCCGCCCTCGCTTCGCTTCGTTTTATAAGTTTTTTTTTTTTTGCTCAATTTTTTTTTTTTCAAAATTTCAAAATAAAATATAGCCTATATTAGAGACGGATGATGTACTTTACCGATCGGCACGATCGGTAAAGTAGTACGTGTATATTTAAACAGCTTCGTTTTTAAATTCCGTGTTAAGCAGTGAACTGGGTATTGTGTGACTTAGGCTGTTCTGACGCAGCTAGATTTTAAAACTATAGTACAACTATTTAGCTATTTAGCTTTGTAAACTAATAATAATATTTAGCTTTGTAAACTAATAATAATATTTAGCTTTGTAAACTAATAATAATATTTAGCTTTGTAAACTAATAATAATATTTAGCTTTGTAAACTAATAATAATATTTAGCTTTGTAAACTAATAATAATATTTAGCTTTGTAAACTAATAATAATATTTAGCTTTGTAAACTAATAATAATATTTAGCTTTGTAAACTAATAATAATATTTAGCTTTGTAAACTAATAATAATATTTAGCTTTGTAAACTCGTAACTTACTAGCGTATCTCACTTTTCTTTTATTATTAACTAGCGAACCGCACCTCGCTTCGCTTCGATTTATAAGTTTTTTTTTCAGTATCTTTTTCAAAATTTCAAAATAAAATATAGCCTATATTAGACACGGATAATGTAGCTTCCTATTTGTGAAAGAACTTTTGAAATCTGTTCAGTAGTTCCAGAGATTACCCCCAACATACCTTTTACCTACATATCCAACAAACACACAATTTTACCTCTTTATAATTTTCGTAATCACAAAGAAAATTATTAGAAAATTTCTTGGGAGGTGGACGGTGCATGCTGCAAAGCCACAGTTGTTGTGTGCAATCCACTGATCAAGTTACTTCTCATAGAACGCTACCGTGAAATATATTCCATTTCCCACTTTATCGTATAATGTACATAAGTGTTTCCATAGTGAGTGAGATGATTCCCATCCCAACTCCCAATTCACCCCAATTTGTCTACCCTTCCTCCAAATACATTCCTAAATCTATAAAGATAGGTAGATAGCGCATTTGGAGGTGTCGTGTGTCAACGTATTAAATAATATTTGAAGGAAACATTTTGTGGTGATTCTCGTGCCACATGATAATGCCTATTAAATTACGTTCGAAGACTCACATTACCTGTTTCGTAAATTCCATTCGTAAAACTGATATTCATGTTATTCATTAATCAGTGATACTGATCAGTTCTTCCGAAGGCCTTCTTATGCTTCATTACACAGTTTCGCTAATTGTACAGTATGATTCGATAATTTAATAAATTTGGTTACTTTCCTCCGTTGTACAATGACTCACTGGCAATTTCGGATGTTATTTTTATTTTAATTTGCAACTGATATCTATGTATAATTACCTACTTTTAATACTGTACTTATATTTTACATGTGGTGTACTCAATAGGGAAGATGTATACAATAAGAGAAAAGAAAACAAAAATATATTATATTTTTTATTTATATACTGGCTTCAATGGTGATATATGATAAGGCGCCTTTATGATATAAGGCAGTTGTACATATTTAATCCGATGTGGTATTGGATCGCTATGGTGGAAATAAATTTCCCCTGGCCCGAACGTGTACTCCGTGACCCTTGTGATTGGCCTGATTGGCGGCGGCACGAGGGGGAAGTACTCCGCGTTGCCTTCCAACCACCTGTACACCTGTAATGAGAATAAATCATTATTAATAACAATTGTAATAAATTAAATATACGTAAATATTGTAAGGAAACATTTCGTGGTGATTCTCGTGTCATGTTCTTTGAGGGGGAGAGTGCAGCCGCTGGGCACGCTCGATTGGCCACGTTACCTCTCCCCTCTCTTACTGAAGACCATCTTCCCATTTTCATAATATTTCTCCAAATCCATTTCTATATATATTCAAATAGAAATTAATACATTAGATATTATGACTAAACTTAATATCTGTCGTTAGTTTAATACAATTATTTTTGCAACTTTGTCCCTTTGCTCAGTGATGAATATTAAAGCAACCGTATTCAGGATAAGACAGGATAATTGCTTAAACTACCATTTTATAAGTAACTAAGAAAACACAATCATAGCGTGTTTTAATATAAGATAAAGCGCCATCTGTTCACAAACTGCAGAACTACTTTTCACCTTTATGTTTTGAGGCCTGAACAAAGTAGACTAATAGATTTGTCTAAGAACTTGATGTGCATGTTACTTTTAGCTGGTTAGATTAATTCATCATCATCATTGAAGATGTTATTCAATACGAAGTTTGCAATCAGCTCCTGAAATTTCCGTCACTCCTTCGCCGCAGTCTTCAACTCGTAGTAGTTGAGGCCGGACCATTTTTTAAGGTCGTCCATCCGAATTAATTACTGACATTTTTTTAATACTTATCGCCAGTTTCCCCCGACAAGGTTATCCGGAGACTTTATGTAGCAATACACGTTTCTCCGTTTTTTCTCCGTTGTACAAGTTTTCTGACTGGTTATTTCCGTTGTTATTTTTTTTATTTGAATCTGATTTATTACAATTTTTCAACTCTAATTAAAGCCCCAAATAAATAGATAGACTAATTCTGCAATTTTGTGATTGAACAAATTGACATGATTTACATGAGGTCAGCCGAGACTTGACGCAGATATTTGTACGCTTACCACCAGGTTGACTGTATGCTTGTCTGCCGCCTTTTATAAAAAAAAATAACGTTTGAAGGCACTTGTAACTTGAATCAGCCTACAATCATTCAGACACATACGTAAACGAAGATTTTTGATTTTTGCGTTACAATGCATCATCTGATTGATTATATTGACGTAGTTTTAGTTCTGTGCTCGCAGTATCAGCTTTGTTGTTCCCTTGTGTTTCACGATCAGTGGATTGCAATATATTCAACTTTTTGTTCTTCATTCTTTTTTACTGAAATTCGTACAAGATTAGTGCCAGCAAGATACTAATCATGATGATGAGGAATATAGTATTGGCTACAACAGAGTTATTACTTTAACTATACAAATTTTATGGTTTCCTATCGTCCTTAAGTCGTCCTTAAGAACAGGACTTCATTAGTATAATGAAGTCTTAAACAGAAATAACAGGTTTAGTGTTAAAGTCGATTTAGGACTATTACTACTAGAAGTATTATAGTTACACAAGTACTGTTGATTTTTTCTCTGTTTTTTTTAAATTTTATTGACCTATTTTCTATGGCATAGGTGACACATTAGCGAGGAGTCCACATGTTTACCACCATAGTGCTCAACGTCGTCTATGGACGCCTGCAAGACCGGTGGGTTTTCACCGACATTGTAGGATCCTATTCACAGGTTCCTTGATGAACTCCATACTCAGTGAATAAACCTCCGTATGAATAAACTTCATTTCATAACTTTGGATTTCGAGAATGTGTCTTGAAGGCGACAATGTACGCAACAGGTTCCTTGTCAAGGAAATGCGGACGAGAAACGAGATGTGCTTGGTAAAAACTACTAAATAAGGTTTTTTAATGAAGTGCTGCAGTGAAGACTCGCCACTATGTTTTCCTGAAGAACCCCCACCACCTTAGATGAAGTTTCAGTGATTTCATTAATAGTATTTATTATAAATGAGAAAACGTATCACTGGTCAGTTTCTGTCCGCAGCTATTTTCCTTTACGAGTACTAATCAGTTTTGATTAGTATTAGACAGTTCATTACATTCGATAATTTAACGGAATTAGTCACTTTCCTGTATATTTTTAAACTTGCTATTTAGATCGTTTCAAAGCTTTCATTTAACTATTATTTAATAGTGAAAAAGAGGACTAAGTTTAATGCTTACAACTTTTCAAATCTAAATAAACATTGATACAATTGAATTCAATTACTACTTTCTTTTTTTAATTAATAGTGGGCGGACGAGCAAGCGGTCCCACGTGATGGTAAGTGTTACCGCCGCCCATGGACACCTGCAACACCAGAGGGTATGCGGGCGCGCCGCCGACCTTGCAGAATCCTATTCACAGCTCTCTTGAAGAACCCCATATCGTAGCTTAATGGAAAGACCTCTTGAGGCAGTTCGTTCCACAGCCTACTTAATAATAAATTCTTCACATTTTAACATATAATTTATCAATAATTTAAATTGACATAAATTATTGATATTTATAATTACCAACTTTTAACACTGTACTTATATTTTACATGTGGTGTACTCAATAGGGAAGATGTATAGAATTTAAGAAAAGAAAACAAAAAAATATATTATATTTTTTATTTATATACTGGCCTCAATGGTGATATATGATGAGGCGCCTTTATGATATAAGGCAGTTGTACATATTTAATCCCATGTGGTATTGGATCGCTATGGTGGAAATAAATTTCCCCTGGCCCGAACGTGTACTCCGTGACCCTTGTGATTGGCCTCGGCGGCGGAGGCACTCGAGGGAAGTACTCTGCGTTGCCTTCCAACCACCTGTACACCTGTAATGAGAATAAATATTTATTAATAATAACAAAAATAAATTAAACATACGTAAATATTGAAAGGAAACATTTTGTTGTGATTATCGTGTCATGTTCTTTGGAGAGTGCACACTGCAATCCAATAGCAGCTGGGCGCGCTTGACCCCCCTCTCTCTCACAGAAGACTACCTTGAAATGTACTGCATTTCCAACTTTATCTTATTTCCCTGTACGTACGTGTTTCGGTAGTGAGTGACATGTGCCAGGGCCCATTCCCCTGCTATACCTCCCCATTTTCATAACCCTTTCTTCAAATCCATTTTTATATATCCAAAAGTAGGCAGCGCATCCGGGGGCGTGCCAACGTTTGTCATTTTGGACTAATGTTGGCATGTATCGCGGATGTCTATAGGCGACAGTATCCATTTACCATCAGCTGGACCATCAGGTGTCTGTCGCCTTCGTCCATAAAAAAAATGTGAGAAAGACAATTATATAATAATAAGAAAGGATAACGTTCCAAAGTCCACATTCATTTATTCTGATTAGTAAATCTACACACATACTCGCATTTCTATACAAACAATTTTTTTTTTACCTTTGCGCTGAAATCCATCTGCTGATGATACAACTGTAGTTAGTCTTGATCCGGTTCTCTCAGTACCAGCTTCGTTGGTTCTTCGTGTTTCAGTGGATAGCAGTATAAACAACTCGTTGTCCTTCACTCTTCTTTATTGAAATTGTACAGTACAGTAATTGTACACGTATCGTAATTACTGTACATCGTATAGTTCATACGAGTAGTCTAAGTCGGTCCTTATGCTGCTATAGAACTGATTGAATTACTGTTTGAGCTACCGACTTATAAGGAAGATTTAATATCAGGACTTCATTAGTTAATCGAATGTTTATTGTTAAAGTTAATGGTAACGTGTTGGGATAATTTCGAAATGACCATAATGTCTCATCACAATAACTTTTTAACAATGTTAAAAATACAATTAGGGCTATGCTAATGGACACCATTATTTAAATATAAACGAATGCATTAGATATTATGACTAAACTAAATACCTGTCGTTAGTTTAACACAATTATTTTTGCAAGCTATTAGGTTCCTAGGCATGTTTAATATAGCGTGTTTTAATATAAGATAAAGCGCCATCTGTTCACAAACTGCAGAACTACTTTTCACCTTTATGTTTTGAGGCCTGAACAAAGTAGACTAATAGATTTGCCTAAGAACTTGATGTGCATGTTACTTTTAGCTGGTTAGATTAATTCATCATCATCATTGAAGATGCCATTCAATATGAAGTTTGCAATCAGCTGCTGAAATTTCCGTCACTCCATCAGCGAGGCGTTTTAAGGCCAATCATCCCTCTAGCACATTGCTTTGTGCATGAGGAGATCAATGCCCACCATTAGACGATACAGGGGCTGATTACGGATCGCTGTTGCCAGGTATTCTGGGAGATGAACTAAAACATCTTCTAAGTAGATAAACTCGTTTGTTGGACATATTGTTAATCCTCTCTCATCTAGTACACGTGTGTCTACAATAAAGTATAATAATAATAATAGCTCGTCATATATTCTCACTTATTTCGGCGAAAAGCGAATTTATTCTCACTAGATTAATACAATATTTACACAAGCTCAGCTTACACGGCGTTTTACGCAGTTCCATTAAAAATATTCCCAGAACAATGATGAAAAGTTGACGGACAGACCCTTGTGGATACTAAAGGGACCTGTTTACGCGAAATTTTTATATTTACCTTAATTTTTAAGTGTATTAGCTTTAATATTCTCGGTAATGGATACGGAGATTATTACGCAGATAAGTAACAGTGTAAGATCGACTTGGGAGAGGTCTAGATTTTACATGCCCAGAATTTTTACCCCCATCTGGTATTTCTTGCAATGTTGTTATCCGCCGTCAAGCTAATGATAATTAAAATATTCTTGTAGAAACTTCAAGCATTCTCTATGCAGATTTTAATGCATCTAAGGTCGTCGACAAAACCTTTAAGTTATGATAATAAATACCATTTATTTATTTTATTAGGGCTAGGGTTTAAATTTGAGGAAAACATTTTGTAGTGATTCTCGTGCCATATGATAATGTCAATTAAATAACGTTCGAATACCCACATTTCCTGTTTCGTAAAATCATACACAAAAATAAATTATTTACCGCCCATCATCATCCAATGATGTGAATGTTATCACTGATTCAGTTTCTTCTGCCGGCATTATCCTTGATTAGAAAGCTTCGCAAATTGTACAGTTTTTAGATTCGATAATTTAATAAATATAATTACTTTTCGCATTGGCTATGTCCGTTGTTTTTTTTTGATTTGATGTTAGTTGTTTTTTTTTTTCAACTCGAAGTTAAACCCTGAATAAATAGATAGACTACTTCTGGAATTTTGTGAGATGATACACACTCGTAGTAGGATTATTGTTCTTTTTGTCATTGGATAACTTCTTTATTTAATATTTATTTCTTTTATTAAGGCTAGGGTTTAAATATGAATCTATTTTATTATGATTAATGATTACAGTATCCACCTATCATCAAGGGGACTGTATGCGCGTCGGCAGCTTTCTTTCTATAAAAAAAGATAATTCATATGAATAGCTTGATGGATAGTCATCGTGAATAAGTACTGGGTTGGATGAGAAGAACCGAAGATAGTGTATGATGGTGAGCCTTGGGATAGGCCTATCCAGCAGTGGAAATACATAGGCTGATGATATGATATGGATTACGAGCTGTTCGTCGTTTTTCTATCTTCCTTCTTTTAGCTTTAATTATAATTTACTCTGAATTCGAGTATTGTGTTAAACACTTCACCAAAAAGTCACCATATTTTTTAATTTAATGATAACAAAACTCTAACCTTTCTAAAAGGATTTTCCATTGATATAGGCTTTAAACAAACATAAAATTCATGTGGAAATCATTGCTTACCTGGTATAGGATGAAAACAAGACAGAATCTGATTTCATGGTTCATTTTTCGGCACCCTTTTCGGGATGAAGTTTAAACAGTACCCTTATAATAATGTACTTCCACTTTTCCCTTGAGATGGGACCGTCTTGGAGATAAATTTGATGGAAGTGTCTACTTTACGTTAACATTTTTTTATGGTGTAAAATGACGAAAGGCAGACTCAATGCTTAGAAGCATTATCTCCCAGTCAATCTTTGGGCAATGCAGACATGAAGATTAATTAAATCTAATTTCAATTATGACGTACATTAATTAAATACCATAACATAAATATACATACATACATACTTATTTTTAAATAGCTGCTATTATTAGATATATACATAATTTTATATAGCTATGCTGGATAGCATTTGAAAAAATGCGCCGGTTCTTCTCGCCTATACCGCAATATATGCACACGAAAGTCTTCAATCAGTGCGTCATGACAATTACGACGTATAGTACCGAAACGTGGCCTCTAGTCCTGATCCGTATGTTCAAAGTCACTCAGCGAGCTATGGAGAGTGCCATGCTTGGAGGTTCTTTGCTGGTTTGTATTTAAAATAACTTATGTAACCGTCATAGCTCGTAGAATCGGCATGTTAAAGTGGCAAGACTGGTCATAAATATTTGCAGCAGGACCGACAACCAACGGGGTAGATGAGACCTCAACCGGGAAACGCAGTGTGGTCTGTGGACCAACGTGATAACTGAAAGAAGTTCGCCGGTGCTGTTTGGTTAAAAAGAGCCGAGGACATTATAGGCCTCTCCCAAGGCACACCACCAAAATATACCAAATCAATTCCGACAGTTGAAAAGGTGTAGGCTGGGACGTCTTTGTCATTCTGGACTGACGTTGGGCATGTATCGTGGATGTCCGTGGGCGACAGTATCCACTTACCACCAGGTGGACTGTATGCTCATCTGCCGCCTTACTATATTTTTTTTAATAAAATACCTGCCCTCTTAACACTGAACAAAATCAAAAATTTCGATGTAAGACTTTTTAAAATACACCACTTGGTTTTTTTTCACAAACCACTCCATTCACTGGTGTCACACACTTGCGCCGATTTACACAGATATACGTATCCAATTGTCAGGTCTCATAGATAAACCAGTTCGCCAATCTGGTGCACGAAAAGGTGGTTTGAGATTATTACCACAATAAGATTAATACAATAAGTTTCACCCAAAATACTCTAGGTGGTTGAGCACTAACGACAACTGTCTCTACTCAAAACCAATAGAAGAGCACTGAAGATTAATTTTAACAAATAGTTTCCGTACCTAACCAATTGTAGCGGTTCGTTTGGCAGCTGTATATGAATGTATTGTGCGGCGTTGCCGTTCGTAGTATTATACAGCAAGTAGTATAAACTAACTATCTTAGAAACTACATTAAAAAAAATATGGGGAAAATATCAATTTCAAGTCGTAGAAACAAAAGTTGTCAGCTTTAATGATGGACATTTAGTATTAAGAGATTACAAATAACGAACTAACCAATTTTAAATACGAGTACATATACAAAATCGAATAGCCATAGGTATATGAAATCATTTTATGGAGTAGCTCAAAAATTACAAACGTAATGTCTTGTTGTCATTTTTTAAGAAAATTTTAAGTCATTTCACTCATAAAATCCACTAATCGATTACTGTCATTTGCCCTTTACGTCCTAATTGTCTTTATTAATAACGTTTAATATTCGTTTAATTTTAATTTCACACGTTTAATATAGTAAAATAAATGACTCGTCTTTCTGACATTTAAATAATAAAAGGATTTTCAAAAAGCAATAGTGTCGTTTAATTTAAATCATGAATCATAATTTGATTTCAAGAACCGAAAATTAAATGTCTATATTTTTTTATTGGATAGATGGCAGATGAGCGGCTAGGCCACACAACGGTAAGTGGTCATCGCGGACCATGGACACCTGCAAGACCAGGAGGCATGCGAGTGCGCTGTCGACCTTGCAGAATCCTGTCCACGGCTCTCTTGAAGAGTCTTGTATCGTAGCGTAACGGAAAGATCTCAGCTGGCAGTTCAGGCAGTTCAAAGATTTATTTGTTGTAGGTTTACGCCGCAGGTGAAAAATTTCGTCAAAAATCGAGTATGGTGGCAAGCCTTATGAGGAGGCTGATTGTATGAGATATGATTCCTCAAATACCTATCAATTTAGGATTTTTTTAGTATTTTCCATTAAAAATTTCCAAGTTATTTATTTTGTATAAAAAAGCGACATTTTATTTAAAAAAAAAATGTAATATATTATAATATATATAGAAGTTAACTCAGAATCTAAGAGCAGAATCCGTGGTTTTAGGTTTGGGGAAAGGTTCGGACATACCTTTTTTTTTCTTTTCATATAGATGGCATACCATATGGCAATGGTGCAATTAACACATTCTGGCAGTGTCGAGTTTTATTCGTTATTAAAATGTTAATGTCCAGTCACGACGAAGTAAGTCAGGAGTAGCTCAATAAAGCGATAGTAGTTTACTGAGGACACAGTTGAACTCCTTGGAAGCTTTCATTTGATTATCACAAGCATTATACACAAACACTAGGCACTTTGAAGTTTAATAAACTATCACTATTAAATCACAAATCCTACAATACATAATTTTCACTATACTCAAAACAGAAACGTAACCTTCACTTCTCGGGTTCCCGCCAAAAATTCCGGACACACCTTGTATAGAAACGCCCTAATTTCAGAAATTCAAATTGGCCATACTGTAAAGAAATTGATATGCAAACTAAACATTCATTACGGGAAGAAATTTGGGAGGGATGGGGAATAGGAAGTACAACGGGATGAGCACATTTCTTCTACTTCCTATTCAATTTACCATTCAATTGAACGCTTCGACCGCTACGGGCCACTTTATTCAACAAGCCACATAAAACACAAAGAAAGACAAAGCATTAACAGGTTGACCGAAAATAATGAAATGATTCGCAGTGAGCAAGATTTAATAATTGTGATCCCTTGCGTGGTAGTGCCCTACAGAGGGGAGGCTCCAGCTAAGCATAATCACAGAATAACTAATAGCACAAGTACAGAAGACTCAATCCCTAAAAACGCTCCAGGAAACCAACCCGCAAAATAAAATTTCGTTCAGCGCAAACCAAATTTAATCCTACGCGCATCAGAGAAGGCGATATCACATTGAACTGCTGAAGGTCACGCAGACAATAAAACTTCGTGCGTGAATCGCAAAGGTAGATATAAATATTAAAATAGTAGATATTAAAAATGTACATTATAATGTAGCTCGCCACCTCTTGCATAAAAAAAAGGTTATTCATAACACTTCTAGTCCAACTTTAGATCTCAAATTAAAACTTTTACATGCGGAAATAAGCTGACGTGGGGGCCAAGTACTTTACATATTCTGTTTATATTCAGATACTTCACCAGATACCTTAAATAAGTGTACACGAAAGAGAAAGTGCCAAATGTTTTGAAAGAGATTTCCTGTTCCTGTACACCCACACAGCTCCAGAGGCGGATTCTCATTTGTACTTATAGAGTAAAAATAAATAAAATTTAAAAATAGCGTAAAATAGTAAAATGTACTTGTAGTGGATTCTGTCGTTTATGAACATCCGCGAAACATGCCAACATCAGTCCAGAATGGCAAACGTTGGCCCGCCACCGGATGCGCTACCTATTTTTGGGGATTTATGAATAGATTTTGAGAAAGGATTGAGTAAATTTAGAGGTATATAATAGGATGGGTTGGAAATGGACTTTGGCAAATCGCACTCACTACAGAAACACATATGTGCGTGGGAGAATAGGATAAAGTGGGAAATGCGGCATTTTGCGGTAATCTTCAGTGAGGATAACTTGACCTATCGAGTACGCTCAGCAGTTATGGTATTACAGCTTGCACCCTTACCCTCAAAACCTGAATTACCTGATGAAAATTGGTTACCCTCATAAATGGACGCATACAACACCAAGGCAAATCTCCTTTTGTGTTGCTTTCTACCGCTTTGGAGTCTGCTAGCAGCCTTGGAGAATCCTGTTCACGGTTCACGGATGATATATTTTGCAGATGTGAAGAACAGCTTCAGATTTGCCTCTATAATCACTAATAAAATAAATAATGGTTACTCAAAACTTCCAAAACACGTACATACATAGTACATTTAACATCGATCTATTTAAGGCTTTGATGGCAATATTTTGTAAATATTTGACCCTTTCAATCAATTTAGATCAAAATTGTTACCCGTTAAAGCGAAAAGGCTGAAATAAAATTGAAGATAGTGAGTTAACTAAGTAATAAAGGTTTGAGGTGGCCTCTGCAAGGTGTTCGGTATTGGAGTTAGAAGCAATTTCAGATATTTAGATTGAATTCCTTGGACGAAACCCGGGGGAGTATCGTTGGATTTCGTACGAAACGTCTGTAAATTCTCATATCACAAAGAAGCTCCTTTTTATCTAGCTATTATTATAACGTTTTAAAAATCCAAACCAATATCCAAGATAGATATAAGACTATATTATATTTTTCTAGCGAGCTATGAAGAGAGCTTGCGGGATAACACAGAAATGAAAGGATGCGCCAAAGAACTTAAGTCTCCGAACTCTTCCAATATATTATAGGTCACAGAATCGGAGTGGCAATGGGCAGGCCATATTTGTCGCTGCACCGACAACTGATGGAGTAGACGAGTCTTCAAATAGAAGCCATGGAAGCCACCATAGTGTGCACTGTGTAACGTAGGAATGCAATTAACATGTTTTTCATTTAATCATTACGAAATTTCAATAAGAGGGTGCCTTCAAGTTCATGTTGCAGTTTTCTGCAGTGGAATACTTGTTAGTTTACACATGACATTAAGTATATAATATATTCTCGAATGTGCCAAAGCGTTAAAAGGAAAGTCTCCTCTGGTCAACAGTTCGTGAAAATCTAAAATCATGTTAGAAAGTCATGGAGGCGTGTTACACTCGCTTGCCCATATGTTGTCTTAGTACTCGGCTTATGTCAATAACGGACAGCGTTTTGAGTATGGTAGTGGGATGTATTTACCTCACAATTATATATAAGAAATTTTGGATGTTTGTTACACACGCGCACATTTAAAAAGGTATTACATACATATTGTAATTACAAAATCAAATTAGTGCCGTGTGGGGTCGGTCGCCTATAGAATATCACTAGACCATCTCTCCGCGTGGGGCTCCTAAAGGGCAAATTAGGGATAGCAAAGCTCCTACCACAAGCTCTGAGAAACTACAACACCTCTGTAAGGGTAGTGTTGCCGTATTTTTAAATGACGTAATTTAATTCTATGCGACCTTATCGCCACGGTTATCTCTTCCCGGCAACCTTGGGATAGAGAAAAATAAAAGGGATATAGGTAGCGGAAAACGATTGAAATTTACAGATAGAATTATGTTCAATATATACCGACGTTAATTCGAAGTTGTTTACTCTATGAGTACAAACTTCGCACCAAAGCGGCCCCTCGGCCGCTTTGGTGCGGCGCGAAAAGTATGCACCGCATTCGGCGATGCGTGTAAGTAAGTGATCGGACAGCACGGAAGTGGTTCAAGAAATTTTCCTCAGGAGATTTCAGCTTGATCGATGAAGCACGCTCTGGAAGACCAAAGTCAATCTGTATAAGAAAAACCGCACGAACTTTTTTAGTTACCTGATATTATTGAGACCAATCTATGTATGACACGTTTCCATATGTATGCTTATAAATTATGTCACTCATTATGTTCTACTAAACAGTGCATCACAATTATTACATAGAAGGTACCATGTCAATAATAATTATTGAATTAAATAAATGGATAATGAACGCTTCCGTTTATTAACCACACCAAAACCCAAGGGCTATGAAGCGAAAAATTTACCCCGACCCTTTTGCAAAATCGACTATTTAAACAGGACTTTATGCATATGGGGCCGATCTTTAAACGAGTGTACGAAACGTTTTCTACGAGTAAGGGCATAATCGTGTGGACACAGCAATATTGCTCCAAAATATTCCCGTGGCCTAAATGAAAATGAAATGCTCTTTTTTATCTATTTTGTGAAGACAAATTATCAAAGAACTGTAATGGAGACTGCTTTAGTCCATCGGTTATCGGTCCTAAATTTGTCCTACCCATTGTCCAGCATTCGATTCTATGAGCTATGTCGGTGACTTTAGTTCACTTAGGTTATTTTTACAGATAAAAGACGACAGGCGAGCATACAGCCTGATGATAAATGGATACAATCCAACATCAGTCCAGAATGACAAATGTTATCACGCCCCCGGATACGGTGCTTACCTTTGAAGATTAAGGAATGGGTTGGAGGAAAGCGTTGCGAAAATGGGGAGGGATAGGATGGGATGGGAATGGGCTCTTGCATATCTCACTCATTACCGGACACGTAGTTACATTGGGGAAAAACGATAAAGTTGGAATTTCTGTAGATTTCAAGGTAGTCTTCTGTGAGAGAGGGGTAACGTGGCGAGTCCAGTGCGCACAGTGGCTCTTAGGTCCGGAGAAATATAAGATTCTAAGACCATGATTTGCTTAAGACCGTGTCGGAAGGTAAGCCGTATGCAGCCTGCATAAGGTGCTATAAAACTTGACTGTGACTAATTCTAAGACCAAAAGTGGTCTAGTTGTCCAGACCTTAGGCGACATCGCCTTGTGTAGATTAGCTCGGCGATAGCTTATATAGTTACTATTGAAATTAGTAGCACCTTCGAGATTATCGCCGCGAGAGACTCGCCCGTGTTGTTGGCGCCAGTTATTATTGAAATTAATAGCACCGTCGAGATTATCGTCGCGAGAGACTCGCTCGTGCTGTTGGCGCCAGTTACTATTGAAATAATAGTACCGTCGAGATTATCGCCGCGAGAGACTCGCTCGTGTTGTTGGCGCCAGATACTATTGAAATTAGTAGCACCTTCGAGATTATCGTCGCGAGAGACTCGCTTGTGTTGTTGGCGCCAGATACTATTGAAATTAGTAGCACCTTCGAGATTATCGTCGCGAGAGACTCGCTTGTGTTGTTGGCGCCAGTTATTATTGAAATTAGTAGCACCTTCGAGATTATCGTCGCGAGAGACTCGCTCGTGCTGTTGGCGCCAGTTACTATTGAAATAATAGTACCGTCGAGATTATCGCCGCGAGAGACTCGCTCGTGTTGTTGGCGCCAGATACTATTGAAATTAGTAGCACCGTCGAGATTATCGTCGCGAGAGACTCGCTCGTGTTTTTGGCGCCAGATACTATTGAAATTAGTAGCACCTTCGAGATTATCGTCGCGAGAGACTCGCTTGTGTTGTTGGCGCCAGATACTATTGAAATTAGTAGCACCTTCGAGATTATCGTCGCGAGAGACTCGATCGTATTGTTGGCGCCAGTTACTATTGAAATTAGTAGCACCTTCGAGATTATCGTCGCGAGAGACTCGCTCGTGTTGTTGGCGCCAGTTACTATTGAAATTAGTAGCACCTACGAAATTATCGCCGCGAGGGGCTCGCTCGTGTTGTTAACGCCTTACTTATCACGCAAAAAAACCCGAGTATAGCTCTCTCCATAGCTCGTCGAACTTATTGATCAAGCATACCGTTAGTGTTTTATATTTATTGCAGGCTTAGCCATAAATTTGGTCCTCTCACTAAAACTATGGAACGAAAGCCGTAACATTAAAAATGCATTATTGTACTGAACACAAAGCCTTGGATACAATAAATTTGCGGCGCCCTCCTCTGTAACGTTATTTAGATTAAATGCTTTAGCAGATGGCGTCGAACGACACTCGCGGTAATGTCAATGTTTTCAACACACTGTATAAACGTAGATTTAAAAAGACTAGATTAATATGGAACAATTTTCTGAACCAGGGGCGCGACGACACCGAAAAGTGTATAAAGCATTGTAGAAATTGTGATGTTAAGACATCGGGCAAACGGTATCGCTAGGTGAATAATTTCAAGCAATCTTAAAAAAATACTCCCTTTAAGTTAAGAGTATTTCAGTTAAAAACGATATAGTTTAACAAGCGTCCCAGTGTTTTCTTGTTGTTCTAAACCTACCGACTTCACAGCTGATTTTCGTAACTACGAGACGCTTGTGTGAACACTATTAAACAACTTCATACAACTTTTTTGTAGCTATCGATCACGTAATCGCAGCGACTGACGTATGCCTTTACGTAGTAAAGGACGTAGTAAAACTGTCTTTTCTTAATATTTTTTTATTTTATTCGGGTACAAACATTATAATTGTACATATCAATGCATAAAAGATTATAACTAATTCATATACCAATTAAGCTACCACAAATTACATAAACATTAAGAAGTATACTAACAAAGTATTAAGTATTAGGTAAACATTAGGAAGTATTAAGAAAAAATATATATTATAATAATATACTCATTTTAAGAAAGGGATAGGCACATACATTCTGATTTTTCTTACAAAAGTATTAGCAGGTACATGCAAAATGTCAGTACTGGAGAAATGTTTATTGCAAGACCTTGCAAGACCGATAGGTAAATGAATTTTTGGCATAGTTACATCGGGCAAAATGTAAATCAAACAATTGGTTGGTATTCCTAATATTTAGTCGTGGACATTTAAAACATATTTTAATTAGCAAATAGGGGGATTGTGCAGACATATTTGATCTTTAACAGTGCGTTGGCTAAGACTGTGTATAGTATCATCACTGAATATGTTATTGGTCTGCATGGCTTTATATCTTAAATGTTTAACCAGTCTGCGCTGTGGGGCTTCCAATGAATCAGTTGAAACATTGACTACACAATCAAAGTATTTAGATAATCAGTTGAACAGACTTTCTTAATTCTTTAATAAAACAAAATATTTGTTTCTTAATTTTTTAAATTCTTCAATGAATAATATTATTTATTATTTCTATGAGTCATTTAAGTTTTCACAAACGGAGTCATTAGGATTGACTTTAAGTGTCTAACATTATGGCATAAACGGTAACAACGTTACGCTTCGGCAATTCTGATCAGAGGCTTTAAGTAAGGAAATATTGTCGTACGTTTCTACCGCAAAGTGATAATAGTATCACAAATAAATATATCATGTGTAATAAACTACTGGATACAGTAAATCTTCGGGACTGGCTAATTTATTTGGGGTACATTTTCTCAACAGCAATTTGGTAAGAAAATGTAGAGGAAATTCAAAATTTGTTAATACATTATCAAGCCTTGAACAGGGAGGTGTTCAAACCTTACTAATTGGAATTAATTACCAGATCAAATTAATTCTACAGCAGGAATTGGGAAGGCGATGCAGCAGAATATCTTATTCTCCAGTAAACGAAGTGCTGTACATCCGCACCTCTTCAACGAGGAAGTGTCGCGTACTGTGCTTTAAATAATGTTTACAAATTTATAAATGTGCTTTTACAAATCCCTTTAACTACTGATTATACTTATGCGATCAAACGTATTGCTCCTTGAAAACTTTCGGATGCGTTAAATGCGGTTATTCAACAGCGGTGTAAATTATATTTAAAAAAAGGTAAATATTTTAAAAACTATATTTCTTAAAAGAAGTTTAAAAACAAACACGTAAAAAAGAAAGAAATAAAATGTTTTATCTGACGCTACACAACACAGACATAAAGTTAACAAAACACAAAAGAATTAATTAGCACATAAATGCTATAATTATTTTTTATGGGCGAACTCGGCAGACAAGCATCCGTGTATCCTGTACATCCTGTACCATCGTCCACCTGATGGTACGTGGATACTGTCGTCCATAGACATCCGCGACACATGCCAACATTAGTCCAAAATGACAAAAGTTGGCACGCCCCCGGATGCGCTGCCTACCTTTGAAGATTAAGGAATGGATTGGAGGAAAGCGTTGCGAAAATGGGGAGGGATAGGATGGGTTGGGAATGGACTCTTGCACATCTCACTCACTACCGAAACACGTACGTACATTAGGGGAATAATATAAAGTGGGATATGCAGTACATTTCAATGTAGTCTTCTGTGAGAGAGGGGTAACGTGGCCAACCGAGCGCGCCCGGCGGCTGTTGGATTCCAGCGTGCACTCTTCCGTGACCTAAGTATATAACCTTACCTAGTCAACCCTTTACTTGTCACGATAAACACACCCTTGTCACGGAGACAAAAAAGCTTGGCGATGACTTTGTCACTGTACACCGTGACAAAGGCGATGGCGACAGTATCCACTTACCATCAAGTGGACTGTATGCTTGTCTGCCGCCTTCCTACATAAAAAAAATAGGTCGGCACTCTACATAGAACGTATTATGTAAAACATAACATGTAAAGAAATCTCTCAAACATTTCCCCATTGCTGCGAAAAGTAAACATATGGAACACGTGATTTCGTTCCTCCATCAAAACAAAGCACCGTAAATCGGGAACGCCGTAATGATCTCATGTCACATTATCCCCTATCCTCCCAATTGCTACCCTTTATTTTTCCTTGAATTTATTGTCGACATGTTTGCTACGTTCGTTGCTTGTAAACAGAGCTGTATGAATTGCGTTTTTTAGCGCCAAAGACATAGGTAATGCTAGTATTGTTTTTTTTTTTCATATCTGGCAATGGTGAATTTAGCACATTCTGCCAGTGTCAAGTTATCTACGTAATTAAAGTCCAAACAATTTAAAACACATTTTATCAATGTCCATCGAAACAAGTCGGGAGTAGCTCAGTAAACTGATATTAGGTTTACTGAGAACAGAAGAGTTGGACTCCTTGGAAGCACACGAAAAACGCAACCTTATGCATTTATTTGATTATCACAAACATTATGCGCAAATACTAGGCACTTTGAAGTTTAATTAACTATCACTATTAAACTATTTTAATTATTACATTAAATGAAACAAAAACTCAATCATCACTTCTCGTGTAGGTACCCGACAAAAATAATGCAAGTATTTTTGTACGAGTGTGGTTTTTGTCTTCTAATACGGCGACAGCGCAATTGGGACATTGAGACGCAATTGGGAAATTCAAAACGCATGTCGTCAATGTCCAGACCCGTCGAAGAAAGATGAGAGTCATTCAGTAAATCGATAGTGAGTTTACTGAGGACAGAAAAGCTGGACTCCTTGGAAGCACACAAAAAACAAACAAAATAAATAATAAATCGTGAGTAACCTGTTTATACATATAACATTTGTTATGTTCAATCACGATAACAAAAGTTTAAAATCTTATGTTGTTATTTTTTTTTTTCATGTATGATGGTTATGGTGCAATCAGCAAATTCTGCCACTGTCAAGTTTTCTTCGTAACAAACAATTTTAAAATCTAAAACGCATTATGTCAATGTCAAGTTATATCGACGTAAGTCAGAGGTAGCTCAATAAAATGTACCGCTATTAAACCACAAAATCGACAATAAACAATTTTATAATAATTAAACAAAAACTCGACTTCACATCTCGAATCCGAAACAGCCGACTCGCTAAAAAGTCCTTCGTTCCAATTGTTTGAAATCTCATTCGCATACTTTGTTGGTCTATCAGTTGTTCAGTGCTAGAATTAGGCAGCCCCCTCCAAAAGAACAAGATACTGTCACTGTCACATTTAATTTTACAACATTGTTGTTCATTGTTTTAATGTTTTCAGTTAGTAAGGTTTCACGAAAAACATTTCATTAAACTTTCAAAACAATTGCAACGTTGAATTTGCATATTGAATATAAAGTCTTCGGTTTCATGCAACTGTTACATAGTTGGCGGTTGCCATGGCAACTTCACGTACTTGCCGCCATCGGCATTTGGTCTCAAGTGGCTAGAGGCTAAGATATTGCGGTAAAATAAAAATAGACTAGGTATTTACATAAATACTTTTAAAAAATATGCATAAATTAATAAAATCACAAAAATCCTAATAAAATTACAAACTACTATGTATATTTTTATATCTGTACCAAATGCAATAATTCTACATTTAAACGCGAAGCCTTTTGCCTGTCTCCCTCGAGACAGCTGTCTCACTCTCTCTTACTTCTTGCACAGCAATCATGTGGGTGTGAAAACTATAATTTTAATCCGAAATACGGGTAATTTAATCCGTAATTTAATTTAGAGTTACTTAATTCAGTTTTATTTATATATATTTAAGGTGAGCACCATTTTTATTTTTATTTAAGAATACAGATATATTTAGAATTACCAAGAACAAACACAGAACAAGAAATCGCGAAATTAATTTATGATATTGTAACGTGCATATATTTGTTCGCATAATATCAACTGGATTCACTAGCTGAGACGGAATGAAGGGCTATTAATCTTTGCTCCTAAGAAAAAGTTTTTTTTTAAAATTATTAACGAAAGAATAAGTTATTAGTCAGTAATTCAAAATAAATAAAGATAATAAATAATGGTTGTTTAATTAATAAATAAAAGATAATAATAAAGTTTGTAACATGAATTCAAATTAATGAAAATATTACCATTGTTTTTTTTGCATTTTTCTCGAATGTCATCAAAATGCACTCGTGCCTTTTTCAAGTAATCGACTCAATAATTGGATGTTCATTTTATTTATGAACAAGAAATACACAGTAGAATAGTATATGCACGTATAATACATACACATGAAGCCTATTGCCGTCAATTAATTTTACTATGTATACAATGCAAAATAGATAATATGGGCTTACACATAAACTAATGCGTAAGACACAGATAAGTAAATGTAAATATTGCTTCAGTAAATTGTTCACACTAGGAACGATTACTTTAATAAACGTCGTTTGCTTATTACTTGCGCCCACACCTGACATGGTTTCTTACATAAAACTTCTGAGTATCACTTTGTTATTTCACAAAACGGCTACCATGTTCTCTGATCGACACTGACACCAGCTGAAAGATTTATTACCTTTCTAATAAAAGTATATAAGGAGAAAAAGGTTTTGGATGTTTATTTGCTTTTTGTTTCTAAGAATTGAAAAATGGCTGCTTACGCTCCATTACCACTCCTCGGAAGGTTCTACACACTCTTCTACACACTCGTAAATAATGGTGTGAGCGTACTCACACAGGCACTCGCATAGTGCTCACTCATGCATACACACAATTACCAAATACACACGCATACATACGTACCCACATATACATACTCACATACATATTGATATCAGTGCATATTTTTTTTTTTTATGTACGAAGGCGGCAGACGAGCATACAGTCCACCTGATGGTAAGTGGATACTGTCGCCCATAGACATCCGCGATACATGCCAACATTAGTCCAAAATGACAAATGTTGGCACGGCCCCCGGATGCGCTGCCTACCTTTGGAGATATAGGAATGGATTTGGAGACAGGGTTGGGAAAATGGGCAGGGATAGGGTGGGATGGGAATGGGCTCTGGCACATCTCACTCACTACCGAAACACGTACGTACATTGGGGAAATACGATAAAGTGGGAAATGCAGTACATTTCAAGGTAGTCATCTGTGAGAGAGGGGTACCGTGGCCAGTCGAGCGCGCCCAGCGGCTGTTGGATTGCAGCGTGCACTCTCCCCCTTCTTGCTTGATATCGATTTGATTCAGGTACTAAGCCTACGTTTAAAGAGGGTCTGGCCCCTCGACACAGGAAATCCTAGTATGGGATCTAGGGCACTCAGTAAATTGTGTCACAATATTCATATATTATGTCAATGATAAAGTCAGTAATACGTGGTGAAATTATAAAGAAATTGACATATTAAAAGACAAATTGACAATTAAAGAAACAAATTGATCTAAAAGTTGTAGCAAGTAATATAAAAATTGAAAGAAGTATCTGTTTGCGCCAATAACATTGATGCTTTTTTAACTTGTAGGGTAGTTAGTGTCCTAATTACCCACATCTCACATAATAACTTCTTCACATTTGTTTTTATATCGTTACGTTTTTACATACAGTCCAGTATAGCGATCGACCCCTGCCGTCGCCGGTAGTTGACTATGAAGCTCACATTTTGGTGGTCTCTTGGACCCTAGAATTAGCGCACACTGTGCTTTTATATACCGCGAATACATCTACTTTAAGCTGCATTGTAGTTTAATATCGAAGGACTCCTAAACCAAGTAGAAACTCGAAGAAGAAGCAGAGAAGAAGCGCTACCAGGCTTGGAATAACACGCGGCGGTAACGAGCTCACTAGGCGGTCGTGAGCTTGGTCTAAGTATAGCTACTCTCTGAATATAAGTTCAGACTTTCTATTTAATTATCTTTTATTTATATTTGACCTATCGATTTTCTCGTGGATTAGCGTACGGCTATATTGCTTATATCAAACTGTGATATCAAATCAAAGATCAAATCAAATCTGACTCAAAGATGCCAAGGATTAATTCATCGTCCAAAAGAAATGCACTTCATTAGAGAAAAAGTTCCCTCCCATCCATATACATTTTGGATAGAGCATCTTCGTTAGAGAAAACATTAATCTATTCGAATATGACAAAAATGAGAGCCGTGAGACAAAACAAATCCTTCCGGCACAGAAAGTAAAAATATTTAACAGTAGCCCACAATATCGATGTACCGTAATCTACAATAAGTTTAAGATTATCTAAGTGTATCACTAGGTAAGTACTTATATAATATAATAATTTTGTTTCTCTTAGTCTTGCTATAGTAATCTAGCTCTCAAAGCTGTATGTCTGCAATCCATGGATAAACTCGTTTACATCTTAACATGTAGCTACGTGTTAAGCTCGTTTCGTAACCTTCAGCCTTTTCAATTTCTCTTTAATCCGCGCCGAATCTCTGCAACCTTTGCACCGTTTTGAGCCCGCAGAAAAAAAAGAAACAAAATCCAACGCCATTTCCGCAAAAACCATTTTAAAATTGGAACTGGTGCGCAAATCCTAAGCGGCTTTTTGTACCTGCCACTTCTTCATACAGTCGCAGTTGAACCTTACATTTGAGCAATAAGGTCGAAAATTAATGTTCGTAAGTACATATAGGTTTTGCAGTGCTTTGTAAAGCCGTGCATAGAGAACACAAATTTCAAATAAGGACACCTCGGCTCATCCGATTGGTCGCTAGAACTGCCATTTTGGTGCACGTATCCCGTCTGAAGACACACTTGCATTGAATTATTTGAGTGCTGTATACGTTTTTCCTTGGAATATTCTTATCGGATTGAGGATTTAAAAGTGTGTTAGATTTTTTTCAAATTTGATTGTATTTGTTTCAAACTATAATGTCCCACTGTAGGGAGGCTTCCAGTAGTACATCACTCGGGGGTTTCGTAGTAATCACATACTCCACATTTTTTTTCATTTATCGACTATGCGGGTTTCCTCACGTTGTTTCCCACACACTGACACACTAGTGAAATATTTTAAATTCGTACTTAAGTAGAAACTCAGTGGTCGAATATAAATTACCCGCAAGTTATCACCGCTCTATCAAATTTGATTACAACGTTAATTTTCTTTTGTTTTTTTTAATACGAGAGGAGGCAGAAGGTCAAGCGGCCTACATGATGGTGAGTGGTCCAAACCACCCATGGACACCTGCAACACCAGGATTCCCCCCGATGGGTTGTAAAATCTTATTCACAGCCTTCTTGATGAACCCCATGTCGTAGCATAATAGAAAGACCTCCTATGTTTAGAAGTTGTATATTCCACATCCTACGTGATCGCTTTATAAAGCGATGTTTGGAAGGTACAGTGTGATACCTTATCGTGGAAATGTTTTTTTTTTTTAATTTACTGGAAAAAGAAACAATTATACATAAAATATTACACATTAAGGTAAGTGTAGGAGTGTGAATAGGTGTACAATCCATATCGTTTTTCACATGTAAGATATAAAAAATAGAAACAATTAGTTCAGTCCAATAAAAGCACATTGGAAACATCACGATTTCAAATAAAACAGTTTTCACCTAACTTCTGTTATTGTCCGGAATATGCGTTTTATTTATGCATAATTATTGAACCCGTAGGCTGTGGAACGAACTGCCTCAAGAGGTCTTTCCATTAAGCTACGATATGGGGTTCTTCAAGAGAGCTGTGAATAGGATTTTGCAAGGTCGGCGGCGCGCCCGCATACCCCCTGGTGTTGCAGGTGTCCATGGGCGGCGGTAACACTTACCATCACGTGAAACCGCTTGCTCGTCCGCCCACTAGTATATAAAAAATGTAATAATAATAATTTATTTGTGGGCGTTGAAGAATAAAGGGTGAAAATCTCTAAAAAATCTATAATCTCAATTTTTCACAATTTTGTTCTGTCAAAGAATCACCTTAACTCTGAGAATTTCGGTGAAACGGGGGCGGAGCGCAAGCCACCAATATAGATTAATGTATGGTCAGAAAAACTCTGGCATCGCACGGGCCATTAATATGGAGATTAATGACCATGTCCTTGTTTCCTGACATCCTCCCACCACGAGACAAAGGGAGCCCTAGAAATATTAATTGTTAAGATTATAAGGAATTATTATGTAGCTGTTTCTTATAGGTACAGTCGGCTAATGATAATATTGAGCATTTCAAAGTTGAGTTCAATTTAAAATTTGTAAAAAATGGGCGATTTTCACATACAAATCCAACTTGTAAATTTTTCTTTGAAACTAACAACTGTTCTTTCAAACGAATCGAATGCGAAACTGTTCATCGTTGAGCCCACCTGTACGTGCTCATACTCGGTAGTTATTTTTATTACTTCATACTATATTGTATACACGGGAAATACATAACAGTAGGTAATGTGTATATGAGAGTACACAATACAAATATTTGTTTTGTTTCCTTCAGAGATTTTTTTCCCCAACCAATTTATGAAAGGAATAAAAACAAAAAAAAAAAATACAAATAAAAATGATTGTGCTCGTATATAATATATGTAATTGAGTGGTAAAGTAAAAGTAAAAGTAAGGGCAAATGTACAGTTATTTGAAAATCGAGACTTTCACAAATAAGTCTTTTAAAATAATCTACCATGGTAAAATTGCATAGAACGCCATATAAACTCAGCCTTAAAGGAATAAAGTTTAAAAAAATAACATTTACATTAAAGATTGAGTTTCTTATTTAAATATAGCATTACTTATTTCGATCGTTGCTACTTAGATATAGATATTGTATTTGAATAAATATTTGAACTAAACTTTAGTAATGGATAAAATAGAAAAAAAACCTTAAAACTACAACAACGTAGGAGATGATGAAAATCAATTAAATAAAAAATAAAATAAGATGGAAACCACCCGCAATTTCCCAAATACAAATACAAATACAAATAAATCCAATTTGAAAATACACCATACTTAGAAGAAGTAAACATCAAATGTACAAAACAACAAATATCATAAACAAAGCCTTCCCCGATGTGAAATTGAACACAACGCATATTCGTGAATCGATGTAGTACAGGAGTTCATTAGCGTATACTTTGTTGTACGGAAATGTGGTATTAATTTCGTCTTTGACTAGAAAGGTATTCGGAAATGTATTTCGGTTTCTACCTTGCTAGATAAACCTAGCTCTGAAAGCGTTATTGACTGTACATATGCTTTATAATCTGTGTAATGTGTAGCTTTACTCATTTACTCATACTTAGTTACGGCTTGTATTTAAATGAGCAGCAAAATATACTAAATGAGCAGCAAATCGTGATCAACTAAACAAGGCATAGTTTTACTCCTTTCAACAACAACTCCTTTCAAACTGCTGGTCACCTCCACTAGCGATACCGTCGCCCGGTGCCTATCAGTCTATGGCTCTGTGTACGACGCTGCTGGCTGTGACAGCTCTCGGATATTCAAGACATAGCGATTAGAATAGAGCCAGGAAGGCTTGAAGTCGCCGGTAGTAACTGGATGATAAAAGAGAATAATTGCTATGGTAGCGGACCTTAGGGGAGGACTATATCCAGAAGTGGGAAAACAGAGGCTGGTGTGGAAAGAAGATATGTGTGTACGAGCACGATCATTGGCGAAGATACCTCAGTTGCGCTGTCGTATCGCACCTCTCGCCACTCGCATTTATTTAATGCTACTTAGCGGATGTAATTTGTACTTACTCATTTTTGTACCTACCACTTTATACATTATTGATTAATTGCTTGTTCCCTGCTATTCTAAATTTAAAAAGAATGTCTGTAATTTTGACTCATTAGCTTATTTAGTATTTCTTCTACCTAATTCTAAATAAAATTATGCAATACGTAATTGATTAAAATATTCAATTGTTATTGTATTATTATTATGATATGAATTGTCATAATTTGTAGACGCCTCTTAGGATTTTTTGTATTTTCTATGTTTAAGTTCACACATATTCATTCCTAAATAAACTAAAATAAAGAAAATTATGCAAGTCCGTATAGTTATTGAGGTTTAATTACCATATAAATAGGTAAATCCAAATGTCCTCTGTATATTTTCACTACTAGAGTAAAACGAAGCCACGTCACTGCACTCCAAACACACTGTTTATTAGCTTTACAAATTGTAAGGGGATATACTAATCCGAAACGATATCGTGTTTTAAGATAACGGTACAGCGCCATCTATTGGTGAAGTGGATACTCAATTACACATCCTCAAGACAAAAAGTATCCACATTTTTATGCCTTGCTCCTGGTCTACAGTAACATTAGCCAGAGCAATATATCTCAAATTGAGCAAACAAGCTGTACGCACAAGAAATGGAAAGGCAAACGAACAAAATTATATTTGCAACTCAGAGGACCGTGCCAACGACCTCACAAACAATGTATGAGACCAAGTTTTCCTATTTACTGAGAGGAAGTTTTTGACAATCCAAATCGCTCTTATATAAAGCATATGTTACACAACTTTACACAGAAATGTGATTTGTCACTAATGATATTATATAATGTAAGATACAGTTGTGTACATATATTGTGGAAGTGTATTTATATATTGCATGTGATGGTATGTCAGAGAATATTCAGAGTTAACTTATGTTAAGTGGAAACTATCGTCCTTCAACATCAGTCCAGAATGACAAACGTCGGCACATCCCCGGATGCGCTGCCTATCTTTGAAGATGCACTAGGTGAAAGGGTTGGGAAAATGGGGAGGGATAGAATAGCATAGGACGGTAATGTGCACTGGAATATCTCACCCACTACATTTTTATTTATGGAATGTTGACAGTCCACCTGATGGTAAGTGGATACTGGCGCCCATGGGCACCCGTTATACGTGCCAATATCAGACAAGAATGACAAACGTTTTCACGCCTCCGGATGTGGTGTGGTACCTTTGGAAATTTAAAGGAATGGATTCAGAGGATGGTTGTTAAAATAGGGAGGGCTAGGATAGAATGAGATCGGAATGGGCTCTAGCATATCTCACTGTTCATAAATAAATCAAATTCTTTACCGATTAAGATTAACCTCCTATAAAAAGATTTCACCAAACGAATGCAGTGAACGTTCCAAAATAAATTAAACGCGCACAAAAGAATACCAAGATTAAACAAATAAGGGAGTAAAAGGCATCTGTTTAATCCACGTCAAGGGCAAGATTGGCAGAGGCGCCTTAAGGAGAAATCTCTTTTTTTAATTAGTGGGAGACGTTGGACCACCGCCTCAACACGAATGTAAGATAGAACACAGTAAGTGATTTAATAAAATGCAAACAAATAAAACTAACTTTTTAAACTGTCGCGTTTTGTACACATTTTGTATTGTACTCGTAAATCGGGTCTGAATGCGTAAAATTAATGGTTTTTGTTTACATTTTGTTTCTACACGATGTTTCGGCACGGGTTACACTAGCCTTGTAACCCGAGTAAACAAGTTCGTTAGTTAGTTTATTCTTTAAAGTCGCTCAGCGAGCTATGGAAATAGCTCTCACGGAGTTTTGTTGCGGGAACGAAACGAAGAGATTCGCCAAAGCACGAAAGTCACTGACATAATAATAAAGTAATAACTCACGGAATTAAGGCTCGTTTACAAAAGTAGAGTTTCTCGAACGGTTCAGGCGAAAATATTGTATACGATTCTCGTATGCGACGGAACTATATTCAATTCTGGCCTACAAATGTTCACAGGATGATACAAACTGGATAATAGCGGGGATAACAGTAATCAAATGATAACAGTTTAACATTTGAGATTTTCGCATATTTCACACGTGTTTTTTCGGACTATGAAGCCCAAATGCGGATAGCTGATGAAACTGCTCGCAAATCTCGAAGTGGACTACCCGCCTCTTCAGTCTGCTCGTGAACATACCCGTTTAATGTGATAAATAGGATAACAGTTGTTTAATAATTGTTATGTAAACGGGTTTCTCACGATTTATTATAGCCGATATTTCGGTCCAGTTACACGAACCGTGGTCACGGCGAGACTGCGGAGGTGGGTGAAGGTATTGTTGCTACTGACAGACATATCGAACATGATGGAGGGTAGACAGATACGAGTATGTAACTGGACCGAAATATCGGCTATAATAAATAGGTAGTAAATCGATAGTAACCCGTTTACATAACAATTATTATGTTCAACCACGATGATAAAAGTTTAAAACAGTTGTTTATACTAGCTTTTGACCAATGTTCTACAAAGTCGCGTTATATAAACTACTCTCCTTGTGTAAATGAGCCGTTAGCACGCTAAAGTGGTAAACTGCAGGTCATATTTGCCATAGAAGCAAAACCCGTAACTGATGATTTAGACAAGTTCTGGAATGGAGGCCACGTACCGGAAAGCGCAGTGTGGGACGCCCTCCGCCCGGGTGGACCGGGAACTTGAAGAAGTTCGCCGGTGGTGAATAAATGACAAGAGTCTATAAGATCGTGTGTAGTCTAATTTATTAGGTTTTTGTAATTATTTAGTTTTTTTATGGTCTAGGTCTGCAATTAAATTATGCATAGTTTTAAAAAGTATTTTTTTTATTTAAACTAGTGTACAAAGAAACATTGTACATAAGGCCAGTTAAGCTTTGATTGAACAGAAATACGAAGGTGGTGCATCGTACAATCAATAAAAAATGACTACAAATAATACATATAATACAATACATATATTATATATATATATATACAGTCTGTTTTTTTAACTGGGACAGTATGGGGAAATCTGAAACCATAAGAGATACAGGGAAACTGTCTTAGGAACCATTATGTCTTTTTTTGTGAAAACAATTTTAGCATAGTAAATTTTTTGGTCAGGCCTGAGTTGTCCATAAAAACGAATAAAATTGACTAAGACTTTGTTTAATGCTGATCGACTCAGTTTCTTATAAGGACCATTTCATTGTATTGGAAGAAAAAAATCGGGACAGCAGAAGTTGGTCAGATTTAACAAAATATTTTATCATACAACTTGTTACCTTAACAGAACTAATGCTTCAATAAATATTCAATATGACCTCCATCGTGCTGTGCTGTACGGGTGCGTTCCAGAATACCTTTAGGGGCTTTAGACAAAGACCTGTGGTAAATGGTGTTTAAATGATAATAAACGGCGTCTTTCAACTCCAGTATGGTGTTGGTGGTGGATTTATAACATAAATACCCATTATGTGATTCATCTAACATATTTATGTGAATATTGAACATATTTCATACTGCCTTTTCTCTTATAATGTGCCACCGTTTTGCCCAGACGGTAAATTAAAAATTAAAGTACGGGCCTGGGAACTGGAGGCTACAAAAATGTTTGATTTTATTTACCTACTATAATACTAAGTACCTACTAAGATAGAATTTTCTAATAACAAGTAAAACTACATTCGATTTGAAACTTTTCTTCCAATTGAAAAAGATTTATTAAAGTGACTTGAAGGTTCATATTCGTTGCTCTAACTAAATGTATAATGTTAATTTACAACGTTGTATTTGTAGTTGGCGCCACCTTATCACCCATTGAATACGTCTATGATGATCTGCAAAGAAGTTTAATCAAAGATTTTAAATAAAGGAATTAAAGATACCATACATTAATTCCTCTCAAGTACATACCTCTTACATACTTTTAACACATTCAAATACACATATACCTATCTATATATGCACTCAAACGCACGCCCACACACACACACACACGTACGCACACATACACATAAACACATATATTGTTAAAAATATGTGTTAAAAATTTTTTTAGACTATACTTTTACGTCCCCGTTTGAACACTAAACTTGATAAATGAATTATTTATAAAGTTGTTTTTGTACATATTGAAATTGAGATAGAATATTCTATTTGAACCGAAGAAAGAAGTCCGTTATTGGAAATATAATTGGCATTGTATATTGTATATAAGTCCTGTGTGACTTTGTTTATGTCAAAATGAAAATATATCTTTCGTAGCTTACTTCAAAATTAAAAATGGTCCGGTACATGGCTTTGTAATACATATGTATGGATTTATATGGATTATCATATACATATTTATTTTAGTCTTAACATTTATTTCTTTTAAATAACTTCCATAGTATTGTAATGACGTCGTTTAATTTTCAGGAAGTGTTTTTGGTTTCACGCGGAAAATAAACAGAAAAACCAGCGTACCATCATTCTTTATTTCGCTAATATAAAATAATATGTAAAATTTTTACAACGCGCCATTTTTCGTCGCGGAATTTTAACACTAGAAACGCCGGAATTTGGCACGCCGCCTGTACCGCCGCCGGGACAAAATTGTCCTACCTTAATTATTAAGGAAATTTATTATTATAAGTCTAGTCAAAACGCAATAAACATTGTTATTGAGATATTTTAGGTGTTTTTTTTTTATATTTTGCAATGTTACAATAAAAAAAAATCAAAAGGATACCTAAAAAGAAGATTTTAATTAGGAACAATTATGCCGCAGGATGTCACTTGGTAAATATTAAGTAATTAACTAAATACTAACTACCGAAAGTAATATTTAGTTGAAGTACAAATCTTTGATAGACAATATTTAAGAAAACTACTTTTTTGAAAACTGTATACTTACAGATGTGACATTCTATTTTGTTCGATTATATATTTACTTTATTTATACGAACTGTGATTACAGATGACATTGCGCACGTTTTAATTGTTTCTCAGGTATTATTGGGGTATTATTAGGAAAGTCTGTTCGTATTCGCAACATACATGTTATTCAATAACCTATAACATGTATATAAGTACCTATAATAGTTATACTCCAGATCTCTCAATCTCCAGATAGTATTGCACACAATACTATAAAAGGAAATAAATTTGATGTCCTGGTAAATAAAAAAAAAACAATTATTTCTGGCTAATTTAAATAGCAATGAAAAAACAATAATGTATTTGAATAAAATAAATAACGTGTTTCAGTAAAAAAATCGTATGGACGCTGTGGGGTAACAACATTACACGTCACGGGACAAAAGTGACCTGACGGCGGTTTTAGTAAATTTTGAGCTTTTTCAAAAACTATTGCATTGAAAAGAGTGAAACTGACTGCCATTATACTAAATATCAAGTAATTAAAAGTCAAAAATATTCAAGGCCTTCGGTAAAAACACAACAGAATGCATGAATCTTCCACCGGGACAAAAGTGACCCAGCGCCGGTTCTAGTGTTAACGAGCTATGAAAAATATTCAAATGGCCGTCGGGAGGAATGGGATTTGTTTAATTAAATTACCGTTTTACTGTAAATTGAAAAACATAACCAAAGCCCCGTGTAATTTGCATATTTTTATATTTACACCATTTATGATTACATAACACAGTGTAATTAAACAATGCAATGGTAATGCTACGTTGTCACCATTATAATAACCTACAATATCGTACCATTGCCTGTAGTTAATGATAATGGTTAACTGAACGAACACCCCAGAAAACAAACACGCTAAGCTTGCGGTCCGACTAAGGACGAGAAACGATGAGCGATGAACTATTTTCTCGCCCAAGACATGTACAATTCCACAAGATAACCATTGAAAGACAGAGATAGAAGTAATCGTTCAACGCTCTTGTTGCAAACGAGGATCATCGCTTTAGTTTTAACGCCCGACGATAAGTCAAAAGAGCCCGTTCAGAAACACTCAACCGTCAACTTCAATTAGTGTACAGAGGAAGTAAATCGATCAATAGATAAAACATTTATTCAGAGCACTGTTACAGGACACTATAATACAAACATATGTAAATGTAACACGTATTTGTATTACATTTACGCAATGTAATACAAATACGTAAAAATCATCCACTTAGCTACATCAAAAATCCGCTTCAATTTTTTTAATTTTTACCCAAACTCGACCCGGCACGGATCGGGCTGCAGTGAAGTTATCATTTATTACAAATCTAACATAGTCACATACAGCTGCAGGCTTCATATAAGGTATAAAATAGACTAGTCATTAGCCGTAAGTATTTCATGCAGAAATATTTTATGGAGATGAATAGGTTTCCAATTCTTTTTGTCCATAAACTACCGAAACATCTTAAAATCTCTAACAACATGCAAGTGGTCGCATACATAACAATTTCCAATTCTAATAATATACATATAGACCGCAGCAAACAAAAAATAGAAATTAAACGGCAATAAAACTAAATAAATAAAACAAAAAGTGGAAAGAGTATCCGTCTCAGCACAAGGTGTATATCGTAAAAAACGGCAGCGAACTAAGACGTGGACGGGATGTACAGCTGTGTGTGCCGATAGACATTATTCTTTAAGCCTTTAGGGTGTGTGGATATATGAGGATATATCCTCATAGATTAGATATATCTAAATATATAACAAAATCATAAAAGAACCGTGTATGAAGGATAAATATTTTTATGAAAAAACAGTTTCATATTATATATTTTACATTAGTTGAGGTGTTTCAAGTTTTATGTCATTTCAGTGACACATTGTATAGTCATATTTATGCATATATGACTGTCATATTTCTGTGTATGTGCTGATATATTTTCAATTTCTTATTATATCTTGTAGTCTGCGACATAACTCTTCTGTTATTTTAAGGTTGACTGAAAGAGATTCCTTCTGTGAGAGCAGATATTCTCTGAGTGAGGAGGGCGGCTCCAGTTTCGTACTGCAGTGAAAATAAAGAATGGGTTCTTGGCGAAAACAATAAAATTTGATTTTTCTTCCGAAATCAGTTCTGTTTATTTTCATGACACAGAACAAAGAGAGCGTGAACCATAGACAAACTTATTTCCTACTAAATAACCTGAGATCAATATTCTACAGCACAGACGCTAAAATATAGGATTCACTAAATACCATATTTCTTATGAAGCAATGTTAACTGACTCCACCTTCTAGGAACAAGTCCGCCTACGTACTTATGGTAATATTGTAATGTCTTATTGTAACATTCCATTATAATTACAATAAAGAGCAACAATAACATAATGGCATAATAATCTTCACCAGGGATACCGTGTGCCCGATGCCTAATCGCGTATCAACAGATGAAATATCGCAGTTCTACTGCCTTCTGTCTAAAAGCGATAAACACACTGGCCTATTTTGGTACTCCAAAAGGAAGGAAACCCTTCACAGACTTTCAGCATGTCGCATTTACCTCGTAGAGCAAGTAAATGACCCAAGAAGTGGATGGATCTAGGATCAATTCCCGATGGGACAAATCTCTTCGTTTCCTTGCCGTGTTTTATTTATTGTTGTTTTTGTTTTTCCGTTTCGTATTGTAATTTGTCGCGAGCAAGTTTCGTGTGTCGTACTTTTTGGCAGCTGAGAATGTATTTATTTGTTTTACGATATTTTTACGGGTAGATACTTTTACATCATATGCGATTTCTCTAAATGTTAAAGGAGTCGTTATAATTCTGGCAAATGTGACGAGCTGTATTATACTCGATTACCATTTGTTACAACTCACATTGCAAATAAATGATTTTATCTATTGTGTTATTTCGGTACACGTCAAATTGTTTAACTATCCCTTCGTTTTTTAACAGTTATTGAGTAACGAACAAACGAAAACAATTCCTTGAAAAATGATAAAATAGAATATCACGTCTTAACATTAACAAATGTATCTAAATTGTATTAAATTATTCACACAGGCTCTCAACACGACGATAATGTCATTACCGGCGGTGATAATGACTTCGCGTCAGCGAGCGCCTCAATCACTTCGCGTGATTGTGGCGCCGCCAATGTGGCGCTAACGAAGCGTCAAGATTCCGATATCACCACGTCGCAACGCTCTACATCGTGCTTAAGGCCATGTTAACGCGACTGTTTCTAGAGTCGCCACACTAATTGTGATATGTCGATTAATATAGCCACTGCGGCGTTTCAGACGCTTGTGTGAAAGAGCCCTATAGCAGATAGGTTGCGAATGAATTTGTTTATTTATTTATATACTTTATTGTAAACACAAATGATAAAGTTACAAAAGGATTTATTTATGGAGGAAGGCGGCAGACGAGCATACAGTCCATCTGATGATAAGTGGATACTGTCGCCCAAAATGACAAACGTTACTATGATGACAATCCCCGGATGCGCTGCCTACATTTGGAGATATAGGAATGGATTTGGAGAAAGGCTTGAGAAAATGGGGAGGGATAGGATGGGAATGGGCTCTGGCACATCTCACTCACTACGAAACACGTACCTACGTACATTAGGTAAATAAGTTAAAGTGGGAAATGCAAGGTAGTCTTCTGTGAGAGAGGGGCAACGTGGCCAGTTGAGCGTGCCCAGCGGCTGTTGGGTTGCAGCGTGCACTCTCCTCCTCTTAGTTTGTTCAAAAGGTTAAATAGGCAGCAAAAAATACTAAATGGGCAGCAAATCTTCATAAACGAAACTTATTTTTGTATATTTGAATTATTAAGAATGACATGAACATAGTCGACGGCGGGACTCCCATCTCCACGTTCTCATCGGAGAACCCAAACCTAACCCACTTTTAATTGAGCTGCCATCGATTCGCTGCCCGTTCAGTATTATTTTGCTGCTCATTTGGTTACATCTCAATTTTTTATACCCCAAAATTTAAATAATCGCGATCTTATTCCTACCATAAAAATAAAATAATAATAAATAGCACACTAGTGAATAGAGTTCCTTAAATGCAGCATGAGCTTGACGTTTGCAGATAATTTTAGAAATTTCGTAGACTATCTGGAGCGTGTCCGGGTCGTGAGTGGATTTTTAACTTTTTCTTTCTACAATAATTAGTGAAAATCGTTTTTTATTCTATTTTCTCTTTAAATAACGGAAGTTCAAAGGGTTGTCGTGCATTTTATTTAGTTAGTTTTGTGTGGCGTTAAAGCTTTTGAGATAGCTTCATAAATAAGAAATAAAGAAATAAGTCTTAGAAATAAGAATCTTTGAAGCGTTATCGTCATTTGGTTACTAAATTATGATCCATTCGTCATACAATGCAATGCAATGCAACCAGCTCTTTCAGTATTCACTGCTAGACATTTGGCGAGTCCACTCTTTTAGAGGTGGTGTAGTTCCTCAGGGCTTGTGGAAGCGACTTTATCCCTTAGTCACCCCTTTTATGACACCCACGGGAAGAGATGGGTTGTTGCTATTCCATAGCCAGCCGACATCTGCACATTCATAAAAACATCAATAATTTGATTTATTATTAATATAATTAAAAAAATCTGACATACGTGTTAATTTTTAGTTATAGTTTTCGTGTACTGATTGACATATTAAAATATTTCTCACTATTTCTGCAGGACTTTATATATCCCCAAAACATGTAGGTAATTTCTGTGAAAGAGAGGTAAGTCGACTAACTGGACACATATAGTAGTTCTATGATTTCAGCACGAGTCCTAACTTCGAACTTCTTCCCCTTGAAAGTGTTATTTCATTCTCATACACTTATTTCACTTCATTAGTAGGTAAAGATGTAGGTATCATTAAATCCATTAACATACTCTTACATATACTCTCACTCATACTCTCACACATACTCGTACCCTATACTAATACATTAAAGTAAATTATAGTATTAAAACGTTATAAACAAAATAATAAGATTGTGTTGTACTAATATCTATATCATAATCTAATACTGATATATGAATAAATGATTAAATTGGGTATCACAACAGGGAATCCTAGTGTGGAATCTTCATATTGTTAGTTTTGCAATTTTTTTTCAGCAAACATTTACATACACCTTTACACACACACTTTTTTTTTTTTTTATGTACGAAGGCGGCAGACGAGCATACAGTCCACCTGATGGTAAGTGGATACAGTTGCCCATAGACATCCGCGATACATGCCAACATTAGTCCAAAATGACAAATGTTGGCACGCCCCCGGATGCGCTGCCTACCTTTGGAGATATAGGAATGGATTTGGAGAAAGGGTTAGGAAAATAGGGAGGGATAGGATGGGATGGGAATGGACTCTGGCACATCTCACTCACTACCGAAACACGTACGTACATTGGGGAAATACGATAAAGTGGGAAATGCAGTACATTTCAAGGTAGTCTTCTGTGAGAGAGGGTTAACGTGAGCGCGCCCAGCGGCTGTGGAAACAACCCCTAAATAAACCCTCTCACACACAACAAGAAAGAGGATAGGAGGTATATAATTAGGTTAAAATAACAATAACAATTGTAAGGTATTTTAAAAAATACGTAATAATGTTTTTTTTTTTGAAATGGCTGAATTCTTGTGGCCCTAATGGCCAAGAGTTACAGGACAAGTATGCTTTAGGGTGAGCGCAGAAGGTGCTCAATCAGCAGCAAAGAGTGTATGCTGCAACGAGCCTAACGGACCTCGGCTTGGGGCGTTGCTTTGGGAGGGTACCTTGGGATCGCGAGTCGGTGAGAAACGCCCAAGCACGTGTCGATACGCACGTGTCGATACCTTGTATAAGTGTTGGCTGAATGTCGGTGAGTGTTCACGGTGTAACGAGGGGAACATCCTCGTCTTCACCAGCGGGGACGGTGTATATGTGTAGCCTGTGAGTGTAGTGTAAAAACCGCATTGATAGCAGTAATTGGATTGTCGGGGTCCCCTAGGACATGCCGTGGACGACGACGACGACAACGGGCCGTCGTCGTCCCGGCAACGGGGAGGGCATTACTATCGTGGACATGGGTTAAGCTGTCAACTACTAGGGGGCCGGGATGGTGAGGAACTCTGTCGTAGTAGCGCCGGGCGGAGACTTAATAAAGTATGTTAAAGAGATATGTTAAGTGTGTTTCTACATTGTTCATTTTCTAAAATTCTACGGTTCCAATAATAAATAATTTCTTTCATTAATTTCCCAGGCTACAATTTTATTATTTTTAAAAAGTTTACTCAAAGGCTTCAACGCAAAGTTTCTCAACACAATATATACTGTCCGGCATTGTAAATGGCCGTAACTTCTAGATAGAAGACCGCCAGTCCAACTTTCGCGGGTCGAAAAGGCTGAAAATAAAACCTGTTCAAACTGGTCCAGGCACAATGCCAGGCCGTTAACTGGCTCATTTTCCCGTCGGAAGCCCGATAAACTACAATGAAGTCGCTTCGAACACTTTGAGGAATGATTAAACGCCGACAAAGGGTGGCGTGATTTATTTTGGATCGTTTCGAGGATTTTAACAAGTTTATAGCAGTTATTTGAAAAGTTGATGGCTTTAAATACGTTGATCGTATGTTAATGGGTTTTTGTTTTACCCATCCCCTTTTAAGTGTTTTTTTTTATTTTACTGTAGCCTAAATTAAGATATCTATGTAACCTAAATGAAGATATCTATATAACCTAAACGAAGATATATGTAGGTTGTATATATAAGGTTCCTTACAGTATTTAAAGAAACTGGTCTAATTGGATAAATATATCTCACCCTCATCTAGAAATATCAGACTGCTTTTATAATATATAGAATCACTGAATTTCTTTCGCATTCACCACTTTTATACCCTACTACCGCGAAGCCAAAAAAGAAGGATTATGTATTTGCCAGCACATTCATTCACATATACCTGCATACATACATATATCCGAATGTCGCAGCCTATCCGAATGTGCAGATAAAATGTGGGTAGTTGATAAAATTGTTCTCATCTCTGATCACGGCTGATGTAACCCGAGCCGAAACGTCGAATAGGAATAAAAGGTAAATAAATACCTTTATTTTATCGAATTCAGACCCGATTTAGAATAGAAATGTGTAAAAAACGCGAAAGTTTAAAAAGTTATGTTATTTAATAGTGTTGGTCAATAAAATATATATTCGCCGCAACAGGTTATGGAACATATGAGTAGAGCTGGTTCAATTAAATGAACTATTATTGTGAAGGACCTTAATATATCGAATCCCTGCCTCCCAAAAGATAGGAAAAAAAGCCTCCACTAACCTGGTGATCCGCAGAGGTCAGATGAGAGCCTACTCGAGCTTGTGCGCCGTGCATACGGCGCACACGTCACTGCTAGGTTGGAGTCGCCATCTCCAGTAGAATGCAGGTGCTGAGCACTCCCACGGGAAATGTTCGTGGAAAACTTTACCACAATGATGTCTGCTAAACTCGCGTGAAACGTTCACAATAGAAGCAGACAGAGCTCGAGTCAATATGTGACAGCGTGTGACTACGAGCCACCACTAGTCCAATCAAATAGGCCTTTAAATCAAAATTTTGGAGGAAATACAAGAATTTTTGGTGTAAGTTACTTTGAAGTATATAAAAACGATAAATCAAAGAAATTTGTTTTTCAACCCCCGAGAAGGAGTGAAAAAAAATAAAATAAAGTGTTTTTTTAAGATTATTCAAAGGGGGTATGAGGTAGAAAAAAATGTTTTAGACAAAAATTGTAGAGCATGAAATTTTACATAAAAATGGTCTTTTGACTTTTTTTGCCATTAATAAAATTAACAGTGATATTAACTAAAATTACCGCGAGCAGTGTGGGCTCCGCGTCGCGAGTAGGTTTCGATTGGCGAGTCGTCCACTTGACCGAGGCGGCCGGCCGTTATTATCCCTCAACTTCTAACCACCCTAACTGTTAATTTTATTAATGAAAAAAAAAGTCAGAAGACCATTTTTATGTAAAATTTCATGCTCTACAATTTTTATCTATCTAATACTCCTTTTGAATAATCTTAAAAAACACTTTATTTTTTTTTTTCACCCCTTCTCGGGGGTTGAAAAAAAAATTTCTTTGATTTATCGTTTGTATATACTTCAAAGTAACTTATATCAAAATTTCCTGTATTTCCTTCAAAATTTTGATTTAAAGGCCTATTTGATTGGACTACACTCGTTTGTTAGCGTTTGGCTACGTGCCAAACGCGACCACTTGTGTCAGCGTCCGTCAGCGGGAAGCTACAAGCCGCGACAACTTCCAACCAATGTTTAATGCATATATAAAATAATATCCTACCCTCAGTTTATGAAGCAAGGACTCAACAAATAGTAACTGTTCGATTTGCAATTATTTATGAATGGACTGTCCGACGTTGGTGTACGTAGTACAGATTAACAAAGTCGAAAATTTAATTTAAAAAAAGATAGGTCTATACATATGCTCCAGATTTTCCGAGTATCTGGACTCACGAATGGGAGTCGAGAATAGGCTATCACTAGGCTATCATGGTGTGATGACGACAGGCTTTAGAATAGTACCACCCAATCTCTTCTCGTGGAGGTTGTAAAAGGTGAATAAAGGATAGTAACATAACAAAGCCACTACTACGAACTGTGAAGAATTACATGACCTCCAAAAGGGTGCTCTCGACAACCCTCTTGACCAGAGCGTGGCGTTTGAATGGGATACGTGCCTCATGCACAAGACAATATAAATGAGGAAGCCCTTACTGCCCTTGTTAGGGGACAGCTGAGTTAACTTCACTGTCATTAGTAACAGCAATAAGTGTTGATGCATTCCCACCGAGATTAAATTGAACAAAAACGCTTGACATGTCATCACTAACCCTTATAAAATTCCACGCATTCTTAACAATGACATAAATACATTGACAAATTTCGTCACACGCACGCCTCCCCAAGAGATTTATGTCTCAATTTCCTAAAGCTAACAAATGGCGTTCATTTCGGAGATACTCTAGTCTGAAATATTGGGCGTAAAAATTACGCGGCTCGTTCAGATATGATGCGTGAAACACCTTCATAACGCGGAATAAGTGAACGTGGAACAATATAATAAAAATATAATTTGAAGCTAATATTGCTAAAGAGTGCGCCACAAGCAGGAACAATTTCTCGCATGTGGAAATTCTATTCACCAAGTTTCTGTCATTTAAATCATGCGACACCCAAACATCGTTTTTTACAAAATTCTGTTAATGCAGGTGATCCAAAACTGTTGAGTGGTGAATGCTAAGCCTCTCCGCAATTTGATGACTGCTTATGTGTAGATCTGCTTCAATTTTTTCAATGATAATATCAACATTTATCCGAATAGGATGACCACAGCGAGGAACATCATTTACATCATAATTACCAGACCTGAATCGACTGCAGCATTTTTTTGCAGTAGTTTTAGATAGAGCATCTTCTCCGTAAACATCACAAATCTCTTTTCGAGCACTAGAAGCATTCATACCGTTGTCGAAAAAAATTGTATCTAAATCATTTTAAAATTGTTAAAAAATATGAAGAAATTAAATGTTTTAAATAGTAATTTCAATTTGCCGCCATTACAAAAAGGACAGCTGTATAACGGTATGTCACTTTCTCAGCAGTGATCAGTGTTGCCAGAAATAGAGCACGTTAAAAAGTTAAAACGTTAAGTCATACGTTAAAAAGGCGGCGAACTTTTCGACTACCTACCTAATATAACTTAGCTACTATAAATTCAAGACATGGTATTGTAATCGTGTTCTAGGAAACGAAAAGCGCCATCTGGTATGGACATGTATACTACAAATCTATAAAATGGATCGTTTCCAACATCATCGTATAATGATTATAGTGTAATTAACGTAGTAAAAAATTGAGCGGACCAAATCTTTTCCGCTTACACATAAAATGCTTACCAAAATACCGCATAATATCGACGCTTTTAACAAGACACGAATTCGAATATTTGAGAAACTCGTATCTACAATCCGGATGAAAAAGGTCAAAGTGTCCCGCCCCTGATAGATTTATAGTCACTTTGTCCGCTATGGGGTGACCAATTTTCCGCTCTACGATGGACAGATAGAACTTGTACAGGTGATATATGGCGTGTGAAAATTTTTAGAATATAAAATTTGGGGGAAAAAACGGAATCTTTTTTGCGAATGACGTTCGTGTTTTATAGGCCCCTTGTGTAATAATATACCTTGTACGTATGTAGTTTATACATAATATATAACGACGCAAATTTTGTTGAGTCCCGTTTTGAATTTTGCCGTAAGTAACAACTTTTTTCTTTTTTCACGGTAAACAACAACGTCTCTTATAACAGCGCAATAAAAAAATATTTGCCTTCAACCATTATTAAATTCATTTAAAGATAGCGTAACATATATACTGTACTTACATATGTATACATGTAAAAAATATAATTTACAACCTATTCAATTAAAAATATTTTCATACCTTGTGATCAATTGAGTTGTTGTATCGATGAATGTGTTTTTCACATCGGTATGGGAATAGATGACACATCATACGTTCTTGTCAAAGAAACCCGATTGGCAATTTCATTATACGAATGAATGCTGTGCATAGTTGTCTCCAATATGCTAATTGGACTTTTTGGCGGGAAGAAGTTAAGTAGAGTTTTTGTTTGTTTCATGCACAAGACAATGTGCATGAGAAGGCCCAAGTCCAGTGGCCCCAGTGGATACTGAAAGGGCTGGTAGCACACTTATAGCATCTACAGTCTAAATTCCTTAACCGATTTAAACATTCCAGTATTGTGGGGTTTTATTAGAATCGTAATAACCCTGAGTGAGTGGTCATACGTGGGTTGTAGTTCGATTGGTCTTAATAATTTTAAACATTTTTTCAACGGCTGTAAAAGACTTTTGTCCTCTTACAAAAGATTTCGTATATATATATATATTAAAATAATGTATATATCTACATTATTACGTATTCATTGTACAAGTAAGTACATAAGATCCCTCAAAATAAAGGTCTTGATCCTTTGATATTAAAAAGTCTTTAACTAGAACTCGTCCTCGACTTCGCTTTTTTGAAATTCGATATGTTCGTGCAATTGTTATATTTGTCACCTTGTCTTTCAAAAGTCTCTATATTTTAAAAAAGTCTGTACCAATTTTGATGAGCAATACCTCATCATATTGCAGGACAAATATCTCATACTGCAGCAGAAACCGCATTAAAATCGATTTAGTAGATCTTAAGATTATCACAAACAAACACAGCGACAAACAATCAAACAGACGTCCTATCAATGTAGAAAGATACAAACGTCTTTGTATTTCCTCAAACGTGGCGACCTCTCCGAAAGAGACTTCATATTAAAATTTTTGTATAAATTTACAAAATATCCCTCAAATTTTAGTAAGAATAAACAATTATGTCTTGAATATGTATCTAGTTTGGGCAAAAAAGCAATTTAGCGTATAATACAAAATCCAAGCCCAGATTTTATCTGTCATTATTTTGTCATCATTTTATAGGAAAATAGATTCATAAAATGTACCTAAACGAATTTCTGATACACGGGTATTATGTCTTGTAATAACAATTTGAAACGAAAACGTGACGAGATATCTCAATATCACGATTTTAGTCACGTGTAGGAAATTTTAAATTTTAATTGTATTTTAAATTTTGGATTACTTTTTTATTCAAACTATTATTTATTGACTTTCTCTTGTATTCTTTTATGTTAGTGACCCTACGGGGTCAAGTCGCGTTCAATTGGGAAAATATCTTCAATGACAGCCCATATACATATAATATCCCACTGCAGAGCGCAAGCATTAAGAAAGTTTCAGGCCATAATCCAGCACATGGCCGAGTGCCGATTTGCGTATAAGTGCACAAAAAAATAATTTGGAGTTTTGGATAAATTAAAAGAATATGCCTTCTGTTCCTTCGTTAACATGTTAACTAATATAAAAAAAACAAATGAACTATAATAATATTATTTTTATAGTGAGAAAACGACAGGCGAGCATACAGTGATGGTAAATGGATGCTGTCGTGCATAGACATCATCAATTCATGTCAAGATCAGTCCAGAATAACAAACGCTACCACGCCACCGGATGCGTTGCCTTTTGAGATGTAGGAATTGATTTGGAGAAAGGGTTGGGAAATTGAGGAGGGATAGGACAGGATGGGAAGTAAACTTACTCTGGCATATCCCAGGCTCTACCAATACACGGTACACATTGGGGAATAGGATATAGTGAGAAAAGCAGTACATTTCAAGGTAGTCAGTGCAGCGTGCACCCACCCCCTCCTAAATGTTAATTATTCTTTTACCTTTCCTTCTTAGGAGGGCAAAATATACGTTAACTTATATCCGATAAAGAAGTAAAGCAGAGGTCACCGATATAGCTCACAGAACTAGTGAGCTGAAGTGACAATGGGCAGCCCATGTTTGCTGCAAGACCGACAACCTATTGGATAGACGAGTCCTTTAATGGAGACGAACTTAACGGGAAATGCTACTAAGAAATTAGAATAGACTTTCTCACACCTTCGCCCTCTAGATTTAATTTATAATAGATTTACAAATAATGTCATTTGTATTATCTCTATAATTCGTGTACTCTGAAGAGTTATTCAAAGATTACAAAAAACCAGATCTGTGAACACCAAAATCATTTGCAAACTCGATCGGATTATCGCAATCGATCCGATTATGCAACCGCTGATTTCGCAAAGATAACTTTAATAAGGCAAGTTAGATATTGTAAAAAATATTTTGTGCCCAGTTAAAGTTATATGATTTGGTTGGTGGAATTTAAATTATAAATTGAGAGCGAGAGAAGGATCTATGAGACCGAAATAGAATGGAATAGTTATTGAAATAGTTTATAGAAAATTAATGACTTTTGCGTTCGTTTAATTATCTAGAAAACAAATGTGACAGTACTCTTTACTCTAAACTTTTACTCTGTACTCTTACTCTTTACTCTAACTCTTTAGTCTTATCTGTTACCTCTTTACTCTTTACTTTAGCTCTTTACTCGTAGCTCTTTACTCTATCGATTATCTTTGAGACATCCCTGGATATGGTCCGGTATTCATGGGTCACTAGATTCTCAAGTAGTACTTGTACTCCATTTTATTCTACGGTTTCTCTATCAAATATATTTGATAAGAAACGAGGCAGACTGACTGATATGCGGTCTGCGAGGCGGAAATTGTTACCTACTGCCGTCCATGGATACTTGCAGCACCATAAGTATACAGATTTGAACTTACGGCCTCATGAATGAGAGACAAGAATACGAGTAGATACATCTACTCAATCGTCGCTCCTAGCTACCTATATAAGATCGTACAAAAACCTACACTGCAAAAGGACACACAGAATGCATGAAATAAAACGTAGCACAAACATGTTTGTGCATTGTCTCACCGAACGTAGCAAAACAAGTGCGGGTATGAGCACGTTTCTGTCCAAATACGATTATTTATTCACTTCATTTTTATATTTAGTAAAGGGATTTTAATTTTTGTACTTATTTTTAGTCGTACTATTAGTCGTGCTTCTACTAGTCAGTACGCGAAAGCAGGTATGAACTACGGTTACGTATTTATGCACATACGAGTAAATAATCATCAATTAATATTTTGTATAATAAAAAATCATGAAATACATGTTAATTTTCAGTTAGATACAATATTTTTAGTGTAATATTTGACATATTTGATACTATTTCTGTAAATCCTTATATTTATCGCCGCTCGCTTTTCTCTTATAGCACACACGGAATGTAAGCTCCGACCGGGTTAGATAGGATTATCCGGGATCGATTCAATTTAAATTGGCCGCGTAACTAATAATTAAATTCAGTGAGCCTCCTCGGCTCCTATCGGCTTTACATGAGGGTAATATTGAAAAATTGATAGGAATACTCTGTAAACAATTTAATTTACGAATGTTTTTGAATAACTTGCTTAGAAATAAGTTTGTTTAGAATCGGAAAATAGTATGCTCTCTTCAGTTAATGGATATTATTTTAGTTAAGATCTTAGTTAAGTTAAGATAAGGTCTTGATTTTGTTTCTTTTAAACTATGAAGGCGGCAAACGAGCATGCAGTTCATCTGGTGGTAAGTGGATCTTGTAGCCCAAGGACATCGACGGTACATACCAACGGTACGGTACGTGGACTGACCACAATGACAAACGTTGGCACGCCCTTGATGCGCTGCCTGACTTTGAAAATGAGCGAAGTGTCAAAATGTAGGAATTGGTTTAGAGGAAGGGTTAAGAAAATGGGGAAAGATACGATAGGATGGGACGGGAATGGGCTGTGGCATACCTCACTCACTACCGAAACACGGACGTTAATTGAGGAATAAGATAGAGTGGGAAATGCAGTAGGTACCTACATGTATGTATTTAGGTATTATGTATGTCTTCGTTAAAATGTTAATTAAATATTTAAAAAAATAACTATTATCATTTTTTTTTTATACCAAGAAGACGACAGACGAGCATACAGTGGCGGTAAGTGGATACTGTCGTCCATAGACATACACTATACACAATACATACCAACATCAGCCCAGAATAACGAACACTAGCACACCTCCGGATGAGCTGCGTTTTGAGATGTAGGAATACTAGGAATTTATTTGGAGAAAGGGTTGGGAAATTGGGGACGGATGGAATAGGATGGGATCGAAACGAAACATGTACGTACATTGGGGAAGTACGATAAAGTGGGAAATGCAGTACATTTCAAGGTAGTCTTCTGTAAGAGAGTGGTAAGGAGGATAGTCGAGTGCGGCTAGCGGCTGTGGGAATGCAGCGTGCACTCTCCCCTTACTAAAAATAATGTTAATGAATGTTAATGACTTCTATGTTTATGTTCTACATTTTAGTGCATTTTAGTAAAAGTATGTTTTATGTTTAATTTTAAGATAAACGCGTTAAATATTGTCGCTTTTCGCTTATGTTACAACCAAATGCAATCAGCCTTTAGTATACAGTATACAGTATGCAATCAGTATACACTGCTGTACACGGGGCCCTCTTCATGCACATTAGCCCGTGAATGAGGGGTGTATGGCCTTAAAACGCCACGCTGTCCAATTGAGTTGGTGAGTCCACTTTTTCACAGGCTTTGTTATCGCTTAATCGCCTATGACGACACTCACGGAAAAAGATGTAACTTTACTTATGTTACTTTTTCAAATTCTACTACTCCCAAAATATCGGAAACTGAACCAACAAAAAGTTCCCTTCTCTTAGATAATGTCACAAACAGGTAATAATGAAAAGTTACACAACTGTTGTCCGCCTCTTTAAGGTTGATGTCATCGACACGAGGAGAACAGGAAAATCGAATATTAAAGAAACGTCAGACCCAAAAGTTCGTCATGCGCCTGCGGGGCCGAACTCAAGCTAACGACATTATTACGTATTGTGCGATGAAAACTTCGTGACACGTAACAGGACGGCTGGGAATACGTGGCATAATTGCTGCGTAAACTATACGAAACTAGTCCACCGCTGCCTGGGTCTCACGGAAAATGAGTTCCTAAAAAATAAAGCGTATTAGTTAACCATATCTGTACATATTTTTATGGAACGAAGTTCCTTTACGCGGCTTGCGGTAGGTGTGATTCGAGAGAAAATGTAACGTCACGTAAGATTTTTACCCCCTCCATACGCCTTTCTCTTTCTCGCCTTTCTCTCGCTCCGACACGGTATGGTCGCCATTCTCGCGATCGTGTCAGTTCGTCGGTATTCGGTAAATTTCGGTAGCGTTCCGATCGCTAGTTCTCTCTCTCATGCCCCGCTCGATCCGAAACTAAAATATCTGATTCGACTACATCGCCATCGCTGATTCGCTGAATTGTATCGTAGTTTTTCGATGTAATATATCGCATAGTGACATCGATTTTAGAATGATATATTGAAAAAAAATACATGGATATTTGCAATACATCGATTGTTTTTAGAGTTTACTAAGATTATGGTTATAACATGCCTGAAAATGAAAGTATACGGATGCGTGAATTACATTCTGAGTTTATAAACATGCGTGAGGGTCTTCGTTCCTGAGGGGGGGGGGGTCCCCTATGCACACGTATTTTTTTTTTATGTACGAAGACGGCGGACGAGCATACAGTCCACCTGATGGTAAGTGGATACTGTCGCCCATAGACATCCGCGATATATGCCAATATCAGTCCAAAATGACAAATGTTGGCATGCCCCCGGATGCGCTGCCTACCTTTGGAGCTATACGAATGGATTTTGAGAAAGGGTTGGTAAAATGGGGTGGGATAGGATGGGAATGGGCTTTGGCACATCTCACTTACTACCGAAACTCGTAATATACATTAGGGTAATAAGATAAAGTAGGAAATGCAGTGCATTTAAAGGTAGTCTTCTGTGAGAGAGGGGTAACGTGGCCAGTCGAGCGCGCCCAGCGGATATTGGATTGCAGCGTGCACTCTCCCCCTCAAGTACATAAAATGTTTAAAACAAATGTGATTGCAATATAAAGTACAAACAATATAGAGCCCCCAAAGTCAAAAAAAGGAATTTGTGTCTATCTGAATGCGCATCAAGCAAAAACTACCGAATGGATTTTAATGAAATGAGAATGCCAATTTATAGGCCCCTAATTTTACGACGGTGTATAGTAGAGTTACTTACAATAACAATTCTTAACAAAACTGTAAGAACATTTACGCAATTTGGTTGTGGGGAAAATACTTCATTATGTGCTAGGGCTTACTATATAATAAACCACTAAATTGCTTGTCAGCGGTCTTGTAACGTAATGACTGGAGTTGTAAATGAATTTACAACTCCAACCGCGAGTGGCGCTAGTGTCGTTTGCTGTCAATTCTAAAGTCAGAGCTCCACGTACCAGTAGTATAGCTAGAACATTTTCTAAATACTGACCTATAAAAAAAGCGAAAACTTTTCCCCACTTTAAACGTTCAACGACAATTTTGAAAGGTTCTCGCCACCTAAGCGGTATACATTTTAAGACTAAAAGCCATCCAGTGCTTAAAAGCCTGTCTATTTGTATTAAACAGTGATGTGGTTGGCTTGACAGAACACTTTTTTTTTTAACCGACAGCGTCAAATAGTAGGGTAACGTGATTTAAAGTAAGCCTCTGTTGATGGGGAAAATTAAGAATGAAAATTGAATATTGAGAATAATACAAATTTAAGTTTTTAAACTGCAAACTTACGGGTTATTCGCATAAGGAAGAATTCTCAAGAAGACAGATGCTAAACTAGTGCAAATTAATTTACTTTAATGAATTAAAACTAAACAAAGGGACGTAATACAGCCGTAAACAATTAAGTTACGTAATTTGAAATTCATCAAAGTAAATTAAATTTCTCTTTCTGAGAATATGTCCTTATGCGAATAACCCATACTTACAGTCACTTCGGGCTGGGGCCGCTATCGCACGACACAGGGGCCTATAAGGTACTCTTAGTGCGATCGCGGATTCCTAGTCTGGCTACAATGTGGTTTGCTGTCTTTTAATTTAAAAAAAAAAACAATTGCTGTTCCAATCTATACTTTAAGTGTGAATGAACTCATCGTATATACTATTAGGGTGGTGCGAATTTCATTTATTCGGTTTTCCATTAATGCTGGGTGCGGAAAAGATGCTCTATGTGGGTAGTTTTAAAAGTTACTACAGGCGCATTTTGATATTTTAATTGGAAGTACTGGCCAAGCTTCTTTTTTTTGTGAGTGGGTAAAATTGGAGAGCAGCGTGCTTGAAAAAAAACAGAAACAAATATAATACAAAACCAAATAATCAGCACATATTTTGAAGTATAAATCAACGTACAAAAGAATATAATTTAATAATTAAATTTTGTAAATAAATTAGTAATAAAAATAGGTATTATACAAGTGTCGAGTTCTTTGATCGAGCTTTTTGCTTATAGGGTCAATATACAGCTGTGAAGGAAATAAACTATATAGGTACATTGAAATGACGTTACAACTTTTTATGAGCATAATTAATTGACGTTTGTATTAATTGATTTTAGTTAAGATTTTCCAACTTTAAAATGTACATATATAAATGTATTTATTACATACTAGCTGATCTGGCAGACGTTGTCCTGTGCAAATTTCAATAATACAATAATTTCAATAAGTTCATACAAAAATTGCATAGAAAAAAGCGCTTTCAGTTTTTCCCAAATTTTCCAATTTTCCGGGCAAATTTTACAATTCTTTTTCCCTGAAAACCTATTAAATTATTTTGAAAAAAAATTAGCCAAATCGGTTCAGCCGTTCTCATGTGATGCGCTTTCCAACGAACATCATTTAATTTTTATTTATATAGACTAGTAACTATTTATGATAATATGTGCACCATCTACCTAATATCTACCTCGGAGAGTATCGGGACCCTTGGTGTCGACATCTCCAGCAAAGTCGAATTTAGGGGTCATCTGGAAAATAAGGCCAAAATGGCCCCCAAAAAGCTCAGTGTGCTGAACAGAGCGAAGCGGTACTTCACCCCTGGGCAACTCCTTATGCTTTACAAAGCTCAGGTGAGGCCCCATATGGAGTATTGCTCTCATCTCTGGGCCGGCGCACCGAAATACCAACTGGACCCATTTGACTCCATCCAACGACGTGCTGTTCGTATTGTCGACGATCCCACTCTCACGGGCGGTTTAGAATCCTTCAGCAGTCGAAGAGACGTTGCGTCACTCTGTGTGTTCTACCGCCTGTACAATGGGGAATGCTCTGAAGAATTGTTCAATATAATTCCCACCTCGGGTTTCTACAACCGCATTTCCTCGATACGGAGGTGTCGCGCACTGTTCGGTTCAAAAATTACTTTATACCGCGAACCCGTAGGCTGTGGAACGAACTGCCTCAAGAGGTCTTTCCATTAAGCTACGATATGGGGTTCTTCAAGAGAGCTGTGAATAGGATTTTGCAAGGTCGGCGACGCGCCCGCATACCCCCTGGTGTTGCAGGTGTCCATGGGCGGCGATAACACTTACCATCACGTGGGACCGCTTGCTCGTCCGCCCACTAATATATATAAAAAAAAAATAATAATTTTGTGGTCTCCAGAGGTCGCCTGACGAAGATCGCTATAGCGATAAGTTCCACTTTCTGTATAGACTCTGTTTCTGTATTAGAACATTTAATATATTTCATATTTGCATATATGATTTTACAAAGATCTAATATTAAAACATTTGAAATCATTTTTATTTGTATCTACAACTAATTTATATTAATCCATTCAGTAAAAAAACATTGTCATAATAACGCACTTTAATATAGAAAATCGAGTAAAAAATGTATCCTAAACTAGGCACGTAGGGGTCGGGAACCAGTTATCATTCCATCAACTAGGGTGGACGTGACTAGAAATATGGATATCGGTGAGGCTTTGCATAAAATGTTTATCTTTATATTGCAGTATTCCAGAAAGAAAAAGCGAGGTCGTTTACAATCCGCTGTACCATGGCCAACAGGTACGTAGCAAGTAGACGAGTCGACGAGTTACAAAAGAACTGAGCAAAAGTGTGTTGAACACACACTCGTATAATAAGGTTTTATTATCATCACAGAAAAACATTCCCTTTGGAATTTATTTCATATGTATTGTATAAAATACCTATCGTTTTCTACCTACCAATTAGTGAACATTTAGTGATATATAGGTATAACCTATATCTAATATAATTTGTAATTATTATAATTTTTTATAGTTACAATGTCAAAATTTATACATATATGAAATTTTGTGTAAGGCACTGGTTTTCAAAATATAGATTATTAATCAGTTTTGAAATTAATTAAAAATTTGCATTCTTAAAATTGAGAGAAATAAAGACAATTTTGAATTGTTCTTCAACAGAAACAAAAGAGCTTTTCGACAGTTTTCCAAAAGTATGTGCTTTTGACTCAGTGTTCATTACAATGTTCACTAAAAGTATTTACTAAGGGATATTAAGAGAAAACTATTTTTTGTCTATAAGAGTATTTTGTTAATGGGGAGAGAAAACTCCAAAAGGTATAATTTAATAATCTTTATTTCAGATTTCAATATCCATAGATTTGTTAGTAACATGAACTTAGACCAATGTTAGTACTTAAAATTAACTTATACCTAAGGCCAACTCCATCCAATGTATCCGTATGGGACAGTCAACCTTGTCACCTAACATAATTAGCTTAGGAAAAAAAATTTAGTTTATATACCTATTCTTCAGAATAGGGACGTATTCGAGTATATTTTTTAGGTTTTCCCAAAAGAGTGAAGAATATCAAATTGTTTGAGTTCTAACATTCAAAAGGTCTTCAAAGGGTGCATTGGAAATGATATGTTAAAATTTTGATAGGTCTTAAGTTTTTACGAGTTTTGCCTTTAGATGATAATTTCACAGTACCTCGGAATATATGCGTCATGAATTCAAATTATTTGAATAAGTACGTTATTGTGTACATTATTTAAATAAATAAATGAGCAAAACGTCGAGATTGCTGCACGTGTGTGTTCACTGCGTTACGAACTCTGTCCCCTCTTAAGTCCGGCTTCAAATTCGACTGTTTTTGCTTTTCGGTAACGCTCCGTGTTTACACTAACGGTGCGAATATAAGGAACACCGGCTCTCTGCCTTCAGGTAATCGGTACCGGATAATCGAAAACCAAAACCTGCCTTGCTCTGGAACATGAAAATTAGTGACACGTACCATTTTATGCAACTCGTGCTGAGGAGACGGATACCTTTTCGGCACACATGATGCGGCTTAGTTATATTGTTTTTTTTTATAGAAAAATACAATCCACCTGATGTTAAGTGGATACCGTCGTCCATAGGCATCCGCGATACATGCGCGTTGACAAACGATACATGAATGACAAACGTTGGCACGCCCCCGGATGCGCTGCCTACTTTTGCAGATTAAGGAATGGATTGGGAAAATGGGGATTGAGAGGATGGGATGCGAATGGGCTCTGGCATATCTCACTCACTACCGAAACACGTACGTACATTGGGGAAATACGATAAAGTGGGAAATGCAGTACATTTCAAGGTAGTCTTCTGTGAGAGACGGGTAACGTGGCCAGTCGAGTGCGCCCAGCGGCTGTGGGAATGCAGCATGCACTCCCATGCTGCATTCCCACAGCCGAATTTCCCCTAAGATTCCCCACCTGCACTCTCTCCCTACCTCTATCCCCTATATTTCTCTTTCCGAAGGTTGCCGGGAAGAAATTATCGTAGCGATAAGGTAGCCTATAATTATATTATGTCATTTAAAGATATGTGCACATGTAATGACTATTCGTGTGCAATAAAGGGTATGTATTATTATTATTAACCTAATTAATGTCTGATTGGAATATTAATTACCACTCTGGAAAACTCATCTTCCATGGAAACCCTTCGTAAGGTCGTTGTTCAGGCGCAGGGCTCAGGAAAAAAGGACGTGAACCAGTTAAACGCCGACATCAATCAGAAAGCAGGTAATCTGCGTGTTTTTACGCTAAAACTTCGGCTTAGCTCGTCTGTTTTTGCTCAAAATATGTATATCCGCCAAAACAATTATATCATATCAACTTAATTAACTATGTCACATTCGGATTAAACCACATCTGTGTAATAATTAACAGTGACTAATGATACGACAACACGGTGAGTCAACTTGAAATAAACGCGCGAGATTCGGCTCACGCACGCAGGGACAGACGTTTAAAATCGCGTTGGGGAATCTTAGTAACACTGCAGCAGATTTTTTCTCACTACGTGATAATACGCCGCGAATCCTGCTACTGTGAATTTTTACGTATTATTTTAATAATGTATTTTATATATTACTGTAGATACTAATTAAATAATACCTGTCAGTCACCTTCGTATTCCGTACAAATACGAGATGAAGAGTTGGAAAAGAAATAAATATGCAAATACACATTCAAAGTTCATTACATTACAATGTAACCACTCCATACAGTCTCTCAGCTTTCTTTTACGGTCGAAAATACAAAGTAAACCGATCAATATTGCTTAATCAGTAGTTAGTACTAGCTGTTGCACTACAAGTTGTTTCCGCCGACGTCAACCATACAATAATTGCAATCAACCCTTTTAGTATCCAATTTAGCACTGTTTTAGTATCGTTGGAAATAGGATTCCTCATGCATGTTGTCTTGTGCGTGAGCGATGTATGGCTTTAAAACGCCACACTAGTCAAGCGTGGCCACTAAAAAGTGGCCACGAAGCCACTTTTTAGAGGTTGTAATATTTGTTCCAATGGCTCACCTCTTTTAACCCTTGTATTCGCTCATAAAGATATCTTATCACGTGATTTGTACTATACGAGTGCTATCTAAATTTGTCTATTTCCCGTTTAAATTCACTTGTTAATTTATATAAAATTTTCACTATATATATATCTGTTCACTATTTTTTGTATCTCGCCTATTACGGGCTATAGTTCACTTATATCTTAGTATTTAAACTGAATTATTGTGTTCTTATGTAAATTCTGCGTTCCTTCACAAAATTTACACACTAAAAATAGCAGAAACTTATAAAATTCTATAATGAAAACCGAAATACGAGATATGTTGACACGGCAAAGCTAGATTTGAACTGGCCGTGTTTAGTTGTCTTGTTAGAACGCCGGATATTTTCGAAATATGGTCATGATTTATTCTCAATATCGCATTTTTTATATTAAGCTCTGAACTTTCTGAACTCTATATATACTATGATAAAAATTCCTGGCCGAACCACTACTCGTTACAAATTTTAAGAGCGAGCCATCCGCATTCCGACACCCGTCTATATAAGAGGAAGGCTCCTGGAATAAGTGACTAATCCTGGTACACCATCGCAAAATTTTAAGAGCGAGCCATCCGCATTCCGACACCCGTCTATATAAGAGGAAGGCTCCTGGACTAGTGAGTAATCCCGGTACACCATCGCGAAATTTTAAGAGCGAGCCATCCGCATTCCGACACCCGTCTATATGAGAGGAAGGCTCCTGGACTAGTGAGTCAGTCGTCCCGGGGCCAAGTAATCCCGGAACACCATCGCGAAATTTTTTAAGAGCGACCCATCCTCATTCCGCCACCCGTCTATATAAGAGGAAGGGTCCTGGACTAGTGAGTCAGTGTCCCGGGGCCAAGTAATCCCGGTACACCATCTAGGAAATCGCGAAATCCTAAACGCATAACTCACTCCTGGCTGACCCCTCCGGTGACAGCCAGCAGCTGCGACGTCAATTGTTGGATTGACGACGTGGTGACTGGCTGTCACCACCGCGCGTGGTTGGCGTCGTCTCTCTCCTGATTGACGCCACCGTTCTGGGATGACGTCATAGCTTCTGGTTGACGCCGCTACCCTTGTTGGCGTCACCCTTGTCTGGGGCCGCTACACTTATTGGGGGTGCCGCCTTACCGATGCTGCTGCCCCTTTCCACGTTCCGCCGTTCTTACCAACTGCGACTTGCTCCGCCTCTCCTGCCGACCATCCGTGAGTTTCGTGAATTTAATCTTCTTCTACAGACATTTTTCCGCTACTTACACCAAATCACGGACACTTTAATATGGGTCTGTAAATTCTGTATTAGGCTATTTTATGGGAACAAAGTAAGTTATTGGAACAATAACTGACCTCTTTCCTTCCTAGTAGTTTTTTTTTGTTCGGTAACTAGGCTACACGACAAGGTGGTGTAGTTTCTCAGGGCTTATGGTCGCCGCTTTGTTATCCCTTACTCGTTACCCTTTCACAGCACCCACCGGAAGAGTGGATACCCATGTCCAGCAGTGGATACTGAAAAGGCTGGTTGCATTTCATTACATTGAAAGCGTTAAATCCGTCTTACAAACTACACGTATGTCTTTGATAGCGATATTTTGATTTGACGTAAAGTCCTTAGGTAACAATTTCAGCTTATATCATTTTTTAATAAAGCCCTGGATACTTTACTGTTCCTATCTTTACCGTGGTAGTCACATAACATACGTATTTATTTCGGTCCAACAAAAAATAAATAGTTGGTCTTTTTGTTTGCAACTAATTACAGGCCACAGGTAAGCGGCAGTTGGGCTTAATTGCTCGTAACGGTAGTAATATAGTGATAAGCGAGGCGGGAAGCAAAGCGGAAAGTCAAAATATGAACAGAATATTGAATTATATTTGTTAGCCAAGGATACCAGTAAAACATCACTGAACCACAACGTTGCACATTTGTGGTGTCGTTCTGTTGGAGGATGTGGGTGCACGCTGCAATCCCACAGGTGCTGTGCGCACTCGATTGGAAACGTTACCTCTCTTTCACAGAATACTACCATAAAGTGCCGACTACCATATAGACTACTATAAAAAATAACGACACCACTACATTGTACGTTGTGTAGTAAGATCCCAAACATAGTCATTTACCCCAAGAACGAAAGCCACTGACATAGCACTTATAATCATTATGCTAAAATGATCGGCCTCATATTTACCGCACGACTGATAACCGGTTGGGGCAAACAAGTAGTCGACGCTCCAGTCGATGTACCGGGAAGAGTTGTATTAGACGGAGAGCTAGCGATAAAAAATTAACGTAACTCAGTACAAGGATAACTTATGCCTAAAATGTTAGTATTATTCTATATTAAGAGAAAGCTCGATTGGCAGAAGTCAGCTTGTTGTCTGAAAGCGTGGGTGGAGGATCAAATATGCGAGATTTGAAGCAAAAACGTGATAAGGTACAAGGCTGAAAATTAGTATGTATTTACATTGGATTTGTAAATATAATGAAGGAAAAATTTTTTTTCGCTATTTCATAGGTGTATGTCATGAGGTACATTTCTGCCAATTTGTTTATTTATTCTTCATATTGTTGGTAATTAAATGTACAACTGGCAGAAGTATAAATAGAATATATATTTATATATAGATCCAAACGTAAATCAAGAACCGCTGTGATACACTAAGTCGGTACGCGCGGGGCAAATCGTTGCCGACCCATCAAACTAATTAAATTTGACCTTCAATTGTTCTTTTTGGGCCCTATTAGGTCAACAAACTAAAGCATAAAAATTTCAATTTTCAACATCAAACGCCGTTCATAACCTACACGTAGGTATATATATAAGACGGCGTATCATTTCTGAGTTTACCCGCGTCGATCCGGAAATGGATTCCACTCTATACGTGACGCTATCTCCGAGACGTTGACGGCTGTTTGATTTGGACTTGACGGTTATTGCATTCTGTCTGTTCCATGTTCAATATTAGACATACTTCCTTTTCTATGTATACGATTTTAGAGAAACGTTTGTTGGAACGTTTGCTCGGTGGGTAGCTCAACAAAAACTTCAGATGTTACCAAAATTAAAATAAAATCCTGAAACAATATATAAATACTTATATGGCTAATTATCGAACAAATGAAATGTAAATATATCCATTCTATTAAGTATTAAATTACTTACGTAAACCATATAATTCTTATGTAGACCGTGGAATTATTATTATTATTAATTATTTATTAATTTATTTCTTAATAATAATGTTGTACTTTCGTGTTACTTATTTAAATTGTCTCGTTGCAACATGTGTTGGTGCACAAAAATAATTTATCTATCTAAAATTGAAATAGGGCGGACAAGAACTGTTCAAAAAATCCGATGCCTACTAAAGATAAAATAGGCCCGGCCCTCTCACGGTACTTGCCAAATACTCAACATCTATAAGTTACAAACGGAGTCCATGTAAAACGAATCCTGGAACCTTCCAGAACTAGTTCCCGCTCTCAATTCGTATTTATTCCCGCCTTGGGACGCATTCGTCGCTCCCAAACTGTGCAAATCGAAATAAACGGGCATCATTTGAAGTGGAGATGGAGATTTTTTTCTATTGATAGCGTTCTCCGAGATCCAATCGCAGTTTCCAGTGTTGGAGGTAGTTGTAGTTAATTACAATTGATTATTTTCTTTTGACATAAGCTTTTATGCCGGGCTAACACAGTGCCGTATCACTGGGACCTTTGCCGATCTATTGTGATCGCCACCTTTCTTATAGTACGCTGCCAATGTCTATGCCCTGTGGATATGGCAGCATAGTTTTATATTTCAAGGCAACAATTGAAAGACAGTAATAGATATTAGTACAAGGATCCACCAATCCGCACTGGGCCCGCGTGGTTGGCCCGAAATCACCCAGCGATTTACTATGGCCTGTGCCCTGCAATGAAACGTTACACGCCGATATCAAAATAAAAAAATGCAGAAGACTTTCTAACAAGATAATGACGTCCGTAGTTCGACCCACTCCTTCCATTTGCAAAAGAATATTGTTATTCAAATATCTGTTGTCCGTAGTGTGTGAAGAAACTCTTGGCTTCCGTGGTCAGCGGATATGAAACTGCACGGCTCAGTGAGCACGTAGTGAGTCCAAGCGACATACTTGTAGCGTTCATTTTTATTGATTTACTTCGTGCGCGAGAATATTTAATGTGATTCCCGTGGGAACTCTATAATGGATCTGGATAAAAAGTACCCTAAATAATAACCCAGCACATTGCCACATGCCGAATACCGGTATACCCGAAGCCGTTTTTGGACATTTGTCCGAATACGAAAGAGACCTGTACGCTTTCTCATGATCAAATATAATTGAGCTTTAAGGCATCCTCTAACAGTCGACTATTAGTTAAAGAGCCTTTAATAGAAATTATAACTGAGTTTAATTCAACTGTAAATAAATAAATAATAATAAAAATAAATCGTCTGTTTCTTTGACTCATTTGTTGTCCATCGTTATATCTACACATGCCTACCTGTACTCAGCTAAATCCTTCAGTGGCAGTACACTATTTATGTGTACGCAGTACGCAGTAATTAAGGAGTACTGCATAGTTACGACCCTGATTAATAATAATCCTGGTCGTTGATAAACATTTATTGGTTCATATTCTTTATATTTGTTACATAAGTGCTTACTTATTGATACACTATATTTAATTTTTAAATTAAATTTTGGAGAGAAAAATCGCCGATATTCCTTCCAGAGAGCTTTTACTCTCTGAACTAACATTCCGATTAATCTTATCACTTGGACCATCTCTCCACGCTCACGCTCCGCTAGTTCGCCCCTAGGATTAAGACGTTTCCACCAAACTCAGCTGGTTTCCCGTTACTGAATTTATTTCATAAAACTTTAAAGAAAATATCTGCTAACTGATGTGGAACAGAGAGAAGAATGCGGTTTTACTGTGCATAGTGTACGTTGTAAGCGTGCTAGAGAGACATTTGACCAAAAACGGTAAATGATATAAAAAATATTATAGATTTATATCCAATTAATTAGCAGTTTCAAACTTTAGAATTATTGTTCACGAGAAAAAGGCCATACGAGTCAATAAATCATAATAACTCGAAATAATAATTAAGAATTAATAATCCAATAACAATAGACAAGTTTAAACAAAATTACACGTTATAGCGACCCGCCCCCGCTTCGCTTCGGTTTATAAGAGTTTTTTTTTCATAATTTCAAAATAAAATATAGCCTATATTAAACACGGATAATGTAACTTCCTATTTGTGAAAGAATTTTTGAAATCGGTTCAGTAGTTCCAGAGATTACCCTCAACATACCCACAAACTAACACACAATTTTAGCACTTTTAATATAATATAGTGTAATATTTTGAAATTTTGAAAAAAAAAAGTTTAAAAAAAAACGTAAATCGAAGCGAAGCGAGAGCGGGTCGAGGTGATGGCAGATGCAGTAATAACTTGGCAGAGACAAGGTAAACAAAGCGTCGGTCAATCGGCGCCAAGGTGGGTCGATGACGTGAAGATAATAAGTAGCTGGAGGAACATGGAGGCGTAGGACCGAAGAGGGTGGCACAAATGAAGCTAGGCTTATACTCAGCAGTGGGTAGAAACTGGCTGATGATGATGACGATTATGATCGCGTCCGTGGTGAATGTATTTACTTCATATAGTATAGAGAATCAAATAATCCTATAATAGTAACGTTTACAAACTACCAAAACTTACGCTCGCGTCTAGCTTAATCAGACTTCAACAAATAATATCAAATAATAATGAAATGAACTTACATCAACATTTCTGCAGAGTAAATAATATCAAAAGTTTTCAATGAGAAATTTATTGTCATAATAAAATTATAACAGTAGGTTATCTTACAAAAGCACGAATTACGGTTTACTCGTGTGCTCACCGTGGTCCTACAGGCGACTGTAGTATTAGCCAATCAAGTATTCGAACGGATACAAACTATTATACAGTTAATTTTTAATATATTCAATTGGTTGCTTGATGACGGTATTCGCAAATAAAATGTTGCGAGGATTTAACATCATCCATCAGCTAAAGCAGGGGTGTTCAAACGGTCGATCGTGAGAGTTTTTATGGTCGATCCTGGAAATAGATTTAAATTACCTACAATGCGAACTGCATTCACTTAAAAAAACAATTTTGTCCGTCACGAAATCGCGAACCCCACCGATAATTTACTTGCCAATTTCTATTTCAAACCACCACCTAATTATTTTTTACTATTTCACTGGACAATCGACTTTAAACCCCCTTATCGCGTAGTGATAACTCGTAGTATCAAAGGACTATTTATATTGGTATAACTCGTATCTACACATATAATGTACAATGAGGAATGCTCTGAAGAATTGTTCAATATAATTCCCACCTCGGGTTTATACAACCACACCTCCCGTCACGTCCATCCGCATTTCATCGATATGGTGGTGTCGCGTACTGTTCGGTCCAAAAATCATTTTATACCGCGAACCCGTAGGCTGTGGAACGAACTGCCTCAAGAGGTATTTCCATTATGCTACTATATGAGGTTCTTCAAGAATGCTGGGTTAACATTTGGGGTACTTTTGATCCAGATAGATTATAGATTTCCCAGGGGAATCACGCGAACGACCTAGCAGGCACCGCTGGTATGCAATAAGTCCCCCTTAATATAAGTTATCTTGATATCTGCTTAGTCTAATCAATCAATTCTCGCTTATTTTTTTTGCTGTAGATCGCTGATAGTATAAGTTTGAACATCCACGAGATAAAGCAATCAATATGAACTTAAGTAAAACTTCAGTAAAACAAAAAGTGGGTAATCTTAGAAATTGTCGGTCGGCTAATGATTTAAATGGAAACTACTATTTAAACTATAGAGTAAAGTGTCATACGTCGCAGTTGGCGTCATCTCGATATAGTAATCACTTCGACTTACTCGTCGCCTCGTCTCTACCGCCTCGACTAAATTTAAACTCATCTTCATCAGCCACTCTCCACTGCTGGATCATATGTCTCTCCCAACGACCAATAGAACCCACGATATTCCGCTCTTCTCATCCAACCACTACTAGAAAACTTATCTTCGGTCCACCTGGTCGAAGGTGGTCGCAGAATTAAAAAAACTAAATTTCTTCATCCTCCCATGGACGAGTTAAATTAGGGCTATATTTTTACTAGGCTATTGTACTTGGGATTCAAATACTTTGAAGTTCTGATATTTTGAGTGCCAAGTTAAAATGTAGAACGATAAGTATTAAAAAGTATAAAGTAAGAAATATTGAAACCATGAAAGTAGTAATTTGTGTAGTAGAAATGTACTTTAGAAACATTGTTTTTTATATAGGACTAGCTGTGCCTGCGCCTTCGTACGCGTTGAATATTAGTTTGATTTATAAAGCTTTGTATATAGCATATTTTCTTCCCATCAGCCGATTTCGATGAAACAAAGCCTATTCGAAGCGCCACGCTAAGCTTAATTAACCTGTGGCAACCCCATGAAAATCCGTTCAGTAGGTTTGGAGATTAGCCTGTTGGAACAGACAAAATGACAGACAGACAACAATTTTCAAAATCGTCTTTTTGTATTCTGATACTCTTCCTTCATCGCCCTCAATCAGTTTTTGGTAAATATATTCAATGTACAGACACGCTGGTTCTACAGTTTTATTATATGAATAGATAAGAAGAATATAATGACCAATCTACGATCAATTTTTGTTATTGTTTGTATAACAATAATTCGCGGGCCCAATAGCACCTCTGGTAACTAAGAATTTTGCTAAATAAAGCACCCCGACTCTGAATTACTCTGAACATGTCCACGAAACAAATTCAACTTCCAATTGATATGTATAAATAGATTTAAATCAACATGTAATTCATAAAACACATTGTCATGATTTCCATTACAGTTAATTATCACTTAATTATACATTCATTAATTTATAAATATTCATATCTACAGTGTACTCACTAATTATGTAATACACAGCTACAAGTACAAACGCGTATATTGTAATTCCACAGCTGACTGGGCGCGCCTGCCTGGCCTAGTTACTGCTAAAGAGATAACGTGCTATGAGAATTATGTTATGAGAGTAAGTGGAATTTAAGTCTAGCGTGCTATAAGATTATTCCTTTTGAAACTTTTTGTCTGATGCCAAGTGGATACTGTAGCCCATTAACACGTTAAACGCCGAAAGAAAAAAACAGTACCCTTCAGTTCAAGCCATAACGGACACGGTTTGTCAGACACTTGATTGTTCCGTTCAAACCGTGTAGGACAGCGGTAACCGCGCGACTGAGCTCCATTCAAATACATATTGTAATGAAGCTGTAGAACCAGCGTGTCTGTACATTGAATATATTTACTAAAAACTGATTGGGCGCGATGAAGGAAGAGTATTAGAATACAAAAAGACGATTTTGGCAATTTTTATCTGTCTGTATGTTTGCATGTTCGAAGACGCTAATCTCTAAAACTACACAACAGATTTTCATGAGGTTTCCACGGGTTAATTTAGCTTAGCTTGACGCTTTAAATAGGCTTTATTTCATCAAAATCGGATGACGAAAAGAAAAGATATTCCAATTTAGAGTTTAAAAACTAAAATTCCACGCGTACGAAGTCGCGGGCGCAGCTAATCATAAATATCGTAATTAATCATTATTATTTAATCATTGTAAAACAATAATGTAATCAAAATGTCCCTTCGGTTTCCTTGAAAGCTGGTTACCCTTATATTTGGCAAGTAATTATAATCACAATATCTTTTTTTTTCTTTTTATGGACGAAGGCGGTAGACGAGCATACAGTCCACTGATGGTAAGTGGATACTGTTGCCCATAGACATCCGCGATACATGCCAACATTAGTCCAAAATGATAAACGTTGGCACGCGCCCCCGGATGCGCTGACTACCTTTGGAGATATAGGAATGGATTTGGAGAAAGGGTTGGGTAAATGGGGGGGGAATATCTATCTATATTTCAGTCATTCGCCCATAAAATGGCAATATTGACGTTCACAATTCAGTAAAGCCACATCAATAAATAAAATACCAGAAAATAAAACTAAAAATTCTTACCCGCCAACGTATCTATTAAAGTCATTTACTCCATTTTCTACCTGAAATTTTTAAGTGTCTAAGATTTTTCCCATGATTTAAAGACAATGAAAGACATTCACCAAAGATTGCTTTGTGTCCCCGCAAAGGAAATTAAGAGGCATTTGGAGCGCTTTGACACTGAGGATTTTTTTTGTAATTAGCCGTGAAATTTTAAAGGGTTGAGAATTAGAAGAAGCTGTTTAAATTTTTTCTAAAATGCTATATTTTGGTTTCAATTTCAGAGGCCCCTAGACGATCAATTATATTGTGAAATATTACGGATTTCGCCACGTTTTTGATCGTTTAGAGCAGGTATGGGCAACCTTTGACATGTTGAGGGCCAAACTTTAACGTGCAAATACGTTCGCGGGCCGCGTTTAAAAGTACTTAGTGCATTTTAAAGTAGTGATAATATTTTTTGCGATAGATATTAGACATGAAAAAATACGACAATGTTATTATAGTACAATTTATTAAAATAACAAAATGAAATTTAAAAAAATGGTACATTATAATTAAATCGTTAAATTTGCAATTGTTACAAACTACGAAAGTTAAATACACCGAAATCAATGAGACACTTGAGCTTGAATTTGGGAAACTAATCCATCGATATTTGGATTAATTCCACTGATACAAAGACGTAAAGAATTTTCCAAATTATCGTCAGTCAGTCTTGTACGATGTGTTGATTTATTAACTTTCATCAATGAAAAGAACTGTTCGCATTTATAAGTACTGCCAAACGCACAAATTAATCTTCTTGCGAATTTTCTAAGCTGCGGAAAATTGTCTTTTTCTAGGTATTTTTTGTAGAAATCGCACAACTACGTCTTCAAATTTGGATTTTAGGAGTGAGTTTTCTTGAATCTCGATCAACTCCATTTGTAAGTGTATTGGAGCATTTTGTACATTATATTTTGTAGGAGTAGCAAATAAACTGAAACAGTCTTCCATGTTTTTGAAGTCGCTAAATCTGTTCGAAAATTGTTCCGACAGTAACTTGAGTTCTTCAGCATATTGAGCATAAGCAATATTTTCATACGCAGAGAGCGTGTTGAAATGGTAACTGTTACCAGACAGTATCTGTGACTCCCACAAGCGTAGTTTGATCTGAAATGCTTTCAAATGGCTGTACAAATCATTTACTAACTGTCCTTGTTTTTGAAGTTTCAAATTTAAATCATTCAAATAGCCTGTAAGATCGACCAGAAATGCTAAGTCACATATCCATTTTGGGTCACTTAATTCAGATAGTGGTTTATCTTTTATTTTCATAAAGTCTGCTATCTCATTTCTAAGCTCGTAAAACCGTTTCAACATTTTTCTTTTGCTCAGCCATCTGACTTCACAATAATATGTTACGTCGTTATATTCAGCTGATATTTCATCCAAAAACGCCTTGAACTGACTATGGTTAAGCCCTCGGGATCGAATAAAGTTGATGGTTTTTACTACCACATTCATAACATTCTGGAGTCGAATGGACTTAGAACACAAGTTCTGTTGGTGGATAATGCAATGAAGGACTATCAAATCATCTTTTTGCACATTTAATTCTGTTGCTTTTTCATTCAAAATTCCGATGAAACCTTTACGTAAGCCGACCATAGAAGGTGCACCATCAGTGCATACTCCAATTAATTTTGACCATGGCAAGCCAAAACTTGTGAATACCTTTTGAACTTCAATAAAAATATCCTCTCCTGTAGTGGTTCCTTTTAGCGGCTGTAAAGCAAGCAATTCCTCAGTAACAGTAAACTCCTTATCAACACCTCGAATAAATATAGCCAGTTGAGCTGTGTCAGACAAATCGGTGCTCTCGTCTAATGCTATGGAAAATGATTCAAAACCAGCCATACGGTCAGTCAATGTTGTTTTTATATCATTAGTCATCATTTCTATACGTCGAACAACAGTTCGTCTTGACAAACTAATTTTTTCAAATTCATTTTTCTTTTCAGGACACAAAATACCGCAAACTTCTAACATACACTCCTTGATAAATTCTCCTTCGGCAAATGGTTTTAATGCCTTTGCCAATTTTGAGCTAACTATAAAACTAGCTTTCACAACATTATCAAGTTGTGTTCTTTGTTTATGAAACATTTGTTGCTGTTTTTCCAAATTTGCGGTAAGCTTCTGGATTTTGTCTGTTCTTAATTGTCCTGTCAGTGAGTGCAGCGTAGCATGCTTAGTTGAGTAATGCCTCTTTATATTGAATTATTTCATTACTGAAATGGATTCATTACACAGCAAACAAATAGGCTTACCATTGTGCAAGATAAAAAAGAATTCTTCAGTCCATTTTTCTTGAAACTGGCGACTCTCTGTATCTACTTTTCGTTTCTTTCCACCAGACATCATTTTTGTTTACTTTTCGTTCAATAAACTTAATAACAAACTATAGTTAGTAACCACTCAAGATGCACACAAAGTCACAAAGCAAGTTGACGGCTCGAGCAGTTCGCTAGGATATCGCTTGTCCAAGTTATCACCTCGGTAGCTCAAATAGAACTGAACTAACGTTCGGGCCATCCACCCGCTTATATAGGCAAAATGAAGGAATAATCTGGAATAAACTAGTTTAGAATAATTAAGAAGCAATAAATCTTTTGATGTGTCGCCCGTGAGGCGGCAAACATCAAAGGATTTGATGTTTGCCGCCTCATTGTCACTCCCGTGAGTATAAGTACCTACCTAATGTAATATTTTTTTAATTGGGTTTTTTCAAAATGTCTCGCGGGCCGGATCATATCTTACAGCGGGCCGGATCCGGCCCGCGGGCTGGTTGTTGCCCATAGGGGAAAGTGGTTATCCTTCGTACACTTTTTAGATTTTATTTTTTTACTTTATGATTAATTGTCGAATTTATCTAGTTTATGTACTTAAGTGTAACAAATATATTGTTATTTGTTACAAAAAAGTTCGAAACCATTATGTCAAAAGGTTAAAGAGTTATAGCCATTTTTCTACGATAAGATATTTGTACGAACGTACCCCACGTACGGGGTACGTTCGTACAGTAGGTGGGGTACTTTCGTACGGCATGGGGTAGATTCATACAGGGTAATTAAAAAGCCTATTAAAGTCGGTAAATTTTTATTAATTATTATAAAAATATTTATTTATCAAAGAACTAACTTAATAATATTTGACTTGACTCATAGTCGATAAATCTTTCTTTAGAAAAATAAAAAAATAAAATCGTTCATCCTTAGTTTACTTATTGATAATTCTAAGCTTTACAATCAGTCTAAATGAGATCTTTACAATCATTTTGTATGAGATCGTTGTACAGTCTTTGATAATTTAAACTTAAAGTAGGTAATTATACATTTGGTTGTTACTTTGGAACTTATTGCACATTATAATTATTTAAATTAACTGCAAAAGTAAAAAGTCTAGCCATTCTAGCTGTACAGCCCGCTCGTGGTTGAGGATCAGGGAGGATCATGGCGACATCGCTGATATACAGAGTGTGTATGTCTTCTATATCAGGGAAAAAGAATGACCATGATAATCCCGGTTTCTTCCGAAGATAAGATATTTTCAGCTCTGTGCCCGAATAATGACTGAGAACTTTTCCGACGTAATAAACAACAGAAGTCTTTTTTTCAAACTTTACCAAAACATAACAATTATCTTTGATTTTCTCTGGTGTCACATTTAAATTATTATTGATACTACGATCATCAGGCTCTTCGTCCATTTCTAAATCAACTGGAGACGTTGAACTCTCCCGCAAGCTAAATTGCGATCCTTCAGATTCCTCTGAATCTTCATCACTTTCTATTTTCTTAGCTTTCTTTTTCTTTTGTCTTGAATTAAGTTCCTTCAAACTACGTTTCACTGCTTTGGCTCTGGCTTTCCTTTCCTGTTCTATTTTTTTCAATTCTTTCTGTCTATGTCTCTCTTCTAGTTCAGTTTTTTCAGGTGTATCTGTATATATACGGGATTTACCCGGTTTTCTTCCTTTATTGGTTTTTCTGTTTCTAACAGCTGTAGGATAAGGTCTTATGACTTCTGGTGTTATGGGAAGATAAGCACTCGGTTTAGGTTGTGTCTCAGCTACAGAGGTGGAAGGTTCGCCAGTTCCGGTAACAATGTCTTGAGGATTTTGGAGCAAAGAAGGCGACTGCTCACGAATATCTGACTCATTCATATCAGTCGATGGCACGCTGGTAGAAGGTTGTGGTTCTAGAGCGACAGTACTTGTTTCCGGATTAGGTGGCACGTTTACCGAATTATTTGAAGCATACACGTCAATGGGAGCGAAATCTTCATCGCTGAAGGCCATTTCATTGAACGGCCATATACCTGGCTTTTCAAATCCACTTGTAATATTTTTTGCCGTAAAAGATTCGAAATATGCAAGTTTTACCAGTTTAGGAATATTATAAATGTTGATTGTTTTGCCAGGATTTGACAGATGCCAATTATTGAACGCTATATTCAACTTTGCCTTGAATGGGCCGAACACTCCGACGTCTAAGGGTTGCAATCGATGACTTGTGTGCGGGGGAAAAGACACAAAAATGATGCCATTATCTCGAGCATATGTTATAGCCTGTAAACTGATGTGGCTTTCGTGATTATCACATAACAGTAAAATTGGATGCTCTTTAGAGCTCAGTGTGTGTTTCTGAATGTGCTTTAATACTGAAACAAATATGTCAGCATTTATCCACCCACTTCTATTAGCAGCTCCAAGGCTTTCTTCAGGCGCACCTTCAAGAAAATGGTCTTTGTAGTGCACACGTGGAAATACAAATAGCGGAGGGATAGTATTTCCGCTTGCAGAAATAATAGCACCAAATGTTATCAATTCGCCTCTTTCCGCTGACACGATTTGTCCTACTTGTTTCTGTGATTTAGGAGCCAAAATTTTAGGATTTTCTAAAACAGTAGACACGCCGGTCTCGTCAAAGTTAAATATCCTGTCGGCAGGAAAATTATGTCGCTGTAACACATCAGCCAAATTATTATAGAACTCTTGAACTGCAGTCTTATTAAACGCGAATGATCGAGCAGCGCTCGTGTTTTCTGGCTTTCGCAGACTGAGGTTGGCGTTTCGTTCCCTGTATTTACGCATCCACTCTAAGCCGGCCATTTGATTTTCGTCCCATTTCGCTGGATATTTTAAATTCAACGCTTTCGCGTATTCGTAGGCAAGTTTTCGAATTTGTACTATCGTTAGCCCATAATGCATTTTGCAGCAATTAATAATGTAGTCATTTAAGCGTGTCTCTTCTTCCAAGGAGAAGACTTGTTGACTCGTGAATTTTGAATGAAAAGTTCGTGAGGGTCCAACGGCGTTAGAGCCATCTTTAAATTTCTTGACCCTGCTTTCCAACGTTGATGTTTTGAGGTTGTATTTTAACGCGGCTTTTCTATACGACAACCGTCCTTGTATTACATCATCAATTGCTAAATTCATGGACTCTTTATCCACTTCTTGAGTACGCGTACCTTTTTTTTATATTTTCGCACCATGCTTCTGCAATAAAATATTAATTATAAGGTTTACTTGATAAAAATATTTCATTTTGTTAGAAGTACAATACTTCATAAAAGGAAAAATATGTTATTGTGCTGTCTGCAAGATAATTTAAAAAGGTAATACTATATTTTTATTTCATAAAAATCGAATTTGGATGTAGGTACTGGTGGTTAATAAAATCTAAAGGGGAGCATTCGTACGAATGTGCCCCCTGTCTGACTGTCCGAATGCACCCCATGCCTTGCACAAAATTAAAATACAACTTTATACAAATTCTAATTTAGTTTGAGAAATATATAACAATTAAAGCTCAAAATAAACAATATTAACATTAATTATTCATCACCATTTTGTCAAAAACATAACAATTCTACTTACAATCACGAACTAAACTTAGGTAAAAAATTTACTCACCGCGCGTGAAAACACGTTACGTCTTGTCAGCTGATACACCGTAGTGCGACTGGCGCGACACTCCGCTAGCAACATGGCGGCCGGTATGTCTATGCACACAAGCAAAGGCGTGTTTGTGTGCCGTTTAGTTTTTCTGTTATACTAAATGTCTGAATGTGCCCCGCGTACGAAGGGTGACCACTTTCCCCTATATGGTTTAGAGAGTGTATTGAAACTCGCGTTATGATTGAACAATGATGAATGAAATGATGAAACGTTATGATGAAAGTTTGCGCTAGTTTATAATTGATTGCTCTATATTTTTCATTTACTTTTTAATTGAACATTTTGGACAGCAATATTTAAATGTTACAATATCCCATTCCCAAATAATTTTTGAAGTCACCTCGCGTAGTTCGTAAAGACCTGGTCTTTGAAAACGTTTACTTGAGTATACGTCGCCATTTTTTGTATCAATATTTTAAAGTCACATCCGTCTGTGAATTTCGTTGTGTCACAGTTTACCTAGTGGTTGCGTGAAATTAAGTATTTCCTTTCTTTTACATCTTTCTTTTCCTTTCTTTCTTTTTTCTTTCTTTTCTTTTAAAAAAATTCTATTACAATGTTTTTAATTAAACTTTTGGCGGGGCAAGTTTACATTGCCGTCGTTGTTGAGATGGTGTGTCGCTTTTTGTCCCCGATCGGTATACCAGCGCGTGTTCTCATCACTTACTGGAGGAGGTTCCGTCTCGTACTAACCTCCAACGTAATGCACCGGTGTCACATGCTATACGTTTGATTTATAAAATTTTAACGAAGCCTAGTGACATAGACATTTTCTTCTCAAATGAGCGGGTTCCGAGCAAATATGCTATGGAATTCTTAGAGAAATCGCTAAAAAGAATGTATGCATTGGTTTCTATAAACTGTAATGTATCGTCTGTTATAAATATAATAAAATCGTAACGGAGCCGTATCTGTATATAAAATATTTTTTGAAAAAAAAAACTGATTGCAATAGTAAGTACGAATGATGTAGAGCCTAAAACAAACAAAAAATTGAATGTTTGTCTGTCTGTCTGAACGCACATCACACAAAAACCGCGGGACGGTTTTAATGAAACGACACAATAATAACTTATATGCTGGGTTTACATTTAGATTACTTTTTATCCAGATATTATAAATTATGGCGTTCCTACGGGAAACACAAGTTCACTCGAACAAAGTCGCTGACACCGCTAGATAATTATAAATTAAACAAATGAATTTTCTCATTGTTGAATATTCTCGAGAACCTCTCGACTTCCCATAGTATGGCCCCGAGCCTCAGCTGAAAACAAAGGAGGCCAGTTATTTTTTTCATCTAGCTCGATCGCAACCAAATGGGAAGTCATCTGTGAAATGGCCCCCCTCAGTACTTTTGACGCTTCTCAACGGTTTATCGAGTTATCCTAATTCTGATTTAAGGGGCTTGCAGGATTGGAGCCAAAAGTCGATTACGGGGAACGAGGATTTTATGCTCTTTTACTTTTGTTTATGGCAGTGTTCGGGAGAGTAATTAAGAGTTATCTGTGGAATGATTTTTTTAGGAAATGCAAATTTTATGTTTTTTTCCTCATATATGGCAATGTTGCAATTAGCACATTCAGCCAGTGTCACGTTTTCTTCGTAAAGTCAAACCAAATTTTATAAAACGCATCTTGGCAATGTCCAGACCGTTCGAAGTAAGTCAGGAGTCGCTCAGTAGTGATAGTGGGTTTACTGAGGACAAAAGTCTACTCCTCGGAAGAACACGAAAAACTCAGTCCCACACTCTTTTTATTACCACAAACATTACGCACAAAGAGTACTTTGAAGTTTAATGAACTACCACTATTAAACCGAAAAATGTATGTTTACAGTTGATCAACAAATCTCACCTACACTTCTCGAGTTGCCGCAAAAAAGTCCAATTTTATGTATATTAATCACCATCGCTTAAAATTCTTCGACAGACTAGTTTGAAATTCTGATCGTTAGAGAAAGAAGAGTGGCTTCAAGTAACGATTAGCAGCGTTTTTTGAGTAAAGAAGTCACGTGATCGCTGCTTCCCGTTAAGCGGTCTCCATTCAAGTTGTCGTCCATCTCTTCGGTTGTCGTTACTTCGGTAGCTATTGATCTGCCCATTGTTACTTCAGATTTACTAATTCTGTAAACTATGTCGGTGGATTTCGTTCTTAGACGAATTTCTTCGTCCCAATTACATTCGATAGTAATTCTGTACTAAATTACACACGTACGTAATAATGTATTTACAAATAGATGGCAATTTATTCCATCTCAAAGTATCACACAATGGTTCCTCGAATCAACCTGATGGATTACCGAATCACCCACCGGCCGAAAACTGCCGAACAAGCCCGAAGACGCCCGAACGGTTAACGAGCCTATACATCTTCCTTCCCTCAAATTGAGCCTAATGCAAACAAAGGGCTGTAATAGGTAAGCTAAATTCGAAAGTTAAGATATAAACGGTGGAGTTTAACTGTAGTTTAAGTCAAGTTAGCGCAAGCAATCCTGCTGGCAAATTTACTTAGCACTTTGGATGTCAATTGGAAGTTGAATTTGAATTGGTTTCGTGGACATGTTCATAGTAATTCAGAGTCGGGGTGCTTTATTTACGAAAATTCTTACTTACCAGGACGTGCACAGAGGTGCTATTGGGCCCGCGAATTACTTATACAAACAATAACAAAAATTGATCGTAGATTGGTCATTATATTCTTCTTATCTATTCATATAATAAAACTGTAGAACCAGCGTGTCTATGAATATATTTAGCAAAAACTGATTGGGGGCGATGAAGGAAGAGTATCAGAATACAAAAAGACGATTTTGAAAATTTTTGGTCTGTCGTTCTCCGATGCACAGGGTCTATATAAAATCCGGGAGAGGTCATTCTGAGATTGGACACAATCTGCGCCGAGCCCTACGGACCTCTGTAAGGGCTCCCATCCGACGCCATGTGACGCGACACCCATTATATGACATACTAGTACTTGTCCGGCTTCATATGCTTACAATACACTTGCTAAATAAATGTTAAGAGTAAAAAAAAAGAATTATTAATTGTATTCGGAAGGAAGATTTCGCTATTTTTGTGTAGTTTGTGTATTTTTGTTACTAACTCTATCCAACGGTATATATTTGACATTGTTTATTAATCGTTTTTTTTTTATGGACGAAGGCGGCAGACGAGCATACAGTCCACCTGATGGTAAGTGGATACTGTCGCCCATAGACATCCACGATACATGCCAACATTAGTCCAAAATAACAAACGTTGTCACGCCTCCGGATGCGCTGCCTACCTTAGGAGACATGGGAATGGATTTGGAAAAAGGGTTGGGAAAATGGGAATGGGCTCTGGCATACCTCACTCATTACCGAAACACGTACGTATATTGGGGAAATACGATAAAGTGGGAAATGCAGTACATTCGAGTACGCCCAGCGGCTGTGGGAATGCACCACGCACTCTTCCCCTACCGAGCATGTACTTTCCCCCTAAGTAAAAATAAAAAGTGTTTCGTTTGTATAAATCGGCGAAGTAGATCTACAAATTGGCACGAATGAACAAACATACGAACATACATTATATTTTGTATATAGAAAACCGTTTTTGTATGACACGTTGCAGGATATGTTATGCCTTCCATTCGTCATGTTCCATGAAAAATATCGGTGATTGTTTTGAAATTGTTTCGTAAGACAGGTGCAGTATATTATATCCCTGGACCCTTATCCGTAAACAATTTTTGAAAAGAAACCTTTTCTGGGTGATGTTTTTCTATAACTGGCGGCTAATAGTAGCTTCGAACGTCAGTTCACAGAACAAAATATGTATAAGGTTTAAGTATATATTAAATATATGTATATATTTATGCGGATATGTATATATGAATGTTTCTTTGTATTTATGTATGAGCCAAGTCTATTAATGGGCAGTGCCTGAGTCACCGCAAGCGGTTAGAACTGACAATCAGCGCTGCATATTCTGCCGTACCATATGCTGAGTAGGGCCCGTTAGACGGGTAGCAATTAACCAATAAATCGGCGTGACCTCTGACCTTTTAATGTTATCTTTTGCAGATACTTCTGCGTTCTTATGTATGTGTTGTTTATATTTCTTTGATAGTGATTAATATCAGTATTATTAACAATTATCTGGTACTAATAAATTTCTTGCTTTACGTATGTATATTTATTTGTATATGTAAGTATTTTCGGGCTTTCTGTTTTCAACTTCAGTAATTTTTTTTAGTATAATCTGGTGGTTGACTGGTAGAAAATGTCTTAGGACATTAATTCCGTTTTTTGTACATATCAATGCACAAATAAAGTTTTCATTGAATAAATAAAAACCTGATAGCATGTACCGGTCAGAAAGAAGATTTTTTGCGTATGTTTTAGAAAAATATGTTCATACAAAATTAAAGTTAAATATCTTAATGAACTCTAAACCAATGCAATTTTTTGTATTTTCTGGTATCAGCCTATAACGTCCAAATGCAGGACAAAGGTCTCCCTAGTAGTCCAAGGGTCCAAGTCGGATTGGTGGATCAAATACTCCAGATTCTTTTTTATTTATCGAGCATGCAGGTTTCCTCACGATATTTTCCCTCACCGCCTATCTAGTGATATTTTTTTAAAAAAACCTTACCTTAATAGAAACTCAGTGATACGGGCCAAGGATTTGAACTCACGATCACACGAATGTGAGTCGATTATACATAGATACATGCCCCTAGGATATCACCGCTCTACCAACGACATAACACTTGTATATATAGGTAAAGTTTTATTCTCGTTTCCGAATGAAGCCGAAATAAAAAACCGTTTTAAACTAAAACTGTGTCGGTAAAGATATAGGTTACAGGGTCAGCCGTGTCGAGTGGTGCCTATTAAATTTTAAATAAGGTTGTAATAAAATTTATGTGAAGTACCCTCAGTTGGAATCGTTACACTAGCATGTCACTACGCCATCAAACTGATGTTTAACTCTGTCATATAAAAGGCGACAACACACCCTAGTGAGAAATGTATATTCTGCTATTTTTCGTAATACCACACCATACCATCAATCTGTGTCTCTCATAAGGACCACCACCACACTCGGCCTTCAGCTCTTCTCATCAGGTCACTACCGGTTAAGCTGCTTATAAGTTGCCAGTCCACATAGCCGGATACAGGATGCCGATCTGGGATCGATTAATCGGAGAAGCGATTATTTTGGCTCAAAAAAATTAAGATTATAAAGATCGATCACGCGTAGTTATTGAATCGATCCTGAAATGGCTAAAATCGAATCGATGTTTTCTCAATTATAAATCGAAGATTGCTATTTTGGAACATTTGCTTTAGGTATTCTTTCAAATTATATTGAAAATTGTAACAAATTCAGTATGTTTTCGACAAAAAGATACTTATTGGATTTGTATATTTTTTTAATTTTAATTGATTCACTGTCCTATATTAATATATTTAATATAACAGGGAATCAGATTAAAAATCAGGAATAACTAATGTTATACCTGATATTTACGGCTCTTCAAGGGCTTATATTAAAAATTGCAAACAAATCGAATAATCGCGGATCGATTTTTCAGAAAGAATCGCCATCCCTAGCCGGAGGGCGTCACACTACGTTTTGGTACGATTAAAGATTAAATAAACATAAGTCGTCAAAAAATTTCTTTTGTATATTTGTCCACTTTCAATATTTTTTATAATTTTTTTTGGAAAGCTTTAGTATTTCGTACGTTTACGAATCAAACCAACATACAGATCTAAACCACGTTTGTGTCTTTCACATCGCAAAACCTGTTTGCTTTCGTACAAACAGTACATGAAAACTAATATTTGGTTTTCTTGTATGCAGAATATTTTTACTAAACGGGTCTCAACGCGTATGTTTACCTTATATATTTTACTCGTCGTTTCGATTGGGTTGCACCATCGATTTGAGAATACATACGAAATATGTGATACAAGCACTAAAGGGCGGGGGTAGGTTACAGTTCAATAGTGTTCTTATTATGTGGTAGGTACATAAGTTTCAAATTTGACTTATTAATGAACCTCAACCCCCTAGACGTCGCCAACCAGGTTTCTTTGATAAGAACATATGATGTGTTATAGTTCAATCTTCAAAAATCGGCGGAGCAACTGAAATGTGTCAACACTTGTCATTCTTGGGCGATGTTGGCATATGGGTATTTCGTTTGTCCATGAACGTATTCACTTATCACCAGATAGATTTTCTGCTCATCTGTCACCTTCTATCAAATAAAATAATCTGCCTATGATTATTTATGTATTTACATAAACTGAAATCTACAGCTTTATCTAAAGTATAAATTTGATGCAGGTAATAACAACAGCGATATAGCCAATTAATTACAGATATTTTTTTTTATAGACAAGAGGGCGGTCGAGCAAGCGGTCCCACGTGATGGTAAGACGTGATTTCACAGTAATAAAACGACTTGATATTGAAAATATAGAAACAAAAACAAATAAGCACATATTTTTGCTTTTGTGTGTTTGTTTGCGTGAGGGTGTGTGTGTGTGTGTCCTGTAAGCTCTGCAAGTCTTGCAGCTTCAGGAAGAGGAAACAACAAAGATTATTAAGATGGTATACTAATTAAAATCATAGACTTTTAAATACTGCATGTCCTTACAATCACTACCCACGATTATAAAATTTACTAATTATAAATAAGGGCACAGTTCCTTCCAAACTACAGTTAATAAAACTAAACAAACACCTAATGCGGGGACCCTTATAAATCGAGGGTGGGACACGCGAAGTTAAAGTGCCCCTTAAAGTTAAATCGACTAGGATTATGTGGCTTTATATTCTGTTTTAGTTTTTGGTACGATCTCATTTGTTGGACTAGCTGGGTCCACGTACATGACGTAGTTTCTGTGTAATTGTCTAGAGACTGTGCCGACCATAAACATTGAATGTTAAGATAGCCTAGCTATATACGAAATTTGATGAAATAAACAGGAAACGGTGCAATGATGTTACTTAACTTTTTTGGCGAGAACTCGAGAAGTGAAGTCGAGTTTTTGTTTAATTATAGTAAAAAATGTGTAGTGTTTATTATACTTCATTATTATGTTCATGATAGTTTATTATACTTCAGTGTTTTTTGTGTGTAACGTTTTTGATAATCAAATAAAAACGCGGGACTGCGTTTTTCTTGTGCTTCCAAGTAGTCCAATTCTTCTGTCCTCAGTAAACCAACTATCACTTTACTGAGCGACTCCTAACTGACTTCAACGAGACAGTTAGTTCTGTATCTTTCTAGCTAACAGTGAATGTACCACGGTTGATTTTTCCGCATGCTTTTTTGATCTGTAAAATAATTCTATATCTATGGTTGGGGCTGCTGTTGTCTATGGAGTTTGCAATTAAACAATAGTTTTGTGTTTTGGTTTCAGGTTACTTAATGAATATTCGTTAGGGCCAATGTCTCCTTAGGGATATGTGGACATTTTATGAAATACTTTGAAGATCAGTTAAGTGAAACTATCGGTGTTGGAATAGGGAACACAAAAAACACTTTGAAGTATAATAAACTACCACCTTTAAACAACGAAATCCGCAATACGCGTTTTATAATAATCAAACAAAACTCGACTCGATCTCACTTCTAAACCCATCTCACCACCAAAAAGACCCATGTTTGCACTCTACTTATTGGCAAAAAAAATCCGTAGCTAATTCTCATTTTATCAAAACATCAGGCATTTTTCAAATTGATAATTCCTTTTTCACACCTCCAATTTTAAGCCTTCGTTACCTAAATTCTCCAACAGGTGATACATAGCGGTTTGCCCCGTGACGTCACGTCCGGAATGTAAAACCGAGTTATTTCCGTGTGAAGCAGGGACGTGCATGCTAATGTTACTTAAAATATTAGACCTTCAGCGATTTATGGGGTACGTTATGGCGTTGAAACAGTGAAATGTATTCGCCTGAGTTTATGTATGCCGGTGCGTGCGTGATAAAACTCAAAAAAAGGTTTAGGTATGTAAAAAATGAGCACGTGTTTTTGTAGAAGTAATTTAATGAGAAGCAGAATATACGGGATGGGCAGATGGCAGAATATTTAAAAGTGGGTTAGGTTTAGGTTCTCTGGTCACTATAAAGGAACAGGAGTTCCGTTTCAAGACGAGCATATATTTTCCAGTGTTTGGTCCAAGCCCGAATGAGCCTTTTCTCCAAAATCTTCAAAATATTTTGATATGCATGTAATTAAATCATATTATAATACAAGCTGTGTCTAGCGACCTTGTTTCATTAAAATCAGTTCGGATGTTAAAAATAAAAATAAAAAAACCAAAAAAATGTTGTTTTTGTCTGTATATCCTCTGTACTGAGGGGGATCCTCTGAGGGGCGTGCACGCTGCAATCCGACAGTCGCTGGGCGCGCTCGACTGACCACGTTACTTTGGCATTTTGGACATTTTGGTCATTTTGGACCAATGTTGGCATGTATCGCGGATGTCTATGGGCGACAGTATCCACTTACCATCAGGTGGATTGTATGCTCGTCTGCCGCCTTCGTCCATAAAAAAAAAACTTACTAATGCAATCACTTTTGTCAAAAAATATTTTGACGGCTCTGTTAAGACTAAATTTTGAAAATGTTGTATTTATAATTTAAGAGCTTCTTGTTGTTAAATAATTTATCTTTATCTTCGGGACAAGTTTTAGTGAAACGTAAAAGAAACAAACATAATTACCCACAAAATAATAACCAGTATTTGCTCGGCGGATATCCGGGGTGAAGGTGTATAACCCATTCATCTTACCCGTGACATTTACCATGGTTTATCGTCTAGTTATTTATTACCTTCCGCCTTACGGATGATGTCGGGTTTTTATATGTGGCCCTTTCGTTGATGAGATGACTAGTACCTTAGTACAGAGGCGGGCTCTCGTTTGCAAACACATTGAATATTTCAACCCTTTATAGCGAAGCATTCTTCATAGGAAAGATGTCAATATTGGTTGTCTTGGAACTGCTTAGAATTGAAAAATGGAGGTGGCCTGCTGCATCATCAACATCAACATGAAGAGACATAGGTTTGGTATTATATAACGTTATCCTCTCTGTTAATAATTACGTGAAGTTTTATATATATACTAATATAATAAATAGGTAAAATTGTGTGTTTGTTTGTGGGTATGTTTGGGGTAATCTCTGGAACTACTGAACCGATTTCAATTTTTTTTCCACAAATAGGAAGCTACAATATCCATGTCTAATATAGGCTATATTTTATTTTTAAATATTGAATACAAAATAAAAAAAAAGAAACTTATAAACCGAAGCGAAGCCAGGGCGGGTCGCTAGTTGTTGATAAATCTTAAGTGCTACTGTCCACCGCATCATTAGTGCATCTCTTTAAAGCGGTTTCTCTCGAATTCAACTTCATTTTGATCCATCACATTCAAATCACAACATTGCTGCTAAGGAAATAAGATTCCTTTCTATCTGTAGCGGTGCGGTGTTTAAGTCAATTCAGTAGTTATTACAATAATGGGGCAGCACACAAAACTTCGAAATTGGTGTGTGAAAAACGCTTAGCGAGTGAAGAAACAAAATTAACGTTGTTTTCTGTTTGTCTAGTGTTGTTGTTCTTTTTTTTTTTGTTGTTCTTTCTTTAGTCTGTGGTTACAGTATGTGTTTGCTTTCGTTGTAATTTGTTTTTATAGGGCAAATAAATTGAGAGCTATTTTGTTCGTAGCGCCTGCTACGAAACGCTACGCAGTTTGCTACGCCGCGCCGTAGCGATCACATCGTAGACTCAATGACAGCGCCTCAGCGCGTCGCTCGGCAAAACTGCGACAACGCACATTACAGACACTGCAGGCAGAAATTCAATGCAATAATTTAAATCATTTACATTCAATTCTTCACATCATCGCACACCGAATAATTCTAGATTTACGTCCGATAACTGGGATCGTTTAATGCACATTGAGGCGGGCCGCGTCGCATAATATCAGCGCATAAATACGGCTGGCAAGGGTGATAGCGCACTGGTAGTCCAAGTAGCATGATGATCGTGATCAACAACAGCAATTTAATTTTGAATAACTGAAATAAATAATTTTAATTTACTAAGAATGCCATCACCAAGTCGACGTTGTCCCTCTTCGCGGTACTCCAAAATGTTTATTGTCACCGGAGAACCTAAACCAAACTCAACTTTAAGTTTGCTACTAGTGATGAGTAGCTCCGGAGTTAATGAATCAAAAGAGTTGATTCCTCGAGCGGAGCAGAATACCTTAATTGTTCCATCGAATTGTTATTCATTCCGATTCCGGTGCCAATCATGATCGTGAGTGTAATCACGCATCGGCACTTGTCGGGGGCTCAAAATCGAGATGCAACGATGGCATGACCTTTTTTTTTGCTTATGCAACTACCATTAGAGAAAGGGAATGAAACGCTCTCGGAAGGTGAATAAGTAGTAAGTAGGTATCAAAAGAGTTAAGCAGTAACTAAGAGGAATGGGATCCGCAAGCGGAGCTGGATTAAGTGAGTCCAAACACTCCGAGAAGTCTTTGATGGATAGATAAAACTCTTTATTGCACACCGAAATAAACCAAGACAGTAACAGAGTCTGCAACACACGAGATCGCTAATAGAAATCTCTGCCAGACAACCTTAGCATAGAGAGGAAATAAATATTTTGATCGGAGCTATAGTCGGATTTTGTATTCGAGTCAGGGATATGACATGTAGAACTGTTAATAAAGTGTCAATTTCACTCTGTTTGACAGCTCTACATGTCATATCCCTGACTCGAATATAAAATCCGACTATAGATGGTGTATATATACACATAATTACATATAATACATACATATCAATAAACATACACTGTATATACAAATATAAAGTAGCAAAATCAAGTATAAGTAAGTAATTAGAATAAGAGGAAATGTATTATAGTAATAAAAACGATAAAAATATTGAAGAAAGATACAAATAAATTTATAAATTATATTGTAATTTAATAAATAAAATAAAAATAGCCTTTATTTTACCTACATACTATTAGATATACAATTAACAAAATTAGGATTAAACGTTTATTTTTCGGTAGCCCGGTAATGAGCAAAGGCCTCTCCCAACTTTTCCCATTCCCTTTTATTTTCTGTTTTCTTTCACAACGTGGCACCTTCTATTTTCTTTATATCGTCCATCTCTTACTTAATATTATCAAATAAATAAATTTATACTTATATTATAAAAATATAAATAATAGATTTGCTGCCTATTTAGTATTTATTTGCTGTTAATTTCTATATTTCAGTGTTCATATATTTATATATTCCATTAACATTTATAAATTATTGCTGAAAGTGAGAACTGGCTGATATTATTTCTTCAAGGACCCTCACCTAACGTGGCATTATAATGTCCATAATAGTGATTGAAGTGCCACCTCTGTTAATATGATATGTCCTCAAGATAATTTTGGATCAATGTCGGTGTAAATGTTCCTCACGAAAACATGAGATCCGCTTCAAGTCACCGTGACGTGGCACCTATTCAGTGTAATATAAACTCGATACGTCGGTCGCTGTTTATACGCAATTTTATATTTTTTACAATTTTATACACAAGAGAGATTATACATGAATTGTGGAGTTTTACATATGTTATTCAAATACATAGATAGATATTACTACTCCTTTCCTATGTCCCCCCAGTGGGGCATAGGACAGACACATTTCTGTCCCCCCAGTGGGGCAGAGGGCAGACCCATTCCTGTCCCCCAGTGGGACAGAGGGCAGACACATTCCTATGTCCCCCTAGTGGGGCAGAGGGAAGACACATTCCTATGTCCCCCCAGTGAGGCAGAGGGAAGACACATTCCTATGTCACCCCAGTGGGGCAGAGGACAGACACATTCCTATGTCCCCCCAGTGGGGCAGGGGGCAGACACATTCCTATGTCCCCCACTGGGGCAGTGGGCAGACACATTCCTATGTCCCCCCAGTGGGGCAGAGGGCAGACACAATGCGTTTCCATCTCGTTCTATCGACGGCTGCATGCTTAACTTCACTCCAGGTGAGACTAATTTACTGTGCTTTTGATATAATTGTACGTGGCCAGGTTTGCTTAGGTCGTTCACGCTTGCATTTACCCTGGGGATTCCAATCCAGAGCTCGTCTGGGAATGTAGTTCTGATCCCTACAGAAAGTATGTCCGAAACAGTTCCATCTGAGACGTCTTATCTGCAAATCAATAGGATCCTCTTGGCACAGTCTCCACAAGTACATTGGCAACAGTGTACGGTTGACAAAGACCTGGAGTTCGTGTATTCGTTTAATTTTTTTTCCATGTCTTGCAACCGTATAGTAAAACTGATTTGACATTGCTGTTAAAAATCTTTCGTTTCACTCTATTTTGAGCCACACAGGACGGAGACATGCGAAGGCGCCTCTTGCCTTGGTATCCGGGAACCTACGTCCAAACCTATCCCTTCAGCTCCAAGTAAGTAAATCTGGAGACCCTCTGCACATCCTCTCCGCTTATGAAATGCGGGTCATGCGCTCCGGATCTCATATCCTTCATCTTTGGTACATTAATTTAAAGGCCTACTGAAGCTGCTTCTCTGTGTGAGTCGTCCAGCTTGGTTTGCATGTCCACGCGTCGATGACTAAGTAAACAAAGGTCATCGGCGTAATCTAGGTCCTGGAGATATTCATAGATGGATAGATATATTTTATTGTATATTAAAACATACAGAAGAAAAACAAAACAATACCAATTGTACTTAGAAGTACAACTGGCGGCTTATCGTTAAAGCGATTTATTCTAGACGACCTTTGGGTGGTAAGAAGTCTGTATTCGAATACAGATAGATGTTGTAATAAATTAATAATAACTCTATATAAACATGAATATATAGTTTTTATGAATAGCCAATTGATTTGAGAATACATACTAGATATATGTATTATACTAGCACTCTAGGGCAGGCACGTTAGAGTCTGATCGTGTTCGGTGTTCAGTAACTTTCGAATTATATAATTCATATGTTTTTTGAAAAGCATTCTTATTACGTAGAACTTTTTAAAGAAGCAGATGAGGAGGGGTGCTTCATTCCCTCTAGAAGTTGCCAAACAGGATTTTTTTGATAAGAACGAATGATGTGTCATGTAGTCTATTCCCAACATATTTATGTCTATTCTAGTCATAAATATATTCTTTGTTATATTTAAATAAATAAAATTAAAAAAAAATGTATAAAATAGATTTCATCCACAAACATCATAATAATTTCCCCCGTTACGGGATGAGACGTCACAGCGACTTGTCACTGTGACGTCTCGTCCTTTGGGTGTAAACTCGTCACATCGATCACTGGTTTAATCCAAGTTGTTTAAAACTTGCAATACTATTAATGTTGACGTCCCGAACGAACTACCGGTTCTAAAATTAAATTCCAAGTTTAACTGTCTGAAGGGAATTTGTAGGAGGGCACGCTGCATTCTCACAACCGCTGGGTGCACTCGACTGCACATGTTCAAATTCAAATTCAAATTCACATACGTGATACAATTCAGTACCTTCCCAAAATAAATGTCCTATTTTAATACAAGTTAAATAATTGTATTACTTTTTGTCCTCTCTCACAGAAGACTACCTTGAAATGTACTGTATTACCTATTTTATTTCCCCAATGTATACGTATTTCGGTTGCGAGTGAGATAGTCAGAGCCCATTCCCGTCTCATCCCTCCTCATTTGCCCAACCCTTTCTCCGCAATCCAGCCCTTAATCTGCAAAGGTGGGCAGCGCATCCGGGGGCGTGCCAACGTTTGTCATTCTGGTCTTGTATCGCGGATGTCTATAAACGACAGTATCCACTTACCATCAGGTGGACTGTATGCTCGTCTGCCGGCTTTTTTCTATAAAGAAAATATATATTTGAAAGTAAATTCGAAATAAGGAAGTTTTGTGCGTAATATTCGTGACAGCCAAAAGGTAGAGCAGTGCAGGCATTACTAATTTCAAAGAAAACTGTTGCAAATTCAGGTCTTTGAAATTTCGGACAAAAGTTGATACTTGTTAATCTGCACTGAAAAGTCTCATATCCTCGTCAATGCAAAAGGAAAAGTACTAAAGGGAAAAGTCAAATACTACATTGAATCATATACGGGATTAAATACAAAACACTTTCTTAACATCGTTTTTCTTTGACAATGTTGCATATTTTTGCGTTTCACGGCGTACATTATTTTTCTGTGTGTAATTCTGTTGTTTTCTCTTTATTTTTGATGTTACAAATTTTTGTGTGATGTGTTGTCCGGAATAAAGTGTTGTCTATATTACATTTTTAGGTAGTATATAAATATTTTTCCTTTATATGTGAAAAAAAAAATTGATTTTAAAAAATCCGCAGAACAAAAGTTGATGGTTTTCACAAAAAAAAAATCAAGAGCGTGCAAGTATTATATGTTTAATAATTCAATTTAATTGTAATAATATAATTATAATATAATTTAATATTTAACTTTTCCCTTTAGTACACTTTTCCACTGACCATAAGATATCTTTAATATCTTATGGTAATGGTTTTCCACTGACCTTAGGATATTTTATAATATCTTATGGTCAGTGGAAAACTAAACATACAAAAGTGAAAAGTGCCACCTGGTGCCATCATCTGATAAGATGGTGGCACTAGGACATGAGATATTGTACAGCTTATATGGTTTAAAAGCGCCTTTAGCAAGAAGGAAAACTTTCGTTTTATTTTCATGTAATCACATTTAAATACACGTATCAGCTAACCATCCGCGTATGTTCGTGTGTTGCGTAGAGGACCCATTAAAAAGGGTACGGGTCCTAATTTTCCGGTTGATATAATTAGGAGTTGTTGGTTTAAATCCTCTTCACGTTCATTAAAGTTACAAGTTGTGAGTAGCTACATAAACTGGTATCACACTAATATGCATAATCTGAAAGTTTGTTTGTTATACTCGTATACCCGTGGCGGATTAATCTAGCGTGGGCTATAGCCCTGGGCCCCACCCTCGAGGAGGGCCTACTGAGTGTCAAAAATAAAAAGGTTTTTCATTTTGAACCGTAGTTATGATCCCTTACAGGAATCCCCTACAGGTAACTGGCCCCGGGCCCCGCAAGATCTTAATCCGCCACTAATACCTACACAGCGTACAAAACACGTTCTTAGAGTAAAGTTTTTTTCACTAAAGGTTGGTAGCATACGATCAGATAGTCTACCTGATGGTAAGTGGATACTGTCGTGCGTGGCTATCCAACGTCAGCGCAGAATAGCAAACGTTAGCACTTTTGGACATGGATTTGGACACAGGGTTGGGAAAATAACGAAGGATAGGATGGGGTGGGAATGGGCTCTGGCTTGGGCTCTGCTTTTAAAATGTCATTGTACAAACCCTTTTACTGTTTTATTATTTATATATATAATTCCTGTTTTCTGTTTAACGAAATAATTAAAATATTATGTTTTCCAATAAATTGTCGTAAACATTTAAGTACTAAATTTTTAAGAATTAACATTAAATTAACTATTTTGTTCGTTCCATGTAAATTCTCTTATTGGAACATTTTAGAATACAATAATTTATTAAATGGATTAAGATTACAATTAACATGTTACAGCCAAATTTTATAACGAGCGTAGCATATGTCAATATGTCTATGTGAATGTAGTGTACGCTCGTATTTGATGTGTTCATATGATCTTGAGATGTATGTGTTAATTTTATCTACAATGCATCTTTTTGGTGTACCTTTATTAAATTTAAAACAATCGGAATAAGATATTTTTCTGCGGTAAAATGGAGCCTATATTTTAAGTTAGACCTCTAGCAATACATCGGTGAAAACTGCATTCAATTCCATGCAGTAGTTTTTGCGTGATGCGTGTATAAACACACATACAAACAGACAGACAAATTTTCTAAAAATCTAATCTAGTTTTTTTTTCAATATCTATAATGTACAGACATCGGCCTGTTACAATTTTATTATATGTATAGATGTATTATTTCTTACCTTCCATAAGGTGTCTCGGTACCACCCTTCATAGTTAAATTACTTTATAAATAAAAGAAACACAAATATTTAGGAGTATATGTATATTTTATATATATTTAGATGCCTACGAATAGAAGAAAGTTTAGAACATTGAACAGCTTAATAGAAGTTGATTGAAAATGGGATAATCGGCGAAATCCCTTTTATATTTACTAAGGGGTTTAGTTGAAATATTGAAACGGAAGACTCTTCAACATTTAGTAAAGTTAAAATCGGATCTCCTCTAAATTTATCATTGTGAACGATGTTTATTTAAGTCAGCTCACGTTGAATAGTAATAAACGAAAATAGGTATGTACTTTTATCTCACGAAGGCGGGTTACGTTTAGTAGTGGTTGCGCTCTTACAAATACATTGTTCAAGTGTGCGGCGCGGCGTCTGACGAAAAATAATTTTATTTATCCTTAGAACGGTATCATACTCGTATATTTTAAAATGGTTGACATGTTGTAACATGTCATTATTTTGCGTCGTTTTTTTTTGTTTTTTGTCAGGTTTTGCGTTATTTCAGTGTTACGTTGTATAATTTTTATAACAGCAATTTCTATTAAGTTTTGCTAATTATTGAGCCAAAGGCATATTAATGAGTTTTCTGAATAAAAAACTAATTAATATACCACTTTTTTTATAGACAAATGGGCGTACGAGCAAGCGGTCCCACGTGATGGCAAGTGTTACCGTCGCCCATGGACACCTGCAACAGTTGGCGGTATGTGGGCGCGCCGCCGACCTTGAAGCCCAGCAGCTGTTGGATTTCAGCGTGCACTCTCCCCTTCAAAAACTGATCAATTAAATTATGTCAATTAAACATCAATTAAATAAAAAACGGGGTCAGATATTTGGCTGCAAATTCCAATCACTGTATCCCACTAACTTGCCAACCTGATACCACATTTTCGATTGAAAGTTCTACATTGATTAATTTCCACAGCCTCTAGGAGCAAACGCGGAAAGTAATAGCGCTCCGTGGAATTTATTTTAGGGTTGTGCAATTCAAAAATATAATACGACAAATAGACAGCAAATCCACCAGCATTTACGGTCGATTTGAACGGTACAAAGTAACAAAACTTGTCTCGTTCAGAGCACGTACCATAGCTCAGCGTAGCGGAAGGTTACGAGTGGATAATTTGAGCTAAATCCACCGGGATCAGGGATAAGGCGCCCGAACTGAGCCTCCGACCACATTGCGTGAGGGAACGGTAAGCAAACTCAGTTTTATTCTCAAAAAGAATAAAGTAGTTCAATTTTTGAATTTTTTTTTTTTTTATTATCATCAAGTATTTGTTGTCCGCATATTTGCCCTCATTTACCGGAATAAAAATTGATATACGTATATTAGTACGCTCTACATATGTATGTACCAAATTCGGCAGTGAATTACAAATTTGTTTATAACTCCACCATGTACCAGTTAGCATACAATAAATAAGGTAAAAGAATTTGTAAAAGTGGAATGGAAACAATATAGCCTATGAACTATTTGACTTTTGACCTTAAATTGATTTTTTTTATATTAGGGCCCTTTCTGGTTAAGCCGAACATCACTTGTCAAAAGTTCTATAATTGTTATTAAAATTAAGACATGAAAAGAATATGTCTTCTATTGATTTGACTGTCTATTTTATTGCACTGAATGAATTAAAATTGATGGTAATTTGGTACAAAATAATCGTAATTATATACACCACACCATATATCGTTGACATCAGAAACAGAAAAAGAGATATGGCAATGTTGCCAAATATATATATATATAGCTTACCTCTCCTTTAATCATATATAGCTATATTGTTTAGTGTCAACAATAAAATATATAAAAAAATAAATATATTGTTAGAAAATATAAATATTAACTGAAAAGATATATAAATTAAAATAAATATTAGGGATGTTAACATTGCTTTGTCTTAATTTTTTATGTTGACAGAAGCCAGTTATGTATGCCCTATGTTGGAGATGGAGCTTGACGATATCGGGCACTCGGGATCGCTTCGTAAACAGCCACGTTTGTGTGCGTGGCGTTTCAGTGAAGGTCACTTAATGTATTTTCGCATACTGTTCTTAAACTTTTCGAGGATCTTGGAAAGAAATCGTTATTTATGTAAATACCTATTTATAATGCCCGCCTAAAGGTTTATTCACGAGTATTTAGGGAGCGGTTTCTATTTATAATGTTTTTAAATACTAGTACTATTTGGAGTTAGGAAGATATTTGGAACTACGAACTGATAGGCTGATAAAGATAAAAGACTTCCCTGATTTTTTTATAGAAACACAGTTGGGGGAAGACAATGTTTGATGAAACAAGAAGCAATGGAGAAAAAAAGGCTGATGGTATGATAAGGTATAATACATGTGGTAGAAAGAGCTGGCGAATAACCTCTAAAACAAGTATATACGTACGTAAAAGGCGAAAAGTGCATTTGCACTCGTGTAATGCTTGTTCAGTTGAATTTGCTCACCTCGCCGAGTGCACATGTTCATAAAATAAATAAATAAACATAAAATAAATTTAACACATAGAAAATCCTCTTACTAACAGGAGAACAGTTCCAATCTCCATATTATAGAAATCTACATATTTGGTATAGAAAAAACAGATTTTAGTGAATCTGCGTTTATAGCATACATGGATGTCGTAGCCTACACTATGGCGTCGGACACACGATGTCGATATTTCGCAAAGAGAAGTATGGGGTCACTGAAATTATTCACACGGAGTCATTCAGTCGTATTGATCGACCACCGGTCATACCATACCTTACAATCAGCATGTGTCTCTCAACTGTTGGATACAAGCTTTCACCAAACAATGCAATCAGCCTTTTCAGTATCCAGAGCTGGAAATGGGCCCCTCCATGCACATTGTCTTGTGCATGAGGGATGTATTGCCTTAAAACGTCACGCTGGCCAAGATTGGCGAGTCCATTCTCTCAGAGGTGGTGTAGTCTCAGCGCTTGTAGTAGCGTAGCTGGTATGGTCACGCAACTTAGCGAACAGCAACTGGTCGTCAAAACCCCGTGTGCCCGATGCCTTAGATACCGAACTTAGGAGAAAGGATAAGGAGAAGTGAAGCATCTACGCCTCACTGGGTGTTTATACGCCTAGTCCCCAAACGGGTCAAATGGAATTTTATAGACAGAGAATACAAAACACCACTTGAGCTGACCGTGCTAATAAAACATGTGGACATCAACACACATCCTGTTACCCTGTACACACTGGATGGTTTTGGAACGAGTGATTTGCAGGCAATTTTATAGAAAAAGAAAGAAAGAAAAATAGTTTTTTTTCCTGAAACACTGACAACTGTAAAATACAAAAGAAAATCATTCAAGGACAACAACAGAAATTTACATAATTAATTGCGTCCCTGTAACAGGGAATGGGTTTCTGACTCGGCATGATGCCTTAACACGTGCTTCTTTTCGAAACTTGTCACAGAACTAAAATTTAGGCTTTGACTAAGCGCGCGGTCAAATGGCAATGTCAAAAAATGTACTCGTATAAAGTTGCATGTCTCTCTCCTTTGCTGGATATAGTCCTCTCTCAGTATAGAGTATGTTTATATGTACTCTATATAGTACATATAAACATAGAAGGATTGTTTCCCTTATTATCCATGTTACTACCAGTACTACAACCGGTAGTACTGGTAGTAAGTACTACCGGTAAGAAGGGGATTATTTTTCATTTAACAAGGCAAACGCAGCAAATAATGGCTAGGCCAGAGATTTCTTAAGGGCGCAGACCCCGCATGCTTGTGCTGGGCATGCTTGTGTCTCCAGGTGGTGAGTACACAGAAGCTGACGGTGAGTATCACCGTGTGGGTGTTTACATGAGTATGTGCTTGTGTGAAGGCAAGCCGTTACCTGATCTGTCAAAAGCCCTATTTTATGAAGGCTAAGGATGTGTTATTGAGTTTAACATCTATGTGGCTGTCTTTTTCTAAATATCGTTGAAACAGAGTGTACTTCAATATTATAGTCTGTGTTCATGTAGTTTTTGAGGTAATTTAGACTGAATAGGGCTTTTACAGACAAAAAATACTTCATAACTACACCACTGTTTCAAACACCCATAAAGGAGTGGACCCGCCAATCAGCTTGGCCATCGTAGCGTTTTAAGGCCATACTTTCCTCATGCGCGAGACAATGTGTTATGGAGCCCCAGCAGTGGACGATAAAATAACTGGTTATTGCACAATAAAGCGTCCTGTGTGTACAGACAGTTACGAATACAGATCGGACATCGAGGAATCGTTGCATTATTCAAGATGATGCCCCGTTCATTCTTACTTTGTTAAATGAATTAAATCAACGATCTGCCTTTTACATCTCTTGATTTATTATTTTTTCTGATCCTTCTGCCTCACGGGTGTTATTTTTACGCAGTTGTTTATATTAAAAATGTTTTTCATGGAAGTGTCTAAACTGGCCAATTCTACAACAAACGCGGCTCACTTATGCCCTACATCAGACAAACTTTAGTACGACCCTAGATCAGCTGCCCGTTTTTGGGATTTTGGAGGGCATATGGAATCGGGATAGGTGGAAAATTTGGGAGTACAAGGGGATGAAAAATCTTCTCCTTCCCAATACATTCCCCATTCTCGTAGAATCGGCGTCGGGCAGTATTTATTTCGCCTATATGTACATGGTGGTGATAGCCTAGGGTAGCGGTGATAGTATAGAGTAGAGGTATATATACTAGACTCACATTCGTGTGATCGTGAGTTCAAATCTTCGATCCGTACCACTGAGTTTCCACTTAAACACGGATCTTTAAAAAATGTCACTACCCGATGGTGAGGGAAAGGAATTCCACATGAGGGGACGTGATCTTCCTCGTGGCCTTAAATCGCCACGCCGAACCAGGATTGACTAGTTGACCCTTTTAGAGGTGGTTCAGTTTCTAAGAGCTGGAATGAACCGCCAGCTGAGGTTTTCTCGCTGCGCTACGACATGGGGATGACATGAATAGGATTTTGTAAGGTTATCATGGTGTTACAGGTGTACATGAACAGTGGTGGCCAATTATCACCACACGGACTGTATTCTGTCTCCTGCATTAAAAGACTTATTTTATACTTATTCTTTATCGTTATTCTGTGATTATTACAATACACACATGATTATAGGTAATTGTCAATCAAAGTAAAAAAAATAAGGAAACTTACCCATTGTTATGCAGCTGAAAATATATTCCGCACAGAATATTAGCATAAAATTGATCGAATTGAAGCGGAAATTGACGTGTACTTTTTGGTCTCATATCTCGTAAACATCTCATTGAAATTCATTGCTTGATCTTGAAAATTACGTCACGACCTTCCTTCCGTGTTCATAAATCTTAGACATTTACGATATTTCATTATTGTATTATTTTTATTTCCTTCCACTTACTTATTTCTGTATTATATATGGAAGGAAATAAATAATAATAATAACTATCACTGAAATAAGGCAAAAGCTGAAAAAAGGTTGTAAAGTATCGAGAATGAAATCGATTCTAGCAGTTCTTACAATAGCTTTGTGCGGGATACGTATACACTTACACGTACAGTGCTCGTGTTTGTACTTCGCACCAACTGGATCGCCTGGGGGTGTAGACTGTATAATAGGTTTTCTTATCGTGAATGTTCTTAAATAAAACAACTAGGCTTGTTCTTCAATAGAGCCGGGGTAGCGCAGAGGTACTTGTTCTTCTTGTTGTTCTCGGAGTGGATGCCGCTGCGGAAGTGAGGTTGACCGGAAATGGTCCGCCTTTTATTCATTTATTGGCTCATCCAACCTCCGGCCAATTACGGGCTTCCCCCACCACCGGACAATGACGAGCTTCCCCCACCACTTGTCCATGTATGTACCCCTCCCGCTACCCGCGGGGAATCATTTATTTACCTTTTCCTTATACACGTATTTACATTGATCCAATAAGATCTTAGTATGTCCTCACCTACACTATCCACCAACGTTTTATCCTGATAAGTACGCAAAGACATACCAGGGATCACTCCATTATTAAAATATACAACATACCATAAAAACTTATAAACTAGTTGCGAAACTAACTATATACATATTTGTATAAGTACACTAGCCTTATGTTTCGTCGTCAACAAGCTTCTTGTTCATAATTTTTAAGTGCATTTCTAGTATATATTCTATTCTACGCACAGTTGCATTCTACGCGAGTAGGCGTCCGGTCATTACTGAGTAAGACCGGTGTAGTGAGCCCTGTTCTGAGTAATGAGCGCTATCAACGTTTTAGATAGAACAATAAAATGTTGCAATGTAACTTTTGATTTGATAAACTATTATAAATGGAATATCTTAAAGAAGTTGGCTTAAAGTTTAAAATTGACAGCTCATACCTGTATACGGGATAGGGTGCGGGCGAGGCTCCAAGTGGGAGCCCATGAACGTCGGTTACGTCATCAACTGGCACCACCACGAGCGAGCGACACGTATTTTAGCGACACGTTAAATACTTATTTTATGTACGTACTTTATCATTAAAGCTGTGAGACTTCAGTTTGTTCAGGTAGGGGAACAGGGGAATGTCCTGCCGTAAAACGAGTATCGGGAGCGAGTGGGAAACAATAGTCGGACATCACAAGTATCGCTTGAGATGGAGAAGAACCTGCGGCAGGTCCGAGTTGTTTGCTGATATGAAGATGCACGAAGCCGAGAGTGTACGCTGCAACATAGCCGCTGGGCCCACTCGACTGGCCACGTTAAACCGCACACACAGAAGCCATCTGTAAAATATAATATAATTATCAGAAAGGGTGGGGAAAAAGAGAAGCCATAGGATGGGAAGCGAATGGGCTATAGCATATCTCACTCACTACCGTAACACGGGCATTCCTGCAGCATATTCTGGTTGAATATAAAATGTTTAAATATACCACACAGCTATATAGAGACATTGAAAATATCCTCTCAAGCTGCATCAATACACACTATTACAGTAAAATTAACGAGACATGAGCTTTGCGTTTGTGTGAGTGCACACTGATCGTGTACAGTACGAGCCAGGTAATAGCAGTAATATGCACAATAATAGTAATATGGATTGGACACTTCGACACCCACTCGCACAGATGTAAAGCTAATGTCTCGCTGCTTTCACTGCATAAATGTTTAGCATATTCTAATCACTCCTCAATAATTTCAATTCAAGATTCTCACGTGCCTCACCAAGCTGCTCAAAATGGAACAGTCTTCAAAGGATGAATTAGGATGCAAATCTGGGCTCGCATAACTAATAGCCATTTAAGTTACCGTATGGACCCAAGACGTACGCACGCAACAGGTACAATAGAATATTCAGTACAATAAGTAGACACCATTTTTTAGTCTGATTGAATTTTCAAAGTAAAATTAATACCTTCCTGGCATCCATGCATACTTATCTTCCAAATAATATTTTTTGCTGACGTAACCATTCGACTATTTTTATTTTAAAGGCTATTTTTGAGGTAATAATGTAATGAATGGCCATGTGATGTCGGCCGCCTATAGAATGACCCCGTCTCTTCTCGTAGGTGTAGAGCTACCACAAGCTCTGAAGAACTTCACCATGTCAAAACAAATGATATTCCTCCTTGGGGAAAAACGACTGTCTAAACACTTTAAACAAATTCTTTTCTGACCGGGAATCGAACCCGCAACCTATTGCGCAGCAGGTGGTGGTGGTGGTGGTGGGGGGGGGGGGGTTACTATCGATGATTTTTTAATTTAGGAGATATGTTGTATTCAATGTTCTTCTTGCTACTTTCTGGTCTGATCCATTTGTCTGAAAGGCTGAAAAGGCTGGTTGCATTACATTACATTTATATTATTACAACAGAGTATGAATTTAAAGACTTTTCATACTGTCTAACACCCGTAGTGTTCATGTGGTAAAAGCAGTAATATGAATGTATGTAGCCACCTTAATAATATTTAATGGTATTATGCAAATTCGCAGTGTTGACTTAAACAGTAGGATATAGTTCCCTCCATTAGGATACAGTCGATATTTGGATAGTCCCGAATGTTTAATAGATATTAATTAAATTGTACCACATATGTAAGTAGTCATTGTTTTTTAAATGCAACTATACGATTAACCATTTAACCATGGATTTAACTGTCGTAACTAACTGTCGTACCATATATGCCATGCCATACTAACTGTTGTACGCGGCTTCCCTCGCATCTTTACCTTGACTCAATTGTAAAAAAACGGGTGAAAATATGTTAATTTATTCACTTACAAATATAAATAACGTCGCATTCAATCATCCACATTGAGATATCCAGTATCCAGAGACAACAAAACACGTGCAACACCCAGACTCGAATAAACACCTGTCTTTAAACAAATTATTGTCCGAACGGGATCGAACTCGGGATCTTTGCACAACAGGCTGGGGTACTGGGGGTCAACGGGGCTAAATTGTGGTCAGTACAATATATTTACTAATTTTGAATTCATAATTATAACAATTATAGTTTAGAAAACGGCCTTAGAAGCTAAGCGCCTATATACGTGTATTTTTGTACATCAGAGTGCCAATAAAAGACAGTAACTGCATACCATCAGCCAAGTGACAAAGTAAAAGTTCATCTCTCCAACATTCACTATATTTTCATTGATCCTGTACATACATCACTTTGCAAATCATTGTGACGGTCATTTCATAGCCATTCAAGAGGTTTATCGTCAATAAAATGGCGTCGCATCAATTTCGAGTTCTATAATTCAATATATAAAACGGAGAATCACATCATCAGCCAATAAACATTTTGACGTTTTAATAATTTATAGCACTGCCAGTTACACAGTCACAGTTACAGCCACTTACGTGGAATTTGGTATTTTGAGAACAGTAGATATAAACAATGGTAAATAATTTTAACTATTGAAATAATTTTAACTGTTAAACAAACTGGGCGGTGATAAACTGGGGTTATCTCGATTCTCGTCCTTGAGGTCATGGGTTCAATTCCTCAACCCGTACCACTGAATTTGTTGAAGTAAGTATTTTTTAAAAATTATCTGTGTTCTAAAATCGACATTAAAATGGAATTACCCCCTATCTCGCAGAATACTACCATGAAATCCCATTTTATACTATTTCCCATTTTATACTATTTCTCTAATGTAGGTAGGTACGTACGTGTTTCGGTAGTGAGTGAGATATGCCAGAGCCCATTCCTATCCAACCGTATCCCATCCATACCCATTTTTCTAACCGTTTCTTTAAATTCATTCCTAAATCTTCAGAGTATCTGGAGTGTGCCAACATTTATTCTGGACTAATGTCGGCATGTATCGCGGATATAGCAGTGCGACAATATTCACTTACCATCAGGTGGATTGTTCCTAAGATATCTTCATTCTGTAAATAAAGACGGGAGTCAAACGTTATTATACCACTTGGGCGAACCCATGACGGGTCAGTATACCATACCATCAGCCTGTCTCTCCACTGCTGGATATAGGCCTCTTCCAAGGACCACCACCACTCATAGTCTTCTCCTCTCATCCAATCACTACTGGCGACTTTATTTAAGTAGTCAGTCCACCTAGTCGGAGGGCGATCCATGCTGCCTATCCCGGTACGTAGTCTCCCTTCGAGGACTCGTCTCACAGATCGGTTATCAGTGGTTAACAAAAAAATAAAAATCATCAGGTTTCTCACCTTTTATTGGATGGACTGACTGCCCATTTACTTCGGTTTTAAAGCGCCTTTTTATTTCTAAATGTTTTCTAACCTCTGTTGCTGACCTGACGTTCTTTTCTCCGCTTCAAAATCAAAACAAACAATTTTATACCGTTTGCTGATTTTATCCGTATCAATTAGAGGATTTAATTTGCCGCAAAACCTGCAGTGGATTGATGAATAATACATTAGAACGTCGTTCTGGACCACTGCAGCTCTTTTTATTGGCCGATGGCTTGATAGTATCATCTGTGACTATTAACAGAATGGATAAAATAAGGCGTCAGGCACAGGTTCTATAAAAAATGGAAACCTATCGTTCTGATTTTTTATTTTATTTTTAAAGGCATGATATCCACGTGATGGTAAGTGGCTATCGCCGTCCACGGACACTTGCAATACCACTTTCCTACAAAAAGCACAGGTTCTCGGTATAAAGTGTCGTAGTGACCACAGTGTGCTCACTCTTTATCAATGAATTACATTTGTTTTAAAAAAATATAGCATCGACGAATCAGTTTTAGATTATTAGAAAGCAAATCTCTTTTCCATCAGTTCAAACTCCTTTTCAATTATTACCGATTTTATTCGCGAACTACCTGTTTTTTCAAGTTATTCCTTGTTACCTACTTCAGAATCTTCTGTTGACTTTTTAAAAGGCTTTCTTCTGATCGCCAACTTCTGCACGTGACCTGTGAACCATTCTAAACAAGTTTTATCCGGCGCAAACAAGTTTGTTGCTATTCAATTTGTATCTTGCAATTCGATTTGGATTTATTTTGTTGATTCTTCTTTTCCATTGCGCTTGCATCGGGAAATATAAACAGGATTATTGGAAATATATCGGAAACTTTTCGAAAGTTGTGTACCTAGCCAGTTCATTTCCAAAATAAACGCCAAAGGTTGATAAGGCCAAAGTGGATAAGAATGATATGATAATGATATGTTGATAAGATCCCTGTTGATAAGAACATATAAAAACACCTTGAACACGTATAAAAACATATAAGATTATGGAAAGAGTATAAAGGATGGCTAGAAGCCTTTATTTTCTAGCTGCTATCCTTCTCTATCTGCGGTTCAGAAAATATTAGAAAAATATATTCCTAGCCTAAAACAATAGGACAAAACATCAAGTTGGAGCAATAGGAACATAGCAACATAGCAGCTGTGGTAACCCCAGACAAGGTTTTGAGTTCTTGCCCTGGCAACCCAGCCTTTCTTTGAGGGGGACGACGCTTCATGTCGTATGTAGTGTTTCTTAATATAGTATTATAACAATGAATGAATGGCAACTAATATATATTATATTTAAATAATTTAATTCACAACATTGTCGAAAAGATATTAAAGCGGCATAAGATTAACAGCAAATGCTGTTACTCTCTGCCGTCTGTCGCTGCAACGAAAAGTCTACCTTACTCGATATAACATTTTAGATCTGGCACTGAATTAGGCCCTTAAAAATATTGACTGCAATAAACTGTGTATCATGCAAAGCTACCAACACAGAAATATTTTCATATCATATATTCATATCAAATATATTCAGAAAATATATTTCATATCAAAGCTTGCTAACGTGGTCAACATTTGAAAAAATACGTACAAAAACGGAACAAATACAAAACTGGGCACTGATGCAGTTACATAGGGCGTAAGCGGCATTTGTCAAAGAGATGGTATGCTGGTTCTAATTGAGCTGTTTCTCGGTTATGCTGAAAAGACACAATAAAACAAAGAATATGTGATCTTCGTAAAAACGTACCGAATACATGTCACGCACAATGACGTGCTGTCTACACGGAGTCGTGGCTTGCATAAAATATAGCTTGCTGAAAATAGGTTGTTGTATCAAGAGCAGAAGTGATTTTCGCAGTTTTCATATGTTGTTTTTTCATAAGTTTTTGTTAATTTCTAGTATATCATTTATTCTACGCGCGTCGTCCGCGCCGCACCGCGATGGGTGTCTGGTGATTACCCGGCACTGAGTAGTGAGCGCTACGAATATTTTATATAGCACAACAAAATTTTATATTGTTAATGGACGTTTCGACATGGGTTGCAACAGCCGTCATGAGTTGACTGAAGAGGCGGGTAGTCCAGGGTGGGAGCTGCTAGCAGTTTTATCAACTACCCACATTTGATCTTCACATTCGGAAAGGCTGCGATAAACTACACCAATGTTGAGTAGAAATAAAAGGTAAACAATAACCTTTAAATTATACAAACGTTCAGACCCAATTTAACGTTTAGAATACAAATTTTAAATTACAATTTAATTTTAAGTATTTTTTAAATACAAAACGCGAAAGTTTAAAAGGTGAATTTATTATAACTATTATTATAACTTTTTATAACATTATTATAACTCTATTATTATAACATGTTTATTATAACTTTTTATTTATTCCCTAAAATAATTTTATTTTTCGCTAGGATGGGTATAAATAGTTATAAATAGTTTCAAATAGTTGGAGGGAGTTGTTCCAGGATTTGGGTTATTTCTCAGCGACACATTGTATATATAGTGTTAAATTGAAACTAAAGTTATTAGGGATTAGATATTTCGGATCCAGATACGGATAAATTGTTTACTCTTTTACCGGTGTCGGATACAGATACGGATATGAAATTATTGCGGATTTGGTTTCGGAAACGGTTTCGTTTACGGATATATTTTCAATGAACTTTTCAAGTAATGTATCATTAATTGAAAGAAAAGAAAAATAACACCAAATAGGGAATAATTGCAACTTTACTCTCATAAAGAACCAACGAAAAATCTATTAAATCAAATGCAAGGAATAAAAATTTATGTAAATCGCCTCGTTTAATTTCCACTTATCTTTGCATTTAAAATGACATCCGAATCTTTTATTCCGGGTTCGGTTTCGAATGTTTTTTTAAATTCAGGTATTCGGTTACGGAGATCCATAACATCTATAATATACCTGCACTATGTTAACACTGAATTTCTCTCAATTAAATTTTTTACCCACTTACTTCTGAATTAGATATATATCCATTGATATGGGAAAGATTAGGAGGGGTTAATGAACACTCACATTTGAATCTTACGTTTTTTTTTTTTTTTATGTACGAAGGCGGCAGACGAGCATACAGTCCACCTGATGGTAAGTGGATACTGTCGCCCATAGACATCCGCGATACATGCCAACATTAGTCCAAAATGATAAATGTTGGCACGCCCCCGGATACGCTGCCTACGTTTGGAGATATAGGAATAGATTTGGCGAAAGGGTTGGGAAAATGGGCAGGGATAGGATAGGATGGGAATGGGCTCTGGCACATCTCACTCACTACCGAAACACGTACGTACATTGGGGAAATACGATAAAGTGGAAAATGCAGTACATTTCAAGGTAGTCTTCTGTGAGAGAGGGGTAACGTGGCCAGTCGAGCGCGCCCAGCGGCTGTTGGATTGCAAAGTGCACTCTCCCCCTCCTGAACCCTTACGTACTACGTAATAAGAATGTTAAAATTTCAAAACACATGAATTCAAGAATTCAAGAGCTACTGATAAACCGCACCTAATTAGATACTTTGGATAAATCAAGTCATTTCGGTCGCATCGTTGAAATACCGTACTGCCTTTATTAGGTATCTCATCTATTTTAAAAGCCAGGTAAAAAGCTAAACGTCACATTCAACATTCAAGTGGAAACTGTGCATCTGTGGAATACGGTCGGTAAAATATTCGACGAAAAAGCAAGTTTTTAAACCAGTTTGTATTCAATGATGCTAATATTTGAAGCGGCAGTTATGCCGTTTGCTCTTTGCATGCATGAGAAAATATCTTTAGCATTTAAAATAAATTCCATAGCATCCCATCTCACATATTTAGATCATATATCTAAATATTATCACAAGTTCTATAGTTTATACGTACTTACGCGTGCGTACGTACCTACAGTAGGGGGCGCGTTCAAAGGTCCAAAGACCTAAGAGAGCGAATGCAATGTGGATAGTCTGATGCACATACGAGTAAATTAATCACAAATTATTTAGTTTTAATGTAATTTTTAAAAAATCATGAAACACATGCCAGTTTTTAGTTAGATATACCTAATAGTTTCAGTGAGTTACAATTAGTAGATTGTGTTTAACTTACTATGTTAAACATTGTATTAATGTTATAATTAGTTGGTGTTTATGCGAACAGATGGCGCTGTATCGTTTCTACATCGCGCTATGGTTGTGTTCCTATGTAAATCGTAAATTGAGAATTTTTTTTTTTTTTTTTTTGTGTGTGAAATATGCTGGAATTTTTATCACCATACTTTGTGGTTTTATTGGTCGTACCCAGTGTGACCGTTTTAAAAAATGTTGATCTACTAATACTACAAGGTGCCAGTACTAAATAATACCAAAACACATGCTGAATTATCTATATAAATAAAAATGGAGCCCTATTTCCCTTGGTCACGCCATAACTTGAGAACAACTTTACCGATTTCATTCATCTTTTCTTTTTCATTCATTTTCTACCACTTTGTAGAAGGTTCTTACGGAAAGAAAAATTAAGAAAATTGCTCAGAAAAATTTAAAAAAAATCAGAAAACTTAACGACTATTTCGCGCGTTTGACAGTTCGCGCATTTGACAGTTCGCGCATTTGACAGTTCGCGCGATTGACAGTTCGCGCGTTTGACAGTTCGCGCGCCGCAAATGTAGTTTAACAGCTGCATCGGTCGATCAAAAAATTCATTTATTCATTTCTTGGTGCACAGTCCATTCGATCGGAACGTTTATCCAGTTTTTAGTTTGTTCAGTGAGTTTTTTGAGAAGTGCTGTTTTGTCGTCGTTTTGTCAATTTTTTATTTTTAGTTGATTGGACAGTTCGCGCGGCGCAAATGTCGTTCAACAGCTGCATCGGTCCATTAAAAAAATTCATTTATTCATTTCTTAGTGCACAGTCCATTCGATAGGAACGTTTATCCAGTTTTTAGTTTGTTCAGTGAGTTTTTTGAGAAGTGCTGTTTTGTCGTCGTTTTGTCATTTTTTTATTTTTAGTTGAATTTTGGTTCTTCAAAATGCCAACAATTAAACGTATCAACTTAGGTCGCAGAACTCGCAATGCTGCGAGTCAAAGATATATACGAGCAAGTCAATCTGACGAGCAACGCGAAGCGCGAAATTAAGTTGAACGGAATCGAAATCAACAACGTACAAATATTTAAGCCCCATCGAGCTGCATTCAATTATAACGTGGCAATCGATTAAAGTTCACAGCAAATCGTTGCTATTGGACCAATGAACGTTGTGTGTCCACGTTGCAAGGCATTTAAGTTTAAAAATGAAGCCCCTGGATTGTGTTGCGCCAGTGGCCAAGTCAAATTGACGACATTGGTACCGCCACCAGAGCCACTACATTCATTGGTTTCTAAACATTTTTTGACTCATATCCAGCAATACAATAATTGCTTTCAAATGACGTCATTTGGCGCAACAAAAGTTATTCGAGATAATTTTATGCCTACTTTCAAGGTAAGTATAATGGGAAACAATAAACTTTTACCACCATGTGGCTGGTGCCAAATACGTTGGCAGCTTTCAATTGACATGGTGCAAAGTACGTTGGTAGCTCTGAATTGCCAAAAGCAACCAGAAGTGAGTGTGTTTACAGAAGTTGATAGGGGAATGGCAGTGCTGCCAAGGTATTTTGCCAGCCACATGGCGGTACAAACACTTCGCTATACAATTACCTATATTACATCTATTTACCCTTGCAGATTCAGGGTCAAATATATCATCGAACAGGTTCCTTATTGCCAACGCCGGATAGTGTCTACAAATTTTTGCAAATTTATTTTATGGGCGTTTCAGCAAGACAAGTCGATCAGCGTTGTGCACACAACAATTCGGTGAAAAGACCAATTGTGGAACAACTCCAAACATTATTCCATAAACACAAAAATTGGTTGCATTATTCAAGACCGCATTAGACCGCATGCCATCTGATAATCACAAAATTGTCATCAGAGCCGATAAGATGCCTGTAGGACAATACGCAAGATGTTTTAATGCTCCAACAATCGATGAAGTCGCTAATGTCGTCGTGGGTGAAAATTTAGAAAACCGAGATATTGTTTTACATCGGCGGAACGATCAACTGCAGCGTGTGTCCGAAACACATCGATCATATGATGCGTTACAATATCCTATCTTATTTTGGCAATGTGAAGATGGGTATCATTTTTCAATCAAGATGATAAATCCAGTTACAGGTAAATAATCAATCTACCTTTACTGCCTTAATCACAACATTACTTTATCTTATTAACACGAACATTTATTTACAGGCGCCGAAACTAACAAAAAAGTTAGTTCAATGAATTATTATTCATACAGACTGATGGTTCAGGAAAATGAGGACAATCACATCTTAAAATGTAGGTGTCTATTTCACCAATATGCTGTGGATATCTACGTCAAAGTTGAAACTGAGCGATTGACATTTATCAGGTTGAACCAGACAAAACTCCGTTCCGAGGAATACATTCATCTTCGGGATGCCATCAATGCTGACGGAAATGCACAGAATGTCGGCAGAATGACTATTCTCCCAGCAACATACGTCGGAAGTCAGCGACATATGCATGAATACGCACAATATGCTATGTCGTATGTACGTCATTATGGCACACCAGATTTGTTTATCACGTTCACTTGCAATACACAGTGGACAGAAATTCGACAAGAATTATTTCCTGGCCCATTGATCGCCATGACATCACCGCAAGGGTGTTCAAAAAAAAAATTAAATCACTCATGGATTTTATTGTTAAGCATCGTGTGTTCGGCGAGACGCGCTGTTGGATCTATTCAGTTGAGTGGCAAAAAAGCGTATTGCCACATGCACATATCCTCATTTGGTTGGTTGAGAGGATAAGACTGAATGAAATCGATAATGTGATATCAGCTGAAATTCCCGATAATGAAGAAGGTCCACTGTTATATGAGGTTGTTACAAAAAATATGATTCATGGTCCCTGTGGAATATTAAATCCCAATTCTCCGTGTATGGTTGAATACGGAAAATGTTCAAAACGCTATCCAAGACAATTAGTAGCAATTACTGTTGTAACTATTACTGGAAATGATGGTTATCCACTTTATCGCCGCCGATCCACTGATGACAATGGAAGGTCAACAATAGTCAAAGTGAATCAACAGGACATTGAAGTTGATAATCGTTGGGTTGTTCCGTTTTCGCCGTTACTCTCCAAGTTAGTCAATGTTCGCGGCCCAACATCATTCCAATATCTGCGAACTGTTAATGGTGTATTGTGTGGCACATACAGAGAAGCCTGTCAACGTTTGGGATTGCTAGAGAATGACACTCATTGGGACCACACTCTCGAAGATGCTGTGATTTCGTCAAATGCTAAACAAATACGAACATTGTTTTCTATAATTTTGTCTACATGCTTCCCATCAACACCTATTGATTTATGGAACAAATATAAACATCATATGGCCGAAGATATATTGCATCAGATGCGTCTTAGAACATCGAATGCAGATTTGCAAATGAACGAAGAAATTCACAATGAAGCATTAATTTTAATTGAGGACATGTGCTTGATGCTTACCAACAAAGGATTAATACAATTAGGAATGACAACGCCCAATCGCCCAATGCACAACGCATTTAATCAAGAGTTGAGACGCGAAACCCAATACGATTCCGAGGCATTGAGACAAACTGTTCAAAGAAACGTTCCCCTTTTAAATCAGCAACAAAAATATGCCTACGATACGCTCATGAAAGTAGTGAACGATGGAACTGGCGGATATTTTTTCCTAGATGCTCCCGGTGGAACTGGAAAAACGTTTTTAATATCATTGATTTTGGCAACGATTCGATCGCAAAATGGAATTGCACTTGCACTTGCTTCATCGGGTATTGCAGTTATGTTGTTGGAAGGCGGTCGAACAGCTCATTCAGCACTCAAGTTGCCGTTGAACATGCAAACTAATGAAACTCCAACTTGCAACCTTTCGAGGAATTCTGCGATGGCCAAAGTGTTGCAGCAAAGCAAATTGATCGTTTGGGATGAATGCACGATGGCACACAAAAAATCTTTGGAGGCATTAGACCGCACGATGCAAGATTTACGAAACAACCAAAATCGGTTTGGTGGTGCGATGATTCTACTGGCAGATGATTTTCGACAAACATTACCAGTGATTCCACGATCAACGCCAGCCGAAGAACTTAATGCATGTTTGAAGTTGTCCATTTTATGGAAATACGTCAAAACACTCAAATTAAATATGAATATGCGAGTCGAATTGCAGAACGACCGATCTGGAGAAGTGGTTTCCAAACAATTGCTCGACATTGGTAATGGCAAAATTCCTGTTGACACATCCTCTGGATACATTAAATTCCCTGCCAATTTTTGTCACTTTACTGAATCAAAGACCGAACTCATCGAGATGGTGTTCCCAAACATTGCTCAAAATTACAAAAATCATGTTTGGTTGAGCGAACGTGTTATATTGGCTGCAAAAAACGTTGATGTCAAGAAAATGAATATTCAGATTCAAAATAAGATAGCTGGCGAATTGATGACATACAAATCGGTTGATTCCGTTACTAACCAAGATGATGTTGTCAACTATCCAACGGAATTTTTAAATTCGCTGGAATTGCCCGGATTACCACCTCATAATCTGCAATTAAAAGTCGGATCGGTAATCATTATGTTGCGGAACATAAACCAGCCACGTCTTTGTAATGGCACCCGGCTTGCGGTGAAGAAATTAATGAACAACGTCATCGAAGCCACAATTTTGAAAGGGAAGTACAAAGGCGAAGACGTTTTGATTCCACGCATCCCTATGACTTTAACGACATGCCATTCGACTTTAAACGGTTACAATTTCCAGTGCGGCTTGCATTTGCAATGTCGATAAATAAATCGCAAGGGCAGTCGTTAAGTGTTTGTGGCATCCATCTTGAAAATCCATGTTTTTCACATGGCCAATTGTATGTCGCCTGTTCCAGTGTCGGAAAACCATCAACATTATTTATTTACGAGCCAGAAAACAAAACTAACAATGTTATGTATCAAAAAGCATTACAATGAACACTATGTTTTAGATTATTTTTTTTAAATTATTTATTCCAGTTCGCATATTCGAATATTCATAGCTAAGACAGGACAACGTCTGTCGGGTCAGCTAGTACTAAAATAAAAATAAAAAGTAGAAGAGGAAAAATTGAATTAAAACACTTATTATCAGTTACTTTTTTTAATTTTACCAATTACACCTTCATTATACAGACATATTAAAATAATATAATAATAAATATTTATTATACAATAAGTTTTATTACAAATAGTCAGTATTCGACGGATTATTTTTTACCATATCTTTCGATGGGTCAAATGAGACACAACCTACACTCCCTTCACTTAGACCTTGCTTAACATGCAACAGGCACGCAATATGTTTAGCTAGAAACCTGTTTCTGTATTTAGTTTTTATATGATTAACTTTTGAAAAAATTCTTTCGCATTCAGCGTTTGAAATGGGTATGCACATTAGACATTTTACAAAATTAGTCAAATTTTTGTACTTAGGAACATTTTTACTGTTAACAATACAACTTAATTTGCTCCAAAACTGTTCAAAATTTACAGCACTAGCACTACTACTAAAACCACACATAATTGACCCACTTAATCTTTGCAACCACACTATTATTTCTGCCAAACATTACATTTGTTGTATCAGCTGCAAATCCTAAAATATTTTCAATGTTTAAATTTAATTCTCGCAAACTTTTACACAGTGAGTTAAAAATATTTTCAGCAGTTTCACTTGATAGATTCACAGAACATAAAAATTTGGTTTTTACTGTATTATCCTGAACGCTATAAAACTTTATTGCAATGGCAAGTAATTTTTCTGTTGTAATCTGTGCTTTCATCTATAATTAATGAAAAAGTAGCAGCATTACCTGATAAACTTGACGTATTTTTATATCGGTTAATAACTGCTTTTCAAATGATGGCGCCATTACGTCGGTAAACTAACTGAGCAGATTTAGTGCGTTTGCAGGAAAAACCCTTTGCAATTTCCGAATCATAAAACATTTTGCTGAATAAATCGCTGAGATGATCCATGGCCCGAAATGGTATGTTATGTTCTGCCAACGCTGCACAAAATATAAGCTCTGCTTTTCTTACTTCTTCAGATATGGGTCCTTTCCTTTGAAATAATTTATCGATCTGAAAATAAACAGTATTTGATTAATTTTCCTATCGTAAAAAATAAGTAAAATAACTACCTATTTCTTATCTTGGGAAACTAGTGTCTCATTCAGTTGAAAATTAATATTATTGATAAAAATATTACATATGTTTGAACCCTGCAAAACTATCTTTCCATCCCACAGAACCAGTTCGGCATGTATGTATACCTACACTTTCATTTATGAAAATTTCAAAATTCAGCTTTCTGAAATCGCTTGAGAATCGATTATACATGTGTGTACAACTGTACATATACACTGGCCAAGATCCATCGGACATCCTGTACAAGTAGGACAATTAATTTATGTGCCAAAAAAAATAAGGGACACAATAATCTTATAAATATGTTAATGGATTGTCTTACCTTGTCTTATCTTAGCTTTCTTACCTTGGATTGTCCACTATAATGTATAAGTTTCTGCCGATGTTTTTCAGAATCTGCATGACTTTTAATTGTTGCGATTCTGCTCTAAAATGTTGCTCCACAAGTTTTACACAAGGCGTTCTCACTATTTTTATCTTTTGTCAACCATGACGAAAATTCAGGATTTTGTTCCCACTCAGATCTATATTTCTGATCGTATTTGCGCTTCATTATCTTCACTACACACGCACGATAACACAGAGAGACATAAATAAAGAACAAAAAATCCGTGGTCCCTTTTATACTTATTGCTAGGAATCATTTTTTAAGTTTCAGTAATTCCCCGCGACGTAGAGCATGTAACGTAGATATGTAGCTAAAGCACGATTCGCGGTTTTGTTAGCATTAACCGTTCGAAAGAGACAAAATGATACAGTTGCGGTAAACATCAGACAAAGACAAAATTATGTGAACGAAATACGAACGAATGGAAATTAGTGTTGCCCGCCCAACCCAAAAATATATCAATAATGTGTTTAAAAATGTTGAAAGTTTAAAAATGTACCAAAAAATACCAGAATATGAAAGGATACCAAAAAAAAAAATTAAATTAGTTTTACGGAGCCCAAATTATACCAATTTGGTACTGAATATACTAAAAACGGTCACACTGGTCGTTCCCCTAGGATTGGGAAACCGAGTTTAACATACAATCTCCCCAGGGTACAAACTGCCGAGGTACGTAGAACAGTTACGGTAGTTCCTATCAAAGACAGTTCGCTGTTGCTGGTGTTTTTCTTTTTTTAGTTTAACAAACAGCTCTTAGTTTATCCAAAATCGTTTCAATAACACGTTTTAGCATTACAGTATTAGTGCCATCAATCGCAAGTTTAAAGGAATTAAAATGAACACAACTTACGATTCGAACCTTACAGATTGACATTTTAAAATGTATTGAACTATTTTTATAATACTTTACAATAGGTATATACCTGCATACTTGTTGGTAACTTCTGTTTACCTACTTTCAAAGTCAATGCACGCGTTTGATTAGTACATTACGTCATCAAGTTTCAAAAGATACTGATTAAAAGATAAAACCAAAACGCAGAAAAGGCAAAGCTAATATAACTGCACTAAACCTCAAGGAAATTACTTCCACCTTTGAGGCGGTTTTAATTCGTTTTTCCTTATACCTCACTAATTGAATGCCCACGCCTGGGGCGAGACTGGTCATACATACAAACCGTCTTAATTTCGGTGAGGCGTTCGAGGTCTTATTCATTTCGACTGCCTTTTGTTTTAAGCTTGGCTTAGCTGGCGTTTATAACGCGGTCATTGGGTTTGCTTTACTGGGTCATGTTAATATTATAGTTAAAATAGAATAGAAGAACGCTTTATTCTGCCACTCCGACACAAAGTATTAGAAATAAAGAACATAACATCGAAGAATAATAATAAAAAAGATGTAATTGAAAAAAAGAAGAAAATTAACTAAAAAATAAGCAAACTGTGATGCAGCAGTAAAATGGAATCTTGACTCAGCATAATAAATTTGATTTTCAGTCTACGTGGCTACCGGAAAAAGCTATAGATATCGAAATAATGATGATTTGTTTCAATGCTCGTGGTGCACCCTGCTATTAACTAACGAGGCAATGGCGTTCCCTTTTTTAGCGGTGGGAGGGTTACTCCGTCGGCAAAGCTACCATCCTTCCGTCGGAGTCCGCCGCCATAATGGTGCCGTATTAGCCGCGAGGCCCGCATCGTGTTCCGGCGGTGAGCGGAAGAAGCCGTCCCGAGAGAGAGATTATTGCGTGTGGAAAGGAGGACCCACCTCCGCCCATGGTCCTACCAACCTTACGGTTATACGGACCGAATCGTTGGGAGGTACGCGCCGTTCGCCTGCAGAGGGCTGTATTGCGGCGCGTATCTACTCTGCCTCCCTACAAGTAACTTCTTCACCCGTGTCCCTGAGCCACTCTCCCCCTTCTGGGGCATGGACTCCACTGACACGACTCACTCCGGTGCTGAGCGCTCAGCTGCTCAAGCTTCTCCTCTTGTGCCATTGATGCGCGAATTCTCTCAACCTGTTGAAGTTCGCCGCCGAGCTGACGAGATCGCGATAATAAATCGGTCCCTCCTCCGTACGGCAGATCCCCTCCAGCATCTTCTTGCGCTCCTCTAAATAGAGTGGACAGGCCCACAGAACGTGGTGCAGGTCCTCCTCTTCCATACCACATTCACACATGTCATCTTCACACAGCTTCATATCATGAAGCCTCTTCCTAAAGCATCCGTGCCCAGTGAGAATCTGCGACGTTTCGTAGTCCGGTTCGACCCAACGACATTTGATTCGAACCGACACCTCCGGGAAGTATCGATATAGTTCCCTTCCTTTCTCCTCGCTCTCCCATCTATTCTGCCACGCTGCAACTGTCTATCCCAAATGCCACGCTTCCTAGCACGCACCTCCGCCTTAGTCGCGAGCAAACGCGCCTCATCCGTCCTGCCAGCACGGGTCACCTCCAGGTCCGCGGGCAGAACGCCCGCCAGCACGGCGAGCGCCGCAGTACTTGTCGACCGATAGGCCTTCGTTAGTAAAATTAGCGAAGACCTTTGAGTGCGCAACAGGACACTCCGCACAACATGCAGTGACGCTCTCTGGAACCAGCACGCCGCTGCGTAATTGACCGTGACCACGTAGGTGCCCTGGTACAAGACCCTAAGTCCCCGGTAGCGAATTCCCCAGGATGAGGCCGACACCCTAGACATCTTCCCGAACGCCTTCGACGCCCTCTCCCCTATATCTTTGGCGTGTTGCACGAATGAAAGACCCGAGTCCAGTACCACCCCCAGTACCTTGGCCGATGAAACGTTCCCCACCGACACGTTGTTTAGTTTTATAGTGGGTGGTCTCTGGAGCTTACCCCTGATAGTCATGGTTAACGACTTGGCAGGTGAAAATCCCAGTCTATTCCGGGCCCCCCACTCACTAATGTGCTGCAGAGCTTGTGCCGCCTTTGATTCAATTTGTAACCTGGATTCCGCCTCAATGAGGACCGTCACATCGTCCGCGTAGGCCACGAGTTTCACTCCCGGCGGGAGCGGTAATAAGAGCAGGTCATCCATCAGTAGGTTCCAGAGAGTTGGCCCCAGCACTGAACCCTGAGGACATCCCATGGTGGACACCTTCCACTCCACCCTGCCGCCGACGAAGAGGCCAACACGGCGTTCGGCGAAGTAGTCCGCCAGCATCCTATAGATGTTTGGCGGGCAACCCCCCCTCTTCGCCTTGACCATGATCATCGGCCACCAGGCGTTGTCGAAGGCACCCGAGATGTCCAGAAAGATCGCCTGTACATATTTGGACGCGGATTCCCTAGCTGTTGCTAATACTACTTTGATCGCCGTGACTGTGGATTTCCCTGGAGAAAACCCATGCTGGCTCTCCGAGATCTCGTTAGTGATCTGAGGCGCGCATCCAAGTATGACTCGTTCTAAAATTTTTCCCATGACGGGAAGCAGCGTGATAGGGCGGTAGGCCTTGGGGTCGGTCATAGGCTTGTCGTTGCCTTTCGGTAGGACAAGCAACCGTCCGTCCTTCCATACTCGCGGAAACACTCCTTCTCTGACACACTTGGCCATGACTGCGGTAAATTCCGCAGATGCCATGGCCCACACATTCTTGATAACTCGCGCAGACATGCCGTCGATACCCGGGGCAGTGTTAGGCAGACGCCTGACTATCCCGCCCACAGTTCCCACTGTTGGTGGAGGAGCGTCGGATCCAGCAGGCTGGAGAGACGCTAACAGTCGGACCAGCCGATGATACGCAGTGTCCCTTGACGGGTCGTCATCAGGACACAGCGCCCTAACCAGTCCGCCCATGGCCTCCCCCACACTACCGGTGTATCCTTCTGCATACTTCAGCCCGTTAATTACATTACTGGGAGGCCTAACGTGACCGCTAGCCTCCCGATATGCCATACCCCAAGGATCCTGATTGCCACTCTCAGCGATCTGTCTGAAGTATGCATGTTTCGCCCCCTCCATCGTCCGTCTGTATCTCGCTCTTGCTGCGTGAAACAATACTCTGGCATTCTCTTCACTCATACCTCCAAGGTGACGTAGCTTTTGCCACGTACGCCTTTTGCTCAGACACTCTCTTCGGAGCTTATCAAGCCCCGAGTTCCACCATTCATAGCCCGCGAACTTCCTGTTACTCCTGACACCTAGGCATTCATGCGCCTATCTTTCGATGACATCCATAAATTCCTTGCAGAGTTCATTAGAGGGCTTCCCCAGATTCAAATTACCCATTCGCACATGGATCACAGGTCGAAAACGGCCCCAATCCACACCGCGGTCCCGAAATATCATTGGCTCCTCCCCTGGCTCCGCGCATCCGATATATGAACTTGTGCCCCCGGCGTTGTAGGTGATGAGCCGATGGTCGCTGGTGCTTGCTGAGACATCTACTCTCCATCGGGTTATGGCAACTCCGCGTGTGCTCAATGTAAGGTCCACGTTGGACTCACCATTCGGACCGCAGAAGGTTGAGGGCTGTCCGGCTTCGTTATGGAGCAGCAGGGAGCGGCTGAGAATAAAGCCTTCCATGCTGGCTCTACGGTGGTCAACAACGTGGCCTCTGCCCGTGTACTATCGCGGGTGACAGTACCACAGCGGGGAGTGCGCATTGGCATCTAGGCCAACGACTACCGGCTGTCCTTTTAAACGGTTTAGCGCCTTTTCCAGGCCCTCCAAGTGTTGGTCGATATCCTGGCTATACTGGAAGTAGCAGGATATTATGTATAGCTCCTGGCCTTCACATGTTACGTGGCAGCAAACGATGTGGGTGTCATTCAGGTGCTCCAACACCGCACACGAGACTCTGTTGCTGCACACGTAGATCCCTGCCTTCGGGTCCTCTCCACGTTGGATGAGCCTGGATCCACCGTACGTAGCTCTGGAATATTGCTCTTGCATAAGAACAATATCCAGGCCTCTCTCCTCAGCAATAGCCGGCAGTTCGTTGGTCGCACCAGCCGACCCAGCCAGGTTCAATTGTCCTATCAGCACCACCTTACCCATAATTGGTCATGGCGACTGTCCGTTGTTCCGCGTGCAACCTTGCGGGGCATGCCCTCGACGCCGTTGTGTGGTTGCTGGCGTCCTTGTGCCCGAACCTTTTGCACGTTGCGCAGCACTGTGTGGTGGATTTGCAGTCAGCTTCCTTGTGGCCTACGACGCCGCATTTTCCGCAGACCGGATCTGCCGCCCTGCAGAACCTCTCAGGGTGCCCATATAATTGGCATTTGTGGCAACAAGTGACGCCAATGAAGTCGCAGGCCTCCACCACTTCCCAGCCAACGAACAGTCGCCCTCTGGTGATAAATAGGTCCCTCAGTGTTGGGGTACACTCAAGTACCAGCGTGGTGGTCCGTCCTCCCCGTCGCCCTCGCTTGAAGGCCAGTTTGCAGCTCTTCAGAATCTCCTGCAGTGTCCATTTAGGGTCGTCCTGGAAGTTCTGACGATGAATGCTCTCCAAGGTGGTCTCCAAGTTCGGGTCGCCGTCCATGTTTTGTAGACCCACCAGCGGCCGGCGCTGTTTAGCTTCCGCCACTCTCAATGTGGGCGGTACAGCTTTCTTTAATTTCTCCGCTGCCGCTGCGGAGGTAGTTTGGACAACTACCCCAGCATTCCCCACTTTCCGGACGCCTTCGACCTGGACCCCCTCCTTTTTGGGGTCTATACATCTTTTCAATTCCCGTTTTGTGTCTTCTGCAGACTTCAGCGTGTCCACCTTGTCTGGTGCCGGGTAGAAGGCTAGGGTTGGCCCCTTTGGTTTGGCCAGCGGTTGCAGAGGCTCACCCCTGCCGCGTCGGAGAGCGGCAGCGTAATCCTGGCCAATTTTTGAAGCTGCTGTGGGCTGCTGGGGTACAAGCTCTGGCCTGACGCTGGTACTTTCAGAGTGGACTATTTGTGCTCTGAGCAGCTCGGCGTCTCGCTCTGCCTTCATTCTGTCCCGCTCAGAGTCGGCCAAGGCCAGTTGCAGGTGCGCCACGATTGCTATTAAATCTTGGCCCAGAATATTGATGGACCTACAATCTGTTTTATTCAGGCGACTTGTGTCGCTCGTGGCCAGATCCGAGATCATCCGTACGGCTTCATGGGCCCTATGGAGGAGATGCCTTCCACCCGCTGTGTGGAGATCCTGACACTGTTCCCCCTCCTCCGGCGACTGGTCTGATGCCGCCGACTGGTATGGGGTTCCTCCCTGGTTGGCTTCGCCACTCAGCAGCAGGATGGGTTGCGGGACCCTTTTCTCAGTTGGCCTAAGGGCCCGAGCGCTAATCTTCTTTTTGAGACCCCCAGATTCACCTGGGGACTCCCTCTGCCGCTTTGAAGATGCTGTTACAGGTCGCGGGGGCGTGCGAGTCAGAAACTTCCTCGGAAGGAAGACCTCTGAGTCGTCCCCAGACGACATCGTTAGTGTGGTGTCCTATTGGACACCCAAACAGAGCACACTATTATACAGAGTACAAGTTCTATTAATATTAACAGCAATGTATATCTAAGTTCGGCGCAGCAATGTACTGCGTCCACACGAGGCTGAGAGTGACGCAGAAGTCACGTGTCAGCTGTCAGGTGTCACTGTCAGGTGACGAGTGTCAAAAAAGTCAGTTTGGACTCTGGTGGAGCCGTTTACCCTACACTACGAGGCAGTGTACTGCGACTCGGCAATGTATGCTATCCTAAAATTTAAACTACCGATGTCCTAATGCTAACCTAAAACTAGTACTTAAAACACTAATCCATATAAACTAAACTAATCAACTAAATACTGTTTATAGCGTCACTAGGCACTGATACACACAAAAGTTATGATACACTTTATGCACTTGATAGTGCGGTATACACTGTAAACAGCGTACCTGTTAGGCGTCCTTCCGCAACTAAAAACTACATTTAAACACTAAACCGTCAATGTTCGGATCCTAAAACTAGCACAGACTGTGTCCAATGTACTAAAGCACTTGTATACACTATAATTTGCAAATTTGGAGCACTTTAGACCACAAAATATATTTAATTAACGCTGGTAGACAAGAGAGCAATGTTGACAGTAGAGCTGTCAACACCGAAGTAGTTGACAGCTCTAGGAAAGGAGGACCAGCGGTTGTGGGAAATTACAGACGCGCATGGGCGTGACATGGTGGCGCGGGGGTCAGGGAGACCCGGTGAAACGGTTGTCCGCTGGCCGCCCGCGGGTTGTTGGGGGCCCGAACCCGGGGATCTCTCCTTTAATCTTCACCCCAGGAGGCTGCCCCGCCGCACGCGAAAAATCCCTTGGGGTAGCAGTTGTGCCGGAGGAGACCGGAGTGGAACCCGACTGCTGCCCCCAGGGGGGGACCGGGGGCCCTTCCGTACCCCGCGCCAGCAAATCACACAACCTTTGTGACCTGGTTTTTTTTCTGCTCCGTGCTTTGTCATTTGATCCACATGCAACCACCTCTCTCTCCGTCCCCCTTTTCTTCTCTTCCTTATTCACACTATTTACACAATGGCCAAGAAAAATAAAAGGTACAATGATCACTCAGCGGCCCACCCTCTAAGTTCCACACTTCAAGTGGACTTTTGCAACATCAGAGGGATGCATAGTAACATCGACGCCGTCCACTACCACCTTGAGACGGCAAAGCCGGCCTTACTTTTCTTGACGGAGACACAGATATCCTGCCCGGCCGATACATCGTATCTTCATTACCCCGGCTACAAACTGGAGCACTGTTTTGTGCGACGTGTTGGGGTATGCATGTACGTCCGGGAGGATATTTGTTGTCGCCGCCTCAGCCATTTTGAAGACGAGGACCTATCGATTCTCTGGGCGCGTATTGACTACGGTGGTTCCACTAAAGTCTACGCTTGCCTCTACAGGTCCCACAGCGGTGATACGGAGACGACTCACTTCTTTGAGCGCCTACAAGAGACGACTGATAGCGTGCTCGAGCAGTTCCCTTGCGCGGAAGTGGTTCCCTTGATTTTAACGCTGATGACGAAGAGTGGTTGGGATCCCGAACTACCGACCACGCAGGGAGAGCAGCCTACAACTTTGCCCTGGCCTATGGTTTCTCGCAATTGGTGTCCTCACCCACGAGGATACCTGATATCGAGAGACACACTCCCTCCTTACTGGACCTCCTGCTGACTACGCGGCCGGATGACTACAATGTTGTTGTTGATGCTCCGTTAGGATCATCCGACCATTGTATCGTTCGAACTGCTGTGCCAGCCAAGCAATCCGTGCCGACCCATTCACAGGGAACGCGCAACGTCTGGCACTACAAGTCTGCAGATTGGGATGGGTTGCGCGAATTTTACGCTTCTTATCCCTGGGGGCAGCTCTGTTTCTCATCGGGAGATCTGGATACCTGTGCAGACTCCGTTGCCGACGTGGTGTTGCAGGGCATGGAATGTTATATTCCTTGTTCCGTGATACCCGTAGGTGGACGGAGCCAACCTTGGTTTAATCAGTCCTGCAGAGAGGCCCGTCGTAATAAACGGGCTGCATACAGGGCCTGGGCCAAAGCGCAGGTGTCCGAAGATCCGAATACCACCGACTTGAGGAAAAAATTTAACGCTGCCTCGAGGTGCAGTAAGAAGATCATTGTCAGAGCAAGGAATGAGCACATCCGCAGAATTGGCGATCGACTAGTTAGCTGTCCTTCTGGAAGCCGAGCTTTCTGGTCGCTCGCCAAGGCTGCTGAAGGTAACTTCTGTCAGTCGTCACTCCACCACTGCGGAAACTCTATGGGTCACTGGCCCACGGGGCGAAGGAGAAAGCCGATCTCTTGGGCTATCTCTTTGGCTCAAACTCGACTCAGACGGTGGTGACGCATCTCCATCTTCCAGAGTCGAGTTTGAGCCAAAGAGATAGCTAAAAACCCTTTACCTTTACCTAAAAAGGGTGACCGCACAGACCCGGCCAACTACAGGCCAATAGCGATCACCTCCCTCCTCTCCAAGGTGATGGAGCATGTCATAAACACACAGCTCCTTGGGTACCTAGAGGATCACCAGCTGATTAGCGACCGTCAATATGGATTTTGCCATAATCGCTCAGCTGGTGATCTTTTAGCGTATTTAACACACCGCTGGGCTCACGCCATTGAGAGTAGAGGCGAGGCTCTGGCTGTAGGCCTAGACATTTCGAAAGCTTTTGACCGGGTATGGCACAAATCGCTGCTTTCCAAGCTACCACCTTTCGGGATACCCGAGGGATTATACGTATGGGTTGCCAGTTTCCTGACTGGACGGAGCATCAGAGTCGTTATCGATGGTAGCCGCTCCGACACCATGTCTAACGCTGGCGTCCCTCAAGGCTCCGTGCTGTCCCCAACTCTGTTCCTTCTGCATATCAACGACCTGTTGCAAATTGGTGACATACGTTGCTATGCAGATGACAGTACTGGAGATGCCTTGTACAGGGGCCGCGCCAACATTCCTCGGGTCGAAGTGGAAGAGAGTCGGGCCAGGCTTGTGTCTGAAATCGAAGACTCTTTAGATCTAGTCTCGATTTGGGGTTCTCTGAACCTAGTGGATTTCAACCCCATTAAGACGCAAGTCTGTGCATTCACCGCTAAAAAAACCCCCTTTGTCGTAGCACCACGCTTTCAGAGCATGCCTCTTAAGATCTCGGAGAGTATCGGGATCCTTGGTGTCGACATCTCCAGCAAAGTCGAATTTAGGGGTCATCTGGAAAATAAGGCCAAAATGGCCTCCAAAAAGCTCGGTGTGCTGAACAGAGCGAAGCGGTACTTCACCCCTGGGCAACTCCTTATGCTTTACAAAGCTCAAGTGAGGCCCCATATGAAGTATTGCTCTCATCTCTGGGCCGGCGCACCGAAATACCAACTGGACCCATTTGACTCCATCCAACGACGTGCTGTTCGTATTGTCGACGATCCCACTCTCACGGGCGGTTTAAAACCCCTCAGCAGTCGGAGAGACATCGGTGAGAGTCTCTGTGTGTTCTACCGCCTGTACAATGGAGAATGCTCTGAAGAACTGTTTAATATAATTCCCACCTCGGGTTTCTACAACCGCACCTCCCGTCACAGAAGTGCGCTCCATCCGCATTTCCTCGGTACGGAGGTGTCGCGCACTGTTCGCTCCAAAAATTATTTTATACCGCGAACCCGTAGGCTGTGGAACGAACTGCCTCAAGAGGTCTTTCCATTAAGCTACGATATGGGGTTCTTCAAGAGAGCTGTGAATAGGATTTTGCAAGGTCGGCGACGCGCCCGCATACCCCTTGGTGTTGCAGGTGTCCCATGGACACCTGCAACACTTACCATCACGTGGGACCGCTTGCTCGTCCGCCCGCTAGTCTATAAAAAAAAATGATGACCGGAAATAAGTTTTAATGATGAAAGTAAGTAAAATATAAATATATGTAATATTATTTGACTATTAACTTTATATGTTCCGTGACTTAAGGCCCATTTACACAAGGATATTTTCTCCAACGGTTCGGGCTAAATTCTCGTACGCGACGCGACTAAACTACATACAATTGGACGTATTTATGCAAACTAGATCCAACTCACAGAATCTTGGAGAAATTATGATTTTTAGCCAATTTAGCGATGCTCGAGGACGTATATCAGGGGGGTTATTTTTACTCAGCGATGAAAACTAATGCAGTATTTTTGTAATTGCACTAGCTGATCTTCTAAAGGGCTTGTGGCCCTAATGGCCTTTCAAGAGTCGCCGGACATGTATGGTTTAGGGCGAACGCAGAAGGCGCACATAAAACAGTGAAATTAAGAATATGCAATTGATAGCCAACGGGTCATCTATACTCGTCTCACATTCGTGTGATCGTAAGTTCAAATCCTTGGCTTGTACCACTGATTTTCTACTTAAGTACGGATTTTAAAAATATGTCACTTGCTCGGCGGTGAGGAAAAACATAGTGAGTAAAAAAGATATAAAAAATAATTCAGCAATCCGCACTGGATCCGCGTTGTGAATTACGGCCCGAAATCCCCCAATTATTTATTAGGGGAAGCCTGTGCACTACAGTGGGATGTTATAAGCTGATACAATAAGATAAGTTGTTATAAGAGGAAAAGGAGTAACACAAGCTATGATAAGATTGGAAAAGATATCATTAAAGTTATATATAAATAAAGGTGATATTAAAAGAGATATCTAAAACTAAATAATAAAAAAAATAATAGAAAAATCGAATGAAAAAATGTTTGTACCAATATTAGTGGTTGAAACTTTTTTTAAACTATTTGAAAGTGACCGTCTGCGTCCTATATTCAAATGAAACGTTTCTAGTGTTTCGAAACACTAAATAGTGAAATAATTTTATCATTTCTAAAACATTCTTGATACGAAAAATCTGGGACTAAACTATAAATAAATAACAATTGAAAGCCTACGTAATGTTTGGTCACAATATCGTGGCATTACGAAATTAATATCTTTCATGAAAACATTTTATAATATTTCTGGTATGTAGAAATATTGCAAACAAAATAACATATTAAGCAAAATATTGCAATACAATTTGAGTGCTCAATATTTGATAGGTCATAGGTCACACTGAAAATTTCCGGAACTGTCCACTTACATAAACAATATTTGAAAATGGAACTCTTTGGCTGTAGAATAAAGTTTGTTTCATCTAAGTCATTTGTATTTTCATTGTGGCGTAATTTTAAAAATTGCGTGTCTGCTTTACGATGGATTTAACTCGTGAAAATTTTCACCGTATGATTTTCTACGATTTTAAGTGTGATTTCAGGTTAGAGTATTTATTTATTTTATTTTTATTTTATTAAGTATTTATTTTAAGGTACGAGGCAACCACTAATATTGTGTCAAATTACACTTAATATCGTAGAAAATCATATAGAGAGAATTTTCACAAGTTAAATCCATCGTAATGCAGACACGCAATTATTAAAATGACGCCACAATGTATATACAAATGGCTGTTAGATGAAACTGATAGATATTTAAGTATTTATGTTCGGTATTGTTCGGGGGCTGCGAGGTGAGGGGTGAATTCACGTGCTGCGCGGGCGCGGGTCGCCCGTTAGTTAGTTAGCCTTTGACCCTTCGCCGTACGAGTCGGCCATTGATCCTTATGCGGTACGATCGCAATCTATTGTTGTGCAAGTAGGCTGCACATTTTTGGGAGACCTTGGCGTTCGCGAGTGTACATAGTCGGTATAACAGACAGTAACCAGTGCAGTGTAACGACGACCTTGCAAGAGCGCTATTAAGCGCATCCCTGTTCAGCACTTCCGGGGGCCCCCAGGAATATCGAGAGTAGGTGAACAGGAGGTTACAAGGTCAGAACTTTTAATTTCATTTTCAACTTTTGACTCCGCGTATCGCGGATAAAACATTGGTAGCAGAGCGTGGTTGTGCATATGGACCTTATATTGTGAAACGTAAACATTAGTTAAAAAAGTTCTTTGTTAATAGCAACGTATCCCAAGGTCTACCCGTTGTCAAGTGTTTTTAATCTTAACATTCCTTTTTTTAGTGACTCGGTTTTGTTTCGGTTACCTGCGACGGATAGGTATTGAGCACTTACTAACTTGGAATGGAATTTTGTTTGTTTATATTAACATTTCTCGCAGTGGTTACTTTTTATAACAAGTTGTAAGTTACGTATATGGTAACAGGGATCTATTACATATTGGATTATTGTTTTGTATCATTTATTGTTGCTTTGTAGGTGTGGCCTGTTTGTTTGTTAGGCCACTATCCTTAAACTGAATACTGTATATTAATTTTATTTGTTTGTTTGTACACTTGTTGTTACATTTAGTGACAACCATGTCAGCATTGTCCATTAGTGGAAACATAAAGGCGATACTCCGATGGTTGGCTTCGGCCGCTAGTCTGATTGACAGACCCGATCGTCATGGTGCCTTAATAAAAAGGTATCAGGATTTACCGGCACGGTTGGATAAGTTGGGCCAACATTACGCGAAATTTACCGAGCTTTCGCCGGATCTTGGCTCTGAGGTTGTGGATAGGATCGAGGCCGATGTGAATCAGTGCTATGAGTTAGCTGATTCCATCACTGAAAGGGCAGTCTCCCTTTCGGAGGAGACTGGAGGTCTGCCGTCGGATTCTGGGCAGGGGAAGGCAACCCCTCCGGCGTTGTTGAGCAGGCTTCCCAATTTGGATCTCCCACATTTTGATGGAAGGCTCGAACAGTGGATCGGATTTGTAAATCTGTTCGATAGTTTGGTAGACTCCAGGGAGGATCTAACTCATAGCCAAAAGATGGCGTATCTACGTTCGATTCTTCGGGGAGAACCCAGCAGTCTTATCCAACATTTGGATGTTAACAATGAAAATTATATCACGGCACGTACGCTGTTGTTCCGACGTTATCAGAACGTGAGACGTTTGGCGGACACACATGTGGCACTAATCCTGGCACTACCTAAGGTCACCCGGGTTTCTTCATTAAGATTAGAATTGTTAAACCCGTTATTGGGGGCGGTGAATACCTTAGGTAAACTTGAGTTGCCAGTGGATAGTTGGTCATTTCTTTTAGTCCACATTGTGTTGGGTAAGCTATCTCAGGAGCTAAGGGCCCGATTTGAATAAATACGGTGGTGATAGCGCAACATATTTGCCCAAATTCGTAGATTTGCTAAAATTCTTAGAGGACGAATGTAGGTTGGCGGATAATTCGGATGCGCCCATCCCGTCCACTTCCCAAGCGCCCCCTAGACGGGAATTGTCTAAGCGGAATGTTCGGATCCCCAGACAACGGTATGCTGTCGCCACTGGCAGCACCTCACCAAGATGCCTATATTGCAAGGCGGAGGGCCACAAGGTGGTCTCGTGTAGAAGGTTTGAGGGTCTGGCGGTCCGAGGTAGGCGGAACATAGCATTTCAGCGCCGCTGGTGCTATGGTTGTTTGGGAGAGCATTTAATTCAGCAGTGCCCTGCTAGATCGCATTCATGTCAGCATTGTTTGGGCCGACATCACCCCCTGCTATGTGCCAATCGGAATGGCGTCGACCATAGGGATGGTCGTGACGGTCATGGCTGGGAGGCTAATCGCGGTCGGGTGGTTGCACCCAGAATAGGGTCACGGGCCCCTCCTAGGTTTGAAGGCCGTCATTCCCCCCGCACGGGCGGGGGCTCCACTTCCCCTAGGGGCGGGGGCCGGGTAACTCCCCCTCGAAGAGTTGATGATGGCGGCCGTCGCGATTATGCTGTGATTGCCGGGAGATCTTTGCCGCCTCAAAGGAGCAGTGCTCCTACCAATTATACCCCTTTAGCGGAACGACCGCGCTTGGAGCGACGTCAGCCGCATTCCCAACGCTCGCAGGGCAACACTACCCCTGAACGGACTCAGGTGGATCGCCGACCAGTATACCATAACTGGGACCCGTTAGCGCATGTGGAGCGCTCCGGGGTTAATTGGCCTCAGTTATAGGAATTACATGCCCACTCGCCAACTGCAGCCGTTCAATCGATGTACGTACTCATGCCAACTATTTCGGCTATGGTACGAGGACCCAAGGGACACATGAGGATTCGTGCTCTATTAGATTCGGGGGCCCAAGGCTGCATTGTGTCATCTTGTTTGGCGAGAAAGTTAGGCTTACGCGTCCACACCGGTACCTACAATGTGCGAGGTATCGGTAAGGTGCAGGTGCGTGTGATCGGTCACACAAAATTTAATTGTACACCTGTCACCTCGTCTCACCCGGAGATTGAGGCGTCGGCAATTGTGTTGGAAGAGATGATTGGTGATTTGCCACAGCAAGAATTACCGTCTGCTGTGTTGAGTGTAGTGTCAGGCTTGGACTTAGCAGACCCTGACTTCCACACCCCAGGCCCGATTGATCTCCTGATTGGAGCGGATGTCCTTGGAAGATTGTTGTGTGGACCTAAGCGGCTTTTACAGCGTGACGGATTAGTCGCTGTGCCGACTTCATTCGGGTTTGTAATAATGGGCCCAGTGTCAACAACTGCCAATTCCCAAGAGTTTGATGATGTAGCTGTAGGTTCAGTTCTCTCTGATGCGGTTCAGAGATTTTGGGAGGTGGAAGAGCCCCCTACAGCTTCCCGGGTGAACCCAGAGCAAATGGAATGCGAGCTGTTCTACCAGAATAATACTGGTCGCCTTCGCTCGGGCCGTTTGATCACCCGTTTGCCTTTTTTAGCGGTTCGACCTGCCCTTGGACGCTCTCGGGACGTTGCTGAACGACGTTTGATTTCCATGGAGCGTCGCATGCTCAAGGATAAAGTCCTTCGTCAGAAGTACGTCGACTTCATGCGAGAATACGTGGATTTGGGGCATATGTCGGTGTCGACCGTTGATTGGCAACATAGTGAGCACTATTTTCTGAGCCACCATGCGGTTTTAAAGACCCCTACCGGAAAGATTCGGGTGGTTTTTGATGGTTCAGTGTCTACGACCACCGGGGTCTCGCTGAACCAATGTCTGCATGCGGGTCCTAAATTACAAAAGGACATTTCAGACATTCTGACCAACTTCCGGAGGCATCAAGTAGTCTTTGTAGCGGATATTCGAATGATGTTCCGTCAGACGCTGATCCATCCAGAAGATAGGAGATATCAGCTGATTTTATGGCGTGAGCATCCAGAGGATCCGATGGTGATTTACGAGCTCAACACCAATACGTACGGCATAAAATCTAGCCCGTTTGTTGCGATTCGCTCATTGTTGGAGCTTGCGGAGCGCGAGCGTTTGTATTTTCCCCGCGCAGCCTCTGTTTTGGAGACGGATGCTTATGTTGATGACATTTGTACCGGAGCATCTAGTCTCGAAGAGGCTCGGGCCTTGAGAGATGAATTGATAGGGCTTCTGGGAACTAGTGGCTATGAGTTGCGAAAATGGTTATCCAACTCACCGGATCTCCTTTCCGGTTTGCCGGAGGACCACCAACAAGACCCTCATCTCTTTGAGAATGCGGATAGCTTGAATTTGATAGCCCTCCTTGGAGTGCAGTACATGCCAGTCCACGATGAGTTTACCTACAGAGTCGAATTAACCTCCTCTAAGGTATGGACTAAGAGATCAGTTCTGTCTACGGTAGCCAGGACTTTTGATCCGAACGGTTGGATCAGTCCGGTTATATTTAAGGCCAAGTGTTTTCTGCAAAAGCTTTGGACTGCGGGACTCTCATGGGACGAGCCTCTCTCGGGAGAGTTGTTACACGATTGGGAATCGTATTTCTCATCCGTCCCGGCTATCAATCAGGTTGCAATACCTAGATGTTTCCTTCCTGTTGGGAAATGCTCAGTGTCCCTCCACGGATTTTGTGATGCATCCGAGCGTGGATATGCAGCCGTGGTGTACTTACGCACTGTAAGTACCACAGGGGAGACAAAAATTCACTTAGTTATGTCGAAGAGCAAGGTTGCTCCTATACGGACTCGACATACAATTCCGAAGTTAGAATTATGTGGTGCGGCGCTTCTTGCCCGCTTATTAAATCACGTGTGCTCTACGCTCGGGCGTAGTGTAGACATTGGAACAGTTTTCGCCTGGACTGACAGTCAGATCGTTCTGTGTTGGCTGAAAACTTCGGTGCACACGTTAGAAACCTTTGTAGCTAATCGAGTATCACAGATCCAAGATTCAGAGACGGTTTTAATTTGGAGACATGTCCCAGGGGAATTGAATCCGGCTGATTGTGCTTCTCGCGGTTTAGACGCGCCGGATCTGGTTCACCACCATTTGTGGTGGGGGCCCCAGTGGTTGTTACATTCTGAAGTTGATTGGCCACGTTACCAGTGCTTGGTAACTCCTCCCCCCATTGGTTGGCTCACATCGAGTGTCCTGACTGAGCCCCTCAAGGGCATTGATTTTCTGCTCGATCGCTACAGTTCCTTGTCCAAATTACTTGGCGTGACTGCCTGGATAAAGCGTTTCGTTCATAACGCTCGGCATCCGGAGGAAAAGCGGCTGTCTCCTGTTCTCACGCCAGAAGAACGCCAAATGGTCCTTCTGCATTGGATTCGCGTTGTGCAGACTAAACATTTCGCCTTAGAACTTGAGACGCTCCAGAGTGGCAGACCTAAACTCAAAGGAGCCGTTGCAAGGCTCAACCCCTTTATCGACGCTGAGGGATATCTCCGTGTTGGTGGTAGATTGTGTCACGCCAATTTGCCTTTTGGGGTTCGTCACCCATTGTTGTTGCCCAAAGGTGGGCCCTTAGTGCATTTGTTGGTGACTGACCGGCATATTGCAAATTCTCACGCTGGCTGCAATGCATTATTAGCCATCTTGCAGCGTGAATTTTGGATTTTGTCAGCCAGACGGACCATCCGTGGCATAATTTTCCGTTGTTTGCCTTGCTATCGATTGAAGGCAGCGACGCTGCAGCCCATGATGGGAAATTTGCCTGCAGATCGAGTCAAGGGAACCAGACCCTTTGCCGGAGTTGGCACCGATTTTGCCGGGCCATTCATGGTCAAGACGTCGCGACTTCGAAAAGCGAAGATAGAGAAAGCGTATTTGTGCGTCTTTGTGTGTCTGTCAACCAAGGCTGTTCACCTGGAAGTAGTTTCCGCTCTTAGTACAGAGGCATTTGTTGCCACATTTAGTAGATTTGTTAGCCGGCGCGGACTTCCAGCGTTAATTCGATCTGATTGCGGAACCAACTATCGGGGTACTGACCACTACCTTAAGGATTTATATAAGTTTTTAGATGCTAACCAGGTAGATCTTGGAATGTCCCTATCTTGCCGGGGCATCACCTGGCAGTTTAGTCCTCCTAGCTGCCCCCATTGGGGAGGTATTTTTGAGGCAGCCGTGAAATCAGCCAAAACTCACCTAAGGCGCGTTATCGGAGAAACGGTATTAACGTTTGAGGAACTAGTAACGGTATTTTGTAAAATTGAGGCCGTCCTCAACTCGCGCCCTTTGTGTCCGCTCTCGTCAGATCCTAACGACTTGGAGGCTCTAACTCCAGGTCATTTCTTGATAGGACAGCCACTTAACGCCCTGCCGGAGTACCCATTTACAGGGGTAGCTTCTAATCGTTTGTCGCACTTTGAATTGTTGCAACAATTGTCCCAGAGTTTCTGGAAACGTTGGTCTCTGGAGTATTTGCACATTTTGCAACAGCGCGTTAAATGGACTGATAAGACCCACCCACCAGGCATCGGTGACCTCGTTTTAATCAAGGATGCTAATTTGCCGCCGTTGTTTTGGCGCCGGGGCCGCATTGTTAATTTGTTTCGCGGAGTGGATGGAATACCCCGGGTTGCGGAGGTCCTAGTGGGTGGCTCAATCCTGAAAAGAGCGGTCACCTCTCTCTCTCGCCTGCCAGTGGAGTAGCATGCAGACTTCTTCTGCATGGGACGGGGGTTTGTTCGGTATTGTTCGGGGGCTGCGAGGTGAGGGGTGAATTCACGTGCTGCGCGGGCGCGGGTCGCCCGTTAGTTAGTTAGCCTTTGACCCTTCGCCGTACGAGTCGGCCATTGATCCTTATGCGGTACGATCGCAATCTATTGTTGTGCAAGTAGGCTGCACATTTTTGGGAGACCTTGGCGTTCGCGAGTGTACATAGTCGGTATAACAGACAGTAACCAGTGCAGTGTAACGACGACCTTGCAAGAGCGCTATTAAGCGCATCCCTGTTCAGCACTTCCGGGGGCCCCCAGGAATATCGAGAGTAGGTGAACAGGAGGTTACAAGGTCAGAACTTTTAATTTCATTTTCAACTTTTGACTCCGCGTATCGCGGATAAAACAATTTATAAATAATAAAATAGGAGCCAAAGAAAAACACTCGTTGTTAGTTAACATTTAATGCGGAACTGAGCTACCCTCATTAAACATAATAATTTAATATTATCACATTTCGTAGTACCTGCGCTAATTGGTACTTACATATATATCACCTCCACCCTTATTTACTACTTACGATATGAACTAATACAAAAATAACAATTTTAAATATACTTAACTTACTATCTTAAAATTTATAATTTTATAATTTATCTATCTTATCTTATTTATTACATATATATTACCGTTAAAATATTATTAAAGATTTAAACGAACTATTGGCTTAACTAATCTACCGGAACGAGTACGATACCCTGGCGGGGGTGGCGTGGCGGCCTGTCGTCGGCTCTGAGCCGCGGATTCCCGGCTCTGCTCTTGCTGGACCAAGTCATTCTCCCTCCGACTAGGATACGGCAAGCCCGATATACCAGTATAATTTTTTATTTGATCTAAATGCCTTTTCATACGTACACCATTTTCCCCCTCCACTATTACTGTCCGTGATCCATCGAGACTAGTGATTGTTCCTTTTACCCATCGCTCCCCTGTACCGAAGTTCCTTGCCCATACCTTCTGTCCTACCGTGAACGCTCTCTCCGTGCTGGCGGCGCGCTCCACGAGCCTCCGCTGCTGGTGGCGCGCGCGCTCCCCCGCGCGGTGGGCGCCGCCCTCCCGCAGCAAGTCGAGGCGCGATCGTAGGTTACGCCGCTGCAGTAACATTGCCGGTGATTCTCCCGTAGTACAATGTGCTGTGTTCCGATATGCCATCAAATATGCTTGCAGAGCGATCTCCACGTCGCAGCCATCTCTTTCTGCTTTCTTTATAGTACGCTTGCACAACTTCACGGCCCCTTCCGCGCGCCATTCGAAGCAGGATGGTAAGCCGGTGTAAAAGTATGTGTTATACCGTTCTTCAACAAAAAGTTCCTCATTTCCGCGCTTGTAAATACCGTTCCGTTATCTGATATAATTTCTCTAGGTAACCCAAATCGCGCAAAAATTTCTCTCAACACTCTTATTGTTGCTGTTGTTGTTGTATCTTTCATTTTAAAAGCTTCTATCCATTTTGTTGAAGCATCAATCAACACAAAATAATTATTGCCTTTAACGGGACCTAGGTAATCCATGTGTAATCTACACCACGGTTCTATTGGGTACTGCCACGGTTGCGGTGGTGCCCGCGGAGGTGGTGGTGCTTCCATTGTACACGTGTGACACTCCTTACACTCTCTTTCGATGTCGGCATCAATCCCCGGCCACCACATATAACTTCTGGCTATTGATTTCATTTTTACAATACCCATGTGTCCCGTGTGTATCTCTTCTAGCATTCTTTTCCGGAATACTGTAGGTATCACCACCCTATATCCCCACATAATGCAGCCAGCATCCGTATAAAGCTCATTTCTTCGCGAGTAGAAAGGCTGTAAATTTTTATCAGCGCAATGACCTGGCCAACCCGACTTGATGTATGTTACAATCCGTCGCAAATGCACATTTTCTTTTGTTTTCTGCTCGATATCCTCGTGCGTTAGTGGTAAGTTATCACAAACAAAATTTAAATAAGTATACTCTTTTCCATTCCTGATTGGTGACTCGTAAGGTAATCGTGACAATGCATCCGCCGCATTATTTTCTGACTTGATATACACAATGTCGTAATCGTAGCCCGACAATATCACAGCCCACCGTTGCATTCTGGACGCTGCCATGGTCGGTATTCCCGTTTTTGGACCAAATATTGAAACCAACGGCTTATGGTCCGTCTTCAATAAAAATCTTCGCCCATACAAATATTGATTAAATTTTTTTACTCCGTATATTATCGCCAACGCCTCTTTATCAATTTGCGAGTATGCTTTTTCTGCCACGTTCAATACTCGTGATGCGTAGGCGATAGGCCTCTCGGAGTCGTCCTGCATTTGGTGCGCGATGACGGCGCCCACCCCCACACTACTGGCATCCGTGGTCAGCACCAGCGGCAGCGCCGGATCATAGTGAGCTAGCACCTCGCTTGACAACAGCATTTCCTTCACTCTGCAAAACGATTTATTACACTCATCTGTCCATTCAAACTTCGCTCCTTTTTTCAATAGTGCGTACAAAGGACACAAAATCGTACTTGTATTTTTTAGAAATTTACCATAGTACATAACCATACCCAAAAATGCTTTTACTTCTGTCCCTGTCTTAGGTATAGGTACCTTTGCAATTGCTTTAACTTTATCTGGATTTGTATGAATTCCGTCCTTGTCTATCTTATAGCCCAGATAAATAACGGAGTCCGCCATAAAAGTGCATTTTTCTTTTTTTATTTTTAACCCGTAATCTTGTAATCTTTGTAAAACTCTATGAAGGATTTCTAGATGTTCCTTATCATCCCGTCCAGTCAAAATAACGTCATCCAGGAACACACCCACTTTAGGTATATCCGAAAATATTTGTTCTACTGTTCTTTGGAAAATACCTGGGCTGGAGGATAATCCATATATTAGTCTATTGTATTTAAAAAGACCACGATGCGTGTTAATTACCGTATACTTCCTAGACTCATCAGACAAACATAGCTGCGCATAGGCCTGTGACAAATCAATTTTTGTAAATTTTTTACCCCCTTGAATTTTCGTTAATAAGTCCTCTATACGTGGTAAGGGAAAACGGTCTACCTCAAGGCATTTATTTACTGTTAACTTATAGTCACCGCATATCCTAATCGATCCGTCTGATTTGATTACCGGTACAATAGGTGTAGCCCAGTCTGAGGTATCGACTGGCGCAATGACGTCATCCCGCCGCAGCTGATCTAAGGCGCGCTCAACCGGCTCGCGCAGCGCGTAGGCCAGCGGTCGCGCGCGCAGGAACACGGGCCGCGCGTCGGCGCGCAGGCGTAAGCTCACCTCGCCGCCAGTGTATCGGCGAAGTCCGTCCGAAAATACTTTACAATATCTGGAACTGAGAGATTGTACATTCAGCTTTGACTCTGAAACACTATTATTAAAACAATTTTTTATTTGTACTTCAATGTTTAACTTAACTAACCACTGTCTTCCTAACAACGGCTTTTTACCCCGGTCTACCACGTATAATGGTAAATTCTTACATATTTCTTTATATCTTACTAACGGCGATATCTTACCTACCGGAGCGACTTTTTCGCCCGTATAATAGCGCATTATTAAATTACATTTTTCCATTGGCAAATGTGAAAATAATATTTTATAACATTCGGTACTTATACAAGATATTGCACTACCTGTATCTATTTCCATGCTTAAATTCGTGTTATCTACTTGTAGCGTTATCATGAACGGTTCGTAACTATTAACACTTTTTACCATAAACACATTAAAATTTACCTCCTCAGAATCCTGATCTTCGTCCGAATTAATCACCTGTACTTCACCGTTAAACGTGTTTTGCGTTTTATTGTTGCGTAATCGTGGACACATCTTAAATGTCCCCCCGTAAAACACACTTTGCATACGTAATTACGGTATCTGCACGTTTTTGTATCGTGCCGAGAACCACACACCTTACACTGCGTAGCCGTTGTCAGCGGCGGTCTCCGCGGAGCAGCCCCGGTCGGCCCAGCCCGCACATAGGAGGACGTGCGGCCGCCGCCGCCGCGTGACGTCACTCGGTACTCGCCTCTGGTCGCCACCGCGTTACACGGAGCCTCCTCCGCTGTCTTCCCCCTGCTATTACTTGCTACTCTGTCCTTTTCCACGTATGCTGCATTTGTCTCCGCCGCTTCCATCGAAATTGCCAAATTGTACAATTTTTCTAGCTTCGTGTTATCCTCCTCGGCAAACAGTCGCTGCATAATTGTCTCACTGCTCAGACCACAGACGAATTGATCCCTTATACTCGTACTCATACAGCACGAGTTGAACATGCAAGTCTTAGACAATTTCTTGAGTTCCGCCATGTACTCCGCTATAGATTCCCCTTGTCTTTGCATTCTTTGCTTAAACTTGTACCTTTCTGCCAATGTACTCGGTTTGGGTTGTAAGTGACTTTGTATAATTGTGACTAACTCCGTAAAAGTTTTATTAGCCGGTTTTTCTGGTGTACAAAGATTAACTAATAATTCATACGTTTCACTTCCCATTACGGTAATTAAAGTAGCCACTTTTAGTTCGGATTTCACATTATTCACCACGAAATATTGTTCTAACCTCTCGACGTACAAAGTCCAATTATCCACTGACATTTTAAAAGGCTCAATTTTTCCGATCGACATTCTTTAATTATATCGATAGAACACCCGTAAGTCCTACTCGTCGCCACTGATAGATATTTAAGTATTTATAAATAATAAAATAGGAGCCAAAGAAAAACACTCGTTGTTAGTTAACATTTAATGCGGAACTGAGCTACCCTCATTAAACATAATAATTTAATATTATCACATTTCGTAGTACCTGCGCTAATTGGTACTTACATATATATCAGAAACAAACTTTATTCTACAGTTAGTTCCCTTTTCAAATATTGTAATTAGTTTTTAAATATCGTTTATGTAAGTTGCCAGTTCCGGAAATTTTCAGTGCGACCTATGTATATATTTTCTCCTTACCACCCAAAGGTTGACTGGAAGATATCGCTTTGGCGATAAGGCCGCCTGTTGTTACTTAATTAAATTGTGTTTTTGCAACATGTATTGGTGTACAATTCTTCTAAATTTTATATCTATCTACATAAATCTAACAAATAAATATACTCCTACTAAATTTATGTACGACTTCCTATTGGAGTTGTGTATCGTGACCTCCTGACGCTTCCTGGCGAAATACCCCGTTGAAACCCTCGAAAATCGCTTAGAGCAAGCCACGATTTGCATTTTATACGACCCTTGCCATATTGTGAGGAATACACAAGCAGGTGCGATATGCGTGCCGAATTTAGAATTCTATTTGTTAAGCTTTGTAAAAAGTCAAGTGTAGCAAATCTACTGTTATCATGGTTCTGTCGATATCTAGAATCAGAATATATTTATTGCAAACTGCAACAGTTAAATATACAGTTGATATATTCTGTTGATACAGTTGATATATGGTAGTATTCTGTGAGAGAGGGGTGACGAGGCCAGTCAAGTGCGCATAGCGGCTGTTGGATTCCATCTTGCACTTTCCCCCTCCAAATTATCGAATTTTGCTGCTGAAAAACCGCATGCTGAATAACTCCAAATTTCCATATGAAAAAAAATCTCCAGATTTTTTTTTATATAATCATAAATTCATACTGGCTCCATTTGGTGGATTATGGCTCTAAACCCTCTAGTTTATTAAGGGAGGCCTATGCAATGCAGTGGAAAGTGTATTTATAGGGTAACAGAAAAAACGTAGCAGCCAAACGCACAGTCTACCCAATTGTAAAAGGATACTGTCGCCCATGGACATCCGTGATACATGGCAATTAGGACTTAGGAGATTTAGGAATGAGTTTGGAAAAAGCTATGAGAAAATGGGGAATGGAAAGCATAATGCAGCAAGTTACCTTCAATTGTAGTTGGGGGACTGGGGAATTCAAAGTATAATGAAATAAGAAATACCTTTTACACCATTATACTCTCTCTTCGGTGAGATAGGAGCTGATAGGTTAGGATGGAACGGGAAATGGACTCTGGCATATCTCACTACCGAAACCCGTACATTTGGAGGGAGTAGGACAATGATTGAAAATGTTATCGTCGTTGCATTGTATAGTACTTATAATGAGTTGTAACAATAAGCCATTACAGTATTGCCATAAGTACAAAGGCGAACTTATTCCTAGAGGAAATCTCTTCCAGTCAACCTTAGAATAACCGAGAGGTTGTATGTCATTAAATATGTATTACAATATATGGGAGTGCTCTGTGAGTGTGAGGTAACTTGACCAGTTGGGCGCGCCCGGCGGCTTTAAGATTGCACGATGCACCCTCCCCATCTCACAGTACAGACGAAAAAAAATCACCCAGACAAAACTTTTTAACAACCACTGTGCGCATATTGGATATAATGTATCCCCAAGATATTCCTTACAACGATTTAAAAATCGTTGTACTCCGAAAACTAACAGGGTTTTTTATTTAACCCTAATAAAGGCATAATATATTAAATGAATTCCAGCGCCCTAAGTGCTGATTCTATATTAATGTATGCTTCCGACAAAAAAAATATTAAAACTTCACGTACCACAAAAAGTTTTCTTTGAAAAGCGGACGATAAAAAGAAAATCGTTCTTGGAGAGAAGCAAACAATTTGGTAGGAAGAGTAGTAGATTCGTAAAACTACGACAGGATTTTCACTTTGAATTAGTCAAAATCAAATAAAGTCATTAATTTGTATGGTCTTCTAGGTATTTTTTTTTGTTTCTTACTCTTAGTTGGGTACTTGTTAGTTTTTTACATTATTATTGTACACACAAAATATACACAAATTAATAATTATATGAACGCATATTATAGTGCAAGTCATCTTCGCCGCAGGACCGATAACTGGTCGAGTCCTCGAATTGAGGCCACGTGTCGGGAAGCGCAGTGTGGGACCCGCTCCGGCCACGTGGTCCACCGTAACGATGATTTGAAAAAATTCACTGGTGGTGGCTGGATGAGCAGAGATCATATGTGTGGCGAGCCTTAGGAGAGGCTTAGAAAGTAACACAGAAAGTATGTTTAGATCATCCACACACTGGCGCACACTGCACTGCGTCGATGTTTTTGTTATTGACGACAGTGGTTGACTGTTATTGACTCAGTGACGAATTTCGCGAAGGGGCGACCTTGCTTGGTGCTTCATCGCCAAAAACAGTTTGAAGCCGAGGCACCAAGCAAGACGACAATTTATAGCTAGTTTGCAGAATTCAAACACGGTCGTGTCAATCTCAGTGACGAATTTCGTGCAGGTCGCCCGTCCACCTCTGTCAACAACAAAAACATCGATGCTGTGCTCCGTGTGATAGAAACAGACAGCCATGGGACTTACCATGAGATTCGGGCATCCTTAGGCATAAGCATGAGTCAGATGCAATCAATCTTACACAAACATTTGGTTGTGCGAAAGCTGTGCTCGTGGTGGATCCCACACAATTTGACTGGGGCTCAAAAAACGGAACACGTCACTTGGGGCAATGCCTTGTCTACCAGATTCAACGAAGGGGCGTCGAATTTCATGTGGAACACAGTAACAGATAACGAAATATGGATTTATAGCCTCGGCCCCGAAAAAAAGCAGCAATCGACCATTTGGGTCTTTCAAGATGAACCGAACAAAGTGGTGCAAAGCAGATGATCGCTTCTTTTTTTTTAAAAAAACTGGCTACGTGGCTGCTATTGCTTTGGAGAATCGTCGTACCGTGAATGCTGATTGGTACATGACCATTTGCTTGCCGGAAGTTATTCATGAACTCGTAAAAATAACCGTAAATACCGCATAATCTTGCACCATGACAATGCCAGCTCTCACACGGCCAAACAGATAAACTACTTTTTAGGACGAAAAACGTATGACTCATGAGCCATCCTCCATACAGTCCCGAATTGACACTTTTTGACTTCTTGTTTGTAAAAACGATTTTTCAACGATTTTCATCGCTAGAAGAGGCTGTCGTCATCAGTACGAATAGTGCGTGGACGGTTAGACCTTTTCTGTCACAAACAGAGGACGTTTCAATGTACCTATCAATAATCCGGTACACAAACGTTCGGCTAATTATTACCAAGCGGATTTTAAAGTTTTAAAAATTGTATTTGTTTCCATGCCTACTTTGTGTAATGCAATTACAGCATTACGGTTTTCACTCTCCAGTTTAATATTAATACAATATGTAATAATGATTAACGCCTAAATGAGAAAATACATTTATTTTCACACTTGAGAATGACGGATTCCTAATTCAAATGCATTTTTTTTTTCTTTATTGTAACGGTATTTATGGCCAGAAAGTATCACAAAGTGAAACTTACTCAAGAGTTTTTGAAGACCACAGAAATCCAAGAATTGAGCCGCCCTCCTTATAGCCCTGATTTCGCTCCATGCGATTTCTATCTCTTTCCAAAAGTGAAGCTTGGACTGGACGTCTTGGCATTTTTTTCGAGAGTCCTGAGGACGCTTTGAATGATTTTATGGCAGCTGTTGAGGACCTCGCTAAAGAATAGTATCGCCAGTGCTTTAAATCTTGGTTTAGACGAATGAATCGCTGTATAGACTAATGGAGAGTATTTTGAGAAGTGTTGTAACCTAAATATTTTTTTAGTATCTCAAATTCGTGTAGGTCGGGAATTGTATTGTCTAATTTATTGGTGTGTGTGCATACGTGTCATGTGTGAGCGTGCGTGGGTGTGTCACATAACATGTGAGAGGCCTATATATAACAGTGGAGGTAAATAGGTCGGGAATTGTATTGTCTATTTTATTGGTGTACAATTAAATATCATGCTATTTGTTTCCATTTTTTCTGAAGTCGAACAATCGCCTTACGTCAAGATTAAACTTCCAAAAATATTTTCAGGTCCACTCCAGATTGACGTTACTAATTGGCGTAAGAATACTCGCAATCAGTTGCCAGACAATGGATAATTAGAGGAAACTCCACCCGCCTAATTAAGTTGGAGATATCAACTTGCTTTTGGGGCAAATCCTCCAGTTTCAGGATTTTGTTATTAAGGCTTGTTTACACGATGAGGAGTTTTTCAAACAGTTCTGGTGAAAATATTGTATACGATTCTCGTATGCGAACAAACTACATCACAAATGTTCACGTGATGTTTTAAAAATTTGGTGATAACAGGGTTTATAGTGAACAAATGATGACAAGAGTTGTTTATACTAGTTTTTGACCGATTATCGAAAACCTCTCGTTCGAGATACTCTCCTCACGTAAAAGAGCCATTATTGTCGTTTTGAAAGAAGTTTGCAGGCGAGTTTGGAGTTTTATTATTTGCCGCTGAGTTTTGATGGCAGTTTTGTGCACTGAAATTTTAAGAGTTCTTGTTACATTTTGAACTAATAAGTTTGGGAAGTTATTTAATAAAGTTTCGTTGATTCGCTAACGATACGATTCGGTTTTGTTTGGTTGAAAGCAGGGTAAAATGTCTATTCTTAGAGAAATTGAGAAGAATGTACTCGTACGCATTGGTTTTTATAAACTGTAATGTACCTTCTGTTATGTTTAAATAAATAAATGTCAAATTGAAATTATATTATTTAATGTTTCCAAAGATAAAGTACTCTGCGATAATTCAAAATGACGGTAAAATATATTTGAAATCTAAGCTATATTACTACCAAACATATCAATAGCAAGGCGTAGAAATATCGACAGCGCCATCTGTAGCGTCATCTGTGACAACTACGAACCTTGACTTACGAACTATTACGAACTATTGACCTAACTCCAATATTTTACACTCGTAATCATGTATTACCAATTTTTTTTTACTGCAGACATTGCCAACCGCTAATTTTTAATAATAGATTGCGTTGTTTCAAATTTATTTAAGAACATTATTTTTCTTTTATAATAATTTAATCTATACTAATATTATAAAGAGGAAAGATTTGTATTTTTGTATGTTTGTAACGAATAAACTCAAAAACTACTGGACTGATTTCTAAAATTCTTCACAAATAGGAAGCTACATTATCCGTGTCTAATATATTTAGGTTATATGTATATATTTTAGGCTTGTTCCGTTCTTGAATAAATAAATAATAAGATGCAAGACAAAGATTAAACGTATATATTTCCTTGACTTTTACAATAATTCGATTTGTTTCGAATTCTAAATTTTAACGCGTACAGAATGATTTTTTATAAGAAGGATGACTTTATATATATATCCTTGTGAGTGTAGTGAACACCGTCGCTGCTGCTCGGGCGCGCCGTCCGCTACTACTTCACATCGATGTTTAGTTTGTACAGTTCGTCATGAGGTGGCGCGATTTGCAACGTGCCCGGCGCCTTGAAAGACTGCTTTCAATTAATACACATATGAATGATAGGTTGATTATTTATATTACGAGCTGATCGATTTGCAGTGGCTCCTCGTTTCTTCGTGACCGGATGATACTGGAAGCGGACAGATTTTAGTAAGGGCACGTCGTGTTACTCCATTGGCTGTCCTAATGTCCGCGACTCTGGGAACACCATCTTTGCCTGGATACAATGCTATGATTTTTCCTAATTTCCAATTAAGAGGTGGTTGATGATCGTCTTTGATAATGACAAGTGTATTAGGAGAAATATGTAATTTATTATCGAACCATTTTGTTCTTTTTTGTAGTTCAGTCACGTATTCCTTTGACCACCGTTGCCAAAAGTGTTGACGTAGTTGCTCCACTCGCTCATAGCGAGCAAGACACGTGGAAGGCGTCAAGGTCAAATCCTCGTACATAAGCGCAGTCAAAGGCCGGCCAATCATAAAATGACCGGGAGTAAGGGCCTGGAAATCATCGGGATCTGTGGACATAGGATGCATGGGACGGGAGTTCAGGACGGCTTCAATTTGCGTTAAAACCGTGCCCAACTCCTCGTACGTTAATCTGGCATTTCCGATAATTCGACGCAAGTGGTACTTGCAGGACTTCACCCCCGCCTCCCATAACCCACCGAAATGAGGGGAGTATGGTGGAATAAATGTAAACTTTATATTATTATTACTAGCAAAGTCTATAATATCATTTGAATCTTGAAAAACATTCCTTAATAATTCCCTTTCTGCTCCAACGAAATTTTTCCCATTATCTGAAAATATTTGATGTGGCTTGCCACGACGAGAAATGAATCGTTTGAGCGCCAGAATATAATCCTGCGTAGATAAACCACCAACTAATTCTAAATGAATTGCGCGTGTTGAAAAACATATAAATAAACAAATAATATAATAATAATATATAATAAACGCATAATAATATCGGATGTTTTTTATCATAATTAAATTCAGCGTTACCCAAACGACCGCCTATTCGCATTATTGAATTTTTATCTAAAAATATATTTAACCCGGATATTTTATTTACTTTTTTATTATTTTTTATTTTAATAGGTAAATTTAGTTTAAGATTATGATATTCATCGGGAAACGATTGCTGTTGAACGATGCGCGTCAACATTTGCAGTGACTCATTGATTTCTTCTACACTTAACGAACCGGTTTTACGTTTAGATTTATCCACGCGAGTGTTATGTATAAAACGCAATAAGTATGCACCCATTCGCTTAAGGCGATTAAAGGATGAGAATCGTTCAAAATCAATGAATTCATTAGAATAATTTACGTTACATAGGTTGATCGTAGAAACCTTTAAATCGGGTACATCGAAACAAGTTATTTGATCGTATTCATTATAATCAGTGCTAGTCCAGTTCGAATTATACGGATCACTCAAAAAAGGAGGACCACACCACCACAAACTGTTTTTATCGAATTGAAGAGAATTTAAATCTACTCCTCTTGTTAACATATCACTGGGATTTAAAGCACCTTTTACATGCCGCCAAATCATATCTCCTGTAAGTTCGTTTATTTGTGTGACCCTATTTTGCACAAACGTTTTAAGTAAATGAGGAGACATGCAGATCCAGCTTAAAACAATAGTGGAGTCCGTCCAAAAATGAATTTTATCAAATGTTAAGCGTAATGAATTTTTTATTTTATTATATAATTTTGCACCTAACAATGCCCCACAGAGTTCAAGTCTGGGAATACTTATTGGTTTAATTGGGGCGACTTTAGATTTAGCACATAATAACCTAACGTTTGCTGGCGAATTATTATTAACGAATGAACGAATATATGCACATGCGCCGTATGCGTTTTGTGAAGCGTCAGAAAAAATATGTAATTCCTTTATTGTAGCATTTTCTATTAGAACATGGCGCGGAATCCTAATTTTAGGTAAATATTCTAATTTTGAAACGAAATTATTCCAGGTTTGTGCAATGTTGGCGGGAACGGGATCGTTCCAATCTAACTTGGATAGCCAAAGATTCTGAAGTAAAATTTTTGCCTGAATTATAGCCGGAGCTAATAAACCTAAAGGATCGTAAATTTGAGAAATAACTGACAACATTAAACGTTTAGTAACTTTAGAATGACAATTTTCTAATTTAGTAGTATAATTAAATTCATCATTTTTATTAGACCAGCCTAACCCTAAAGTTTTAGACTGACATAGTTCATCACCGCCTAACTGTTTTATTATATCAAGATCAACGTCATAGTTAAATGTCCATTTTCTTAATAAAAAACAACCGCTTTGTAACACTTCCGATGTTTTATTGCAAATATCTAATAAGTTATCCAATTGATCATCACCAGTGAGTACATCATCAACATACATATCATCGGTAATGACTTGAGCTACGCGCTTATTATTACACTCCGCAGCTAGTTGGTGTAAACAACGTATACTAAGGTACGGCGCAGACGCGGTGCCGTACGTAACTGTACGTAACTTTAAGTTATAAATACGTAATGGGTCATTTCGACTCGATCTCCACACAATAAGCTGCAAATCTCGTTGATCTAAGTGAATTCCGATATTACGATACATCTTTTGAATATCTGCACATACAACGTATCTATATTGTCTAAAACGTAACAATATTGAGAATACATCGTTCTGAAGAATGGGGCCAACGTATTGTATTTCATTTAACGAATAATTAGAGGTTGTAGTAGCACTTGCATTAAAAACGACTCTCAATTGGGTTGTCAAGCTACTCTCGCGGTATACTCCATGGTGGGGTAAAAAATAGTATGGAGTTTTCATGTTATTTATATCCCCTGTCCACAACGACATATGTCCCAACTCTTCGTATTCTTTCATAAAATCAATATATAATTTTTTATATTGAGGAGAACGTTCTAATTTATTTTCTAACGAAAAAAAACTATTTCTTGCCCTAGTGTACGAGTCGCCTAAAACGTTTGCCGGCTCCCGTAATGGCATGCGTACGTGAAACCTAACATGCTCGTCTCGTATCGTTGTAGCTGTGAAGATTTTTTCACAAATTTCGTCTTCACTGGAAATAACGTTTGACCTATTCGTAATTTCTTCTAATTCCCAAAATTGTTTTAATTGGGAATCAATATTACTGACAGTGTTACATTGGACCTGCCTATTCGTATAACGCATATTATGAATAGGCCCTGATATTATCCATCCTACTTTAGTATCTTGTAAAATTGGGCCATTTTTAAGCTTAATTTTATTGTCATTTAATAATTCCCAAAACATGTCAGCGCCTAGTAATATATCGATATCGGCGGGAATATTAAATGTAGGGTCTGCAAGTTTAATATCATTAGGTATTTGTAAGTAATTATAATTAAATTTTATAGAGGGTACGCTTGAAGTAATAGTAGGTAAAATTAAACATTGTAAGTGGGTATTAAAGGAACACGTTTTTGAACGTATATTAATTTTACACGAATTGTTAGAATGCGAAATTATTTGTCCTACACCACAAACGCGTATAGTGGACTGTATACGAGTAATATTTAAACGATTACATAACCTTTCGGTAATAATACTATGTTGGCTGCCACTATCGAGAAGTGCGCGTGCCGTTTGAAAATTATAATTTGCATCGGCTATTTCTATAAGCGCCGTTGATAAGAGAACCGGTTTAGGTTCAGTCGCACAGATCGATGTTTTCGATGCGAGTGTATGACTGATGCGAGTAACGTTGCTCGCATTATTTTTGGTTGTAAATGATGCCACCTGAGGAGCCGTGTCCGAAGTATCGCTATTACCTACACTATTATCAACGTGAAGCAAAGTATTATGTTTTATTTGACAGATTTTACAATGACTGAACGTGCAGCTTTCTGCCGTATGACCTCCTGTGCGTAGGCAATTAGTACAGATTGATTTATCCCTTACAAACTTAAGTCTGTCTAACACCGATAACGTAAGGAACTTTGGACACGTGTAAAGATTATGATTGTCATTGCACAATAAACAATTACGCAAAGGAATTTTATGCTGTCTCTGATTATTAAAACTTTTACTCACAACGTAACTAAATGACTTATTTAAATGTTTTTTACTATCTGAACCTCGTAAATAGTCTTGGCTCGATTTGATCGGTAAATTATTAGGCTTATGGTTTGAATTTTGAATCATCTCTAACATATCCGCTCTGTTTTTCAAAAATGAAATTAAATCGTCTAACTTTAAACTACTAATATTATCTCGACTAACATTAAAAGTACCCTTATGTGTTTCCCATTCGCGTTCTGTTGAACAATCGAGCTTAGACACAATTAAATAAATAATGAGGGTATCCCAATAGTTAGTAGCTTCATTTAATGAATTTAATGCACGCAAATTGCGTAAAATTGTATCAATCAGTTTACGGATTTGAGTGGGCGATTCCCTAGTAATTGATGGTATAGTAAATAGTGACTTAACGTGATTCTGAACTAGCAAACGATTATTATGAAATCTATTTTCCAACAAATCCCAAGCAATAAAATAATTTGGGGCTGTAAATTCTAAAGCACTTATTACTTGAAGGGCAGAGCCACTTAATGACGATTTTAGATAGTGGAATTTTTGAATCGAATCTAAATCATCGCGAGAATGAATCATAGTCTTATAAGAATTACGAAATTCTAGCCACCGGTCATAGGAGCCATCAAATATAGGTAATTTTATTTCGGGCAATTTTATCGACACAGGATTGTTTGAAAACATTTGAGGCCGAATATCTTTGTTTTCGTCACGTAATAGTTGCTTTATAGCAGCTAACACGTGGTAATATAAACTCTCAAACTGTTCTCGGTACTCTAAATGCGGTAAAAGATCACACTCATCAACAATGTTCTCAACTTCAACTTGAATACTATTAAATTCTTTAAATAATTCCGTTAAAGCGATGTATCGCAATTGTAACTCGACCGTTTGTTCTGAGCTCAATCTACCCCCTTCTAACAATTTATTAAAATATTTTTCAAACAGAGTTAATCGACACCTTACAGCACCCCTTTGCTTTTTTAGCAGTGGAATGCGTTCAGATTCAGGTACAGGTACACTAATAGAACTTAATGGATTAGGCGACTTTGACCTGCCTGGCTTTTGTGCTTGGATAGACCCCTTACATTCATTCGCACCCTCACTCATCTCGGTAAGTTACAGAAAGCAAGTAAGTACTTACAGTCTCGAAGACCAGATGCGCCGAAACCTCGGAAGATAATTTACTCTAAGCCCGAAACTGACGAATCTGCAATGCGAGTAACGATTTTAACGCAAATTATGAAAGGAGAAGAAATAGGAACGATTGACCTGACCAATACCGGCTGATGACTCTTCTTCCTTTCTTCCAGACCGTATTCTGTGCTACGTGTAGCTTGGTTCAAATTTTTATTCGGATCGTAGGACCAATGTTCCGTTCTTGAATAAATAAATAATAAGATGCAAGACAAAGATTAAACGTATATATTTCCTTGACTTTTACAATAATTCGATTTGTTTCGAATTCTAAATTTTAACGCGTACAGAATGATTTTTTATAAGAAGGATGACTTTATATATATATCCTTGTGAGTGTAGTGAACACCGTCGCTGCTGCTCGGGCGCGCCGTCCGCTGCTACTTCACATCGATGTTTAGTTTGTACAGTTCGTCATGAGGTGGCGCGATTTGCAACAAGGCTATATTTTAGGTTGATTTTTTGAAAAAAAAACATAAACCGAAGCGAAGCGAGAGCGGGTCGCTAGTTTATTATATATTGCGCTTGAATATTTGTTTATTATAGAAAATAACTTGCGACATGAGATACAAAAGTAGTAAAGTTACAATGGAGATTCCTTATTGCTAAACTTAACCAACCCTTTTAACATCAACTCCTGGACAGGCCTCTTCAAGCACACTGTTATGCACATGGGGGATGTGGGACCTTAAAATACCATGCCGCTGGCCAAGCGGGTTGGCGAGTCCACTCTTCTGAAGGTGGTGTGGTGTCTCAGAGTTAGTGATAGCGGCTTTGTTGTCCCTTTGTCGCCCCAAGAAGAGATGGAGTGGTATTATTCCAAAGCTAAACTGGTTATTGTCATCCGTTGACATCTGTGATACATGCCAACATCAGTTGAGAACAATAAACATTGCAAGCCCCCGGGTACGCTACTTAACTATGGGGTTATATTAATGGATTTGAAGAAAGGGTTGGGAAAGTGAAGAGGGATAGGATAAAAGTATTACACGAGTATTGATACTTTTTACAACACTGAAAGTGCAGTTTATATCTACTACACATTGCTGATCGGGCTTTTTCCTACCTTTGTGGGAAGTTCAATAAAACCCGACTTCAGAGGTAAGAGAACGGTGGCTTATGAGATCGAGGGTGGCTGCGAAAACTTTAGACTTCCGTTAAAAAAATATATTAATTATTAAAATTAAAAAATAATATCCCTATCTCTTCTCTATATATATAAAATTCTCGTGTCACAATGTTCGTTCCCGTACTCCTCCGAAACGGCTTGACCGATTCTCATGAAATTTTGTGAGCATATTGAGTAGGTCTGAGAATCGGCCAACATCTATTTTTCATACCCCTTAGTGATAAGGGTTGTCCACCCTTAGCGCCATCTGTTGGGCAGCCACAGCAACGCGTGGCCGGGCACAGCTAGTAATATGTATATTTCTTAATATGTATTTATATATTAATACAAAATTATGGTAAATAATTTACTTTCAAAGCTCTCAGAAACCATTATTGGTTTATGTGAGTCACTGCACATTTATCAGTATATTACCTTCAAAAATATACATACATATGTTACATACATGCCATCGTTATATTATACGAGTATACATGCCATTGGATAGGGCTCGTAAAGCTCGATAAATTTTGTCAAAACACCTTTTTTTCTAGAGCGGTGCAAGCCTAGGGATATCTATACTCAACTCACATTCATCTGATCGTGAGTTTAAATCCCCGACACATACTACGTGAGGTTTCTACGAGTACGGATTTTTTTTAAATAGAGAGAATTTTAAAACGTTTTTAAATTTACGAGTACGTTTTTTAAAAAAATTAAAAAACGGAGTAGATTTTTAAAAATTTTCACTAGCGCTGCAAGTAGAGGAAAACAACGATCCAGAAATAAATTTAAAAAAAATTAGTACCTATAATGTACCTATCCACCAATCAGCACTGGGTCCGAGTGGTAGAATGAAGCCCGAAACCCCCCCACTGATATACTAGGGGGGGTCTGTGCCATTTAGTGGGACATTAAAGTCTGATAAATGTTACTTTTTTTCACACTGAACACACTGAACACACTGAAAATAGCGACATCTACCCTTCCGACTGGTGTCTGGCATCCGCGGTGTTCTTGAATTACAATTACAACTAGCAGTCCCACGATTTCGTACGCTTAGAGTTAAGGTATGTGTGGTGAGATTGATTTCCATGCAAGCTAAAATGTAACCTAAACGTTAGCCCAGGTCATAAGCTATAACCATGTCAAGTTTCATTAAATTCTGTGCAATGGTTTTTGCGTGATGCGCTTCCAGACGGACAGACAGACAGACTGACAGAGAAAAAATATAAAAATTGTTGTTTTGGGTTCTTTATCATTAATAGTTTATATTTCAATGACTTTTTTCAAAAAGTATTAAATATACAGACACGGCTTTGTTACCATTTTATTATGATTATTATTATATGTACTAGCGGTTCCAGAGACTTCGTTCGCGTGAACTTGTGATTCCCGTGAGAACTTCATAATTTATCTGGATAAAATGTACCCCAAATACACTACGTAATAATTATGTCAAGTTTTATTAAAATCCGTCTAGACGGACAGACAGACAGACAAAAATCCAAATATCGTTATTTTGGGCTTTGTATCACATGTATACATGTACATTGTACATGATGTGCCACTGCAGTGACTTTTTTCAGAAAATATTTGATGTCCAGACAGGACTCTGTTACTTTTTAATCTATCTATACTAATATAATAAAGAGTTTTACCTACAAAAATTGTGTGTTTGTATGTTGGGGGTAATCTCTGGAACTACTGAACCGATTTCAAAAATTATTTCACAAATAGGAAGCTACATTATCCGTGTCTAATATAGGCAATATTTTAATTTGAAATTTTGAAAAGAGAAAAACTCTTATAAACCGAATCGAAGCGAGGGCGAGTCGCTAGTTATAGATACAGAAGATTATGTTATTTATATCACATAGACGGAACATTAGCAAGTTGCGACGATGCACGATTATTCTGCCAACAATATGAAGAAATTTGACATGTCAACAGCGAGTTGGTCCAATGAGGCAACTAATATAGAAGAGAACAATTGAAGGTAATGGGTCAAATTTAATAAATCGATTAGATAGTTTTCTATAACACACATGGTACTTGCCACCTTCTTCCATATAAAAAATATAACACTTCTTTAGTGTCGAATTGTGTCACCATTGTATAAATCTGGGGGATGAAACTAATATTAGCACAAGGAGTCGTCTCAATACGCAATCCATCACAGATCGCTTGGAATCATTAGTCGCCTGTCGTTCTGATAGCTCCAAAAAAACTCGTGACGAAAGCATAGATTAGACAAGAACAGAGAGCGCAGTGTTAATATTTCACGAGCACATTCTTGCTGTGTGTGTGGTAATACGAGATCACCATCGGAAACATATAACAAGCCGAGAAGAGTTATAGTCTTCTGGAAGGAGCTGGAGTCGTTCGAATAGAGTCGATTTCGGAGGAAGGGCTCCCACACAAAAAGGTCGCTGCGTTCGACTAATTGTGGAAAAGAGCCCACGAAGAAGAGTAAGAACATTGGATTTTGCACATCTTTAATATCCAAAATAATCTTTGCTCGCTAAAGTGTGACGCATTCTCTGAGTTTCCAATTCACATAGGTATATAGGCTTCAAGATATTTGATATTATTTTTAAATCCGTATTGAGAGCCTATATATAACCTATACAATTATCGTAAAGTACTTATATATTAGATCATGGGCGTAGCCACGGTGGGGCATATTAGATCATGGCCGTAGCATCGGTGGGGGCATATTAGATCATGGGCGTAGCCACGGTGGGGCATATTAGATCATGGGCGTAGCCACGGTGGGGCATATTAGATCATGGGCGTAGCCACGGTGGGGAATATTAGATCATGGGCGTAGCCACGATAGGGCATATTAGATCATGGGAGTAGCCGCGGTGGGGCATATTAGATAATGGGCGTAGCCACGGTGGGGCATATTAGATCATGGGCGTAGCCACGGTGGGGCATATTAGATCATGGGCGTAGCCACGGTGGGGCATATTAGATCATGGGCGTAGCCACGGTGGGGCATATTAGATCATGGGCGTAGCCACGGTGGGGAATATTAGATCATGGGCGTAGCCACGATAGGGCATATTAGATCATGGGAGTAGCCGCGGTGGGGCATATTAGATAATGGGCGTAGCCACGGTGGGGCATGTTAGATCATGGGCGTAGCCACGGTGGGGCAAAGGGCATAGGGAAGTATAAGTAACATACTCTTTGCATTACACTATCTCTATTTAATTAAATTATAAAAAAAAGTTTGCTTTGCCCCACCCTGGATAAAATCCTGTCTAAGCTATTGTATTAGGTAGTTTGCCACATTACCGTTAACGGAGTGGGTAGACAAGTCATGCAATTAAGACCACGTATTGGGAGACTTAGACCGTGGACCGCCATTCGATCAAATTAATCGACGACGTAAAAGCAATCAACTATCCGTGGAAACTAATATAAAAGAGAAAAATGTAATGTCAAAGGTAGGCAGGTAGGTGTCAAAGGTAGGTGATGGGTCTGCGATGATGGCAGGATGAGAAAAGCGAAAGATTCAAGACCACACGCGATCTTGAAAAAAGCCTACATACTCCCTACATAGTCGTATATCCAGGTGGAGAAACAGATTGATGGGATCGCAAGGTATTGAGAACAAACACTTTTTATGTGGGGAAGAGATATTACAATAAGTGGTTTGTTTCAACACATTTGCCATTTCCGGCGTGCAAAATATTAAAAAAAGAATAACAGCTACTGAAAAATAATAAGAATAATAAAGAAATACAAATAATACCATAGGTAATTATAGATATTGCAGAATGTCATTTTTTTTGGATTTAAATGCTGTTTCTCGAATGATTTATATATCCTCGCAATACTTAGGTACTACGAAATAATATAAAAAATCTAATGTTACGAAAATTATGCTAAATGTACTAAGGACACATAACCAAAAACTGAATTGTCTATTATTATTTTTTTACGGCATACGAAAACGAACGAAACGGATACGGATACGGAACGAATACGGCAGACGAGCATACAGTCCACCTGATGACCTGATAGTAAGTGGTAGCTGTCGCCCATAGACGGATGTCTATGGGCGACAGTATGCCAACGTATGCCGGTGTGCCAGCGATACATGCCAACATTAGTCCAAAATGACAAACGTTGGCACGCCCCCTGGATGCGCTGCCTACCTTTGGCGATATAGGAATGGATTTGGAGAAAGGGTTGGGAAAATGGGGAGGGATAGGATGGGAATGGGATCTGGCACATCTCACTCACTACCGAAACAGGTACGTACATTAGGGAAATAAGATAAAGTGGGAAATGCGGGCATTTCAAGGTAGTCTTCTGTGAGAGAGTAACGTGGCCAGTCGAGCGCGCCCAGCAGCTGTTGGATCGCAGCGTGCGCTCTCCCTCTCAATTGCCTATCTTGGTTAACACCAAAACGGAATTTAAACAAAATAAAGGCGAAGAGTTTAATTAATGTAAACCGTACATCTCAATCATAGGAATTTGTTTGCGTGGTATTTAGATTCGCGCCATTTTGAATGGAGGACAAGTTTATTTACAAGTTAAAACTAGGTTATTCAGTCTGCACGTGTACACGAAAATATAAAGCACTCTTCATAAAGACATTTCGGTCTCATTCATTGGTATCGCTGTATGATGATATTGTGAATAATTCGTGTGAGATAAATTAGAAATTAGGGTATTATTACACAAACGCGGCGAATCGTGCAGCGATCAGATGTGATGGAATCAGGCGTTAAATTTCTAACTAGCGGTGCTAGCTACTTCAGTCGCCCGAGCTTTAGAGTGATTCCCGTGGGAATTATATAATGGATCTGGATTAAAAGTACCCCGACACATGAACTATAACTATGTGAAGTTTTATTAAATTCCGTTCAGTAGTTTTCGCGTGATGCATAGACAGACAAAACTTTCAATGTCCATGTCATCAAATAAACAAGGGAAGTAAATGAGGCTCCAAAAATTTTTTTTCTCCAAATGAAATTCATATTTTGGTAAATTAAATTAAAAACTAACTAAAAATAAGTTTTCACAATATTCATTTAACCACCCTAGTCCTAAAATTTGTATTTAAAATATATGACATATAATCACAAAGATTTATTCATTTTGCATTTTTGGATTATTATTCAAATCGCTTGGGAATAGGGAGGGATAGGACAAGATGGGGTGGGAATGGGCTCTGGCATATCTCACTCACTATCAAAACACGTACATTGGGGAATATGATAAAGTTCGAAATGCAGTACATTCCAAGATCGTCTTCTGTTGGTTTGGTTTTATTTAAAATTCCCTTGAAAGTCATAATACCATACCATACCATCAACCTGCGTCTCTCCACTGCTGGATATAGGCCTCTCCTAAGAACCGCCACCGCTCACGGTCATCAGCTCTTTACATCCAGCTACTACCGGCGACTTTCTTCAAGTCGTCACTCCACCTGGCCGTAGGCCTTTCCACGCTACGTTTCTCGGTACGTAGTCTAAATTCGAGGACTCGCCTCCCCCATCAGTAATCGGTCCCACGGCATATATGGCCTGCCCTCTGCCACTTCAGCTAAGTCACAGTGAGGTAACATATTACTTTGTTTAGAGAGTCGCTCACGAATCATCGAGCGCGAAAGGATGGCAACCTATATCGGAATATAGTGCGATACCTAATTTTGGCTACCGTCCGCATAGCTGAATGACTTTCAATCTAATTATAACACTAGTGCGAGAAACATTGTAAACACGTAATAAAAATAACAGGGTCGAAATTAGAGGTGATGGAAAATATTCCGTTTATATTTATCCGCGATAAGAGGGGAAGAAATAAATATGGATAACAATATTTATTGAAAGATAAACAGTTGTACTGCCCTTCTAGGAATAAAAGTCATAGTAATATTTTTATCGAAAGTGCAATTAACATTATATTCGGAAATTAAAAATAAATACAGAGAATAAACAATAATAATAATATAATCTTTGTTTCAGGTGACAAAGACTCCAATGCCATAACTACAAAATGATATTACAATATTAAGAAATAAAATAAAATTCATACCTATTACCATGCAACAGGGAGGACACAGATATATATAGAGGACACAAAAACAGGGTAAATATTTTGCGTATTACACTCCATCAAAATATAAGTTATTGTTTTTCTTTTTTTCAAACAAGTCCATTCATAAAATCTATTTTTCACAATCATTTCGATTTAAAACACAAATATAGTACGAACTACAGTATCTGGACATACCGTACGCGTTTTAAGATGAAAGTTTTTCTTCGTTCACCATTTATCTGAGCTAAAACCCAAAATTTACCAGTGAATGCTGGTAAAAGTATAAATTTAACAACAATTCCATCATTTTTAAAGGTTTCACCATTGTAATTGTACTTTTATCAGCCTGTAATGTCCCACTGCATAAAAAATACACGGAGTATATTAATTTTAAAACGTAAAAATGCTTCATAACATACCAACATCAATAACGTTCGGGACATGATCCCAACAACTTGACGAACACTTGAAAACTTGGACTGATAACTTGAAGAAGTTTGCCAGTAGTAGCTGCATGAGAAGAGCCGAAGATCGTATAGTGGCCGATCGTAGGCCGATGTAGTGGCGGGCCTTAAGATTAAGGGCTTTCAGATGGCGGACCTGTAGTATGTTAAATAGAAGAGACGGAAATAATATTATTAGTATGTGTATGTGACAACTGAATATTAGAATATTAGTAATATACTAATATTAGTATGTGACAACTGAAATCAAAATGGACAGTGTCAACGGAATGTATGGTAAGGTGTCTGTTGTTTTGAGGCAAAAAACTGATTTATTGTTTTGGAGTTGTTTTTGTTATTCAATACCAAAAATAAACTTTCAATTTCAAAGTCAATTTATCACTGTCAACGCCCATGACCAGTCTAAATTTGACTGAGAAAAGGTGGAAAAAATTGTATAGGTATATACACTTTCTAGTATTTGTAATGTCTATGGGCCCAGGTACCCGATGTAAGCAAATAAATAAAAGAAATACGCGTGTAGTGTTGGCCTGAGGTTACAATATCACCGGGGCATCTTTTCTTGCGGGTGTAGTAACAAGTCACTAAGAAATAACAAAGCCGCCACCACAAGCCCTGAGGAACTACACCACCCCTAAGGCCATAGATCTCTCATGCACAAGACAATGAGCATGACGAGGCCCGTGTTCACCAGTGGTTGATAAAACGTACGTATGTACGGTCGGCAAAGAAACTGATTTACCACCCTAAGATTGACAGTCAGTGGCACGTCATAGAATTATAAGGACTATTTTCACTTGCAAGAACCATCTGACATTTACTACCGCTGTCTTTATCATTTATTGTAATAACCTGAATGCTTAGTTTTTAATTCATGGAACTGATGATAATTTATTTTGAGAAATTTGATTTTCGAGTAATATGCTAAGATAAATCGATTTTATCTTTATATGTTCTACTATGGAAATAAGGCACTAGATTCATTTTCATTTTATTATAATGAAGTACAAAATATTTTTTTCTAATTAAAACAAAAACCACGTGATTACATTACACTATGTGACTCGATCTAAAATGGTTCCAAACTGGACCAGCATAATTAAAGAACAGGAAACGCCCTTAAATGTTAATGTGAGGGCGAAACACCGTTTGCTTCTATTAAGGTTTGTAGACGATCCCCCATTGACCCTAAATGCCGTGAGCGGATATCAGATCCTTGGATTTCCTCCCATATCTCATTATTATGACGTCCCACAGCAAGTCTTGTATTATTGTTACAGCTCGACCATTTTTGAACTATTAGGACCCAAAGATTTTCCATTAGGTTTACATCTGGAGATTTTTAGGGTCAAGGGCAACCTTATATCCGAGTGTGCACTGAACCAGTCACGCACTACTCCCGCCGTGTGCAAATAAAAATTGTCTCTTAAAAAAATAAAGTGTGGTATTTCATTTCCCTAGTAAACATATCGGAGTGTTGATAACATTAAATTTTATAGTATATCGACATAACTCAAAGCCGATGCTCTTGGAGATAATTGTGGCACAGCACTCCAACCCCAAATATTTGCTGAAATTCGATCAGGCTCCATTGGGTACCACATGATCTTCCTTGTAATACCGACTCGAACGCCAAAGATGTAGGCGAATATGCTGATTAGATTGAAGGTTTTCTCATCACAAAATATCGTATTACTGCAATCGAAATCTAAGAATTCTCGGGTGAAGTTCAATCGAACAAATCATGAGCGTCAGTCATATATATATATATATATATATATATATATATATATATATCTGGGCTATAATTCTTCAATACAATAAGATTCTAAGAAAGGTGGAACCTTTACGCTCTGGCGGTAACATAAGTCGGGAGCGCTATCAAAAATCATTGTCTTCAAGAGCGGTCAAAGTGGGGACGGTTTGACGTGGAAACAAACTTTGAGAACCGGACCATAGAGTTAAGAAGCGATAAATATGTAATCGTAACATACGAGTATATCATTGCAATGGAAGAATAAGTCCATCTTCCCCTAATGATTTATCAGCTACAATAATACATAAAATAAGCAAAGAATTATTATTAGATATAAAATTCGGCATGGAAATTACTCTAAATTTAGCAATAATTAAGTAAATAGGAGTTAAAAAAATCAAAATCGAAACTAACATCAAACAACCGAATGCACCAAGATATGTATAGCAATATAGCAAAAATAGCACATATCGCTGATTTTCAGACTGAAGCCAAGGGAACGACAGTACAGTAGTGTTGCGAAGATGTACCCAATTATTTAAGACGGAACGTAGGACGAACAAAAAATGCCTTGTATTTTTACTCACTTTTGCTGAGGGAGAGACGTGTAGAAGCGTTTTTTCTAAACGCGTTTAATTTTTTAAAATAAAATCCTTTTGTTTCTCACTCTGCGCAATCATTAAAAATTCATTTTCATAATTGTTCAATTGTTTATGAAGTCAAAAGTGAAGTTGTATAAATTGTTCATGAAGTCAGTTATTTAAAGTTTTGTAATTCTTAGAAGGTATGTTAAATATGTTTCCCTTTATTAATAATTATTGTAATATATAAATAGTTAAATATTTATATAAATAATAATATATAAATTATATAAATAGTCAGCGATATTATTTACTAGCTACACTGCTACATAATACCACACAAAATTTAAGTAGTAGGTAGAATAAATAAAAATACAGCCCATTGCGCAGAAGGTAGCAAGCAGGCTCAGCGTGTGCTGTAGATGCTCTTCAGTACAGCGCTGATACAGATAGATGGTAGGAAGCCTGAAGGCCTTCTCCAGAGTTTTCCAGATTTTTCTATTCAGTTTTTAATATGACACCGATGATAATGGCATGAATGATAATGGCATAAATAATGTTTCTTTGTGATCCGCATTTGTATAAACCTTTTGCGCTAAATTATTCTTAACAACCTATACTTAACATTTTTAGCATCTGTAACTCTTATTCACACACATGTCCATACAACAACTCACATTCAATTACAAACATTATTTACTCTGTACATAATTAAACAAAAAAGATTTAATCAAAATTAAATATCAATTTTAAAAAGTGTCATCCATTTTTGTTACTTTATACTCTGACTCACACTGCACTTTCCGGTACGTAATTCAGTTTAAATCAGTTCAATAATAAGAGAGAAAATACTTTCTTCCATTTAAGTATCGTTCAACTTTAAACTTTAAAAGTACCATTACTTACATAAACCGTGTCTAGTACTTCTTTGCTCTACGATTCTTTCTATAGCCAATTTGTAGACTGTGTGCGACGAGTGTGCAAACACATTACCCCACTCAGGCATGTTGGCACATCTTCGCCTTCAGATGTATGGAAATTTGAGTTCAGTGCTTGAATATATAATTGAAAATGAGGTGGTGTAGAATTCTAGGCCTTTCTTTTTGAAATTATAACAATATTGTTTTTTTTATTCATTTTTATAGGAAAGGAGGCAAACGAAAATTCATATTTATATTTTAAGTTTCATTTTTCAAAAACGGGTTGTCGGTCGTCGCGAGGCACGTCTACAACACCCTCCATAAGGGCTCATTTACACAAGGAGAGATTCTTGAACGGTTCGGGCGAGAATATTGTAAACTATTCTCGTATGCGACTAAACTATACGTAAAAAGAGTCCGCACATCGGTACAAAATTACTTATTGTTTTATGTATTATATATTTCAATACTTTATAAGTAATTTCGTGCGCAACTGTTCCGATGCGCGGACTCATCCCTTCCACAGACGTCCAGCGCTCTTTTTACGTGACGATACCTATACATACAATTCTCGCCAACAACTGTTAACATGATGATTAAAACTCGGTCATAACAAGGTTAACAGTAATCACAATGTGATAACAATAGTTTATACTAGCTATTAAACCATGTTCGAGAAACTCGCATTCGAGAAACTCTCCTTGTGTAAAAGAGCTATTGTAATGTTGCGCGCTACTTAATACTAAATTAATAATTTCTCCGGCAAATATTTGCACACCGTCTGTGTGTACGTACTCCCTTCTGTAAACATCGTCTTAAATTTTTGTCTCAATCTAATTTTATACAATAATGAATCCTATCTGCATGTAGAGTCCTCATTGACATTTGACATTAACATTTGTCTGATGATATATTCTAACAACCTCAATTATTTTAATCTATACTTCTATACTAATATAATAAAGAGGTAAAATTGTGTGTTTGTAGGTATGTTGGGGGTAATCTCTGGAACTACTGAACCGATTTCAAAAATTCTTTCACAAATAGGAAGCTACATTATCCGTGTCTAATATAGGCAATATTTTAATTTGAAATTTTGAAAAGAGAAAAACTTATAAACTGAATCGAAGCGAGGGTGAGTCGCTAGTTATAGATATAGAAGATTATGTTATTTATATCACATAGACGGAACATTAGTAAGTTGCGACGATGCACGATTATTCTGCCAATAACATGAAGGAATTTGACCTGTCAACAGCGAGTCGGCCCAATAAGACAACTAATACAGAAGAGAACAATTCAAAATCATGGATCAAATTTAATAAATCGATTAGATAGTTTTCTATGACACACATGGTATTTGGAGTCATATTGCTCGGCCGGCAGGGCGACAGGCGACATTTGCTCACGAGTTTCATTATAAACTCAGAACTGTCAAATAGAGGATATATTATATTTTAAAATTTTGAAAAAAAAAAAAAAAAAACCGAAGCGAAGCGAGGACTGTTCGCCAGTGATATATATTTTGATGATAAAAAAATAGCTAGTACCAGGTTTGCTGGTTGAAATCCCCTGGTGGAAATACATGCCTTTTATATGTATTTACTTTTATAACTATGTATTGGTTTAATAATTGTGTACAATATGATATATATATATATCATATTGCAAATGATATATATAAAGATATATATAAATAACATATATATAAAGAAGTAAGTAAATAAAATTTATGCTATAATTTGCTGTGACTTGAGACTTGAAGTACTTTCTTAATTGTAAATATACTATGAAATGTAATCAATAATTGGTTCATAGAAAACTATAGAAGCCAGTATAATTATTGTCGCCTACGGTTTGCTGCTGTTTGCTGTCTGTAGTCTACGGTCGAGTACGGGATTGTACCTTAACACTCTGTAAATCTATCTCCCTCTCTACCAGCATAGTTAATACGCTCTACCCTCTCTACTATCTTTCAAAAGGATTTGTAATTTTAGTTTAATACGCTTATCTTCTTAACCTCACAAGCTTAAACTAAGCTTAGTTTTCATACAACATAATAAAGTGCAAAAATATACACATTATTATTGTTATCATCAGAACGACACAGACATCAATCATCTCACAATTTAGATATAAAGTGCTCGTCGAAAAGTTAATCTTGAGTTAATGTAGCGCAACTAACGCAACGGCTATCTGGCCATCACGAGCTCATTCCCTTTAACGGAGGATTAAATCCGAAACACATTATCATACCTAGCTTTAGTTTATAGAAATGTTAGTTAAATAAAATACCTACCTCAAAGTGATTGAAGTGCACTTCAATCATCTTGAGGTGATCCCTTGGTCGCCGTTTACAACACGTTCGGAAAGAGATGAGGTATAAAAGACGATAGCAAACTAATAGAAAAATGCTCACAGGTATTAACGCTGAAGGCCAGCGTCATTTACTAGTTAATTTAGTAATTTAAGTTAGCGTCTACAAAAACGCTTAAACAAAAGGTATAAATAACGTGACCATACGTCCCGGATTGTCCGGGACTGTCCCGGATTGTCCGGGACTGTCCCGGATTCAGGGTGTCTGTCCCGGTGTCCCGAGCGAATCCGAAAATGTCCCGGATTGGGAAAAGTGTCCCGAATTGGGAAAATAAAAACAAAATAGGCTTAGATTATTTTTATATTTCTCGCGCGCGTGAAATGAAGCGACGTGAAGTGAAATGAAAAATTTGCTCTTCTGACAAATATAAGAAACCAGTCGAGACCAGCTAAATATTTAAGTTTTTTCTTTCTAGTATTTTCTTTGTAAACTTAATTACTCAAATAAAAATATTTTCTGTAAAAAAATGTTTTCATTTATGTACGTAACACACGACATCATCATCTCCTATACATATATATGTAGGGTAGGGCGTCCCGGATTGAGTAAAAAAAAAAAATGGTCAGCTTAGTTGTACCTTTATGAGACCTATTCAAGAATACATTTTTTATACATATTTGAAAATTTTAAATCCTGTTTCTTTCCAACTGAACGGATTAGGCCTTCTAAGAACTTAGCCCAGCCATAAATCTAAACTTACCTTGTTTATTTAAGCAGATATGAAAAAATACACTGAAGTATTAAATCCTTAAAAAGATTCAAGCAAACCTTAGATCCCTTGGAAGATAAACCTTGTACCTACATGTAGTGAAGTCACATGTTTATAAAAAAAGAGATTTTATTTACCGATTCTTTTTTTCCTGTTACTTACCAATAGATCTAATAATATACCTACCATATTTGAATTAATTTTAGATTCTACTCTTCATTATCTTTCGTATAACAGGATGGAAAATGTATTTTATTAATATGTGTACATATTTCTATTTTATTTACATAGTTATTTTATGTCACGAAGGCGGGTTAGTCTTATTAGTGATTATGCTCGTACATGTACATTGTTTTAGTGTGCACCACGGCGGCGCTCGGGAACCCAATTGAGCGTTCTCAAGATACGCACACCAAAACAATGTACATGTATGAGCACAATCACTAATAAGCGTAACCCGCCTTCGTGAAATGAATTTACTATTTACTTACTTATTGATATAACGTTGCATATTACATTATTCTTTATGTATTTTTCACTTCAATTTTCTTCCCATTTTCCAACTTTAAATCAGACTGAAATAAACAATGTATTATTACTAAGAATGTCAACACAAAGTCTACGGAAGCCTGTATCTTTATTGTCGCCAGAGAACCTAAACCTAATCCAACTTCAAATTTGCTGCCATCGATTTGCTGCCATTTTCAGAATTATACTTTTTAAAAATTACAGCCGCCATTTTGTTTTCGATTAAAAAAGTAAAATCATAATCCAGCCAGGCAAAGAAACAATCCTTCGTCTGCCTTTCGATTGAAATGTTTGTTTTAAAAGTAATAAAAATATATCTACAAATCCCTGAGGAACACTTGATAGATAGATATTCTTTCGATTAAGATTACCGCCAGATCTTAACCGAAAAAAGGAAATTACACCCGGATAGCAGATGAGAAGGCGAAAGATGAGTATGAGATGATCGAAGAAAAATATTATCTGATTTAAGTGTGTTTTCTTTGTTACAATTCCGAGTATATCGGGTTATGTATATAACCTCCTGTCGTAGAAATGTTTAAAGAGTACTGTCGAAAACCATTTAGAATTAGAGAAATGTAATCGTCCCATTGCAGAGCACAGGCCTATGTGGGTCCAGTGCGGATTGGTGGACACAAATACTCGAGATTTTTTTTTATTTCTCGAGCACACGGCTTTCCTCACGATGTTTTCCCTCACCGCTGATCAAGGGAATTTTTTTTTAAAATCCGTACTTAAGTGAAAACTCAGTGGCACGAGTCGAGTATTTGAACATACGAATGTGAATCGAGTATAAATACCACTAGACTATCACCGCTCTGTATGATATAGTGCATTCCATAAATATCTATGATTGAAAACACATGATACCCACTTGTATGTAAAAATTGAAAAAGTCCCTCATTTCGGACTAAACAAGAATCCCAAACAATATGTTTTACTTTTGAGAATAAAAATGTATTTTCTCCCGGCCTCGCCTTTAATTCTCACGATTAACGTGCCCCTTTCACGTGGCACGCTCACGCTTGACCTACTTCCGAGACCTACCAAAAATACAGTCTTAAGTTTTCAGGTTTGGTGGCATTTAATTAAAGTACGAAACGTGTCAGACCGTGCCTATTTTGGGACCGTGCCTATTTTGGAAGCTGAAATGGGTTTTCTCATTTTAAACGACATTTTCGACTACGGTGTTTGTAGAATCTTTGCGTTTCAGTCAAACTGTGGAGCCAATTGTTCGTTACCGACAATTACTGACTGTAGGTACCTACCTATTTCGCCTGGATGAGAATACAACGCTGGAAGCGACACATTCAGGAAGGACTCCGGGGTTGGACCAGGGACGCGCCGCTGTAGGTTAAGCTGCGGCTGCTATATTCCAATTATAGATCTAGCAATTTTAAGACCTATAAGCTCCGGGTTACTGCAGTTTATCAGAAGCTGTTCCTGAGTCCTGTTCTGAAGCGAGACCGAACAAGTAAAATCCCAATTAGTAGCTACGTTTATTTTATTATATATGTATTCTAGGTTAACGTATATATTGTATGGGAACGTAATTGCCTGAAATAAATAAAATAAAAACTAGCCTTTTTCACCCGACTGTGGCACTCAAGGAGGGAACAAAATAAGGAAATCAATTGAATACCGACTGAATAGTCAAGAAATGTTTCACAAAACAAAACCAAAGAAACCAGTTTTTGATATTTTAGTTATTTTAATATTATGTTAAAGGTAAGTCGGCATTTCTGATTTTAATAAAAAAATTGGTCTCAATTTTGGAAAACTGGTGTAGAAAAAAATACTGACAAATAGAAAAAAAAAATATAGAATTTTATATTCTCTTTCATAAAATAATTATATAATTAAATTGCACCCAGCTTTTTCAGTATTAGCTGTTGGACACGGACCTCCTCCTGGACATTGTCTTGTGCATGAGGGATGTATGGCCTTAAAACGCCACGCTGACCCGAGCGGGTTGGCGAGTCCACTCTTTTAGAGGTGGTGTACTTCCTTAGGGTAGTTCCTTGTAGGCGTGTGGTAGCCGCTTTATTATCCCGTTATCGCGTTTTACGACACTCACGGGTAGAAAGTGGTGGTATTCTATAGCCAGTAGACACATTGTTTTGTGCATGCGCTACGCTTGCAAAGCGGGTTGGCGAGTCCACTCTAAGAGGTAGTGTAATTACACCACCTCTAAAAGAGGAACTCCTCCGGGTTTGTGGTAGCTTTGTTATCCTTTAGCTGCCTTTCACGACACCCATGGGAAGACATGAAACTTCCATTCATTTTGCACACTTCTATTATTGAATTTACCACATCATCTTTGCAAAGCTACAAAGGTTGACTGGGAGAAAGTGTTTGAAAGTAAAATCCGCCATCTGTCACTTTATACAATAAAGAATAAATTAATAAAAGTAAATTACATTGTTCATTTGCTCTACCGTAATAATGATCCTACAATCATACATACAAAATCATACAAAAATATTCGCAAATAAGGCGTTATAACGATTACAAATTGATTTGCAATTGACGGCCACGTAATGCCCACCGCGGAGAAACTTTGTAGAACAATTTTATTTTATTCAGTTTAGAAAATCGAACATAAACATTAGTCACATTCGGAAAGTTGTTTCTGAACAGCAAAATAGCTTGTTGGATGATTAATATGTCATGTAAACCGTTTGCATTATGTCATCCAACGTTATGTCCATAGAATGTGACGCATCCCGCCCTTAACCTAACCAGGAATAGATTCTGGAGTCGACCGCGTGCCAAGCACTTACGTAAACGCGCGCGACGTTTTTTACGTGGTGCAATTATCTGTATTTAGACATAATAAAGTTTTGGTTTTATGAGCTTGATAATTTTGAGTTTATTGGGGTGGAGAGTGGAATTCACTGAGCCAGTTACACAACTTACACATAATAATTATAGAGAAACAATTATTAATAATAGCCGAAAAATAACTTAGTGAGCAGCGGAAAATACTGAATGGGCAGCAAATCAATGGTGTGGCTACCAAATGCGGATGGGTAGTTGATGAAATTGCTCGCAATTCTTGACGTGGACTACCCACCTCTCAGTCAGCTAGTGACAATGGTCGGTGCAGCGAAACCGAAACGTCGAGTAAAATAAAGACCCGTTTAAATAGATACATATGTGTGAAAAACGCAAAACTCTGAAATGTCCTCAATTCGATATCTGACATGTTTTCATTTACACAAGTCTCTGAGATATTTTATATCGCGTTGTCTTATTTTCTTTTGTAACATCAATATCCAATATAACATGATTTAGAAAATAAATGAATTCACACTTTTTTAACTGTTTATTATTATGGATTATTTTTACATATTTTTTTTATATTGAATCAAGGCGACATGCGAGCAGACATTCCACTTGGTGGCAATTGGATTCTATCCTCATGGAAATCCACGATTCATTCCAACATACAGTTTCGGAAGCAAATGTTTTATATCTAATTAATATTTAATTCGTTAATTTATATGCCCAGAAATATTTATATTCCCCTAATAACGTGAATGATTAGCAACACTATGTCATGAGTTATGAATGTGTCAGACACTCGCACCATTATAAAAATGCTAGTGATGTCCCGAAATGAACGTCGGCGGTCCTCATACATGAGTGTTCTATCTTTTTTTAGATTTCAGCCAACGAATAATACCGGTGAGCCGAATAGAGACAGTATCGTTTCGGTAGGCGCGCGCACTACAGTAAGTTACCAATTAAAAAGTACCTATTTTATAATAAAAACTTCACGAAAAGTTTCCTTCGTCGCGCATCTTCGAAAAAAAAAATTGCCGAACGCGAGTTCCAATTTCAAAGTTCTCACTCGAAGTGATACTCAAATTTCGTATTTGGAATGTGGGTGAAGGTGAAACGGCTCGTGAAGTTTTCGTATTTTAGTGGTAATTAAAAAAAAAGTGTAACTTTATTTTTCAAATTCGTTTCTCTGCCAGTGTTTAGTGATAACGTGATGACAATTTTAGGTGTGGTGCGAATTTTTAAGTGATAATATGTGAGAGGATTATTCCTGGGCGCGACTTTACTATTTGTGTGTTTAAAAACTAGTTAACTAAAAGATATATTGTATACTATACTCCCTCAAGAGGTCCTCCATTACGCTACGATATGGGGTTCTTCAAGAAAGCTGTGAATAGGATTTTGCAAGGTCGGCGGCGCACCCGCATGCCCCTCGGTGTTGCAGGTGTCCATGGGCGGCCGTAACACTTGCCATAACGTGGGACCGTTTGTTCGTCCGTCCATTTCTTTATAAAAAAAAATGTAACATGTTTTCTGTCTATCTTTCGATAATGAACTTTTGTTAATGTTAAACGCGCTACTATGAGACACATTTGAAAATCTATTATATTAATTCTATACTATATTTTCTTTTTCTATATCTATCTATCTATACTATTATAATAAAGAGGTAAAATTGTGTGTTTGTAGATATGCGGGGGGTAATCTCTATAACTACTGAACCGATTTCAAAAATTCTCTCACAATTAGGAAGCTACATTGTCCGTGTCTAATATAGGATATATTTTATTTTGATATTTTGAAAAAAGAAACATACACACTGAAGAGAAGCGAGGGCGGGTCGCTAGTTATTTATAAAAGGATCTCCAACATAAGATACATCAAACTCTCATCCAATAACTATAAATTGGGAATTATTAAAATACAAGTTAATATTTTTTTAATATCAAATTATAACAGCAGTCTCGTGTTAATTGAGTTAATGGAGCAATTTAAGTCTTATATCTAAATTAAAGATTTCTATTAAAATTAAAATACATCGTTTGCCAGATGTTGCAAGTGGAATATATGCTTTCAATTCGAAAAAGCGGCCATTTATCAATTAGGCCCACACTCCGGACAACACACTTAGCTCATGAAGCATTTATACTTGGCTGTGTTTTAAATTCGTCATCCCTTTTTTTTTCTCATGTATTATGGCAATGGCGCGATTAGCACATTCTGCCAATGTCAAGTTTTCTTTGTAACTCAAGTGAAAATAATTTAAAACAAATTTTGACATATTCAGTCGAAGCAAGTCAGGAGAGCGCTCTGTATAGGTTATAGTATAGGTATCTGTATAGTATAGGTTTACTGAGGACAGAGACGGACTCCTTGGAAACTCGCAAAAAATGCAGTCTCACGCTTTTATTTGATTATCACAAACATTATGCACAAACACTAGGCACTCTAAAATTTAATAAACCACAAAACCCATAATTTTTACATTAACCAAACAAATACTCAATCATGCATCATTTTTTGAATGCCATCCGAAATGTCATAATAGCCTTTAAATCGCTTTTAACTATGTCCGGAGATAAATCCAAAAATAATCGAGTTGGAAACAAAAGTACAAACAAATAGTTTTTTCGCAAATATACAATAGAAAATAATTAAATATACAATAGAAATTACTAATATACGAAATCCAACTAATTTATTTTCTTATAGTGTAGTATAGGCTTTCTCGGCCGGTGTCCATATTAATTGAAATTTCCGGGCTACTTGGCCGAGGTCTTCTGGAATCTCTTCTCTTTCTTCCAAATGTTTCGTCAACATTTCTTATTTTCCAATGTTATTTCTTCGGCTTCTTGAGCGCAAAAGTTGCGCGCTTATTTTTTCAATTAATAATCAAAAAGTTCAATTAATTATTTATTTTCTTATTTACAAAATCATCACTAACGAATCATCACTAACGAATCATCACTAACGAATTATGCCTTCACAACAACAACACTTGCCAAGTAATTTCGTCATTTAGCATCTGACGAGTAATAAGGAATGAACGGCTTCTACAAATTGCAGTGATGCCACGAAAACTGTGGACTTTGCAAACCGTGCAAAATTTAAATATTAAACTTAGCGCTTGTGATTACTTGTTTTGATAGAATAGTACCTTAGGCTAAATGCCCATTTATTCTCGACTTTGATTCGTGAAGTCGTGAGTTCATATCCTCGGTCCGTACCACTGAGCTTCTACTTGAGTAGGTATTTTTAAAATTATTACTAGCTCGGCGGTGAAGGAATACATCGTGAGGAAGCCTACTTATTGGAGAATTAAAAAGAAATCTCGACCATGTGTATCCACCATTCTGCACTTAATTGTTCTTTCATTTTACTCGTCCCAATCCATCTTTCCGATGGAGGTACGGGAAATGTATTGGGACGAAGAAATCATTTCTATTCCCTTTCCCAAATCAACGTAGACAGTGTACCCACGATATGGGGTTCTTCAAGAGAGCTGTGAATAGGATTTTGCAAGGTCGGCGGCGCGCACGCATACCCCCTGGTGTTGCAGGTGTCTATGGGCGGCGGTAACACTTACCATCACGTGAGACCGCTTGCTCGTCCGCCCACTAGTAAATAAAAAAATATATATATTTATATATCTATGTATAAATATACCATACATTTCTCATTATTGTTGTAGACTGGTTTTTAATGACATAACTCCTCTCGGTTATTCTAAGGCTGACTGGAAGGGATTTATTTTATGAATTAGTCCACCTTTGTACCTACTTATTGTAACAATTCATTATAAGTACAATAAAGAGCAACAACAACAATAACATATAAAGTGCCGAGCAACGTGTGACGTCACGATAGATTTATATACATGTCTGTTATGTTTAGATAAATAAAACAAACTTACAAACGATATTTCGTTGAATAGTTCACGAAGCTCCACTTTTGACTATTTTTTTTCCCCCAAAAAGCATGAAATATTTCCCTTTTAAAGATTGCAATCCAAGGCCCTTTACGTCATTATAGGGAGTAACGCGTCAGAGCCCACGAATCGACAATTGCAGTGGAACTTTGAATAGCCTATATATCGGTCGATTACCAACGGTCCTTCTTTTTACCATACTTAATACTTTATTTTTATTTAAATACGAAAAATTCGCTAGTTGAAAAGCTAGTGAACTTCGCCATTTAATCGGTAAAAATTTCCAAGTTCAAAGTTTTCCATTCAACCCTCATAACATTTCTCCGTCTCGTTAATCTATCCAAGCGGCGAGACGTCTACGTAACTGTTCACTTGAATATCTCTTGTAAATTAATTTACGTATTACTTGTATTGAGATAACTTTGTTGAAAATTAATAATTACGCTTTGTTTGAGTTAGTTGAATATTTTAGTTTTGGGCAGATTTGATCAGCTATGAAAGTACAATCGAGGAGAAAATATTTATCTGTAGTGTTAATATTATTAGCAGTGCCTACGATTTTGTGTACTTCTTTATTTAAACTTTAGCGCACATAAATTGTACAGAGGCGGACTTTATGCCTGCCTAGTGACATCCTCTGCCAGTCAACCTTTGGTTAAACAGAAATGCACGAGAGTGGTGCAAAGCAAAGTTATTTCGTAACTGAATACGAATACTAACACATACTAAGTACATATACATGACAAATAATTTCATATATAATATATTATACATACCTGCATAAAAATATATACATATAATACATACATAAATAAAATACAAATACTTAAAAATATACATAATACATCCAGACGACAAAGAAACCTGAAAAAAGGAAGGTTTTTAACTGAGTTCCATTGCTAGATAGTGATCCCGAAGCATTCCTTTGAAAGAGTTCATAGAAGTAGGCGAAGTATATGTGGTTAGCGTGATTCCTGTGGGAACTTGGGAACTTTATAATTGTATAAACTGGATAAAAAGTATCTTGAACCCGACACGTGAATCATAACTATTATAACCAGCCAAAACAAAATAAAGATTGTTTTGTCGGGTGGTTCGGGGAGTAAGGCAATTTTTCTTTATAAAATATTTTATATACAGATACGGACCCGTTACGATTTTATTATATGTATAGATAATAATTTGTCGCTCGATTATATCAGTAGAGTTCAATGAGCTTTCGTTTTAATACGTGACTGATAACTACATAATTCATTTCAAGATTTCAATTAATAACTGTCAAAATTAGAATTTATTTGAGACGTTAATAGTCATGTGTGAGTTGAGTGATGCATGCGTGAAGCGGATTAGAAGGATTTATGAATCTATATATGCCGTAAATGATATTTGTAATTGTGATAAATAACAAAAATTGCAACAGAGATAGAAACGTTTTTGAATACAAACCTATTATTATTGAACGTACAAGCGCGTTTTAACCTAACACGACCATTAATATTAAATAGAAAAATGAGTCTGCAATGGACATATCCGTGTATAGACATATACACGGAGTTGGAGTTGATAATTCAAACCCTATGTATTGTCGCTTTGAATATCGAGATATTATTTTCATACTGAAATCAGTTTCAATAATTGTAATTAGGCTTTTTAAAAAAATAAGTTGTTTAAAATCTTGACGTGTAGGGGCAAAACGAGTATGATTTTTGGATTCAGCGAACGAAAATTCTTTATAGAGTTCAAAATTTTGTATAATTTTAAACGTCTGAACTGACGACATCACGAATGAGAGCCGAAGATAGATACCCATATTATCTAATTATATACGATGGGATATACCCATATTATCTCATTATATACGATGGGATGGAATGTAAACGAATTCTTTAAAATCACATCCAATCCCAAGACACTTTATTTAGTACATTTCATGGCAATCTTCTGCGTAATAATTCAGGCAAGGCCTATTAAAAGAGAAGAAAACCTTGATCTTATTCAAATTTCATAATGGCTAAATGGAATTTTATAACATCATGTTAGTTTAACGCAGATGATTTTCTAAAATCTTTACATCGATTGTGCAAATGGATAGGACTCCATGAATTTTTATGAAATGTTTTAATGTAAGTCGCGTGTCGTTAGTTACTTAGAATTTTCATTGAAAATGCAATGATTAACTTTTTCGATTTTTACATAAGCCTATTTATCGACTCACAGCCAAGTCCAGACTTCGTCGTGTCATAATTCACCACGAGATCACTGTGAATTATATATTTTATAGTTACATTTTATTCTAACAATACTGATATGAATTATGTAGCTATATTTATTGGTATTTATATTATATAGTTATTTATTCATATTATTCATTCATATTTATTCATTCATATTATATAATTTGTATGTAAGTGCACCAGTTACTTGGCAGTTATTTTTCAACAACTCTTTAACCCAAAGATTATCTGGAACAGATTGCCGTTAATGATGATCAGACAGCCTTTTGTATACAGTTTTGTGTGTGTGTGTTTGCATTACACTGTGTCGTTATCTGTGGTATACAATCAAGAATAGTTACTGAACTACTTTTTTAAGCATTATCTTTGACCGAACCTTTTGCAACTACCTCCATAAGAACCATACTAGAGCATCTAGTATGCAAAAACAATATAAAAAAAATTTTCTTCATGAAACATCTCACAAGTACACTTTTTATCGATATATTTCCTTTTTTGCAGGTGCGCCGCCAGGAGTGAAGACAACGATAGACGACACCGTGGGAACCAGCAAGATGCTACCACGTTTCGGTTAGGAGGTAAGATATATTATCTTTTTTTACCTACCCTCGTGTCAGAGTAGCCAGAGTCAGAGCATTCCCGCTCATTATGTTCGCGGAAATAATTTGAAAAATCTGTTTGATTTTTTTGTGTGGAATAACAGTGATTTACAGCTCTTTTTACGTGTTTTTTTTATAGAAAGACCTGGTGGTACCTAAGTGCACACTGTCACTCATGGACATAGGCGATACATGAAGATTAGTGAGGAATAACGAACGTTGGCACTTTTGCTAACTACTTTTGGAGATTTAGGATAGATATCGAGCAATTGGGAAGGATAGTGAATGTTTTTTCTTTATTAATCCTAGCGCAGACGGCCGACGATAAATAAATCCGAAAATAGAACATAGATTATTTAACGCAATTTACTAATTTTATCAACAAAAAATCAGTCCAACAAAAATCGAAGCCTGGCCAACTCTCGCCGATCCAATTCGACAATTGTCGGCTCTTAGTAGAAAAGTGTAGAAAATACAAGTGAACACGTGATGACATACATTAACGGCAAACATTTAATCGCCTCAGAGTGTCGGTGGATTGTCAGCAGGTGTAGGACGTGAGCGAAAATCGAGCGAAAACGAGAAATCTCCGCGGGATATATATGAGCTTACCTTTTGTAAATCCTTTTTATTACTCTTGTTTTATTTATTTCATGTTATTTGATTCATGGTTCATGTGTGTACAATATTATATTATTATTAAACAAATTTAATTATAGAAGAAATAACATAATGTTAAAGTGTTTCATCATCATTTTGAAATTAGTAATTATAGTATAATTAGTTATTATAATATTATTAGTAATTATAGTATAATTCGTAATTATAGTATAACTAGTAATTACAGTATAATTATAGAATAATTAGTAATTATAGAATAATTAGTAATTGTAGTATACTTAGTAATTATAATATAATTAGCAATTATAGTATAATTAGTAATGATAGTATAATTAGTAATTATAGTATAATTCTAAAAATTAAGTTTAGAATAACTATAATATGTTATGTATAGTAATTTTAAATTATTAGAATTTTGATATCCTACTGCGACAGTATTTGAATATTAATTACGAGTATACCATGTACTGTTACAAATTTTCTTGCAGAATAAATCATTTGATTTGAATTAATATAAAATTCACTTTTTAATGCTTTTTAAAAACTAAAACTGATATATTGAAGACAAGTGGCAGAGCTTGATGCCAGTATTCAACTGCGTGCTTAATTCATTCTTAATACAAAGTAATTTCTTATTGCTACATCCTAAATGCTAACTTAGAGTTATGTTCCTAGAACTATGGGTTCGGCCGGCCACCCGGTTCTGCTGACCCAGCTATCAACAGTAAGGACCTGGGTGACGTAACTACCTTGATGTTTTGGCTCTGTTTACATAATACGTTCAATTTTGATCCTACACCTGGAGTTGACATACTAATGCGTGATTCGCTTATTTGTATTTTTGGTATTTTGGTATTTTTAAAAGTGCAATTTTATTTTTTTATTCCAATTATAAATACAAACATTTAACAAATAATATACAACGTTTATTATGGAGAATATACAGCAATCACAATAATTCTTATAAATGGCGTGATTTTATATCTTCTTTGTTTTTTTTTTTATTTATGAAAGAAGGTGGCAAACAAGCTCACAGTCCACCTGATTCTAAATGGATACTGTCGCCCATGAACATCCGCGATACATGCCAACATCAGTCCAGAATGACTAACATTGGCACGGCCATGGATGCGCTGATTACCTTTAGAGATTTAGAGGAAGGGGTAGGAAAATGGGGTTGAATAGGATAGGATGAGATGGGAATGGGCTCTGGCATATCTCACTCACTACCTAAATACGTACGTACATCTTGTCAGATTATTATTATTTTCTCAAGAATTTGTACCAATTTTAAGTAAATAATCGTCACACCATCACAAAACCAGTCTTTTTATAGTACACTGCAGGACACGGGCCTTAAAATGGGACACTGGCCAAGTGGGTTGGCGAATCCACTATTTTAATGGTGGGGTAGTTCCTTAGGGCTCGTGGTAGCCGCTTTATTATCCCTTAGTCTCCTTTTACGACATTCACTGCAAGAGTGTGCTTTTCTAAAGACCAAGAGAGTATAGTATTCCTAATTAATCATATTATTTCCCAATGTAAGAGGGGAATGGGATATGTAGACTGATATTGAGTTATCGACTATTTGGAGAATCACCCTAATACGAGTCATAATAAATAGATAGCAGGTGAGAGCCGGAAGCTTCAGGTGTGCCAGGTCTAAATGTGGACTGAATCATTGGCTGCCGTTACGTTTGCACCATGAAGAAAAATTATTCAATCCCAATCCTTATTACTATGAAGATAAAGCGATTGCATAGAGACAATGTTTGATATTTGCGTACGAACAATCAATCCGATTCAATCTTTATTGTCAGTTATTAAAGTCCACATTCATTTACAGGCTGGAACCACGCCTTTCCAGAGACCTGAAACATAAAATCTGAGTTCATTGACGTGTAAAATTTACTAATCATTTTGGCGACAATTCAATTACTTTGAGCTTTTAGCAAATATTTTCATATACATTTATTAAACACACAGCCCAAAAAAATAGTTTTACAGAAAAATATGTAACATTTATGTAATTGTAATTATGTAATTGTGCCGTACAGTGTCGGTCCACGTGGTAGTAAACCTACCTCCGCCCATGGTCCTACCAACCTTTTGGTTATACGGACCGAATCGTCGGGAGCTACAAGTAATTTCTTTTCCCCTGTCCCTTAGCCACTCTCCCCTTTCTGGGGCTGTTCTACTCCACATTACGTGACTTCAGCGCCAAGCAGCTCTTTTGGGCTCCAATTCCTGTGCCAGCGGTGTGCAAACTCTCTCAGCCTGCGGTGCCGTGCAGTGTTAGCCGGCTTTAGAGTATATGGGGTGCCATCTCTTCCGGCGGGTGTCTTAAAAGGCGACTAAGGAATAACAAAGCCCCTACCAGAAGCGCTGAGGAACTACATCACCGCTAAAGAGGTGAGGGGTGTATTGCGTTATAAGGCCATACATTCCTCATGCACGTAATATGTCAATTAACTTTGATAACTTGAGGTATATACAATTTAAATAAGTAATTCTAACACGTTGTAAAAAATTGAATTCATAATAAAAACAAAATTAAGTCTTTTAATACTCGATAACTTCAGAGAAATCGATTTCATCATTAAAGTGGAGGAATCTCGATATTTAAAGCGAAAATAGAAACATTAAACTTTTTAAATGTGCCTCTGAATAACAGTTGATTTTGACATATCCAAGTTATTCCCACCATACATGAAAATAATAACTTTTTAAAGTTTACCAAAGACTGAGCTTGTCTTATGTCTCTGCAAAGACCACAGTCTCACTGATTGCATAGTGCAGAAATGTGTACAGAAGTGACATTTATTAATGGAATGTATTATTAAATGTTAAATTATGAATAAACTTAAATGATAAAATGTAAACGAATAATGATAAAATGTAAACGAATAATGATAAAATGTAAACGAATAATGATAAATGAATAATGTAATGATAAACGAATGATAATGAATATAATAAGACCAGTCAATTTTCTTCTATACATATATTAAAACTGTAGAACCAGCGTGTCTGTACATTGAATATATTTAAGAAAACCTGATTGGGGGCGATGAAGGAAGAGTATCAGAATACAAAAAGACGATTTGGAGAATTTTTGTCTGTCTGTCTGTTTGGCTGTTTAAACACGCTAATCTCCAAAACTACTAAACGGATTTTCACGGGGTTCCCACAGGTTAATTAAGCTTAGCTTGGCGCTTCGAATTGGCTTTGCTTCATCGAAATCGGCTGACGGTAAGAAAAGCTATTCCAATTTAGAGTTTAAAAACTAAAATTCCACGCGTAAGAAGTCGCGGGCACAGCTAGTTATTATATGACACTAAATATGCCTACCTACGCAGTGCCTAGTCAGCAATTTGTTGAACTCGGCTAATTAGGTCTTACGTCAATTTTGATTTTCCGATGGCGATGAATGATTCTTGAAAGTACATATTGGGCTATCTTGGCGTCTAGTCGGGTTATTTGCGATCTTCTTATGATAGTAGCAGATCGATGACCAGGGGATCAGGAACGAGAACGGCATCTATCCTTCCTCTATCTCATCCTCATCCTCATCCTCTGTCGTAGCGATCTCTATTCATCTCCTCTATATACAGTGCCATTCCTTCAATATACATATAGGCGGTACATATTGAACGTGTTGTACTAATTTGGTCCCTATAGAAAAATATCGAAGACAAGTATTAGAAAAGAAATTTTGATCTTTATATATATATATATATATTTTATATGCATCTCAAGTATTCATATATATAATAATATATTTCAGTTATATGTTGATATTATTTAAAATTGCCCCATACATCTTATTTGATATTGCGATCTGTTCTCCTTACCACCCGCCAGATGAGATCGCTTTTGCGATAAGGCCACCTGTTGTACATTTCGTGATACTTACTGTTGGTGTAGGTACTATAAAGAGTGTATCTATCTATCGTATTGTAGAAATCTTTCCCTCAACTACTCACACATTCAGTTTCATACTTTGCTCTTGTATTATCCGCTACTGCCTACTGAAGCCTATAATCGGCTTTAGGACGGCAATAAGGCTTTTATTCCGAGCTTCATTTCCTTCGGTTTGCGGTGCGCTCGTAAAATATCAGACTCTTTCTTGGCTATACTGCAACCAGAGTCAGCAGCAAATGCAATAGGATATTTCAGATTTTCTATAACGCCACACTCAACGACCTACACTTGGATTTTGGATAGCATGTTGGAAACATTGCAATAATGAAACTCACAACATATGTCGAGCTTGCGACCTTTTGCGCACTGAGATATCTAGATAAATCTGAATACCATTGCTTTGTTTACCATATAAAGTATGGCAAATAAATAATTTATTTACATATTTACTGTGTCGTGGGTTCAGAGACCGGGACTGATAGACGTCAAGGGCGTGGTACTCGAAGTTGTTGACCATTATGTCTACCTTGGGCAAACGTAGTGACGGCGTGCACGCGTGAGTGACAGAGAAGTCAATGGCTCTCCACCGCAAATATTTACAAGTTCATATATATCTAATTTTTTTTTTTTTTGAAACAAGCAGTTACTAAGTAGTTTTAATATATCACAACACATATATTATACTGATGACCACAGAAATAGGATTTCTCTACATTCAAATATTCCGTGCTGAAGATCAATTCTCTGGTACATAGGTTTTTTAACAGATGAGAACAATACAAAGTAGATACAAATTAAAAAAGAATTTGTGTAATTAAAACAACATACAAATCATAAAGACATTAATGTCAGAGACAGTCAAGTACCTTCATATGAAACGTTTCATATGAAATGTGAAACTTGTTTCATATGAAATGTGAAACTTTTTTAGAAAAAAAAGAACTAACATTATTTTAGATGACACAAGTGCAACCACGCTCAGTACAGAAATTATTTTTTTAGCATTTTTATTCTAGAAATTCCTTAGGCATTTAGAAAACTATATGAAAAACCACAGAACAACTTTTAACACTAATCCACTTTATCTTGAACAATGTAATCCATTGTTTCCCGTAGTGACTTGTTCCTATTGCGTCCAAACTAATATGGGGTACTGTAAACAACCATTAAACTCCAATTAACTCTGCAACGACGTCAGAAAGATTAGCTCTCACAAATGCCATGGATTTTACGCTTCGATACATTTTAATTGGTTAGTCGTTTATCGGGACCGTGTGTAATAGATTTAAGTGGAAACAAAATAGCAGAGGAATATGGAATATTATAAGCTCTTAATGCCAGTCACGTTACGCCGTTAAATAAACTGCCTTGCAATTCCGTATTATGAATGCATTTAGACTTTTTTCTAGAAAACGATCCTACTTATAAAGTGAAATGTAATCGTTACCAGTCCAGTTCACTGCTGGAAACGGACTCCCTCGTGCATATTGTCTCGTACTACAGAACTAAAATCATAGATATAGCTTGTAGAATCAGCATGTTGAAGTGCCAATGGGCAGGTCATATTTGCCGCAGGGCCGATAATTTATGAGGTCTTCAAATGGAGGCCCGAGAAGCGCAGTATGGGACACCCTCCGCCCAGGAGGACCGATGTCTAAAAGAAATTTAAGAGACTAAAGAGTCTTGGAAGGGGCCTATATCCGGCCGTGGAGAGACTGGCTGATGGCATGATATTGAGAACATGTTTTGAGTCACTACTGAATTAAAGAGAAGAGTAGGAACTAAATTGAAGAGTATCCCTTGAAACGTTCCACAATATGTGCCCCTATCGAAGCCTCGTCTGCTCCATTACTTATTGGAGACTTGAAACTTCTAAGTTTGTTCTACCGAAGACTTAAAACAAGATAAATCTTACACGCAATAAAATTGGGCCCCAGTATCACTTGTAGGGAATTGAAACACGTGGAAAGTTCGTAAGAGTTGCCCTCTGTACTAAGGTTAACTTACAACTAACTTGGCTTGGGGTAATTCTATCACAGTCTTCTTTACAAGGGTGACAATGTTTTCTAATAAATCAGTACATAATTTTAAGCAAAGATGTACAAGGAAATTAACATCTACGCGTTTAATTTTTTTATATATTTATGATCAGGTATTTGAAAAAATAATGACGTTCTGAAAACTCATAGACAGCTAGGGATGTCACCCCGCCGGGTTTGACCCGGAGTCTCTGGGTTTGGTGGACGCTTGTCTGGGTTACGGGTTAACATTGTAAATCTCCGGGCGACACCGGCTGTGACGTTGAACATTCAAAAATCTCAGAAAATATAGAAATATGATTTTTAAACTGGCTCTAATTACGCTCGGACAAATGCAAAGATACAATTTAAAGCGTGGCTGTGTGTATCAAAGACGCTATTAGTTTATCTTGTGGTAATTTTATTCGTAATTTAGTACTAACTAAAGTACTAACTTTAAATTAAAAATTTAGGACTATTTTCTGTTTCGTTCGTTTAATAGCAACAAGATCTTCACCCACCACCAGAGTTTCGCTGTGATCACAGTTTAATAACTGGACTGAAATATTGGCTATAGACAATAACATTTATTCTGAAAAGAGGTCTTAACAGTTATATACAGGATAACTTCACCAACAGATTATATACAGAATGGGTGCTATGTATAGTTGAAGAGTGAAACTATGAATTCATAATTCAGAAGTTAATTGACATGAAAAATTTCAAATATTTAAAATTAGCTAAACACAAACTAAAAAAAGGGGCTTCTGTACAAAAAAAAAACTTAACTTTTCAAGTTATTATTTTTATATTATATAGATGCATTACCAAATTTTAATTCGTTGGCGACTTATTTAAATAAATAATAATTCGGTTACACAATTCTACTGTGATAAATAATTTCAGAGCAGAGAAATTGTTGTGTATGAAAAGGATCATTAATTACGTTCCAGGTTTCGTCGTTTATATGAAAGCTCAAATCATGGTCACAGCAACATCAAGTGAGTCTAACAGCTAACACGTCGTGAGCTGGCAGAGTCGTATTTCACTTATAATACGTATTCTAGTTCTGGTGGCAACTTTCAATCTTATTAGTCTAAGCTGACAAGAGCTAGAAAATATGTTAGGTGATCGCTCATTTCGTCTGCATGGCTTGCTACGATTGTAACCAGATGCTTTAATGTTCACCGCTGGCCATGTGCTTCCTCGTGAACATTGTCTCGTGCACGACGGTTGGCCAGTCCACTCTTTTAGTGGTGCTAAAGTTCCTCAGGGCTTATGGTAGCGGCTTTATTATCCCTTTCATAATATAGTCGCTTTTTACGACACTCACATGAAGAAATGGGATAAGATTAGCAAAGTTACAATTAGTTATGAAGTTACAAAAAAAATTATACAAAAAAAAAGTTTCTTTCTCGTCCTGAAGAAAGAAGTTAATTATACCTTCCGTCAATTGAAATATTTTTTATACATACGATTATCGATTATTATCGATTACAATTACAATCGATATATCGATTGTGTATTATTGTTACAAAATATTATCGTTTTTTTATACATACTTCGATAGGTTTGCTTTAAATTTCTTTGTTAAAAATACAAAACAAAATGTACATTTTCGACAAAACAATTCCGCAGGTAAATTTGGGGAAGTCTAATGAATGCTCTTCAGAAGTTTAAAAGCGATTTGCATTTCTTAAGGAACTGCTGGCTATAAATTACGGAAGGTATTTTGCCTTTAGTTCTTTCCCGCATTATTTTCGGAAATGTTGATATTTTAGCGGAAGTTTGCGAAAGACAACAATTGTTTGTCATCAATTGTGTTTTTTATTTACTTTTTCTTATTACATCTGTAACATTACAGTTATAAACCAAAGCGTCTGGTCTGGATTTCTGGACCCAAGGACACAGGTAATCCTAGTGTGGGCCATTGAGTGTGGCGTTATTATACTTGTGTTTATATATTTTATTTCGGCCGAGTTACACCTACCCTGGTTAAGAGATGGTTAAGCTGACAGTCAACACAATTAACACAGTCAAGCTGACAGTCACATGTCGGCATAGTCATTATGCGAATTTAAGTACAAACGCAAAAATCTATGTTCACTACAAAGCAAACGTCTCGAAGTTATCAACTTCTATTTACTATCTTTACAAACAATTTCCTAGACATAAGCCATTAATTTAAAACTTTTAAACTAACCGTCCATATGGTCGTGCCAGTTCCAATAGGAATAACGAACTTGGCTATTCGGAACACGGTTTGGTGCATCTTCGACCAATATGAATTTAATGGACGGGGTGTTGTTCATATATTATTTATTTTTATTAAATTTTTGGATTTTACAAATACAAAAATCTTAATTAACAAATATTTACTTACACAATTTATGCCGCACAAGGGCAGTTTAATTGTAGTTAAAATTATTACAGTATTATTGACATATACACGTTTTGATTGAACGTGTAATCTTAAGTACATTGTTTCAATTCAGTTTAGTTTTTATTTAGAAGATGTCAACCTATTTTTTTATTTTTTTAAGTAGCCAGTAGAGGCATTTACAATAAAAAAAGTGTTAGCCATTGGTATGTGTAAATATTCAACGACATTGTTATGTATAGATCCTTCATACAAGAAATTTCTCATAACACGAAACTTTAGTGTTATCAATGTCATTGTAATTATTAAATAAACATATTGTTTTTGTATCTTTTTTCTTTGTATCTTTAAGTATAATCGAATTGCAAGGAATGTCTATTAATTTTATAGGTTTCATATCAAACGCTACATTCGGCTTGGCACAAAACTTGCACCAGTAAATGTGTGTATTATTTGTGTACAGTGTAAAATAATCCTTTTAGTATACATAAGAAATAAATACTGACATTTCTTGGCAACATACAAGTGGTAAATATGTCTTGTACGTAATAAATTAAGTGAGATTATTAATTAAATAGTTCGTGAAACAGCTGGTTGTAATGGCACGGAAATCATAATTTTGTAATTATTTTAAAACATTACTCAATGAAGGTTAATACCGGTTTAGTAAAGGCTGTTTTTTTTAGAGGTATAGAACTTTAAGTTGGCAACACTGTTTTAACTGGCGGCCATTTTGTCAGCTGTCAAGTGATTTGTGTTTAGTTTGGTTTGGCATTTCAACATGAATAGACAGACGTCTGAACAACGCTTCCAAATTGTGCAAATATATTTTGAAAATAATGGTTCTGTTCGAAATACGTATCGCGCACTACGTCCATTTTACGGTCAACATAATCGTCCACCAGAGCAATTAATTCGACTAACTATGGACCGTTTTCGCACCACGTTTACTCTAAATGATAATACGCATCTACAGAGACGTCGTACAGTGCGTACAGAAGAAGCCATTGCTGCTGTAGAGCGTAGCGTAGAGGAAGACCGGAATCAGTCTATCCGCCATCGTGCACAGGAATTGGATATGTGTCCATCCACTTTATGGAAGATTTTGCGGAAAGATCTTGGTTTGCGTGCTTACAAAATCCAACTCGTGCAAGAATTGAAGCCACGCGATCACCTAGCAAGGCGTAGATTCGGTGAATGGGCCCAAAACAAGATTGCCGTTGATCCCGATTTTCATAAGAGAATTTTGTTTAGCGATGAAGCTCACTTTTGGTTGAATGGCTATGTCAATAAACAAAACTGCCGTATTTGGAGTGAAGATAATCCTCAAGTGTATGTTGAGACACCGTTACATCCAGAAAAACACTGTTTGGTGTGCTTTATGGGCTGGTGGAATCATTGGTCCGTACTTCTTTAAAAACGATGCTGGCCAGAACGTTACAGACAATGGTGACCGCTATAGAGCCATGATTACTGACTTTTTCGTTCCTCAATTGAACAACCATGATGTGCAGGAGCTGTGGTTTCAACAAGACGGCGCAACATATCACACAGCTCGTGCCACAATTGATTTACTGAAGGAAACGTTTGGTAACCGCATAATTTCACGTTCTGGACCCGTGAATTGGCCTCCAAGATCGTGCGATTTAACGTCGCTAGACTATTTTCTGTGGGGATATGTGAAGTCGCTAGTCTACGCCGATAAGCCCGAAACGATCGACCACTTGGAGGACAACATTTGCCGCGTTATTGCTGATATACGGCCACAAACGTTGGAAAAAGTTATTGAAAATTGGACCTCCAGATTGGATTACGTCTGAGCCAGCCGTGGCGGTCATATGCCAGAAATCATATTTAAATTATAATGCCAAAAGATTATCTTTTGAATAAAGTCAATTTCATGTCAATTTTAAAAATTCATCCTTGTTTTATTCCATTTCAAAGTTCTATACCTCTAAAAAAAACACCCTTTATAAAGATTGCGTTCCGAACGAAACTGATTTGAGAATGAAACTGAATGGAACAAAAATTGTAGAACTTTATAAGCCCAATCCGAAGACATATTATGGTTTTTATACTTAGACATAATTTTTTTTTGGTATTTGGAAAGTTTATACTCTATAGTACACTTATACTATACTATACGGTCGAATTTTATACATACTATTAAAACCGATTACTACAGTCCCAGATTCGATTTTGCCTACCGTATATTAATTTGTATTTGTTCTAGTCTGGGTGGTCTGTTCGTCTTTGTTTATGTCTCAGAACCCACGACTCAGGGAATTTTAGTGTGGGCCATTGAGTGTGGTGTTATTTATCTATATATTTATACAGTACTTTAAAATAAAACGAAGCAAATAGCTTTTAACTTTTTTGCTATGCTACTTAAAATATACTTTAAAAATATACAAACGGAAACTAAAAATACAGATTTAAAAAGTTTAGATACAAAACCTAGAAATTTAACCATAGATATTGTGTAAATCATAAGTAAATTTGGACAAGTCCCTCTTTGTTTCTCTATACTTCCATTAATCCAGGCGCCTGAGATTAACGAAGATATCAATTCGGGACAATCCGGGATAACTAAACATTTTGAACTCTTGCATGGTAAAGGTCTTATCGCTTAGGCCGGCCACACCGCAGCGTTTAACATTGCAAAAATCATGCATTCATTAGTATGTTTTTACCTTATTTATTTTACTCGATGTTTCGGTTGGGTTGCACCAACCATGGTCACCAGTTGACCTATTAACCATGGTCACGAGCTGAATTACTTCATAGCCGCTATCACATGCCATGGGGAACTACACGACCACTAGAATAGTGGACTTGCCGACCTGACTCCCGCCGCCAGCGTATCATTTTACGGTTTGAGAATCTTTATTCGCACAAGAATATGTTCACTAACTGGTTGCGCTGCCTACCTTTAGAGATATAGGAATGGATTTGGAGAAAGGGTTGGGAAAATGGGAAGGGACAGGATGGGAATGGGCTCTGGTACATCTTACTCACTACCGAAACACGTATGTACATTAGGAAAATAAGATAAAGTGGGAAATGCAGTACATTTCAAGGTAGTCTTCTGCGAGAGAGGAGTAACGTGGCCAGTCGAGCGCGCCTAGCGGCTGTTGGATTGCAACGTGCTCCTTCCCCCTCAAATATCTTATCTAATCATATCTTTATTTCAATCTAGTTTATTGTATACTAGCGACCCGCCTTCGCTTCGCTTCGGTTTATAAGTTTCTTTTTTACATTTTTTTTTTCCAAATTTCAAAATAAAGTATAGCCTATAATAGACACGGATAATGTAGCTTCCTATTTGTGAAATAATTTTTGAAATCGGTTCAGTAGTTCCAGAGATTAGCCCCAACATACCTACAAACACACAATTTTACCTCTTTATTATAATAGTATAGATGAGTTTTTATGCCTATTAATAAAGAGATTATTATTATTATATCTGGTTTTGGTAAGTATAGACGATGCCTCCTCTATCTTCTTTTCGGATCCCAGTCACCTCGTCTTCCATAGTAAATTGCATTATCCAATTTAACGTTGTTATATTATTATCCGAGGCAAAACTCAGCCGCGTCTTTGTCGCGAAGTTCCCTTTACTTGATGTTTCAATGGAAACTTGATATAGCTGGGGGGATCTAATTTTATATACATCGATTAAGTGAAAATCTTTACATAGTATAAAACGAAGTCGCTTCCCGCCGTCTGTCCCTCTGTATGTACGCTTAGATCTTTTAAACTACGCAACGGATTTTAGTGCGGTTTTCATCAATAGATAGAAAAAGGTTTACACGTATAGTTTAATATTGTTTCGTGTTAATTTGTTGAAATATGACGATAATAGTTCAAGATGTCGGAAAAAATCAAGCCGACTGAGAGCTTTTATCGAAAATGCCGTCTTATTCTTTTGAAATATAACAAAAGCAATGTATGAGGAATCCACTCCACACTGACACCACATTGCACCCGCGGGTCGCTAGTATAGTGTAATAAACTGTTGTATTTCCATATAACAAGTCTCCATAAATTATAAATATTGAAACTTTACTGAAAACTTTTTTTAACTTGGCCTTTTTGATCTCAACTGAAAGTAGCTTGTGCTGCGACTGGTCGCGTGATCGCGTGTCGACGTCGCTGGCGCCACTGAAACGAGCGACCACGCGATCTACCGCAACCGAAAATACCATAAAGCAATCAGCTGTAGTTGCATGTCATATGACAAAATTAAAAAAAAAATCCCCGTTTATATATAGACACAACTGGCTGCAACTGGCTGGCGCGACAGCAAGTAGACTTGACAGCTTCTTGCGCAATTAGGCGACACACCGCTAAATACAACCTTCTACAACAAACTTGTTTTTTCTGCAACGAACATTTTTTTATCTCTTTTTAGAAGTTGCAATCTGTCACATTCGAGAACATTTAGCAACTGTTATAATCGAAATGACATGGGTTAGGAGCATTCAGTGATGATTCCTGATTGTGGCGTTTATTACTTGGCTCCGCTCACTAAAATGTTCTGCAGTAGCCTTTGGTTTGGACCAGGGTTTAAATAAATTTGAGACGTGAGATGTATGGCTTCACTGTTAGGATGATTGAGGATTCGTTCACTGTTAGGACCACGGAGCGTCAGTTATAATAACACGCAATATTCTAGATTGAAATCTTTGTAGTATTTCAGTTTAAATGAGATGCTGTTCTCCATAACTAAATACCGTATGTCGAATAGGCTGAATAGGCCGAATAAGCTGAATAGGCCGAATAAGCTGAATAATCCGAATAGGTCGAATAGGCCGATTAGGCCGAATAGGCTGAATAGGCCGAAAAGGCAGAATAGGCTTAATAAGCCAAATAGGCCGAATAGGCCGAAGAGGCTGAATAGGCTGAAATAGGCTGAATACAGATAGGCTCGATAATAACTTTATATATAATAGAAGTATGTATCTTATTTTCAAGACTCATTTGTGATTTACTTCCTGGCATTCAAAACATCTTCCGTAACTGTTTCCTTTGGCATAACTCATATAAGAACCCAAAAAAGTTTGTGATCGTGAGAATACTTGTTTTACAAAGACCATTGTCTGAACTCAAACACAAAACCAGAATGAACTGCAAATAATAAAACATTAAAATGCTTGTTGACAATTCTGTGGCCGCGTTCCGAAAGTGGATTAGGAACACTGGTTTGTTGAAATAACGACAAAGTCCACTTGGTTTGTCCATGTAAAAGTTTTGCTATTGTTACCACACCACTATATGGGAGAAGTTTGCGAATTTTACAGTTGAATTTACACAAATATAATGCTGTTCTTGACAAATCCGTTTTCAAGAAGAAACTTGTTCCGCAAGTCGCCTTTTGCGATATCAACGGAAAGAGATGGGGTAGAGATGCGGGGAAGGGAGAATAGCATTCTAAAGCCAGCCGACACCACACGGCCGTCTCCGTCTTAGTGAGTGAGTGAAATTTTGATGTCGAAACGAACTTTAATTTATCGAAAAATTATTAATGTCTTTCTCGACTGTCCAAACTCGGCTCCAAAGATCTGGGTGATTAGATGTCTTTTATCGATCTGTGTTTTCCAGTTGTACCTAAGATGGTCGACCGTCTACCACCGTCTGGCTCGGTTTTTTAATGCACCACCTTCTTCCATTTATTCTGGGGCTAGTTCTTACTTCGTCTGGCTAAAAATTAGTCAAAGTAGTCTCAATTCGTCGGCCATTAATCTCATCTTAAGTCAATCAGATGAATTGTGACTTTTTGAAAAATATGTAATGAATTTAGGAAAAATTTTTTTTTTTTAATATTTGGTTTGTTTTCTCCTCTTTAACTAAATACAAATTTCAGACCAAATCCCCTGTTTAAAAATAATTTCTTACTTAATTTAATTTTTAGAATTGAATTTACTTTACGCTTACGTACTATTTTATAAACTTCATCCAAATACTCCAAATCAGTCAAGTTTCTTCTTATTACAATAAAGAGGTTTTATTACATAAAAAGGAACCTTCAGTTTATCCAAGTTTGTCTGGTTTCCAGTGCTCGCCATTTTTCTCGCCAGACGAACTAAGAACTAGACGACAAAAAATTGACCCTTTTTTCCACATGTCCAAGCACTAGCTTGGAACTATTTGTAGCAACTATGCTACAAATTTTATTTCCCCCATAATATTTAGTAATTCATCTACCTTTGTTCCTCCTGATCGTCCATATCCTTGTATTAAAGGATATGTATCATCAGAACTATTACTGGCGTCATTTATTGCTTTCGAGACTTTTTTTGAGTCTTCAAAAATTTTTCTTGTGGTGCCTATCCAACTAATAGCTCTGTATATTTTGCCGCGTCTCTCGCGAGGCGAATCAGTTTGGCTGTGCTCGCGATGCCAGTTTACTCCCGTATATGGGTTACGCAACCATGATTATTTCCTGCAATCAAGTCTGCAAATCTCGACGTTCATTTACAATCAGATAAATCAATCTCTCGTCTAATACCATAAAAGCGATACAATCCCTACTATCGAACGGTATTCCTGAACAGTAGCAGTAATATCGTTTTGCAGTTTTTACGACCAACTTTTATGTGGTCCCCTTTAAAATACCCTTTATGTGATAAGGCGTAATTGCTTTTCACTATTTTATATTCTATTTATGTGAAAGGTTTGGTCCACGCTAGAGGTACGATAAAATAGTAATATTTACTTAGTTATTTCTGGTTATTGTAGGACAAAGACAGGCCACTGTCTTTGTCCTACCCTGTTATAAGTTGGTATCACCACCTTATAGGTTCACCGTGTTGTACAGGATCTTACTTTTTGTGTATAAAAGATCTAACATTTAACTGCAACCCTGCAGCAGTGAGGGATATGTATAGAAAGTTAGTATATTGATCGCCACGCCGTCTCAGACATGGATCCTACTATGATGTACTAGAAAAAGCAGACTTTTCAAGGTACGGGGACAAATTTGGGTAGAATGACCAGACGCAAGAAATATTTCGAAGAAATTTACCCACTGTTGTAGATTTGTTTGTATGTTGAAGCAGTTGAACCACTAATACAAAAGGAAAAGAATACAAAAGAAGATGATAGAAGGTGAAAAGTAACATTGCTGGATGTTTTTATTTTTTTGTGGTGAAGGCGGACGAGCAAGCGTTCCCACGTGATGGTAAGTGTTACCGCCGCCCATGGACAGCTGCAACACCAGGGGGTATGCGGGTATGTGGTTAAGTTAATGTTGAGTTTAGTCCATGATAGGTCCTTCAGCAGATTTGACCTGACCATTGCCATTTGAACTTACTAATTCTGTGAGCCATGACTTTCGTTCTTTGAAAGTAAAATATGTATATAAATTTAAATAAATATTTCATCGTCAGCAGAAGATTGTTCTTACTGTTCTAAGACGTACTCGAAAATAGCTTAAAGTATTTGAAATAGCTTATAAGACGTTCCCTATGTATTTAGTACTTGAAACAGATCTGAAAAGTCTTCTTCTTGTACGAGTAGGTACTTATTCCTCGTTTTATTGTTAGAACTATTCTTAGTGCGTCTTTCATGAGCAATCGATTTTTCGAAGAAAAGTTTCAAAGGCATCTAACGAACATCTTACTCACGGGAGCGTTGCGAATTGAGGTACCATACTTTGATACTTTGAGATCTAATAGACTATGTGTCGGCCGTCAAATGGATAAGGATAATAGTCATCTATCTTGATAGAATCTTTAATAACACGTGTACCACAGCCTGTCTAGTGATTGTATGAAAAGGGTCTACTTTGATTTTATTAAATGGAACTGACATGTGTACGCATGCGAGAAAATGACACGCAGTGTTTAAATATTCCAATATTTCACGAAAAAACTGAAATGTAACAAATGATAGTTGTTAGCATAACGATCGATATATTTTGTAGCAATTTTCTGACGTCAAAATGGCTTGAAAATGTTGTCTGTAATGGTTAAATGAGAATACTAGTGGGACCGATGGTGTTGGACGGTATATCTTGAGAAAGTATATCTAAAAATGGCTCATCTGGGCATTTGCACAATTACATACTTGTATGCGTTCTATTAGAGGGTGCCTTATTTTATAAAATAACACAACTTTGTACACGAGCACACGAGCATACACGATGGTTAGTGGATATTGTCGTCCATAGACATCCGCGATACATGCCAACATCAGTCGAGAATGATGTTGGCACGCCCCCGGATGCGCTACCTGCCTTTGCAGATTATGGAATGGATTGGAAAAATGGAGAGGGAAAGATTGTGTTGGGAATAGACTCTGGCATATCTCACTCACTACCGAAACACGTACGTACATTGGAGAAAAACGATCAAGTGGGAAATGCAGTACATTTCAAGGTAGTCTTCTGTGAGTGAGGGGTAACGTGGCTAGACAGACGATTGCGCCCAGCGGCTGTGGGAATGCAGCATACACTCGTCCCCTGACTTCCTTTATTTCAATAATTATTGCACTAATTATTCGTTTGGTGTATAATACGCACTCGTCAAATTGTTAACTTTGAATTTAACGAAACTACGCCATTTAACTGGTGCCAATAGAAAGCCTATCGACCCGGAGTTTGGGTACCGATCTAAACTAGTTTCTTTGCTGAAGGCCAGCCGGCAAGGCACATACTGGGTCCGTAGCTGGGCAGCAACTCGGCTAGTCAAGATGGCAATTAACTAAACTAGAATATGAAGTGCATATTAAACTGACTCCAACACATACAACTTGCATTAAATGCGCAAACGTATCGATGCCTGCTTACTAAGCGAAAAGGATGTAATAGGTCGTAAACGTCATTTCTTTGATGTGACCCAATGTTAAGGTTTGTTCTGCAATTTGGATTTGCTCTTGGCTTTTCTTTTTTAACAGTCTATTGATTATGTAATGATGTTATTGTTATTAAAATAGTTTGTATTTGTTCTAACGCTCGATTGATCTATATTGTAGTGATAAACGGTAAGATGATGATGTTTTGTGCTACATGTAATATATTGGTGTGTATAAAACTAGGTGATTTTACGGTGAACGCTCAAACTATGATATTAAGGATTTCGTGGGGATCTCAAAGCGATAAACTTTCTTGAGGCGTAAGTTCAAAGCTCACCTTGCTCGTTAGGTGCCCTACTTCCGGTGTGAAATGCGCGTTAAATAGGCACGAATCCTTTGTGATTTGGATCGTTTGAATATAAGGGAGAATTCAACAAAATAGTTCTATATTTAGGGACTAATATTAAAGTTGGAGAATTTCAATTTATACTGCCATTGTCTGAATAAAATTGAAATCAAAGTTCAAACATCTCACAAAGTACAAAACATGTAAATAAAAATCAGTTTAATTAAAAACAACACTATGTACATATGGCGTGGATCGTGTATTGGTTTCATTTGAAATTTTTATTAAAAATCTTCAACGATTGATATTTTTCAATAATTCAATACATTACTATTAACATGGTTTGCTAAATTTAAACTATGAGTATACTTAATTATTCCATTTATTTGTTTTTTTAACATGTATAAATATAAATATAATAAGGGTGAATAAATTTCTTAGTGCCATATTATACTGAGTTTATTACAGCACTGCACATTAGCTTGTGGGTAGTTGTTAAAATTGATGCGTGGTGTTTGATTGGTTTAAAACACTATAATAACTACATAATTATTATTTTAAGTTATATAGGTCGCTCATTTTACATTTATTTAAAAATCTGCCATTTCACTAATAGTGAACCGTTTCATTATACTTATTTCAAATACAATACAATACAAAGAAAATAAAAATACTTAAATCTAAAGTTGTTTGTATATACTTATATACTTATTGTATATGCTTATATACTTGACATGCATTTGTTTTTGTGGTTTATTTTTAAAAGTTCACTTTTAGTTTATTTATTTTATATATTTAGTTTTTAAATCTATACTAGATCTACATTTCACTTACACTCGCGATTTCTATAATTATCAATGATAATTAATATTTCTCAGCTTTCATTTCAACATATGGTAGGACCGGGACAACGCACATAATGCCGAGTAGCGCAATTAGTGCAGGCGCTCGTAGTATCATGAAAGTCGTTTTTACAATCCACTGTTCACACCTCGTCTCTTATATGTAAGACTACAACGAAGTATTGTCAGTACACGAATGGTATAATATTAGAACATATTTGCTTTATATCGCATCGTACAGATGTAACTTAACTTAAACTTAACAACTAAGACTGTTAATTATTACTAATACTGTTAAACCCCCTCCACCAAACTCAATTAAAGCTTAGTAAAGGGCCTCACAAAGTTATTTCGCCCACTTCTTTATTAGCTTTGAGTGGATAGCTTTTTTTTTATGTACGTAGGCGGCAGACGAGCATACAGTCCACCTGATGGTAAGTGGATACTGTCGCCCATAGACATCCGGGATACATGCCAACATTAGTCCAAAATCACAAATGTTGGCACGCCCCCGGATGCGCTGCCTACCTTTGGAGATATAGGAATGGATTTGGAGAAAGGGTTGGGAAAATGGGGAGGGATAGGATGGGATGGGAATGGGCTCTGGCATATCTCACTCACTACCGAAACACGTACGTACATTGGGGAAATACGATAAAGTGGGAAATGCAATACATTTCAAGGTAGTCTTCTGTGAGAGAGGGGTAACGTGGCTAGTCGAGCGCGCCCAGCGGTTGTTGGATTGCACTCTCCCCCTCAAAAAAGCTGTTCGGGGCCCGTTCTACATAGGTTTATTGTGTATGTGTAGGTACGAAACTAGTTGTTCACTCGCGGAGATTCAATTGCCTACACACGAATCCATACCTGTTAATTAACACTCTGTATTTTAGCCCTTTAACACAATTTTTGAAAAACGGAAAATTTTAAAGAATTGCCTAATGATTCTATTATATATGAAATAAAGTTCTTATTGTCATTTCATTAGTCATTGGATTATGAGATGGGATGGGATAGGAGTGCAATGAACTAACGACACAGTCTACGGTCTACAAGGGCAAGGTCGCGGGCACGGCTGTTAAGTTAATGAAGCAGTCGAAATCATTAGGCTTTCTACGCAGTGGTTTCCAAAATTTCTCCAATCATATTAAACATAGCAAATTGAATACCCGTTACAGTAACAATGGGAACTAAGTTTGATAGCTCAGTAATATAATAACGCCACGAATATTTACGTCAATCACTCGGATATGGGGTAGGTGTGCGATAGATAACAATGCGCTGTAAGGGTCTCCGTTTCTCATATTTTACTGGAGTATGGTGATGGAAAAAAGTGCTTTAAAATTAATTATCTTCTTCAACTATGGCATACTGTCAAAATAAACCGTTTTTACATATGTATTCATGGAATATATTTATATTTATTTTTATTCATATATATTTATTTCTTTTATTCATGGAATGCAGGAAGGAGGCAGTATTTAGTAGTTTATATGTTTTTAATGTGATAGTTCTCAAACGAAGTTAACTAAAGTTCTTAACGAAATTTAGCAGAACGAGAGTTTGAGTCTTTATTTCAGTTTGAAGTTGAGCCATTCAAATAATCCCAAACAAATTACGTCCATACATACAAACTATATATATATATATCGTTGGGTAGGGCTCATAAAGGTTTACAACTTTTGCCTGGGATGTTTATTCTATAGACTTCGAATTATGTACAACATTCTTAGAAAGACATAATGATAAAATCTGTGTAAGAGATTTCAAAACTTTTAGGCGTGAACTCAAGTAGTAAAGCTGAGTTTTTGTTTGATTACTGTAAAAATTGTATATTGTGCATTTTGTGATTTAATAGTGATAGTTTATTCAACTTCAAAGTGTTTTTGTGCGTAGTGTTTATGATACTCAAATAAAAGCATAGGACATGTATCCTATGCTTTCGTGTGCTTCCAAGGAGTCCTCTTCTGTCTTCAGTAAATCTACTATCGCTTCACTGAGCGACTCCTGACTTATTTCGACGGGACTGGACATTGACAGGACATGTTTAAGACTTTATTACGATATTGTTCATTAACGGAGAAAATATGACACTGGCAGAATATACTAATTGCTCCATTGCCATATATAAAGAAAATTATTTATTTGTAGGCATATTTTTTTGTAAAGTGTATACGTAGGTATACTTCAGAGTGGCTCTAGCCCACGGTCTTAGTCAAAATTTCTGCGTTTTGAATAACTGTATAACTGAATTCCCAAATCAACTTTTATAAATCATACATACTTATTTGAAGTATTTGACGCGATAACTCGCTAAACAAATTACACCATTTCCCCCGAGTATACTCAAGTTGGTACCAAATCAATATTCAATGAATGTCATACCCCCTTCATATCTGAATCAATTTGATGTGTTAGGTTCCTTTATTGGCGAAAGACATTGATTTCCATTTGCTGTGTTTCAAATTGGCGGGTTTTCACATTAGGCGGATAAGCAGCGCAGTGCTGCTTACCATAATTTTTCCGCCAATATATTCAGTGTGAAAAATTTCGCTGCCAAATAATCGTGAAAGAAACATTACACAAACATGTGACACAAATAATAAGGCGGCGAGTCCACCCTTTTAGAGGTGGTGTACTTCCTCAGGGCTTGTGATATCCCTGTCGCCTTTTTTCCACACCCACGAGAAGAGATTTGATGCTGCTATTCTAGAGCCAGCCAAACCACACGGTACTACTTACGAATACCACTTCTTTCGAACTGGTCGCCTGGTCGCGGGTCGCCCCAACCAACTGACATGTACAGTCAGCAACAAGGTAGTGTATCCCCACGGGTACCATAATGCTCTTGTAATAAGGACTTTAATGGTTTTGGGTATATTAGAGTGTTGCTGACTATACCTGACGCCTAATAATTGTGTGTTAACAGCACCACTATCAAGCGGCAGTCGCCCTGCAGCCGCTGATAGATGCATCGCAGCTAAACAGTACCGTTTCTGTGTTTAGTGGAAAAGCAACTTTACACTTATGGGAATTCCTCAATACAAGATACCATGACTTCTATGCGTAGCAATGTCACAGATGTTAAATAATCTGACAATAGATGTGGTTATAAATAGAACGGATACATCGATCTATTTTGATCGAACTAATAGCTAAATGTGCTAAATAAAGAATTTAGCTTTTCTGTTATGTTATGATCCACGAAAGAAAGACTCGTGGAACAACAAATCGCGTTCCTGTATCACGTATTTATTTCAATGTACTTAATCTATCTAATGTCGCCCCGTAGCTTACATATTAAAATTAGTTTTATAATTCACTATAAATGTCAATACGAGGAAGATTCCTCTTAGATGATGACTTCAATCAAAACCGGCCTTTTTATCGTCCATTGTTGGAGATGAACTTCCTCATATACCTACATAGTCTTCTGCATGAGGGATATATGGCTTTAAAACAGCACTATTTCAGTGATGGTGTAGTGTACGTCTACCTCAGGCCTAGTTTAGGATATTTTAGCATTTACAGGCAGACTGTCTAGATTTTAATTGTTTCTAAATACTTTTGTCGTTTGTTATTTATGTCAATCCGTGCTCTTGCACGTGAAGACTTAAAGAACATTCACAGAACATTACTAAGCATTATTAAAGAAAGCTACCATTTGACAAGCTTCCCCAATATGTATTAAAGTCTGTTTTTATTGGGGATAGTTGGATACAATTACTCTTGAACTGCCACGTAATATTGCAGCATGTATTAACACGGTTAGAGGTCGCAATTTTAATCCCACTTTGTTGGAGTCATGGGCCTTTTTTTTATATGGAAGTGGGCGGACGAGCAAGTGGTCCCACGTGGTGATAAGTGTTACCGCCGCCCATGGACACCTGCAACACCAGGGGGTATGCAACCCCATTAGCCTGACAACTATTCTCGTGTTCATAAGATTTTAAACTTTTGTTATCGTGGTTTAACATAATAATCGTTATGTAAACGGGTTACACACGACAATAAATAAACAATAAATGGTATTATAATTAAAGAATGTTCATCACATCTTCAAGAGAGGCGTGACGTCACAATTTTAAACTTCAACGCAGAAGTCGCAAAGAATTTCATGAAGTTACGTCTTTACATTTTCATTTAAATTTCATATTTCATTCAGTATGCAAAATTATTCAGACCTTAAATAATTTCTTACTACACTTTTGTACTTTGAGGTCGTTTAATGTTAAGAATACAATTAGCATAGAGGAAAACTACAAGGGAAAAGGGGCATAAACGCCATTTTCCTATCCGAGAGGTTGTCTAACTGAATGGTTGTTAATAAGGTTCATTTTGTTCTAGAGAGAGGTAATGGAAACTGACATTAAGGATAAAATTAGTTATGAGTTGGTCAGTTTCTAGGTCAAACATCTTTAGGAAATTCAGACCCGTTTAATTTCGATATCAGTCACAAACATAGCCAACTCAAGTTCGTGAAATTGTGCGGAAATAAAGCCAGTCGGTGTTTTTGGCGAGAACTGGAGAATTGAAGTTAAGTTTTTGTTTGATTAACTGTAAAAATTGTGCACTTGTGCTGTTATGGTTTAATAGTGATAGTTTATTCAATTTCAAAATATTTTTGTGCGTAATGTTTGTAAAAGTAATCGTATAAAATCATGGGACTGCGATTACGTGTTTCCAATTTTTTGCCCGCAGTAAATCACTATCACTTTACTGTGACTCCTGACTTATTTCGACGAGTCAGAATGTTTTCGACTTCGAAGTTGTTTAGTATGAAGATTTGTACTTGACACTGGCAGAATGTGCCAATTGCACCATTACCATATATGAAGAGCAAAAAAGAAAAACAAAGCGTGGCAATTCTTTTTTGTCATCATATATGGCAATGGTGCAATTAGCACATTCTGCCAGTATCAAGTTTACTTGGTAATAATTAAAAACAATTTCAGAATCTAAAACGTAACCTGCCAATGTCCAGTCCCGTCGAAGTAAGTCAGGAGTCGCTCAGTAAAGTGACAGTAGGTTTACTGAGGACAGAAGAAGACTCCTTGGAAGCACGCGAAAAACGCAGTGCCACGCTTTTATTTTATTATCACAAACACCAAGTAAAAAAAACACTAAAGTTTTAAAATATCGCTATTAAACTACAAAATGCCCAATACACAATTTTTACAATAATCAAACAAAGGGTCAAATTCATTTCTCGAGTTCCGACAAAAAGACATCGTCAATTATTTTATACCTAACTAGCGGCCCGCCCTCACTTCGCTTCGGTTTATTAAATTTAAAACAATCGGAATAAGATATTTTCCTGCGGTAAAATGGAGCCTATATTTTAAGTTAGACCTCTAGCAATACATCGGTGAAAACTGAATTCAATTCCATTCAGTAGTTTTTGCGTGATGCGTGTACAAACATACAGACAGACAGACAGATAAAATTTCTAAAAACTGTTGTTTTGGCTTCTGTTGCTCTAATAAAGACCCCCATATTAGTTTCTTTTCAATATCTATAATGTACAGACATCGGCCTGTTACAATTTTATTATATGTATAGATTAATTAATTCCAAATTAATTAATATTTAATAATATTCTATAATATTTTTTAACTATAATGTCCACCTGTTAACGTAACGTAGATACTATGTCACGAATCAATTTTAGTGATGGGAAAATGCGCTGCCCACTCTGCCCTTTCCAGTACGCGACCTCTATTCCTAAATCCGTCTACCACAAACGTTATAAGTCCTGCGACAAATATGACCTGCCAATTGCCACTTCTGCATTCTGAATTTGTAAGCTATGTCGGTGATTTTAGTTCTTCGGCAAATCCCTTCGTTTTAGATCATATCCCGCAAAGAAACATCGAGTAAATATATAAATATATGTTAAAAACGGTACGTACGGTTTCATGGCGCGTACACGAGTATATCCGAATGAACGAAAGTGTCAGACCTTCGTCGCTTGGAACCTGGTCCTTTTGACCTTTTTTACAAGTTATTATTGTGCCCTTAACAGTGACATAAGTCCAATGACAAAGGTACTTAAGTCATTTTCCTGTAGTATAACGAGTATAATGTCTATGAAAGCAGTTAATGAAGGTAGATATTACAAAAACTTTGTAGCACTGACGACACTTTACCAAGGATTATATGATTTGCATAATTTAACAGGATTTTAACATCCCTTAGTTGAGTTGCGATGATAATTTTTGTTGGAAAATTATTTTGAAAATTTTATGTAGCTGACGCTCGGTTTAAGATTCTCTTAGTGTATTTTCCTCGATTTCACCTTTTAAAACTAATGAGTTAAATTTTTATCCTATAGGCACATAACACGCATTAAACTTGACAATACATACTGGATATACAATCATCAAACGACAATTCAATGTTCAGTAGCTCTCGAATTATTTAATTCATATGTTTTCAAGATCGAACATTACTTTAAATATTACTTGAGTTTTAAATTGTTCTAATAAAACAAAATACATTGTTTTAGTGTGCACTCCGGCATCGGGAACCCGATTGAGCGTTCTCAATTGTACGCACACCAACAATGTACATGTACGCTAACAACCACTACTTTAAGTTTTCGTAGAAAAATGCAGGTGAAACAAAACAATTCTTTCAGCAGATCTGGAAATGTGAAATATAGTTCGAGACAGAAAGCCAGGTGTAGAGCGTACGGAAAATAAATAATATAATATAATATAATATATATATATATATATTTGAACAAAAATGCAGGTGAAACAAAACAATTCTTTCAGCAGATCTGGAAATGTGAAATATAGTTCGAGACAGAAAGCCAGGTGTAGAGCGTACGGAAAATAAATAATATAATATAATATAATATATATATAAAACTAACATAATAACTAACACTAGCATACTAACACTAACAAAATACATATTTATGTATCAAATAAAATTATCTAAGTCATTCGAACATAAACGCTAGAAGCAAGTATCACACAAAAGTATTCACAGAATTCAACCAAACCAAACGCATCCATCCGAAAATTACTTGCGCAATACAGAGTAATCCTCTTTACTGGCTTCTGAAGGTTTTGTATCGTTTACAAGGTAGTATACCCCAAAATAATATTAAAGCCTGTTCTTTAAGACACAACACAAAAGCGATCCAGTAGGTTATCTTTGCACAAACCATAGGAATATCTTCACGTACACAGACGCACCGCTTACTTATGAAATTCTTGCGTACATTCGCTGACCGTATCGATTATATATTTACAGTTCCTTTTAAATTAAGGGTATAACCTCGAAAAAACTTGCAATACAATCAATTAGCATCACATAGTGTGCGTTAGAATATTATAAAGTAAATTTAATGGGGTACCTAGATGATTGTTAGCTGAAATTTTTTAGTGGCTGTGACATTATTATGTTAGCGACTTGATCCACACAGTGGTGCGGATTTTTTGTGACTCATGACTGACTTCTAAGCATAATAGTCCAAAATATGTTTTTGTAATTTTACGGATCGATTTCTAGTATCGTAAGTTATTTATATTTGACCAAGTTAAGAGCAACTTTTGCTGGTGATTTCTACTAACAATGAAATGAAAGTCACGAAAAGAATAATATTCCTAACACGCTAGCAATTATCTACCATTCCTCAGTTACCCCATAATCATTTCGTAATTAATATTGTGTTACACTACTGTTTATCATGAGTATGTGATGCAATATTTGGGGGTTTATGGGGTGGTTCAGCACTCAGCATATTGTGGAGGGAATCTTAAACGCCTCTGGGGCTGCTATGAATGCCTCTAACATGTGTTCTCGATGTAAAATTTGTGGAAATTTCGTATGATGGACAGATGATAGCAGTGGAATGAGAAGTCAGGTCGCTGTAAATATTCGTACTGTTATATATGGTGTAAGATAATTGAATCTTTTCTGAAACTTGAAACCATTAATTGTGCCATTCATATTTAAGAATATGACTATTATTGAAAAACAAAGTATGAAACAGGATTTAGAAAATTTGTGTTTGTTTGTGTATGGGACTCTACAGATCCCTTCCAACACATCAAGCTTCGGGAAAAATGTCGGTTATACCCGAAATACTATATAGGTACCTATTACACTGTGTAGTATTATTACTCTATACTATAGAGTGATAATACTACAGAGTCTATAGTATATACACTGTATAATGCCCAATTGAGTATTCGAATACCATGTTATATTTACAAGAAACACACTTTAAATTTGTTTTAAATTCTAGTTTTTAGCATTTCATTGTAAAATAATATATTTCATTTTCCGTCAATATTTTTTTCTGTCTCTTAAAGATGTTTTATTTTGATGTAGCTCTTATGTCGCAGTGAATTTTAATTTAAGACCACACATATGTGCATTTTATTTCAAAAATCCGCGAAAATGGGAGTTTTACGCCTTTACTTAATATTGTGAGCCGTAAAATAAATTATTTGTAAGCAAGACACATGACACATGATATAGGGTAAATCGTGGATTAACTTCTTGGTGCCGTGTGGATGTGGAGAAACCTTTATCCGTTAAATTTATATGTTTGGAGTTAACCTGAGATTTCGTTTGTTTCGATACGGAATTTATCTCCACAAATATGAATTTAAGTATATATAAAAGGCCTAAAGGTTTTTATGATAATAAAAAAAAAACTCAGGTATAATTAAATCTATTTAAACGACTGACGAGCTAGTCAGCTCGTGACCACGGTCGGTGCAACCCAACCGAAAGGTCGAGTAAAATAAATAAGGTAAACATTCGCGTTAAGACCCGTTTAAATAGATAAAAACATCTCAGGTAGTTAAATACTTTTGTACTTGAGCAATTTCTTATTGTGGCGGTCAAATGGGAAATCACACAAGTTGTTCTTCCTGTCAGTATTTTATTATCATTTAATATTAAAAGAACATCATCGACAAACAGTACAGTGAAAATAATAAAAAGTTTAAATGGAGTATACAAAAGGGAGGCCTTATCGCAAAAACGATCTCTCCCAGGCAACCTTTGGGCGGGAGAATAACAGTAAGATGGTGTTCATATTATAATTATTAGAAACAGATACATAATAAATATATTTATACACGTACTATATACTAATAAACTGAGAAATATATTTCAAATAATAATAATAAAACATATTAAATACCATACATAATGATACCGTTATACTTACGTAATTTATATATCGTCATTACCACAAAATGTATATATTAATCTAATAGCAAAATAAATGTATATATTAATCTAATAGCAAAATAAATGTATATATTAATCTAATAGCAAAATTATCAATGTCCATACATTATACGTTACAATCAAGTATTAATAGAACATAATATTTTTATTATTATTTTTCATGTACGTAGTCGGCAGACGAGCATACAGTCCACCTGATGGTAAGTGGATACTGTCGCCCATAGACATCCGCGATACACGTCAACATTAGTCCAAAATGACAAATGTTGGCACGCCCCCGGATGCGCTGCCTACCTTTGGAGATATAGGAATGGATTTGGAGAAAGGGTTTGGAAAATGGGGTGGGATAGGATGGGATGGGAATGGGCTCTGGCATATCTCACTCACTACCGAAACACGTACGTACATTGGGGAAATACGATAAAGTGGGAAATGCATAAAAATAAAACAATTTAATTTGATATTAAAACAAAGTAAATACGCTTTATAATCAACTTGCCAACAACGTAAACATCCGAAAAATATTCCGGAAAATTCCCGGAAATTTCTTTTTTATCCTTCCTTACTGTTCACGCAAGTTAAAAACAAACATTGTGTTCTGCGTGTTTGCGGATATCTCCCGCAGTTTGTTATAAATTATCAAGTGAAAGAAAACATTAAGTCTGGGCGAATACAGCGATATCTCAAGACCGGCTCTCGAGATTACAGTCCGAGTTTTCTGCTTCAATTGCTGAAATAGGGTCACCACAAATTTCAAAAAAATATTTTTCTTAAAATTACATATTATATACAACGCGTCACTGAAATAACGGAAAAGCTGAAAATAGGTTATTTTACAAAAGGTTATTTTGCAATAGGTTATTTTACAAAAGGTTATTTTACAAAAGGTTATTTTGCAATAGGTTATTTTACAAAAAGTTATTTTGCAATAGGTTATTTTACAAAACGTTATTTTACAAAAGGTTATTTTACAAAAAGTTATTTTGCAATAGGTTATTTTACAAAACGTTATTTTACAAAAGGTTATTTTACAAAAGGTTATTTTACAAAAGGTTATTTTACAAAAGGTTATTTTACAAAAGGTTATTTTACAAAAGGTTATTTTGCAATAGGTTATTTTACAAAAGAATATTTTACAATAGTTTATTTTTTTCATAATTTATTGTCCATTTGAAACGAAGATTTATTTTACCCGCAATGAACGCACTGTAGCGCCTAGGAGCCAGGTCATTACCCTGTACTGAGTAATGAGCGCTACCAACGTTTTAGAAAGGCCAACAAGATCTAACCATGTTTGTAACTTTTGATTGATTCCTTAAAATAATTTTACTTCACGCTAGAATGGTTTTATATATTTTAAATTGCCTGACATGTTTCGGGTTATGCGATATTTCGGTGACACGCTGTATATATATATATATATATATATATATATATATATATATATATATATATATATATATGGGGTTATATCAATAATAATAATAATACCTGCACCCACTTAACACTGAATTTATTTTGTGAAAACTAACTACTTATATTCTACTATGTTTTAAATTTCGTCACATTTTTTCACCAAAACAACTTACTCACACCGCATTGATCACTCGTAACGATTTACATAGATATATTCGTAGATAGATATATATAGTAGCGGTTCGATTAGCAGCAAAGTTAGAGACTTCGTTAAAAAACCCTATTAAGAGGTGTTCCTCGTAAAAAGTTAAATTTCCAGGTGTCAGACTTCTGAAAGTACCCAAGTCTGAATTGACGAAAAGTCTCAATAGTATCTCAATATCTGAGCATCCGAAGAGATATAGCATTTCAATCGGCTGTATAATGGAAAATGTTCTGAAGAACTGAAGAGCTGCGGTTTTATATTTGTATTTTTATAAGTTGTTGGACCTACGACACACGATATTCTGTGGCCTATGGCATGGTTAGTTAGGTTATAAACGCTATACGGTACCGCAGTTTGAAACACTAAATAATGTCAGGTCCTTACTACAGTAACTAAATAATTTCTCAACTATACTTAATTAATTAATTTTATTTTAGATAAAACAACAACTTGAACAAGAATAATATTTGCACTAAACAATCTCAAATGCCTACAAATGTTTCGACAAAAGATAACTTATTTTACTTATAATTATACTAATCTTCTATAAAACTATCTGTAAATTCTGGTTCTAACTTTATGAAGATAAATTATCGAATAAAATAAATGTAGTTATAATAGTGCCATTTTGAATGAGTGAGTGTGTGTGAGAGAAGATGGGTGAGGGTGTGTGTGAATTTGATGCCAACTTCGGATCATGCCGTTCATTCGCCCTTCATTCCTTCCTTGATAAAGAGTCGTTGCGTACAGTGCGGTCATCAAGACATGTCATACCGCGGACCGAAAGTTGTTTAATGAACTGCCAGATTTTTCCGCTATGCTTCGACATGCCGCTCTTCAAATGGGTTATGAACAGAATTCTGCAAGCTCGACAGCACACCAGCATCCCCCTGTCGTTACAGCTGTCCGTGGGCGGCAATGATCATTTTCCAATTTGCCATTATGTGGCCGGGAGGGCCTATCTATCTATCTAAAAATGGCATATCTGCCATTTTTTCTATAAAAGAAATCATGAAATTTTATAATATAAAAAATGCGTCTTGTCCCGATTCTCGACGTCATAATACTTACAGGTTTTGTGCTTCCATAAATGCAGCTCCGTCAATGTTTCCATGAAGTCCAGTAATGTAACAAAGCAAACAACAATTATTCCTCACAATTAGCAGTCCGAGCCTAACTCCTATTTGCCAGTTTTCACTCATAAGAAGTAACTTTTATAGTCATTACAGAAATACATTTGTACCCGTTGGGCAGAACCTTTTTACTAACGTTGTAAAGATTTAATTAAAACAGGGTGTCAACCCTGAATTTTCACGAATTTATTTACAATTTTCTTCATGAAACACTTTGTACCGTTTCTTGAAAATTATTGGGGACTTTAACAAAGTAATTCCGAATTTCAGGATCTCGCTTGCAACACAGTATTGGAAAATAACAGTATGGTGAGGTAAAAGCCTAGATCAGTTGCTCCGCCGTCTTTTTTCACTTATAACACTCACATCGGAACTAAAAATATAACGTAAAGTGATAAAGTGATGTAAAGTGAGTGATTCGGATTACACAGCGACACACATAACATTGTCTCACGGCACACCAGTGTGCCGCGGCACACCGGTTGCGGATCACATCTAGGTACAACATACATCTAGCTAGAATGTACATAGAATACATACATCTAATTCCTAGATGTATGTATTCTCGATTCAAATTTTTGAGTTTGAAACATGTTAAAAACATACCACTGAATTTATATTTAAGTAAGAAAGTAATTTATTAATTACTAGCGACCCGCCCTCGCTTCGCTTCGGTTTATACGGTTTTTTTTTAAATCTTTTTTCAATATTTCAAAATTAAATATAGTATGTATTAGACACGGATAATGTAGCTTCCTATTTGTGAAATAATTTTTGAAATCGATTAAGTAGTTCCAGAGATTACACCCAACATACCTACAAACACACAATTTTACCTCTTTATTATAATAGCATTTTTTTTTTTATGTACGAAGGCGGCAGACTAGCATACAGTCCACCTGATGGCGGATGTCGCCCATAGACATCCGCGATACATGCCAACATTATTATTCACATAGTAACTTTTGGAGGAAATTATGGTGCTCGATATTGTCGTGATAAAAATAGAACTCTGAAATGTATAATCTCTGCCAACGCACATTGGATCCTCGTGATTGATTAAGTACATTGTGATTGCAAAGGTAGGATGACTGCTTACATACGTAATTTCCCTCTGTCTACTATAATGCTGGAGTATGTGTATCCACCAATTCGCACAGAGCCCGCGTGGTGGATTATGGTCCAAAACGCCCCAGTGAAGGAGGCTTGTGCCATGCAGTGGAACTTCATAAGCTAATATAAGTACAAGTGTATATGTACATATATTTCCTGTATATTGTCACAAATAACATATTTATTAATTCCTTATCGCATATCTATTGGAATATATCTCGTCTTCTGTGTGTGAGTAATTAAACACATGTTCTATGCGGGGTGTAAGTAATTAATTTCAGAATCCTAATGAATGTCGCTACTGTCTTATTTATATTAATATGTTAAAACTATATTCGGGATTGAGTTTTGTGAGATGTCTGGAGTTACGGCCAAGTTCAATTTTCATTGAAATAAATCACAGCAGTAGTGAAGCAGAAGTTAAATAAGTTTAAGTATTTTAACTTTATTTGAAATCTAGATCTTGTATTCATGAAAATTAATTGAAAAAAAATAATTAAAACAATATCGCACGTGGAAATTTCAATTGAGTTAAACTGTCTTATTGTTTATATATATGCTAGCTTCTACCCGCGGCTTCGCTCGTGTGGACGAAGCAGCTGTAAAAAAAAATTAACACCTGTGAAACCACCAACATGATGGATTTTACGGCAGAAAATCCATCTAGTGGTTTTTGAGTAATTCTATTAAAAGTCATTTTTTATTTTCTACAGTAACTCAACTTCCTTGTGTCATATCAAAATAACACATATACCGGTTTCCCTTTTGGATACTTGGTATACATGATCGAAATGCTGAAATGCGATGCTCAAACATACAGACAAACATAATGAAAAACATTTCAAAAACCACTGTTCTGTAGCTTAATTTAAAAAAAACCCACATTTTTTTTAAATTAAGTCAATTTAGAAACAACCCTTTTTCTGTTTTATTATATGTACCTATACTCGTAGATAATTTCGATATGAAAAATTTATTTTTTCAGCTAAGAATACTATGAATTTTTTCTACAGACGCATTTTTATTACCACATTTTCGAAGCATCACCACATTCGCTCGATGTAACAAGAGAGAGATCACTGGTAAAAATAAATAAATAAAACTGGAAGATAAAAACCTCTTTAGCAGTTGTCTGGAGATCAGTAGCTGCGATATGGTATCGAATGTAAAACGTGGTTATACGGACCCCAGCTGATTGTAAAGTAGACGGTGATAAGACTTTATACGAAAAACGGGTAAACATTTTTCTTTAGACGGATTAGGAATCAATTTTTACTTATTCATAACTAGTTTCTACCCGCGGCTTCGCTCGTGTGGACTAAGCAACTGTAAAAAAAATTTAACACCTGTAAAAACACCGACATGATGGATTTCACGGATGAAAATCCATCCAATTTTTATTTTCTTCTATAACTCAACTTCCCTGTGTCTTATAAAGATGACTCATATACTAGTTTTCCGTCTGGATACTTAGCTATACATTAGTGAAAACCAGATCAAAATCCGTTCAGTAGTTTTTACGTGATACTCAAACCAACAGACATACAGACAAATAGACCAACAAAGATTTTAAAAACTACTATTTTGGGTTCTGTGGCATGTAAAGAGACTCCCCATTTTTTAAAAAATTAATTCAATGTACAGACACAAACATTTCACTGTTTTGTTATATGTATATAGATAACAATAAGAGAGGCATCTTATCCGGTTGCGTGCCGTTTGTCATTCTGAACTGATGTTGACATGTATACCGCATGTCCTTGGGTGACAGTATCCACTTGCCACCAGGTGGACTGGTATCCTCGTCTGCCGCTTTATTTCTATAAAAAAGTATGTTTTCCAAGCGAAAATATCAAAACACCGTGCGAGTGAGAATTTAAATTATAGCGGGTTCACTATAAGCGAAAATAGATAAAATCAACGGTTAAAATGAGACATTTTCGACTATTAGTTCGTAGTTTATCTATTAGTCGGTCGAAGAGACCGGGAAACCTAGTAAACAAAGTCAAAGTAAGTCATTCATAAAAGCATGTACTAATTATTAGTACGCATATTACGCATATCCCGGAGGCATATTATTAGTACGCATATTACGCATATCCCGGAGGCATATTATTAGTACGCATTTTACGCATATCCCGGAGGCATATTATTAGTACGCATATTACGCATATCCCGGAGGCATATTATTAGTACGCATATTACGCATATCCCGGAGGCATATTATTAGTACGCATATTACGCATATCCCGGAGGCATATTATTAGTACGCATATTACGCATATCCCGGAGGCATATTATTAATACGATTACTTTAGTTGACCCGAAATGGCACTACCTATATCGATTATTAGTTAAAAGTCACATAAACGAAAGATACTTTTTGGCCCGAACTTGTAAAGTGAAGTTGAATTTTAGTTTGATTATAAAAAAAAATTGTATTGTTCGTTTTGTGGTTTAATAGCGATAGTTTATTAAACTTCAAAGTGTATAACGCAATGTTTGTGATAATCAAATAAAAGTATGGATTTCCGTTTTTCGTGTGGTTCCGGGGAGTCCTTTTACTGTTCTCATCACCTTACAGACCAACTCCTGACTTATTTCGACGGGACTGGACATTAACAGGATACTGGCAGAATGTGCTAATTGCACCATTGCCATACACAATATGAAAAGAGAGATATCAATAAGTAGGCCGTTTGATTCAAACCACCTATGCGATAGAAATGAATAAAGGAAAATTAAATATACTTAATATGAAAAACATATAGACGCGAAGAAATTCCCAATAAAAGGATACACACCAAAAGTGAGCACATTATAATAAATTGACACCCTGCTAAAACATAAAGAAGATCCTTCCACAAAAGTGCCTTACCCTTGTACCGAAATTCATCCACTGTCGTTTCAAATGATGACATCATAAATCAGTTATTAGATGATCCTATCAAAAATTCTGTACCGGTTAGTTCCTTTAGTCAATATAAAATTAATGGAATGGACACGCTATGTTCTGTCCATTAATTTCATATTGAAATAATCTGATAATGAAAACTCTGATTACAGATATACTCAATGCTCTAACTCAAATTTGACTTGGAACAAAGATATATTACTTGATTGTGAGTAATTTATCATAGCGTACTTGACAAATATATAGTTATTATAATAAATTATTTTACCTAAATTACTAGACCTTAAAGCGATGTCTTCTAGGCAACCTTTGCCTATAGCAGTTGGCATGAGAAGTTGCCTATAGATTTTGGCTTAGACAATTAAAGAATCGTGTGTCTTTAGTGTGGGTAATTGGAATTATCCCTTTAATGGATATCACCATCTTTTTTTACATAGTATAAAACAAACTCGCTTCCCGCCGTCTGTCTCTCTGTATGTACGCTTAGATCTTTTAAACTACGCAACGGATTTTAATGCGGTTTTAATCAATAGATAGAGTGATTCAAGAGGAAGGTTTATACGTATAGTTTAATATTGTTTTAACGAAACCGAAGCGAAGCGAGGGCAGTTTGCTAGTCGAGATATAATTGACAAAGACCGCTTATAATAAATCATAATTATCATAATAATAATGTATAAATGATAATAATGATAAATTGTGCGTTGTGATGTCGGCCGGCCATAGAATAACATCACCCTATATCTTCCCGTGGATGCCGTAAAAGTCGACTAAGGGATAACAAAGCGGCTACCACAAGCGCCGAGGAACTACACCACCTTTAAAAGAGTGGACTCGGCAACCGATGGGATGAGGGATCGATGTTAATAAGCCATGAGGAGGCATGAAAGGGCTGATTGCGTTGCATTGATTGCAATGATAATAATTTCGAGAAGTCCATTCCATTCATTTTATCTTGATCAAACCTTAGTTTCATCTCCTTGTTCCGCTAACTCAATTTTTATTGCCCACTATCCCGTAATGCTCGTAAAACTGAAATCTGGAAAAAATTCCCACGGTGTACGGGAGAGTGATTTTACGCCCTTTCAATTTATTCTTGTTTTGTTTTATTGCTAAAATCTTTTGAGCCCTGAAATATTGCTTGGAAATTTTATACCTATAATTTTTTAGGAAAAGGATTTTTATTTAAGACTGAACTCAAAAGAAAGCTTAGTGCTGGGATAAAAATAATTATTCTGATGCCTACCACAAAAATAATGAAGAATAAACGCAAACACGTGTACCACGTAAATATTCGCAATTGTAAACTGTGAAATATTCAATTAAGATATATTTCAAAATGGCTGGTAAAAGCGCGGAAAATTAAAAACAATAACAGGTCATCACTAAAAACTTAATTTTGATACTTGAATTCAGGAACTAAAGTCAGGAGCCAAACATTGAATTCACGTATCAATATTATTTTTAGGTATAACCTTGTTTTTTTTTATTTCCTCCTTTTTCCCGTATAACAACTTTCTCTTGCCAGATTTTTAAGCCTAGAGGAGCACTCGAGTGGTGAATGATCGGTAATAAACGTTTAAGACTCGAGCGTTGAACGCTAGTAATCGTAGCGAAAATGTTTAACGGTTGAGTCTTAAACTTTTGGGGTTACAAGCTCGAGTCTAACACGATTAAAATTAAGTCGAGCACTCAGCATTGATTTTTAGCCCTACTTTCACAACTTTTACTTTGGGTAAGCGCTGAAGGCTAAATGTTACACACATTAGACGGAGGGAGGGTGCACGCGGTGCATCCCACAGCCGCTGGGCGCACTCGTCTACCGTAAAATGTACCGTTAAAACTACTACTGCAAAATGTACTACACTCCTCACTTTATATTATTTCACCAATGTACGTACGTGTTTCGATAGTAAGTGAGATGTTCCAGAGCCCATTCCATCCAATTCTATCGTATCACTCCCAATTTTCCGAACCCTTCATTTAACAATCTTTTCTTTTAAATCTCCAAAGTTGTCATTGTGCCAACGTCTGTCATTCTGACCGATGTTGGCATATACATGGGTGTCCACGAGCGACAGGGTCCACTTACCACCAGGCAGACTGTCTTGTTTCTTGACTATCGCTTTCTTTGCATAAAAAAGAAACTAGAGAAATAAGGCACACTCAACTAAGAAATTGTTGTAATGAAATGAAATGCAATTGTCATATATTTGCATGATATTTCAAAATCTGCTTACAATAAAACCTGCAAATTTTAAATAAATATTCAAATCTCTTAAATGTAATTAAATTATTCTAATTTTAACAATTTTAATATTAATAAATTTAATCATTATAGTGATTTATTTAGATTTATTAACAATGTCACATAGATTTAATATTAACTTAATATTAATAATTTAATATTATTGTGACAGGTATTATTTGTACATGAAATATAATACAAAACGCAGTGTAGTTTTACCGAGTTACACCGGCCGTGGTCACGAATTCCATACAATATCCGTTACCCAGATACTATCTTAACCTATCAGCTTAAAATTGGTCCACCGTCCAACCTGTATCATATATTTTTACGACAGCGAACCCGGAATATGACATTTAGTTTTGGGTGAAACATACATTATAACATAGGATGGGTGAACGCGAAAACTTTACGGCCCATTTACATCCAAATTTTCTATGAAAATAAACCTAAAACAGTACGTAAGGGCAAGTTATTGTTATTTTTACGCGATCACAATAAAAAAATGTTTGCTAAAAAGGGTAGAGTGGGTATGAATGTCTTGTTTGTAGAGGTTTTAGTAAAATAACATTTATTTTATTTTACTAAAATAAAAATAAACCTTATGGAAATTATTGTAAATTTAGTGCCAAGTATCGAAGTTACTAACCCATATCTGTCTGCAGATAGATAGATAGAAGTCTTTATTGTATAATTGTTTCATATGACAAAATTAAGTAACAATATCAAGAAGAGAATACAACCGGGCGGTCTTGCTGCTTTACTAACCATGTGCCCGATAAGAAATCTCATCGGCAACACCTCAGGAACTTTTACACCCTTAGGGGATGAATTTTCAAAAATCCTTTCTTTGTCGTCACCTAAGTTATATAAGGAACTCCTGTGCAAAATTGCATGCTTCTAGACCTACCGGTTTAGGCTGTGCGTTGTCTGTCAGTCAGTCAGTGTTAGATTTTTATTAAGTAGATTGAAATCTCTTCCAGACAACCTTGAGGAAGAGAGTTGTGACCGCGGTATTAACGCAGGTAGTGTACGTAGATAGGTACTCATATTAAGTAACTATTTATAAATACATATTTTATTAATAAATACTACATATAACTATAATATAATAATAAAATATATACCTACATATATATAAATCTAATCTAGTACGGATTATTGTCGCAAAATACATTTTTAAAGCACAGGCAAATATTAATTTTTCTAAATTGAGTTCCATTCCATCATTATAATGTCTATTTTTTACCCAACTTTCTGATCAAAGGCTGAATTAATCTAGCTTAATTTTCGCATATAATTTATTAAAATAATACATAAAAACGTCTTTGATCTGGATTAATCTGATTAAGAATAAGGTTTCTACTCTACAAAATAAGTAAGTATTTTCGTACGCAAACATTTTTCGTTGAAAACAATCACTATCAACGGTTTAAGAAATTGAAACAGATGAGTTCATATTGAAAATCCTTTGTGGATAAAAAGGGAGTTCTCAAGTTATCTCAGAGCAAATAAAAGGCAAGTCGGTCACATAGAATTTTCCAAGCCGATAGGCATCTACAACGGTGATAAACTGGTTTCGCCGTATATTTCACTCGTTCGCTCCTTTCTAGGGTTCTGTAGGCTTTAAGACAAATGACCGAAAGAATGGGTCATTTTTATACCAAAGTACCGTCAGAGAGATAAATTCGACCTCGACGGCTGAAATACTAACCAATACCAAAAGACAAATTTGGAGTTTGACCGAAGTGCTTATATATTACTATACCGTAACCAGCCCTTTTAACACCCACTGCTGGACATGGGTCTTTTCATGAACATTGTCTCGTGCATGAGGAACGTGAGGCCTTAAAACGCCATGCTGGCCAAACGGGTCGGCGGGTCCACTCTTTCAGATACCACTCTTCCGTTTCTCACAGCTCAGTTCCTCACAGCTTGTGGTAGTGGCATTATTATCCCTTAGTCGGGTTATACGACACCCACGGGAAGAGATGGGATGGTACTATCATAACGCTGGCCTACCCGATATTATCTTAAAACCTTGCAGAGATGTAAAATAAATATAGGTACCTGTTAAAGTTTGTTATAATAATTTAGTTAGTGTCAATGCCAACAGATGGCGCTGTATCGTTTTTACATTGCGCTATGGTTGTGTTCCTATGTAAACCATAAACTGTGAGTCGTAGTTATGTTATGTGTGCTTGTTCTTTTGTTAATATAGTGGAATATATCACCATATCTGTGGTTTTATCCCTCGCACCCTGTGATTGGAACCCAGTTTAACAATACCTGCGTTTGAAGTTATTTCACGTAGAACAAATTATCCATATAATAATTTTACCAATAATTTTACAAATGATTACGCTGGAAAATTCGTTGTCACTGTTCCGTGCGACCACACTCAATGTTCGTTTCGACTTGCTAAACAGCCCAAATGTGTTTTACACTTCATTAAATACTACAATTGTACAATACATTTGTAAAAATAAGTTACATTAAGGTATCTTTCATATCACGAAGGCAGTTTACGCTCACGAAGAACCCTACTAAGTGTTCTCATGTTTACGCACACTAAAACAATGCACATGTACGACCACAACTACCACTAAGCGTAACCCACCTTAGTCAGATGAAAGAACTATACTGTAGTATTTTTAATTAAATTTTTTAAGAGCAAAATGTCATTACCATTATTGAGTGGTGTATGCTCGTTTGTTCCGCGCAAGTGCGCTCAAATACCATCTGCTGGCGAAAGTTACGTCTCGCGCTGACTCCAGCATAATGCTCTGTTACCGAGGGCCAATATATTAATCGTCACTCGTCACCAGCCTTTTTATCGTCCATTGCTGGATATGGACCTCCCCATGTACATTTAACCCCACGCTGGTCAGGCAGAGGTGGTGTAGTCTCTGAAGTTTATGGTGGCGGCTTAGTTGCCTTTGGTTTGTGTTAGTATATTCGTACATGTACAATAATGTACATTGTTGTTTTATTGTGCGTAAACTTGAAAACTGTCTGTTGGATTCCCGATGCTTCTTACATACAGAACCTTAAGAAAAAAAAGTACCATTACCCTATTTCCACGTTTGCAAGTTCTAATTTTCTTTGGCAATATTGTATTCCACATTTCCCCTTGTTTCCCCTTTTTGCGTCATTTGTTAGCGTTTCATATGGCTTTATTTTTTGCACGAGTTTTCGAGACGCGCGCGAAAAATACGCTGGTTTAATTTTCCTATTATCCTTTTCCTTGCGACGCTGTTGTTTGCAAATTTTTCTTGAGGGAGGGCGGCGGAGAGATTCTAATATTATAAGATATTTTTTGGCAGATAAAAAGTTATCTGAGGATTTAGATTTTTTGTTCTTAATTTTATCCCGTAATCCTTTTCTTGCTTTGTTGTTCTTAGGTTTTTCTTGGAGGCGTGTGGTCTAAATATTCTGTATTAAGATAAAAAGGTTAGAAAGCATTAGGATTAGAGATCCGAGTGATCTAATAATAATCTTAGAGCATCATTCTATCCTAATGCTTTAATGATCTTAGAGCATTAGTATTTAGTATATCTTCAAATGTTTCCATAAATTGATGCAGTACACAGTAATATATAGGGTTTAACATACTAGTATATATAGAGTGATATCACTCATCACTTATTAGAGGAGGAATCATCTCGTACTAACCTCAAGCGCAATGCACCAGTGTCACGTGTTATAGGTATGCTGTGGCAAGGGGTACGCTATGAAATTCTTAGAGAAATCGTTATAAAGAATGTACGCGTTGGTTTTAATAAACTGTAATGTACCTTGTGTTATGTTAAGTTTAAATAAATATAATATACTGATATATATATATATATATATATATATATATACCTATATATTATATTTTAAAGGGTATTTATTTCAATTATATTGTAGTACTCAAAATGTTAAAAAAAGGTCAAGCTCTTCAGACTATTCAATTATTGACTTTCATTTGGTCACTAAAACAGATTCATGAATTGTCCTAAGATGCTCTAAATTCACGCTCAAAAGTTTTGTTAGAGAGAGCGGAATGAAAATCGCACTTCTCGAAGTTTCTGCCCTTACAACCAAATACCTCCTGAAATTTCATTTCGAATCAGATAACGGAACTTTTTATCTGTAGACAAAATAATGTAATTAATTACTTTAACTTCTCTGTGCGTTTGTGCGAAGTATTCATCCGAAACGAATGGAATAGCAAATGGGTGGATTGAATGTGATCCGACACGAATTGCTGCCCTTTAAGTCTTTTTCTCAAACTAATTTATTTCTTTTTTCTTATTTATTCAATGATTTAATAATAAATACATGCTATACAGAATATTATACGAATATTAATATATTAATTAACATATGAATATTATACAGTTAGTGAGTATCTAGAATTATTTTTTATCAAACAGATATCTAGAGGTACCTGTGACAGGCACACCGCGCACGGGATGCGAGCGTGCTATTGTATAACGTGCGGTAGCTATAGGATTCTA